>CM050164.1:28389105-29131605 GCA_027410445.1 Discoglossus pictus
TAAGAAACATATAATCTGTTGCTTCTATCTGCCATGAAATCTTTTCCAAGTGCATGGCAGAAATGAACCTCACAATAATATCAATCTTCAGACACTTCAATATCACTGTTGGATCCTTGGTTAGTAACTCAAATGAATAAAATATGAAACACCTGGTTACTCACTCCCAAACAGAAGCTACATTATTTATTAGGTTGTCATTAGTATGGACAGCTCAGTTATTACCACATGGGCCCTAATCTCAAGTTCACGGTGGGTGGTGGGACGCAGTCTCTGGCAACATCTCTCTGGAAGATTCTAGGCATCCCTTATAGGTAAAAAGCAGGTGATACTAAGAATAAATGTAATGTGAGCTGGCCCAAAGAAAGCAAGAAATATATTTGCATGCAAATAATTTCTGATAAACAAACACTTTCGAGTCTGGGATTTGCATGTAGTTATTTTGATATATTTACATAAAATACATACAAGGCAGGTGGCAAGCTACATATTTAACATAGTATTTTGGTTGTGGGCTGTTTAGTCTAAGAAACAATTGACAGGAAAATGGACAGTAATTAAAATCACCACTGTACTTTAGTAAAATCCTCACTAGTTTGTGAAGTATACAACAAACTAACAACATTTGTAGTTTGTGTATAGATTGCTCTATATCGATTTGCTACAGAACCCTTCAGACCTTGAGTCTGAGGGCTTGTACTTATCTATTGAAGGGTGGAAGGAAAGGAAATGGAATTGGTCACATTATTGGAGCGATTAGAATTTGAAATCTACCCAAGCTTGCTCAGCAGTAGGCATCACACGGGGCTAGCTGCAAGCCCTGCTCTTGCAGAAACAAAACATCCCACTTGGCAAGCAACCTTCAGTTATCATGGGTGCCTCCAGAGACCAACAGAAATGTATATATTATTTTTCACTATGGGAGGAGTTTCAGTCCACGGAATAAGTGAACACTAGATATTTCATTATGTATTCTCACAAAGAACTAATCTTACGTGAAAATTCTGTGGATCTTTGAATTGCCCCAATTTTGTTTGGGGTAAAGAGACACCTTTTAGCAAACGGCATGGTCTTAACCATGAGTGGATTGAGTATATACGGCAGGAACTGTTAAGGGACTACTACAGGGCTTGACAAATACTGGGAGCCAAGGCTCCTAAAATATTACTGCTAGCTCCTAACACTATATCTACATAGATTCCATTGCCTGGCTCATAACTAACCTGGCTATCTCCTAGGATTCATATACATTTGTCATCCCCTGGGCTGCTATAAATGCCCTAGCAATAGGAGATTGTATTAATTATGCATTGATCATAAATAAAATTCCTATTTAATAAAAAAAAAAAAAAAAAAAAAAAAAAATCAAATGTTTATCATTAGCAGCTACGAAAACATCAGATCTCCATTCACCCCTGCTCCACTCCTAAATAGGCAAATACACAAGCAGAGTTTTCAAAATATTCTCATAGTGTAAATTTATATAATAAATAAAAATGCATGCTTCAAAATGTTTTTCTCTAAATAACTCTCCACCCACTCTGATTCCTGGCTGTAAATCATGTTTTTGTACAAGAGTGACTTCGAGAATGTGCACAACCAAAATATATGAACACAATTATCCTCTACAGGTCATGCTTTTCCTTGAACAATACCTGCTGGTTCATTTATTCACTCTGTTAACAGCCAGTGGGTAGAAGACTTTTTATACACTATAATAAAAAAAAAAATTGAGTCATTAACAGTATTTATGGGAATACTACAAGTGACCTTTGGATGCTAGGTTTCTGACATTTATATTTGTTTAATTTATTACAGATGTATATTTTTAGCAATCAGTGCTTTAGAAACCTTATTACCAACAAAATACACTTTAATTTCTTAGTGTGACATTATATATATATATATATATATATATATATATATATATATATATATATATATATAAACACCGGTAGGGATGATCAGAAAAATGTTTTCTATAGAAAAGTTTGGTGTACTTATAAAGTTATAGGCAGGAAAGTAAAATCCCACAGGTAACTTACATAACGAAAACACCCTACTAAATGTATTGCTCGTAGGAGCATCGGCACACCCGCAAAGGCTGCGTGCTTGAAATTCGGCTGCGTTCCAGAGCTATTAAATTAGACCATGCCGCGATGGTTGTGCGGCCGTGAATGTGATCAATTAGTCAAACCATATTTGGCTCCGTCTAAGCCCGTAATGGCAAATGAGATAGTCATTACGAGTTTTGATCAGACCCGCATTCCAGAAATAATGCAATATTAATAAATCCGTAAATATGATATTCAAGTTCCGTTATATGCAACACCACATTGATTTTCGGGATCGATATAAACAGGGAAATTAAACAGAAATAAAAGTATTTTATATTGCAGATTTGTGAGCTTGAGAATGTTGTGCTATTAATTTTAAATACCAAACATCCCTTTAAGTAAAGTAATGTGTGTAGATTTGCATTTACAGTGCTACACCCCTTTGCAGGTCCTCTCTAGTACCCATTAGCTTCTTGGCTCCATCTGTGCGTTACAGGTTTGAACGCTAGTGAATTTGATTGAGCGATTTTCGAACGTAACGGTTACGGGCTTGACAGAACAAAGGATTTGCGGATTGCAGAGTGCAATTTTCGCCATCCTGCAAAGTTTTGCCGCAAGTCATTGGCAGGTTGCTTTACAGGGCCAATTTAATAGCTGCAAGTCTTACAGGCTACGGTTTTACACTTTGAGGGAATTTAATAGGGCTGCAAGTATGCAGAGAAGCCAGATACAGAGTTTTTCCTTTCAAAGGAAGTACTTGCTGCAGGATGGTATCACATCATTGGGTGGGGTCTGAGCCCACAGCTGAATCAGAGGACAAGGATAGACAGATATAGACTACATATCCCAGGCTACTTTGCAACACAGGAACCCCCAAGTTTAATACAAATGTATCAGCTAATCTCGGCTTTCTCCTTAACTGGGCAAAACAAAAATGTTGAATTTTATGCTAATCTTAGCAGGGATGTTCAGGGGATGGCAACTAAAAAAAGCTGCAGCTTGCAAACTGAAGGTATTTAGCAAAGATCAGGGCATGTTTGTAACAATAAAATGTGTGTATGTATAATACATACACCCCTGATTATCCTCAGATGCATTCATAATCCAGGAAACTTAGAGATATGCCTTAAAGGACCATTCCCACAACCTTAAACAGCCACTGAAATTTGGAATTCGAGTTTATGCAACAAAATGCTTCGTAAATATTACCTGATCCTCTATTTTACCTAAAGGTCTGTGAGATTCTAGTTCATGCTGTTGGTTCAATAAAAGAGTGTGAACCTGTCTGATGTGCTGGGTCTGCTTTAAAGTCTCTATCATCACATGACTTACATTATTTGTCTGGAGGCCATTGACATTATCAGTTAGCTGTGTAATTATTCAGGTGTTCCTTTCATCTGCTTAATTAACCATTTTTAGAGAATTAGGCAACAAAGAAAAAAATAAAGAATATGACAACAGGAGAGTCACACTTGTACATTGCACAGGGATAAGGGGAGATAAGTCACAACTACTGAATAGTTAAACAGCTTCCAAGTGACTTCAATGGCTTCCAGACAAGCCATGTTAAGGGAGGTCCAAGTGCATCAGGCAAGTAACATTCACTTTAGAAAGAGAAAAAAAATAATAATAATAATAATAATAATAATAATTTAGAGATGATTTTAGACACAGACACTTCTTGAACCAACAAGCTATGAACTAGAAACTCATAGCCCTTTTAGCTGGAGCGTACACTGGCCCTTTATTCTCTTTATCGTTTTTTTTTTGGAGCAGAAGGAAGCCCTTTCTGTTTGTAAACCATTCTATGGAATATCTCCCTGACATTTAGCCCTAATCATTAAAATTGCTTAGAAAAACGAACACTAATGAGATCCAACTGATAGTGAAGAACCCTTAATGCTTCCTGAGAAGCTATTCATTTAAGTAAAATATTACCGTTGTCATTTCTAAAGGTTAAACCCAGACAAGAAAATGTAATATGCAGCTTCTTGAATTTATTTTCCACAGCATAGATACAGTTATTAACATTTTACCAAAATGGAATCTCATCTGAAGTCCTATAGGTATTCTTTTTTGGGGTAAATTGAAGATAAATCTATTTTTCTTTTATTTTTTTAAACACCAATGGTACTGCTACACTTACAAAAAGAAACAGGTTTACTTCTAGACATTTCAGTTAAAATCTTGATTTAGTTTAAAGGGGCCACTGTACAATTAAATTCATCATCGAGCATATTTAAAAAGCAGAATTTTTTTTATTTTTTTTGATATAGTCAGAGCTAGTTTAATTAGAAAAAAAATAAATAAAAACCACACACAATGTTTGATGCCCTGGAGGGCTCCATGATACTTTGGTGAAAGGTGGGAGGGAATGATGCCAATTTCAGTCAAATCCAATTATGTAACAATGCATTCTACACCCAGTCCTCAGATAGAAAATTACACCCTCAAACCAACTCTCAGATCTATTGATAAATGCAGCATACTTATGGGGGAGGGGTGTGGTGTCACCTAAAGCTATGTAACATTGAAACTACTTCAGTAATGTGCTCCACACCCTGGCACAATTTAAAAACAAAAACAAACTGAGAACTCCATCTCGACAATGGGAAAAAAATAAATTGTAAGTTCTCTCACAAATTAAGTAGTAATAAATATAAAAGCTGGACCATTACAATTAACCTTTACCAAAAAGTTAAGTTAAATATAAAATGGGAATTACTATTGCATACAAATGTACTCAAGAACGGATCATTAATATTCTAATTTTTCAAATTTATCTGGACTATGTCAATATTATCCACAACAATTGGGTAATACCCTAGATTTATAACTTAGTCTGAATAAATGCAACATAATCTACAAGTGTTAGCTGAATTTATGGGATTTGCTGGGTAAAGACTAAAATTGCATATGTTACACAGTTGCTGTAAGCAATGTCAACACTATTCATATTTATGACAATATGAACAACATGTTAACTCACATCTGGGATTAATATAGACAAAGAAGATACTTGGACCCAGGGGCAGATCCCCCACAGTGCATTGCACCATGTCCCCTGATCCATGACAGCTCTGCTTGGTAAACCATTCCCCCTCTCCTGCAGGGCCCCCTCAGCCACTACACAATGTTCAGTAAGCAGGGGAAGAAGGCAATGGTGTTCTGGGGGAGGAGAACTTTTTTTTTGCACCAGGGACCTCGATTCACTAGCTCCACCATTGCTTGTGCCACTACTGAATAGTAGATAGTCATTGCCATCTACACAGTAGTCAAAGGGCCCTGATTAAACACATTCTTTAGGCATTTTTATTTTGTTTCATATAAATATCTTTTTACAAGGTTAATTCATTTCATCATTCTCCATGCAATTATCATATTAAATTTACACTTCATTTACTTCTAATACATTCCACTGTATTGCTGTTCTCGCTCAATGGAGGCTGCCATATTGCACAGTGTAGTTTAGTAAAATAATTTGCTTTGGAGAAACTTAAAAAAAAAACAAAAAAAAACAACACACAACTGTAGGATTTTCCATGTGTTTTCAGTAGGAGGCAAACACTGTATACTACTGGAAGTGCCCGTTATGTCCATGTAGTGGTTTCCCGTTTTATGCTACCACACGTTCGTCGGTTACGTGCACACACGCATGCTGCACTGCGCCGATAAAGCTCTCTCCTTGTGGCCAGTAAGTGTTTTTCAGGGTTAGGGCCGGCAAGGGGTGTAGGGGGTTAGGTTTAGGCCTGCTAACTGATGTAGGGGGTTAGGGTTAAGGCAGGCGAGAGGTGTAGGGAGTACATTGGGATGCAAGCGCACCAGGCAACAGGAGGCTTCCCGTGCCGTGCACATGTGGTAGCGTAAAACAGGAAGAGTCCGATAAATCTCCAGGCACCAGCACAGCAGGAGGACTTTTTAGGGGCCACAGTGAGACTCCGCCAGATAGTGCCAAATGTAGGTGTATTCATTGGCTTGGCCTCAGGGCAGCATAGGAATATTTTATTGTATGTCACTGTACTGAAATATATTAATGAGAAGGAAACAAGTATGCTCAAGAAACATGAAGACAACGGTGCCTGCTGGTATCTCCAGCCAACTGCTGTAGGAGATTTCTGGGGTTGAATAGTGGTCCTAGCCAGTTGAACCTGTTCCACAGCATTAGGTAAATTTATACTTATTTATTACCAACAGAAATATTTGACAATGCCAACAGATATTCTATACATATACAAAATGGCTACAGGAAACTGCAAACCTCAGAGCACAACTTAACTATAGAGCCCCCTGGTGGTTTGTTGTAATATATGCAAATATTGGTACCGGAAAATAGAAGATAAAAACAACCAGGAAATAAGGAAGACTTTGGTTGGGTGATCTCTAGTCCGTGGGAATGGTTATGTGTATTAGCTGACAAATATTAATTCATGAAAATAGGCACAAAATAGCAAAGGGATATTTATAAAAAATACCAAATGTTTATGTTTGTTCCACAGTTTGAAGTGGCTCTTTTCTTTAAAGGCTGCTAACTACATGGTGTACACCCAGATATGACATTTATATAGTCGTATCTGCAGTAGATCTAATTTTCTTCAACAACTGTTACATTTATGTTTGCCTGTCAAATAATGTAAAAAAAAAAATAAAAAATACTCATTTATTATACAGCTTATCAGGCTAACCAACCATACTATGCTCTTCTAAAAGATAAAGGATTGTGTCTACCAGGTGAAGTTGAGCAATAAAAAAAAAAAAAAAAAAAAACCACACACACACACAATCATAATGATATATTGTAAGCCATATTTTAGAGTAATGAGAGATGATGCCTTTCCTCTATGCATTGACCAAGACTTCCAATCAGCTTCACTGCTCATATCTACCAGACATGCCCTCTGCTATGTGAAGGACCATTCTACCTCCTAAAAATCCAGTTCAAATTAGCTTGCACTTAGTCTTATCAAATATGTGCTTTTCATTTTCTACCATGTTGTGTACAAAGAGTCAGGATGGACCTTTCTGATCAAATACATAATGCATGGTGTAGAAATGTTGTGAAGAATGAGTTTTTCTACAGTACACAAAGGAATATATATGTAATTTCGAGAGAGTTTTGTTGCTGGTTATCAGATTTTAACCCAGTTAATATTTGCCTGACATTTTCCATCATTTTTGCATTGGTGTAAATCCATATCTGTATTTCAACAGGGTTTCCCCAAACTTCATTAAAGCTTTTAGGCAATTTGAAAATTGTACAAACAAAATATTAAATCATCATATTGCGTTCAGATGCAAGACAAGTTTGTGTTATACAGCATGTCACATTCAGGTAGGAGAGAAGGAGCAATAGGGGATTGATCATCAGAAGATCATGACGGATAAATGGCAATAAGGAAACCTCTATTACAGGCTTCCTTAGTCAACATTTGAAAGAGAGTCATTTATTGTAGATATTTAAAAAAAATAACCAAATTTTAATTTAATATATATATATATATATATATATATATATATATATATATATATATATATTTTTTTTTTTTTTTTTTTTTTTTCCCCTACTCAAAGCCTATGGTAACAATTTTTAATATATTATGGGCAAATGTACATAAAAACTTTGTGGCTCAGGTTAATTGAACTATACTACAACATAAAGTGTTCATCCAATTACTAAAACTCAAAAAAGTGCATTTTTTTAAAAATATATTCTATATCCTTAGAGTTAAATACGAGCATTAAATGTCAATCTTAACTGGGCACAATGAGAGTCACAGAATTTGTCTTAAAAAGACTGTGCCAGCTCTACACCCAAGAAAAGACATAGGTCATTATATTAATAATGTAAAAGGATAGGTAGTAAAAAAAAAAAAAATTTCACAAATTAACAATCCAGCAGTAAGAGAGAGAAGAACACATGCAAAACTGAGCTGTTGGCAAACTAGCAGAAATATATAAACCAAAAAAAAAAAAAATATTCCTACATTCATTTTAACATTGTTGGTATTGTTTAGTCATGAGCAGCCCGCAGAGAAACCCAAAAGCTTGACTCTAAATGATTGATTGCCATTGTATGGAAAGTACTGTGAAAATTAAGATTCAAGGATTTTGAAAGCCCACAGACATTAACTGAATTTTATGGAAATTATTTGAATACAGCAATATGAGCAACTATTTAAATTCAAACGATTTGCATAGGAAATCTAAGCAAGATTAATAGCATTGTATAAAAACAAAGCAACCCTGATGGCTATGGAAATAGGAATCCATGTAAACTCTTTAAGAACACCATTTTACACTAGTGTGTTTTTTTTTTTTTTTTTATTTGTTTGGTTTTCTTTTTAGAACATAAATTTGTTTTTAAAGCTTTATCACTAGGTTGGAGACACTTGTCTAATTCCTATGTTATATTATGGAATCTCAAAGTGGAGAGATCCCTCAACATCATAAATCATGGGAGCCTGTATCCAAATCAAGATCCTAGTACATTTTTTCCTGACCTTCATATTCAGTTTATGAATTATCCCCCATGAAGCTTTCAAATATTTGAATGGACTAGGAGTTCTGCGCGTCATCTTATTTACAGTGCATTACATTAGAGAGATATATCCTTCTGGATCTACCTTGTCGTGGTGAAGGGGCTTGTGTACCATAGCGAAGCTGTGAGCTATACCAAGTAGGGTCACCCAAGATGGGCAGGACATAGCAGAGAGATCAGACAAATTACAGGCCACTGGAGATGGACTGGCAGTCCAAACCAGTTTCTTTTCCATGAAAACTTTATGGATTAGCATACCCAGACACAAGATGTGCCCGGCATGCTGGGGTACATAGGGTCACTGAGAGTCAGACATGACTGAACACACTTCAGACATTGACTTTCTTCACAATGTCCTTCGGATGCCTCCGACATGTGAAACATTTAATGGTCTCTCTCTGCCTTAGTCAATAGGCTCCATGGGATATCCGGCATTGGAGAGGTCTGACTTCACTAGTGAGGGAGCTCAAACCATAATAAATATACCTAGATACTTAACTGCACAAACCAGTCCATTGATTTTTTTGAAAGCCAACTACATTTTTTAGGTGCAGTGTTTTTCCAGGAAAAACTATAATACACAAAATACCCCCCCCCCCTGCTATATTGGTGTTAAGTTAATTTCAAGTTACATGTCAAAACATAAAAAAAAAAAAAAAAAAAAAAAAAAAAAAAAAAAAACACCCTAAAAATAGGGAAATTTATACAAAAAAGGAACAAAGCCTACATGCATTTGCCTTTTTAAGATCTTGTAATCCAAATCAAATAGCATTTTTTTTTTCTATTCCTCATCATTAGGGTTTCTTGTACTGTGGAATCCGGGAGACCTATTTGATGGATCGAGGGGTTCCACAGGAATGTCACCTAAGAAGGTCTCTTTGTTAATAGGGATAATTTATATTGTCTGTGGGATTTGTAGGTTCTCTGGAATATTTTTTTGGATTACACAGGAGGTTTTGTTTTGGAATCTTGGGCTTCCATCAATACGGTTTAAGCCCAGAAAGGTTTTCATAATTGAATATATTTAAGAAAGAATATGACAACAGCATCTCAGCTGGACACTTCTCACTTGACAGAAACCTAATATTTTAGTTATTAAATCACAATATTTATTCTTATAGACCAGGGGTGGGCAAGGAGGGCCACATACATGCCAGGATTTGAAGATATCCTTTCTGTGCACAGGTGAGTCAATCAGGATGATTGAAGAAGTGACTGACTCACCTGTGCACAGAGGGATATCATCAAATCCAGGCATGTATGTGGCCCTCCAGGACCGAACTTGCCCACCCCTGATATAGACACATCAACAATAATAAAACATATTAGAAAAATCAAGCTGAACAGAACTACTCATCAAAATAAATTGGTAGGTTTAATGTCATGCCTCCACAAGTAAATTACATTTTCTTCTAGAAAACAGACTAATTCATTCAATTAGTTACACATAACCATCATGTCCATACAGGTCTTGTTAAACTAGGAATGCCAGATCAATACTTAAGAAAAAAAAATATAATAGAGTTCCACCTAAAACATATCCTGTAATATATATATATATATATATATCCACAATTATACATTTAAACAAGCAGTCCCCACTTTTTTTTTTGCCATTACTAAATGCTAATTTAGGCTTTTATGTATTTAAAAAAAAAATATATATAAATAAATAACATTGGTGATTCTGTGAAAGCAACAGCTGTACATTTCTAATGCATTTTTTTAAAATGTAATAGATAGTGTTTGCTGTAATTAAAATATATTGCAGTGGATTTAATTAATTTCAGATTAGATCAGCACATAGAAGCAAATCTGTATGTGTGTATGTATGTATGTCTGTGTGTATGTGTATATATATATATATATATATATATATATATATATATATATAATAAAGCATGCATTTTGCCACCTGCAGCTGAGCATTGGGTTCCCAGCCCAGAAGACATCTCAGCAGATCCTCATAAGGTTTGATTCCCACTTACCTCACTCATGTTTGCTTTGAGAGGTGTCCTCAGGTCTCCACTTCCTATGCACACAGTGATATAAAGACACAGCTCTTTCTAATGAACTAAGCTATTCTCTTAAAAGGGGCTACCCTGTGGCATCACAGACCCAGTCAGCCAATGAGAATCCTTCAGACTTCAAAAAAAACATCAGTATTAGTAACATTGTATCTGAAAGCAGGAGGAGACACCTACTGTCCAAATGGGGAATTACATGCTAATTTAAATTTCCTTGACATTTCCGAAAGTTATTTCATATTTCATTTATTTTCTATTTACATATATATATCTACTATAATAAAGAGCAATCTGCGTGTAACGCCTGCCTGGTGCATTGTGTGCAGGTGCACGCAGGTGTTACTGTTTGTAAATTGTGCATAGACAGATGAGCTGCGCATGCACAACAGTAACGTATTCTCGCTATCAAGTTGGGAAATCAGGTTGCGCATGCGCAGAACGTACCTCTAAAAAAGTTGAAAATGCGCATGAGCAGTTGCGAAGTATCCACGCATGCGCTTAGTAAAGATTTTGCATATGCGTAGAAGTCGCACCAATTAAGTTGTAAATGCGCATGCGCGAATAAGTTGTTATTGATCATGCGCATTGCGTTGCATGCAATTACATTGTAGGGTGGAAAGTTAGTGTGGGAAGGAGTGAGGGAGAGAGACAGGAGAGAGAGAGAGATATGAGAGAGAGACAAAGAGACATGAGAGAGGAGAGAGAGAGACGGGAGTGAGGGAGAGAGACAGGAGAGAGAGAGAGAGAGAGACATGAGAGAGTAGAGAGAGAGACGGGAGAGAGGGAGAGAGAAAGAGAGACATGAGAGAGAGAGGAGAGAGAGAGACAGGAGAGAGAGACAGGAGAGAGAGAGACAGAGAGAGAAAGGAGAGAAAGAGAGACATGAGAGAGAGATGAGAGATAGAGGAGAGAAAGAGACAGGAGAGAGAGGGAGAGAGACAGAGAGAGACAGCAGAGAGGGAGAGAGAGACAGGAGAGAGAGACAGGAGAGAGAGACATGAGAGAGAGAGACAAATAGACATGAGAGAGGAGAGAAAGAGACGGGAGAGAGGGAGAGAGACAGGAGAAAAAGAGAGACATTAGAGAGACAGGAGAGAGAGACAGGAGAGAGAGAGACAGAGAGAGAAAGGAGAGAAAGAGAGACATGAGAGAGAGAGGAGAGAGAGAGACAGGAGAGAGAGACAGGAGAGAGAGAGACAGAGAGAGAAAGGAGAGAAAGAGAGACATGAGAGAGAGATGAGAGATAGAGGAGAGAAAGAGACAGGAGAGAGAGGGAGAGAGACAGAGAGAGAGACAGCAGAGAGGGAGAGAGAGACAGGAGAGAGAGACAGGAGAGAGAGACATGAGAGAGAGAGACAAATAGACATGAGAGAGGAGAGAAAGAGACGGGAGAGAGGGAGAGAGACAGGAGAAAAAGAGAGACATTAGAGAGAGATGAGAGATAGAGGAGAGAGAGAGACAGGAGAGAGAGGGAGAGAGACAGGAGAGAAAGAGAGACAGGAGAGAGAGACAGGAGAGAGACATGAGGCAGAGAGGGGAGAGAGAGACAGGAGAGAGAGGGAGAGAGACAGGCGAGAGAGACACAGAGAGACAGGCGAGAGAGACAGGAGAGGGGGAGAAAGAGACAGGAGAGAAAGAGAGAGACATGAGAGAGAGAGAGAAGGGAGAGAGGGAGAGAGACAGGAGAGAAAGAGAGACATTAGGGGGGAACCAGGAGAGAGAGAGACAGGAGAGAGAGAGAAAGAGAGACATGAGAGAGAACCAGGAGAGAGAGAGACAGGAGAGAGAGGGAGAGAGACAGGCCAGAGAGACAAAGAGAGACAGGCGAGAGAGACAGAGAGAGACAGCAGAGAGGGAGAGAGAGACAGGAGAGAGGGGGAGAGAGACATGAGAGAGAGACATGAGAGAGAGACAGGAGAGAGACATGAGACAGAGGCAGAAAAAGAGACATGAGAGAGGAGAGAGAGAGACATGAGAGAGAGAGAGAGGAGAGAGAGAGAGAGGGAGAGAGACATGAGAGAGAGAGAGGAGGGAGAGAGAAAGAGAGAGACAAGAGAGAGGGAGAGATATAGGAGAGAAAGGAGAGAGGGAGAGAGATGAGAGAGAGACGGGAGAGAGGGAGAGAGACATGAGAGAGAGAGAGAGACATGAGAGAGAGATATAAGAGAGACATGAGAGAAGAGAGAGAGAGACAGGAGAGAGAGGGAGAGAGACAGGTGAGAGAGACACAGAGAGACAGGCGAGAGGGAGAAAGAGACAGGAGAGAGAGAGACATGAGAGAGAGAAGGGAGAGAGGGAGAGAGACAGGAGAGAAAGAGGGACATGAGAGAGAACCAGGAGAGAGAGAGACAGGAGAGAGAGGGAGAGAGACAGGCCAGAGAGACAGGCCAGAGAGACAGAGAGAGACAGCAGAGAGGGAGAGAGAGACAGGAGAGAGAGACATGAGAGAGACAGGAGAGAGGGAGAGAGAGACATGAGAGAGAGACAGGAGAGAGACATGAGAGAGAGGCAGACAAAGAGACATGAGAGAGGAGAGAGAGAGACATGAGAGAGAGGAGAGAGAGAGACAGGAGAGAAGGAGAGAGAGAGACATGAGAGAGAGAGGAGGGAGAGAGAAAGAGAGAGACAAGAGAGAGGGAGAGAGAGACAGGTGAGAGAGTGAGAGAGACAGGAGAGAGGGAGAGAGACAGCAGAGAGGGAGAGAGAGACAGGGGAGAGAGAGAGGAGAGACAGGAGAGAGGGAGAGAGAGACATGAGAGAGAGAGACAGGTGAGAGAGACAGGAGAGAGGGAGAGAGACAGGAAAGAGGGAGAGAGAGACATGAGAGAGAGAGAGAGAGACAGGTGAGAGAGTGAGAGAGACAGGAGAGAGGGAGAGAGATAGGAAAGAGGGAGAGAGAGACAGGGGAGAGAGGGAGAGAGACAGGAAAGAGGGAGAGAGAGACATGAGAGAGGGAGAGAGAGACAGGAGAGAGGGAGAGAGAGACATGAGAGAGAGGCAGACAAAGAGACATGAGAGAGGAGAGAGAGAGACATGAGAGAGAGAGAGGAGTGAGAGAGACAGGAGAGAGAGGGAGAGAGACAGGAGAGGGAGAGAGACATGAGAGAGAGAGGAGGGAGAGAGAGAGAGACAAGAGAGAGGGAGAGATATAGGAGAGAAAGGAGAGAGGGAGAGAGATGAGAGAGAGACAGGAGAGCAAGAGAGAGAGAGACAGGAGAGAGGGAGAGAGACAGGGGAGAGAGGGCGAGAGAGGGAGAGAGATAGGAGAGACAGGAGAGAGGGAGAGAGAGACATGAGAGAGGGAGAGAGAGACAGGTGAGAGAGTGAGAGAGACAGGAGAGAGGGAGAGAGACAGGAGAGAGGGAGAGAGACAGGAAAGAGGGAGAGAGAGACAGGGAAGAGAGACAGGAGAGAGAGGAGAGAGATATGAGAGACAGGAGAGAGGGAGAGAGAGACATGAGAGAGGGAGAGAGAGACAGGAGAGAGAGACATGAGAGAGGGAGAGAGAGACATGAGAGAGAGAGAGAGACATGAGAGAGAGAGAGAGAGAGGTGAGAGAGTGAGAGAGACAGGAAAGAGGGAGAGAGAGACAGGGGAGAGAGACAGGTGAGAGAGTGAGAGAGACAGGAAAGAGGGAGAGAGACAGGAAAGAGGGAGAGAGAGACAGGAGGGAGAGGTAGAGAGACAGGGGAGAGAGAAAGGAGACAGAGAACCAGGAGAGTTAGAGACAGGAGAGAGATATACATGAGAGAGAGAGAGAGAGAGAGAGAGACATAAGAGAGAGAGGAGGAAGAGAGAGAGAGGAGGAAGAGAGAACAAGAGAGACAAGAGAGAGGGGGAGAGACAGGAGAGAGAGGGAGAGAGATAGGAGAGAGGGAGAGATATGAGAGAGAGACAGGAAAGAGGGAGAGAGAGACAGGGGAGAGAGGGAGGGAGGGAGAGAGGCAGAGAGACGGGAAGGAGGGAGAGAGAGACAGGAGAGTGAGGGAGAGAGACAGGAGATAGAGAAAGGAGACAGAAACAGGAGAGGGAGAGAGATAGGAGAGAGAGGGAGAGAGACAGGAAAGAGGGAGAGAGAGATAGGGGAGAGAGACAGGTGAGAGAGTGAAAGAGACAGGAAAGAGGGAGAGAGAGACAGGAGGGAGAGGTAGAGAGACAGGGGAGAGAGAAAGGAGACAGAGAACCAGGAGAGATAGAGACAGGAGAGAGATATACATGAGAGAGAGAGAGAGAGAGAGAGAGAGAGAGTGAGAGACATAAGAGAGAGAGAGAGAGAGAGAGAGAGGAGAAGGAGAGAACAAGAGAGACAAGAGAGAGGGAGAGACAGGAGAGAGAGGGAGAGAGATAGGAGAGAGAGAGATATAAGAGAGAGACATGAAAGAGGGAGAGAGAGAGACAGGGGAGAGGGGGAGAGAGACAGGAGAGAGGGAGAGAGACAGGAAGGAGGGAGAGAGAGACAGGAGAGCGAGGGAGAGAGACAGGAGATAGAGAAAGGAGACAGAAACAGGAGAGGGAGAGAGATAGGAGAGAGAGGGAGAGAGACAGGAAAGAGGGAGAGAGAGACAGAAGATACACAGGAGACAGAGAAACAGGAGAGAGAGAGAGGGAGAGAGACAGGAGAGAGGGGGCGAGAGAGACAGGAGAGAGAGAGGAGAGAGAGGGAGAGAGAGACAGGAGAGAGGGAGAGAGACGGGAGAGAGGGAGATAGACATAACAGAGGGAGGAGAGAGACAGGAGAGAGAGAGAGACAGCAGAAACAGGAGAGAGAGAGAGACAGGAGACAGAGAAACAGGAGAGAGAGAGAGACAGGAGAGAGGGAGAGAGAGAGGAGAGAGAGACAGGAGAGGGAGACATGATAGAGAGAGAGGGAGAGAGACATGAAAGAGGGAGGATTGAGACAGGAGAGAGAGAGAGAGAGACAGCAGAGACAGGAGAGAGAGAGACAGCAGAGACAGGAGAGAGAGAAACAGGAGAGAGAGAAAGAGAGACAGGAGAGAGATGGGGGGAGATGGGAGAGATACGAGAGAGAGACAGGAGACAGGGGGAGAGAGAGACAGGAGAGAGAGGTAGAGAGACAGAAGAGAGAGACAGGAGACAGAGGGAGAGAGAGACAGGAGAGAGAGATAGAGAGACAGAAGAGAGAGCGAGAGAGGCAGAGAGACAGGAAAGAGGGAGAGAGAGACAGGAGAGAGAGGAGAGAGACAGGAAAGAGGGAGAGAGACAGGAGACAGAGGGAGAGAGAGAGACAGAAGGGAGAGGTAGGGAGACAGGAGAGATAGAGAAGAGAGAGGAGGGAGAGAGACAGGAGATAGAAGGAGAGAGACAGGAGAGAGAGAGAGAGAGAGACAGGAGAGAGAAAGAGAGAGATACAGGAGAGAGGGAGAGAGACAGCAACGTGGGAGAGAGAGACAGGAGAGATAGTGAGAGAGATGGTAGAGAGAGACAGAGAGAGAGGGAGATGGAGACAGGAGAGAGAGGTAGAGAGAGAGACAGGAGAGAGACAGGTGGCGGTGTGGGAGTGGGGAGGTTAGGTGTCCTGCTGCAGGGTGTTGCAGATATGGTGGTGTGGTTGGGCCCGGTGGTGGTGGCGGCCAGTCCAGGGCACTGCTGTGTAGGGAGGAGGTGGTGGCTGGTGTCATCACTCCAGTGGGAGGGCCCTGGCGATATGCTCAGTCTTTGGAGGAGGGGGATAGTGGGATTGAATCTAGGCGGGGTGGCCGGAGGGGTGGATAGTGACCCCACCAGCCATATGACATCCTCCTCCTCCGAGCCAGGGCCCTCTACTCTGCTTTCCTCTCCCCCCCCCCCCCCTTGCGACAGTTCCTGCTGGGCGGGGGCTTGCTCCGTCACTTCCTGCTCCAATGGAGCCGGCGCTATTGGACCCAGACCTCCTTGATGCTGAAAGAGAGAACAGAAAGGTATATGTCATTAGTATGATGAATAATATATTGTTTTGTGTGCAATCCTAACTATCTGACATCTAGGCTTGAACCTGGATTATACTCCTAATTGCAACTCAGATTAGCTGTCATTTGCTAGATGCAATCTTTTCTTTGGTTCTTGGTCTTGATCGTTCATGCCTCCTAACACTATCTTAATTCCGGCTGCGCTCTGTAAGTTTGTGGGCACACCAATACATGGACTATCAATTGGTTGATTACTGTTGTTGTGCCCAGGAATGACTTGTGATTTGTCAGCTTCATGGATTTAATGACGCATCCATCTATACCTTGTTAATTTCATGGAGCTGACATGTCAGTGTCCGTGTTGGTCATCATGTAAATGTGAAGTGTGTGATGTACATGTGGTGGCATGTTGGTGTATGTGATATTCACCTGACATGGAGGCTGGGTTCTGCTGGACCACCAGGCATGAAGCTCCAGCAGCGGGCACCTGTCTCAGGATGTCCCTGGCGACCCTCTACCACTCATTATAAGTCACGGTCTGGTCCTTGTCCTCCTTAGCGATCATCCTCCTTACCTTGGCCCTGTTGTTGTCAAAACGGTGCTTGACAGACCTCACATCCCTTGGCGCTGTGCCTACTGATGTCACCTTAGCCGCTACCTCCTTCCATGCCTGAGCCCTAGGCCCTGGCCTAACTTCCCTCCCTCCTGCAAGTATTACGGGGCAGTCACAGATAGCACTGAGGAGGACCACATTTTTCCGATGCAAGTAATTGTGGTCCCTGTGCTGGTTCTTAGCCTCTTGCCCTCCCGACTGTGGATGGGGATCCTTACCTCCCTGACCTGTCCCTGTGGCCTGTCCCTCTCCCGAACTACCACCCCCCCTGGGATCAGGTCCCTTCCCCTCTGTTCCTCTTCTAAGTGTGCCTGGTGCTACGGCCACCTTGCCACCACCCACCTCCTCCTCTTTACTCCCCTCCTCCTCCTACTCCTGCTCCTCTGCTACCTCCTCTACCTCCTCCACCACCTCCTCCGCCACCTCCTCCTACTCTGTCGCCTCCTCCTCCTCTGCCACCTCCTCCTCCCCTCCACCACTCCACACCTCCTCCTCCTCTCCACCACTACTCCCCAGGGCCACCTCTCTCTCCTCCTCACCTCTGCTCTTCTCCTCCTCCCCACCTCTCCACTCCTCTCCCCTCCTCTCTCCTCCCTCCATAATAACCCCAAAAATAGATTAAGAATAAACAAATAAAAGTTTGGCTGTATATGTATGATGGAAAAAAATGTGTGTTTTATGTGTAATTAATAACTGTGGAACTGGGGGATGGGATGGGATGGGGGGGGGGGGGGGCGGGGGGGGGAGTTGTATGGAGTGACCTAGCTCAATATGTCTCTATGTGTGTTGTTTAAATTATGTGTATTGCAATTATGTACAATCTGTAAATATGTGTAATCAAGGATTAAGTGTAAAATAGTATATGGTATAATATAAATTAACAAAACCGCAAATTACTTTTTTCCATACTCTGCTACTCTCTCTCTCTCTCTCTCTCTCTCTCTCGAACCAACCATCAACTCCAGGACCTGCATGCTGCTTCATCAGAAAATACAACACAGTCAACGCATGGGCGGGTGGAACGCAATATTATAATCTCCCTCTGTCAATCATCTGCGGCTAGATCTCTTTCTATTGGCTGAGAGGCCTGTGTCGCACTATTGGATCGTAACGGCTGATCGCATCTCCGCCAGCCACTTAACAGAGAAAATTAAGTTTTTGAGGCTTCGACCCATAACTCGCACCCTTGCTCAATTGAATAGCATCGCAATCTGAGATGAGAAGGGAGCACGCAACACACCCGCAGACATACAGATTACTGTGATCGAGTTGTGGACTTGCAATTGAAAGTAATACATCACATATTATTGCATATTTTTAACTTTCTAAAAACATGCACTTTTCAAGTAAAGCTCTTTAAAGGAGGATTTTTTAAATTTATAACCACAGTTGTCAATTAATCCCTAATGATCTTCCTAACCTTTACTTGAATCGAGCTTCACTTTAAATTTAGCCTGTACTGGGGACAATTTTGTAGACTTGTGTTCATGTAACTCATACCCTGCAAGCCAGAATACAGTAAAAATGGAAATTAGGGGTCTAACGTGTATTTAAGTTATTACTCTATGAGAATTTGTAATTCGCATATGCCATATAGCATAGTGTTTTTGTTGGGGGGGATACACAGTCAATATTACATATAATATCTAGTTTAATATGTACTATAATTATTCTCATTATAAAGTTAGTTATTACACTAAATTAATTCATTTTAACAATGTAATAAAACATATATGTAATTGCATATTGATTTCAAAAACATAAAAGGCAATAGGCATAATAGACATTCCTCACTAGTTCAATGAGACATCACTAGTTCTTATATTTTCCATTTGAGCCTATTCGTTAAAACTATATTGTATATGCCATTCATATAAAACACTGGGCAAAATGTCAATAGAAAAAAGAAAATTGCAAATTACTATGTTAATATATAACGTAATTTTCTGATCCAATGAAAAAAAATGGGTTTATACTTAAGAACCTCATTCTATGTGCAGTGCAACAACAGAGTACAGCCTTAGGGGATGATGCCCCACATCTGGCTATCTTTATGAGATTTTGGAAACACAATCCAAGTTAAGCTATACCTTCATAAATCTAATGCAACTAATTTTTACTAATTAAACGTCTCTTCAGCTGTCAATCTTTCTTTATACTGTAAATCTCCAGCCTCTCCATTCCTAAAATGCACTGTTAGCAGGAGGCTTTAGTACAGCAGCAAGTAAATCAAGGCATAGTGTCAGGAACTGAAAGAGCTTGCAGTTAGTACAGAGCATTAGCAGAAAAAACATGAAATGTGCAGGCATGCAATTACCAGGCTTAAACTGGAACAGTATAAATCTTCCACAACACTGTTGGAAAGTGAAGTAGCCTGGAGGTCCCAGCAGCTGAAAATAAACAACATTTTATAGAATTTATAGAATATGTGTGTTCCAAATACTAACTTAATATTAAGATGATAATCTGTTTACAGTGCAGTGCAGGTAACACATAAAGCAGTTTGTTATATTACGGCAGCTGATTAAATGATCAGTCAGTATAGTATTTAAATGGTCACTATAATGCAAGCCTTTTTTAGTGAAGTAGGGTAATCATAGTAAAAAGCACAAGCCATATTTCCTCCTCCATGAGTTTTTATAAGAAATTTGAATTTGTTTATTTTATTGTTCTTTTGTTGGCCTCTAGAGGTAATCCATTCTCAGTGTCTTGTCCTATTTTGTTCTTCTAACCCCATTGTGTTGCAATTGGCTGCATTGCAGACGACCAATCATACTTGTTTGCTATCAGACACTTCTACAAGTTACCTATGCACTATTTTAACAATACAGCAAATGATGACACTGTCCCTTTACTGGTTTGTTACCTTATCAGGGTGAAGGGGCTTGTGTATCTCTGTGATGCTATGAACTATACTTTTTTTTATGGGTACCCAAGAGATACAGGTCATGGTAGATAGAAAAGAGCAAATATGACCCACTGGAGAAGGAAATAGCAACCCACTTCAGTTTCGTGGGATGGAAACCTCACTTACAAGTGTCATAAGAGACAGAAAGTCCAATATAAAGAAATATACATCATGGGAACCTGGAAAGTAAGGACTGTGTGCAAGGACAACTTATTGTTCGACTCTGTAAAACTTTGGTGGATTGTTGGACTATTGGGGGCCCTGACTTGACAATGACTATTGGTATTCTTTCCTCCTCTCCCTGGACACTGTCCGCCCGGCCTGAATAAGTTCACTAACTAAAACGTCTGTAAAAAAAATCTGCTGTGTGCTTATATAGAGCCCAATTCAATTGGCCAAATTGCAATTGAATGAGGCCCTAAGCATTTTCTCAACTCCAGCGCTGTTTTTCCACATGGGAATTTGTGCATAATAAAACAAGGAATGACGTGAGATGCATTTGAGATGCAGAATATTGTTCTCATTGTCTGCTATTTGACGTTCAGTTTTCAATCTTTTGAGTGTGCAACTCTGAGTTTATGTTCTGCTTTTACTGATCAGTGCTAGGACTGGTGTCCTGCATTCCTTCTAGAAATGTAAAAACCCACAAGATAAACAGTGATGTGAAATATTGATATGAAATAAGGTTAGAGGCTGGAGAATTATGATATAGAGTACAAGGAATATGAGGAAGTTAGGGGGAGGTTGAGATGGTAATAAAGAGAGTACATTTCCCAATTTATGCAGACCATTGGAGCTCTTAGATGTATTGGATCCCACCTACCAATTCTACTAATGGTCTGAGTGTATTTTCATTTTCAGATGACATGGTTAGAAATGAATAAGAAGGAAAAATCAAAGGGTTCCTCTCACCTTTGCTAATAAAGTCAGAAAAAGCTCTTACATGAGCAGAGCATTCCCAATTTATACACAAAGGACCAATTACCAAAGTGCAAAGTAATGATGACTACGGTGAAAAATATATAAATCAGAGACTGTTGAGCACCATAAAAAAGGCACTGTTCAGTCTTTGGTCTACATCAGCGGTTGTCAACCTTTTAATACCTATATTTCAGTACCGCCCACCAATGCCACATTAACTCAATTTACCCTGGTTTCTCATTTCTGGTTATATAAATCATATAACCCTAGCTATGTATCACCGTGTACTAGATAGTGATCTGGTCTTGACTGCTGTCCCTTGCCTCTCTCATCAGCTCTTCAACCAGCCAAGGGGGTGCTCCGGGTCTCCAGCATGTGACGTCACTCGTCAGCAATGCCACCTAGCGATTACCCGGCCACCCACCACAAAAGCTTGAGATGGCCACTAGTGGATGGTAAGGACCAGGTTAACTACCACTGGACTACATAATACATAAAAAAGTGGGAGTCAAAAAATACATAAAAGTGGGAGTCAAGAGTATATTAAGTAGTAACATTTTTTCAAGAAACCTTAAAAGTTACGTTTTACTTTTAACAAATTTAGTTACATAGTTACAAAGTAATTTAGGTTGAAAAAACACTTTAGTCCATCAAGTTCAACCTTTTTAGATCTGCTCTGATCTGCAATACACAGATTTATTGTTAATTGATAACAGATAGAAAATGCCATCATATAGTAGCAGTAGCAAAAGCTAGTGATGGTCTTGTAGAAAACCATAATTAAGAGAAGCACTAAGAGAAGCAAGAGTTTGAAAAGCCTTATAAAGTGAATGGCAAGGTCCTCGCTTTTATTATATCTGTATCGTTCCTTGCCGTGATCACATCAGAAAAGGGTTTAATAAGAAATAAAATTAACACCGCGGGTGGTTTATGCCTGGCTCCACTCATGCTCACCCACATCAATCAGTGAAGGAGATAGCAAGAGTTTATGCCTTTTTTTTTATTAGCTGATCCAGTAGACAATCAGAGAGAGGCTACCCCATGAGTATAATGTGTTTTCTGATTGGTTATTAATCAACAATGAGATTTGGGGTTGTAGTCTTTTCATATAGATTACCACTGACAAATCAATTTACATTTCTTTACACTGGCTGAAATTTGATTGATAGCTCTTTATGCCAAGACTGAGGCCTAGAAAGTCAATATAAAAGGTGGGGTGAGGTCATAGGAGGAACTTCTGTACATTTTTGTTTTGATAAAGCAATTGCTATTTTTGAATGGGGCTTCACCTCTGCCCAGAAGCTGAGGACTTTGGCTTCTGTGTTAAGAAATAAGAAGCCCGTTCATGGAGGCCCAAAACTGAAAAAACATTGGCTTATCCAGGGCTGAAGATTGAGGACCAGGGTGTTATTTGAGAATGCTGGAACCATGTATGGAAATATGTTGTATTGTTGTTGTTTAATTGTTCAATCATATCCAACTCTCCGTGACCCTAGGCACAACTGTCAGCAACTGTCAATAAATTCATCTATCCATCTCCGCGTCTGCAATCCCCTTCTTTGTGTGCCTTCAATGTTCCCCAACATCAGTCGTATCTAGTGAATGCTTTCTTCTCTTGATATGGACAAAATATTTCAGCTTTAGCTTCCAGTATCTTCTTGCAGTTCAAGGGACTCTAAACACTCAAATGAGTGGGACCAGACTGATATACTACAGAATATTTCTGTCTATGAAGGGCACAAATGGCGTTTTGCAAGGCTGCTCTCAGAGAGGGTTATCATGTCCATAGAATTAACCTATTAAGGACACCAACACACAATTCAAAGGCATCATTTCTGTGACGCTCAGCCTTCTTTATGGGCCAGCTCTCACATTTGTTTTTTACTACTTGGAATACCATAGTGAAAATGATGTACCCGTTGTTGTTAATTTAATATCTTTGCCTTCTAATAGTCCTCATCAAAAGACCCTTGATAATTCTCTCAGCAGTATTAATTCCGGCTTTAGATTCATCCCTTCCCCACTTTAGCATGAAAGGTACCTTTTAAGAGCCAACATCTTCTTGAAGAGATCTCTGGACTTTCCAATTACCGTATATACTCGAGTATAAGCTGACCCAAGTATAAGCCGAGGCACCTATTTTACCACAAAATACTGGGAAAAATGAGTGACTCGAGTATAAGCCGAGGCTGGGAAATGTGCTGCCCCCTGTGTCCCTCTTGTGCCCTCTGTTTCCCCCTCTTGTGTGCCCTTTTCTTGTGTCCCCCCTCTCTCTCCCATGTCTCTTCTCACCTCTCCCTTCCGTGTGTCTCTTACCCCCTCTCCCTTCCCTGTGTCTCTTCCCCCTCTCCCATCCCTGTGTCTCTTCCCCCTCTCCCTTCCCTGTGTCTCTTCCCCCTCCCTTATCACCCTCCTCAACCCCCCTCCTCATTCTCAAACTTCCTCCTCAACCCCACTCCTTATCCTCAACCTCCCTCCTCATCCTCCCTCCTCATCCTCAACCTCCCTCCTCAACCCCCTCATCCTCAACCCCATCATCCTCAACCCCCTACTCAACCCCCCTCCTCAACCTCCCCCCTCAACCCCCCCCATCCTCAACCTCCTCCTCAACCCCCTCCTCAACCTCCCTCCTCATCCTCCCTCCTCAACCCCCCCATAATCAACCCCCCATCCTCAACCTCAACCCACCTCCTCATCCTCAACCCCCTCCTCCACCTCTCTCCTCATCCTCATCCTTAACCTCCCTCCTCATCCTCAACCCCCTCCTCAACCTCCCTCCTCATCCTAAATTTCCCTTCTTATCCTCAACCTCCCTCCTCACTCCCCCATCCTCAAACCACTCCTCAACCCCCTCCTCAACCCCCCTCAACCACCCTCCTCAACCTCCCTCCTTAACCCCCCCTCAACCTCCCTCCTCAACCCCCCCTCAACCTCCCTTCTCAAACCCCATCCTCATCCTGAACCCCCCATCCTCAACCCCCTCCTCCACCCCCTCCTCAACCCCCCATCCTCATCCTCAACACCCATCCTCAACCCCCTCCTCAACCTCCTCCTCAACCCCCTTCCTCAACCCCCCTCCTCATCCTCAACCCCCTCCTCAACCTCCCTCCTCATCCTCAACCTCCCTCCTCAACGCCCCCATCCTCAAGCTCAACCCCCTCCTCAACCCCCCTCCTCATCCTCAACCCCCTCCTCAACCTCCCTCCTCAACCTCCCTCCTCATCCTCAACCTCCCTCCTCAACCCCCCATCCTCAACACCCTCCTCAACCCTCCTCCTCAACCCCCTCCTCAACCCCCCCATCCTCAACCTCTCCTCATCCTCAACCCCCCCCTCATTCTAAACCCCCCTCCTTACTTTACCCCTCTAAATACCTCCCCCTCTCCCTTTCCCCTCACTTACCTTCATCGGCAGGTTCTCCTTCGGCCTCCTCGCTCCTTCCGGCATCTTGCCCGGTCAATGCTAATGAAGTGGCGCGCATGTGACGTCACATCATTAGCATATACTGGGTGCTGACGCAGGAAGGAGCCAAGGCCGGAGGAGAAGCTGCAGATGAAGGTAAGTGAGGGGGAAGGGAGAGGGGAAGGTATTTAGAGGTGTCTCTCTACCCCCCATGTCTCTCTCACCCCTCGTGTCTCTTTCCCTCCCCCTCCTCATCCACAACCCCCCTCCTCATTCTAAACCCCCCTCTTCATTCTAAACCCCCCCTCCATTTACCCCTCTAAATACCTCCCCCTCTCCCTTTCCCCTCACTTACCTTCATCTGCAGCTTCTCCTCCGGCCTCCGCTCCTTCCTGCGTCAGCACCCAGTATATGCTAATGATGTAACGTCACATGCGCGCCACTTCATTAGCATTGGCCGGGTCAAGACGCCGGAAGGAGCGCGGAGGCCGAAGGAAAACCTGCAGATGAAGGTAAGTGAGGGGAAAGGGAGAGGGGGAGGTATTTAGAGGGGTAAAGTAAGGAGGGAGGTTTAGAATGAGGAGGGGGGTTTAGAATTAGGGGGGTTGAGGATGAGGAGGGGGGAGGGAAAGAGACACGGGGGTTAAAGAGACACAGGGGGTAGAGAGACACGGGGGGAGAAAGACACGGGGGGGGGTAGAAAGACACGGGGGGTAGAGAGACACGGGGTGTTAGAGAGACATGGGGGGTTAGAGAGTCACATGGGGGTTAGAGAGACACGGGGGGAGAGTGACTCAAGTATAAGCCGAGGGGGCCCTTTTTAGCCTTAAAAAAAGGGCTGAAAAACTTGGCTTATACTCGAGTATATACGGTATGTTATCTTCTTCCATCTCTTTATATTGCTCGTTTTAAAATGTCTCCTTGCCTCCTCTTGCTTTCCTCTGGAATTCTGCTTTTGGATCTCCATTGCGTTTCTCTTTCCTTGGCTACTTTCAAAAGCCTCATCAGAATTTGCCTTCTTAGTTTTCTTCCTTTTGAAGATATTCTTTGTTGCTGTTTTCTGGACAAAGTCACACACTTCTGTCCAAAGTTCTTTCTACTATATCTAGTTCCTTAAATCTATTATTTACCTTGACTGTATATTCACAGGGGATATTATTTATTTCATATCTGCTGGGTCCAATAATTTTTGCTCTTTTTGTTTAATTCTGAACTTTGCAGCTCCATGTCTTGTTTTTGCTGGCAACACAGTAAATAGTCAATCTGATTTCTATATTGACAATCTGGCAATGTCCATGTGTAGAGTCATCTCTCAGGGTGCTTATATTGGAAATGTAACAGTTTCTTCTACAACACGTGCCTGATTCTCATTAAGCCCACCAGCCAGGGCAGCTTGACAACACAAGGACAGGTTTCAAACAGCTTAAATCACTACCTTCAGAAACTCATAATTTTTTTAATGTACTAGCAATTTTAAATGAAAGTTGTTTTAACCTCTCTAACGGATGGTGCAGATAGTGACGTCAGTGTCCCTTTAATTAATTCTCAATTATTAAAGGCTAAAAAAAAAAATGTATTTGTATATTCATAGTAAATAAGGGTCTTCCTTTTTGTTTAAAGATTTGATTCTCAGTCTCCTTCCTTTTGGTTAGGATTATTTATGGAGATGACAATTTAATCAATTTAATTAGCATTTCCATTAGTTGTTACTCTCTCACTAGTTTATTTTTGTTTAGAAGTTGAATACTGAAACTTGAGGCGGCCAAACTTAATTTGATCCAATTAGTATTGATATACACTTGCTAAGAAAAAAACTTCTGTTAAATTTGATTTTTCATAATGAATTTCAGATTGGTTTTGTATTGTAAGTAATTATTCATTGATTGCTTGGCCAGGACTCTCCCTGTAAATAGATTAATAGGAAATTATTTAATATTTCACATCAACCATATATTATGCTCCCCAATTATTTAAACTCTTGGTACCTTTAAGCCTGTTCAATTACTTTCAAAAGCCAAATAATTACAAATATTAATTAGCAAAATCTTAATATAACAAAACTCAGATTCATATCGGACACAATAACTTTTAACAAGTTTATTTCTCCAGAACACAACCTATTTGTTCATTAAAGTTTAAATACATTTCTTAGTGAATAAATAATTGAACTTTGGTTACATACTCGGTATTGGCTGCTTATTCTTAATGTCTAGTTAATCTCTTTTTTTTTAATTTGAGCAAAATTTACAAAAATATCACAATACTTCTTGATTACATAATGAAGAGCATAAACACACAATGTAGCATAATTAATTCCTAACATTTTATATCTACTTCTCCTTGCTTCTGGAACCTCTTTTTCTTATTATTTCCTTCAAAAGGGGAAATAGATACTCTTATCGAGCATGTGAGTTTATAAACCCATACATTACTTCTATTGCACAAATTCCCCAGTTTTTATTTATTAAACAATACAAATAAACCAAGTGGGTTTTAAGGGTGATCCAAGTAAAATATTTCATTTCACCATTAATTTTCCAAAAAGGACTTACTGAAAATGTTTATCCCATACCTTCCAGTTTAGTTAACCTTTTGTTTGATTTGTTGAAAGAAAATATTTTTCAAATTCTCTATTTCTATTTGTCTGGTCAATCTCAAATGTATTACCCATACTAGTTTGCTTTAATTGTCAATTATAAAGCAATGAAACTGTTATTTGTTGTTGTTTTTTTTAACAGATCTTACTGGGACAAGACCTGGCTTGTTTACTATTACCTATCTTACACGCTATTACCCTTTCTACCTTTCTGCCATCCCTGCCTTTCTATCCTGTGACCCTAACCCTTATATTCCCATTACCATCCCCAATTAAATCTCAAAACTGGATGCATCAGTAAGCAAATTTTTGAATATTTCTGTATAATTGAGTGTTGTATGAAGAACAAGATAAATAATGTACGAGAATAGCATACATCTAATGAGACAATAACAGGCAAAACTAATATAATTAGTGTATGGTTCGATAAATGGTAAGTTACTCTTTTCAGATCCATGTATAATGACTGCATCTTTAGTAAATAAAATAACTAAGTCAGAGGTGCTCAATCAGAGAACAAACTATCCTTAATAGGTTAGTTCTATGGCCATGATAACCCACTCAAAGAGCAGCCTCCTTTAGCCACTTGTGCCACTCACAGGGAGAAATATCCTGTAGTATATCAGTCTGGTCCCACTCATTTGAGTGATCCAGCCCCGAAATACCAATTCTACCCTGGGGAGGAGAAACAACAAACCCCAGATATACGATTCAGCCTTCATTGAACCTTGTCAGTGAGGTGTAGGTAAACTCCCTAAGGCACAGTGAGCAAGGGGTCAAAGTCTGAAGTCCTCTATCGCTCTTAGGGAGATTAATCCCTAAGGGTAATTTGCATAATACATTGATAAATTAAAGAAAATAAAGAAAATTGGATTATGTACTAAAGTTCATGCTAGCAGGAGATATTTCTTATGTAAACCTTTCAAGATGGATGCCATTTTAACAGATCAGAAAACATTTCTAGTGGAAAGATCTAGCTGTGTATAAGTATACACACAGTATATAATTTTTCACCATTCAGATTTGAGTGCATGCCAGCCAAAAGAGTGCTTTCAAAGAATTGCTGTTAATTGACCAAAATGATTCAAAGAAGAAAAGCTTAAACAGTAAATATCCAATTGCAGAGTACATTAAATAGCGTTAGACTCCTACCATAAATTTTTATTAATGCATTGTAAGGCTTTACAGTTTTTTGCACTGTAAGGAAAAAAACTTTACTTAAATTTTGGGTTTACAAGAATTAACATACACTAACAAAGAGTTTATGGCTGCTTCTCAAATCAAACTTTCAAAATCTGCATTGAATAATATGTTTCCTTTGGAACCTGATAAGACATACACGTAATTAGTTCAATGTTTGAGAACAAATATTAGTCCATTTTATACAAGTGAATGGTAATGCAATAAGCTAACAAAAAAAAAAATAATGGTATTCTTAATTCTTGTAAAAAATACACACTAAATATTAAAGTGTGCATTTGCAAGTTGATATAATGTTTAGTTTCCCTCACCAGAGATCAATTTGGTGGCCCATAGAACCCAAATATGTTAACAATTGCCTTAATGAGTGAGGAATAGAATTCTATTGGTGGGATGTAATATACCCAACCTCTCCCCTGTTATTGTCTACCTAGGTCCCACACCACGTGGTATGTTGTGTCTCCCCGGTAGGCTAATGGAAGCGATTGTGGGATTTTATTGAGTGAATCTCATCATAATAATATATTTTTTTTTAAATACTGTAAATAACTTACATGCCATTGTCTTCCTTGTGCTAGATTTGTTACATTTGTTACATCAAATCCTCCTTTCAGGCCTTGGAAATTAAAGAAGCTTTAAACAAAACGATTAAGGAGTTACTCCTATGAGGAGCTCCACCTGTCAAATTACTTTTTTCTGTGATCTGAGCATTTTTAAATGTACTTATAAAGCCAATGATTAGCTGAAAAGAGATGTCAATCACTTTTAGCCAATCAGGGAAATTGAACTTTAAAATGATTCTGTGTTAAGTTAAAGTTAATGCTTATTTAACTAATACTAGCATTTTCATGTCAAAACGTTTGAAAAAAAATGATCCACAAGGGTCTTACTGATAAGATGTAAGTTTTGAAAAAGCATATGAAAAGTAAATAATTATGATGGAATATCAAATTAATATAGACACTCTTTATTATTCTGCTGGTTTTTGAGCCAATTTTATTACTTGTGGATACTGTATCACAGCTTTTTGGTTCTCTTAGCGATTATTGGGAATTCTGGGATAACCTTCCCCTCTAACATCTAAAAATATTTTCTTATAGATGAAATATAAAGCTTTCTGTGTCCTAAATGCATCTTGAGTCAGCTTTGTGGAAATATATTTCTACGCACAGTAAAAATAATGCATGAAATATTGATGTCTTCTATTCAGATAAGCTTATTACCATGCTCCCTAATGACCTTTAAACAAACTCAATGGCTTCTTTCTATGGATTCTGACAAGATCCCTATTAAGCAATCACAACCCTCTCAAAAGCAGGACCAAACCCCTTCTGTACCAATATATATATTCTTTCATCTTGTGTCATCAAGTTGTTACATTTTACGCTTGTGTTGTAATACTTGTAATACTCGTCAACACTTTATAAATAATAATAAAACAATACCATTTATAATCCAAAATCATTTGAGTAATATTTATCAAACTGAGAAAATGAGTTTAAGTGAGGTTAAATGGTGTTAAAGGAACAGTTAATTCAGCACAACTTGGAGCACACCACTGTAACATACTCATAAAAACATATTGAAATTATTTTTCAATTGGTGGAGGAGCCAACATTCAAGGAAAGAGGATTGGGATCTATGAGCTCTGCCGAAAAAACATGTGATATCATATATAAAGTGACTTATCTATCACCAAATCGACCTATATGACATGATTGTACACAGGATTGGCACCTTTTTTCCCTGAGATTTGCTGCTGAGCCAGAACAAAGTAAACTTTCAAGCACTGATAAACAACATTCATACTTAAGGTTGTTAATTACTCATATTGCCTGTCTGTTTCAAACCTATACACCACTAATCAAGATGCCTTACACTACCGGAGATCTAGTCTGTGTAATAATTTGAAGATATAGAACACAATAAGCTGTATAATATTGGATTTTGTCAAGAGAAGACCCAGCAGCTTATCTTTCAAATAATAATAAGGATACAATTTATGCCTTTTATTTGGGAGACTGTGATAAAATAAAAAAGAGTGAATATCTTTGTTTACAACTTGTCTGTGTACTCTACTGCAATCTAGTTGCCAAATGAAATTATAACATCTGCAAAAAAAAAAAAAGAAGATGGCTGGAATAAGAAAAAGAATAATTCCACTATAACACAAAACATGCATTCTTCCGAACACCCCACTACTCCAGATAAACAATTACCGAGCAATGGAACAGCGACTTCTGCACCCAGCACTAAAGCAGATATTCAAGACTCGAAAGAATGAACCTCCTCTTTCAGATTAGAGATTACAGCTGAGATCCAAAGAGTCTTTGTGGAACTAACAGCAGAAACAAAAGCATTGAACACCAACGTTTTTTAATTAGAAGACAGACATAACAATCTTCCTAAGTCACACACATAAATGGAAAAGGATCTGATTGGGCTTAAAGAGGAACAAAAACAACTTAAAATCATACAGGAGGATCTAGAAAATAGATCTTGTATATCAAACTTTCACATACGTAAGTACAAGATCTACCTCTATACATGAAAGATTTATGTGCCAAGCTCTTACCAGGTCTAAGTGAAGAAGAACTTATAATGGACAGGATCCAAAGAGTCCTAAGAGCTCTGCAATCCTCCAATGAGAGACCAAGAGTTGTAATCATTAGATACCATTATTCTTTTACAAAAGTTTTATTCATGAAAGCAGCTAGATATGGTGTTTCTGAAGAGATGCTCTATTTGAGGAAGGCGAAGAGATGCTCTATTTGTGGAACTTACAAACTCCAAACAAACTGGGACAAAATTAAAATTCCCTAATACAAAGTGGACCAAGAAGAAGAAAGATCCACACAATTATCAAAATAGAGTGTGCAGAAAACCTCATAGACTCTTATAAGTGATAAACTGAACCACGTGCCTCCTCTGTAAAATTGTTGAAAACATTCTTATGCCATTACTTTTAAAACATGTCACATTTTATTTTCACTCCCCCCAGAATATTTTCTAAGTGCTAATTGATCCATAAGGTAATCAGTTGAACCACCTCTGTATAAAATTTTAGGACACAATCCGGCTCACCATAAAAAAAAAGAGGACAGCGATTACTCTCCTCTCATCTGATGTTATTATTTCAATATTCTAAAACTATGCTAAAGAAAATCAGAGAGTTTAATAACTCTCGAAAGATATAAATATTATTAAGCTGAAAATATGGTTATATACCCCCTTCTGGATCGCTACCTTTTCATGGTGAAGAGGCTTGTGTACTTCGATGAAGCTATGAGCTATACCATGTAGGGTCAGCCGAGATGGGCAGGTCATGGCAGAGAGGTCAGACAAATCACGATCCACTGAAGAAGGAACTGGCAACCCATTCCAGTATCTTTGCTAAGAAAACTTTATGGACAGGCACAACCATAGACATAATGATATGACTGTACATGTCCCGTCCTAATTGGTTCAAATCCTCTCTTGCTTGGACGTAGAGTAGTTCATATGATCCTTATTCAATCTAGCAGTGGGGCAGTCGTCTCTGGAGCTCTGGTCACAGCAGAGCAAAAACTAGAATGCCAAAAATAGAAAAACAAGAGAGCGCACACCACTTCAGTGTACGGATCAGTAAAAGGAAATCAAGACAAACTCTTCACTAGACAATCATGAGGCTGAAGCTCAAATATTTTGGCCATATTATGAGATGGCAGGATTCCCTAGAAAAGACTCTGATGCTGGGAAAGATTGAAGGCACAAGAAGAAGGGGAAGACAGAGGCGGAGATGGATAGATGAGGTCACTGAACAATGAACATGAACTTGATGGAGCTCAGAGGGGCAGTGACTGATGCACCTGGTGTGCTGTGATCCATAGAGTCATGGAGTGTCGGAGGCGACTGAGCTACTAAACAACAACAAACAACAACAATGGTTATAAACAGAAGTAGTTAAGAAAAAGGAGAAATAATAAAGGTTGATGAATAATATGTTATTTACTTACTATATAAAATGTTTACAATATTAGACTTAATATTTTGTTTTGCTACGTAAAATATCTGACATAAATACAGGAGAAAAAGATAAATACGGTTCTGAGAAATATTCATTTACTATATAAAATGTTTTAATCATAGATTTGTTATTGTTAGAATTAAGAAAAGGGGGAAAAAGAAACAATGAGAAAAGATTTCCAGTAAAAAGATATAAAAATAAGAAAATGTTATATTATAAAAATGTAATAATGATTTTTTTTGCTGCTATCATTTATACTGAAGTTCATTTACAACACTGGTGTTGTTTATTTGTATTCTTTATTTTCACAATAAAAAATATATAAAGAAGTGTATGTTTACTTGAGCTCTGGCAAGTCCCACAGGCAGACTGACAGCAAGACCTCCATGCTCAGAGCAGATACAGAGAGTGATTTAACCCTTCTCAAATACGTCTGTGCAGAGAAATTACTGCTTCAAACTGCTAAATATGTGACTTGGGAGTTAACCAGTAGTTGAATGCATTCCTGAATCCAAGGAAAAACTATAAATCTATTTGTGCAGCATTTTTTACCCCTCGCTATTGGCATGTGCTATTAATCATGGGCAGTCAGGAGTCTGACCCAAGACTAAATAAACAGACCCAAGATCTTCCATTTCAGGCTGTTATTAGCGTGAGGTAACTATCTCTTTAAGTGGAAGTCTTTTAAGTTGTCAGTGTTTTAGAAAAAATGTCCCCCTTTGTATTTTAATTTGATGCCAATTTATCAGACAGGGATAACACTTAATCCTTTTGATAAATAGGTTTTATGGAAACATAGAAACTGGGGATATGTATCTCCTATTTGATAAATATACTCAAATGTGTTTATTATTTTTTTTTTACCAGAGTTCACTACACACCCAGTATCAGTCAACTATATAAAGAAAAAGAGTTAATGATGGACAAAAAGTTTTAAACGATCATGTTGCAAAGATACAGCCTTATTAGATTGTGATTTGGCCAATTGAATAGGGTTCTATATAAGCACAGAGCATATTTTTTTACAGAAGTTTTTAGTTAGTGAAGATATTGCTTTTGCATAGAAGTTCACTAACTAAAAACTTCTGTAAAAAAATATGCTCTGTGCTTATATAGAGCCCTATTCAATTGGCCAAATTGCAATTTAATAAGGCTGATAATACTTTAGAGCAGTGGTAGTCAACCTGGTCCCTACCGCCCACTAGTGGGCGATTCAAGGTGGCATCGCTGGAGACCTAAAGCACCGCGCTTGGCTGGTTGGAGAGCTGGTGAGAGAGCCTAGGGACAGCATTCAGGACTGGATCACTATCTAATAAGTATTGGGCGATATATAGCAAGGGTCATGTGAGTTATGTAAACAAAAATTAGTTACTGCGTCACCGGTGGACAGTAAGGACATTTTACTATCAAAAGCAGGCGGTAGGTATTAAAAGTTTGACAACCCCTGCTTTAGAGGATCTTTATATTTTTAGAAATGGACTCACCGAGCACCTATTTTAGAACAATAATGACGAAAGCATATTACTATAGTTTAATCTGATAGTGTAAATTGCGTAAACTCATTATTATCATAATACTAGCGACTTGCCCATCAAACTTGCGGGCCCCACGATGAGTGCCTTCAAAGGCGCTCATTGTGAGCCTCTCCCACCGTCTACTTTACGAGCCTCATTGCGAGCCCTGCAATGATCGCTCATTGTGGACGTTGCCCGGCGCTTAGCGCAAGCCCAGCAATGAGTGCCTTTGACGCTCATTGTGAGCCTCTCCCCACTCTCTGACCCCTGTGCTTGTTTTCTCCCTCTCTCTCCCTGCACTGTCCTGTATTTTTTTACCTTATTTCCACTTAGACCTCAAATTAGCTTGAAACCTCACTCACAGGCTCCCTGCCTCTCCCCCTGTCCTGTGTGTGAGGTTGTAAGTTTTTTTTTGAAGTTATTGGCGTCTTTTGGTGGTCTTCCGACGGCTTCCAAGTTATGGGCTTGAAAAAAATGGCGTCCGTTAAAGTCGTATTGTTGCGTGTCTCGCGCTCATCTTGTGCCTGGCAATAAGCACCTTTGGCGCTCATTGCCAACCTTTTTCAGAGTCTTGCAGGCCTCTCGATGAGCACCTTCAGTGCTCATTGCCAGATGTTTTCAAAGTCTTGTGTGCCTCACGATGAGCACTTTTGACACTCATCGCAAGGCCTGCGGCGCTCATTGCAGCAGAGTCGTGCAAGCATTGCGATGAACGCTCTTGGCACTGATTGAAGCAAATTTTGCAGGCCTCGCGATGAACACCTCGCGATGAGCGCATGCGCAAGCCTGTAACTTTTAACATGGCTTGACCGACATTCGTAATTACCACAACTATTATATGTGATGATGATTTAGTTATTGATGCATTAATTTATATTGGCTCCTTTTACAACAGAAAATGCTCTCTCATGCACTCTAAACGTTACACCTTTTCCAGTGCAGTCATCTTGTCCAGATATCTCTTTTTGATATACTGTATCCCTTTTATGTTTGTATTTCAAATCTGAGCTACAGACCTTTACAAATGGATTTTCTAGAGAGTGGATTTGATGTAAGTGAAATTATTCTGGCTTTTGGCAAGACTTATCTGCTATATCAATGTGTATTTGATAAGTCAATGTCAGCAGGGCCTTCAAAGAATTGCATTATTTCAACTATTTTATTTCTGCTGTATGTCTGAAATTGTTTCTTGTCTCAATTGACTTACTTAGGCAATATGCAAATGGCAAAACTCAAACTGCACAAATTCAGAAGTGTATTGATTTTATATACACACATACTTTAGAAAATGCCAGAAGCTTCATCTTTTTGAACAAACTTTTGTTTAAAGTGTTATCTTTTACAGCGCAATAGAGAGTCTAATGGAAGACGCAGGTGTGACTCCTTCTAAATACTCAATTCAGATTCAAAATTAGAGAAATAAAAATTCAGTTATGTGAAACACAAGCATTTGGAATGTTTTCCTGTTTAATGTGTATCTTCATTGCCAGAAGCCCAGTCAAGTGATTAAAAGAATAATTTTGCCAAAAATTATAATCATTTGATTGCTCAAAACGTTGACCCATATTTGAAATATAACTAAATAATCAAATTCTATTTATATTTTTTACAAATGTTGATGATGTAGACAGGATTATTTTTTTTATTCTTGGTAACTTTTCTTTTATCTTTTAATTTTATTGTTTTTCTTTTATTTGTTAATATATTTTTCTGTAGTTTTGTAATTCATTTTTATAGCAATTTATTTAGGGTCCATGGGGTCCATCAATATCTCTTTGGTAGTAGTTGCAATCCCATGGGGATCCATAGGTAGCTATGGTAGGTGGTTAAATTTGTTCACCATTGTTGTCCATAAGGACCATAGTAAAACAATAGTATACCTTGAGGGTCCATATTAATCCCCATGGTATAGGAATTAATGTTAGGTACCATGGGGGTCCATAAGGATATCCATGTTGATGGGTTAGTGTTAGGTGCCATATAACTCATGATGAGCTGTGATAAGCTTGGTAAAATACTGGTGATGGGCTTTAGGAAATTGCAATATGAGTTGAGTAGCAAGTTTACTCTGTCTATTATGGACATGTTGGCACCTGTGATCTGTAAATTCCCTCTTAGTCTCCCTGTCCTAATCCTGTTTTACAGGTAAAACAAAACTAAAAAAACAAGTTGCCAGAACTGCATACATATGAGAAAAAAATACTACCCTTCGACCAGACATAACCTTTGATGGAGGATTTCTCTACTCACAATTTTTCGGGAACCTCCAGTTCCAAAGTAGCATGTTTCATATCTGCACCCCCTTAAAGATCTTACATTTTATACTTACATTTGGACTTTAGTGTTCCAGGAACAGGGGCAGTTGCTTCTATCCATTCCTTATTAGATGTCAAGAGGGTGGCAGGGGATTTTCCAAGGAGTTCACGTTGCAGAAAAACCTAGATGGACAGAATTTTTTAAGACTGCTTTTTGGGCAGATCGTTTCTCACCCTCTCCTACATCTAGTATGGGTTGAGAGAAGCAGCTCTGCTAGTAGCTGAAACATTAAGGCCCGATTTAAATGCAAGCCCGCAACTGGTACAATGTAGGCCGTATGTCTGCTGGTGTGTTGCAGGCTCCCATTTGTCTCTGATTCCCGAGCTATTCAATTGCTCAAGGCCGTAAGTTACTAGCCCACCCATGCTCTGGTTCGTAGCATTTTGAATCAGCCAATAGAAAATGAGACAATATTACGGCAGTAAAACATGGAGATTACATGTCACTGAATTCGGTTTGGGGGTCCGATATGTGATCAGACTTGCAAAAACGCGAAATTATGAATTATGAAAAAAAATGCTAATACTGTTCTTGTCCATGTGGGTGGCTTGATATATATATTAACTCATTGATTCCAGAGATCAATATAACCCCAAAATGAAACATAAAAATACATTTTATTTATTGCCAATTTGCAAACTTGAGATTGTTGTGCAATTAATTCTTATTGCTTTCCCTGTTATTTACAGTGCAGTATTGTTTTTTTATTTGCATTTACAGTGCTACGAATAGGTCTTTAACCCCTTGCAAGTCCTCTCTAGCACTCATAGGATTTTCTCCTTCATTTGCCATTTACGGGTGTGAAAACATTTGCAGGCTTGGGGTATTGGGGCAATTGAATAGCATTTTGTGATTTTAGCCATCGTAACTCTTGCAAGAGTGAAAGATCAAAGGCTTCGGGAGGCTGTAAGTTACAGGTTTAACCATCGCATATTAACTTGAGACCTCACTTACGGGCTCCAGTAATATGCAAACGCTCAATTGAATCATGCTCTAAGTTTTTTTTTGTAATGTAACATAATAGTTGCCTTCCCCTGAATTGTTTATAATTCATTAATATCCTTTTTGGGGGATTTACTAGGAACTTTCTCATCTGAGATGAAATATGATATTATTATTATTACTCTATTTATTGAGCCTCTATACCCAATACAAGTGCACAATTGTGAATTATTTTAATAATAATGTCTAAAAGATCAGCAACAACAAATAATAATAATAACAATAATATTTCCCATATAATCAACACAATATCCATAAAAACTGGAAAAGTAATTGCCTGAAATCAGCAAATATTACACTTTTTAGAGGACTGAATTAGATTTAAATTAATCTGAAAAAAACTGCATAAGGACCGAGCTCACTATATACAGATCACCAGTTGTGTTCCATATGGTGCATTAAAAAATTCAGCATTCTAAGTTAGTCAGAAGTTACCATACAAATCGACTGTCATCAACTAGATTGCCTCAAAACGTAGGAAAAGGCTTTCCAAGGTCAATGGCATTTAGTTCCAGGTTCTTTAAAATATTTAAGTACTGTAGGATTTAAAGTTTCAACATCTTAAATGTTAATGTTGTTATAAAATTTCATGTAGATGGCATTACATGATATTCAAGATGAGTGTTTGATGACATCCAGTTAATTCATGGAAGGACAGAAACATGTTGACAAGCCCTTTTAGTGCAGATTGTCATTAATAATATAGATGGTGTTCCAGATCTATCCATCCTTGTATCTTCTGTGAAAGCTTTGTCGTGAATCCTTATAATTTAGTAACAAGAGGAGAACAAATTTAGTGTTTGCCAATTTGCAAGGTTTATAAGTGAGAAACGTCGGAATGGCTCCATTTGTATGTACCTTTTGTTTCTTTTGGGTGCCAGTAACAAATGTGATACTCCATAATTAATCATATTTATTTTCTCATCAGAATTAGGAAGCTTTTAAAAAAAGTATTTAGTACTGAAATTATAAAATAAATTTTAAAAGCAATAAAATATTGAGCTACGCCATGCAATCCATTATGAATTAAATGTTCACAATACTATGCATATTTAATCATGATCCAATTGGAATATCTTAAAAGAACAAGAAATATATCAATGCTGCTTAAGCCGAGTACTGAAAACAAAATTTCAAAGCTGATCCATAATTCATTGTTTTATATATTTTTATATAGTCCAGTTGTTCCTTTGACTGCCTTTCATCACTGCAGAGGCAGGTGCAGATTGTGCAAAGCACTAGGGCAGTAGTGGGCAGTCTGGCCCTACGAGGGCTGTTAACAGTCCAGGAATTAACTTGCTCTCTATCCAGTTTCTCTCTGTTTCAGCACACCTGAGTTATTCGGTATCATTCTGATTCTTCCATCTGGGCTCACGCAGAGAGAGAGAGATTGAAATCCAGGGCTGCTGGCAGCCCTCGTAGGTCAGAGAGATGCTTACTATAGCACTAGGGCCTGCTATAGTGTAAGGACCCACTGCTTCTGTATGTGTGTATGTGTGTATGTGTGTATATATATATATTTTATACATATACACACACATACCTATTTACATATGCACACACACATATACTGTATATATATATATATATATATATATATATATATATACATAATATATAAGAAGTATACTAGTACCGTATGTACTAAGTATACTAAGATGTAGAAATAATGAGAAGCTAATATATAGAACCATATATTCTTATAAATGTTCACATACTTTGGTGTTTTTTTACTCTTCCTTATTTGCCTAGTGACGCAGATTATCCTTGAAAAGATCACTTCTTTGACACAGGTTGCTGCTGTCACAAACATTCAATGTTCTGGTGCAGATCAATGTGTAGAGGGGAGACAGAGAGAATTTCCTACATAAACAGGCTGTTTTGTGCTTCTGAAGGAGATGAATGACATATAAGGCATGGCAGAAAGTGCAGCCTCTATAGATTATGAGCCACATTCAATTGGCCATTTTTGAGATGCGCTAGCCCGTAAGTGAGGCCGCAAGCGATTTTGCTATTCAATTGGCATCTTTTTGAGGCCTCCAATCAGGTTACGAGTTCCGGCCTTGAAAAACTTGCTTCCGTCAAAGTGGTGACTAACACCCTTCAGAAGCCTTTGATCTGTCACTTTCGCAAGGCTAAAATCGCAAATCGCGTTTCAATTGTTCCAATTCCCCAAGCTCGCAAACGTATCCATAATCGTAAACCACAGATGGAGGAGGAAATCCTACATGTGCTAGAGACCACCCGCAAGGGGGTTAAAGACCAATTCAAAGCACTGTAAAAGCACTGTAAATTACGTGGAAAGGGATGATAGATGTAACAGAACCATCACTGTTTTACCCTGTTTTATGGTTATGGTTAAAATATGACCCTACTGTTATACTGTATGTATGTTGGTTTATGCTCTGCAGAATATTAGCCCAGACTATTGCAGACCTTGGCATAATAGATAATCCTATTACAGAGACTCCTCATAAGATAAGGAAGTCTATTGTATAAAGTGTTTTCATTCTCAGACATAAGAACAAAGAAGGATGATCTTATCAATGTCTGATTGTATCAAAGTTGCCAGGTAGCCTCAGGGAGGTGTGACCCACCTATTGTCCCTCTATGTGTATTGTGTGGTCAACTATGGGGGGGGTGTATTGCCTGTGGGAAGAGATGTGTATATATATTTCTGCACATAACAAAATAAAGTCAGTAGTCTTGAACTCCCTATTGAGTGTTGTCCAATATGGGAGGTTGGGAATGGTGAGACTGTAGTGCCTCTTGGGTATTTTACCGTAAACCAGCGGAGATATTGGATTCGTGTTCCAACTCCGTTACATTTGGTGGCAGTGGTGGGATTGTTCCCACGGTCAGAAGGACAGCTACAGGAGACACCATTCCGTGGAGTTACAAACTGAGGGCAACGCTAGTATCCGTACAGCGCCCCTGGCTACAGCAGGATGGAACTGGCTAGTTTTCGGACAGCGTTCCATGATGAGGAGGAGGAGGCGGCCGCGGACTACAGGGATGCAGACAGAAAGGAACTCATGGAGGGAGACCGTGCAGCGGCTACAGTACCTCTTACGGACAGCACACAGACTGAGTTTGGAAGAGAACTCCAAAGCAGACTGGCCTTTTTCCCAGGTACGCTTCCCATAAGAACCTTGGAATGGTTAATGACAGATGTCTACAAATACATAATGGAAAAGCAGCGGGCACGGGGACGGTCCATCTTGGGAGCTGCTAACCCACCTCCCACCATTACCCCCCCCAGCACTGCGTCCGGGTGGTGGGAACTACGAAACCCCTCCACGGTACATCAGGTGCCACACGTGTAACCAGCAGGGCCACATGCAGAGAGACTGTCCCAGAAACAGAAACCGCTCCACGTGGAATACTCCAACTAATTCCCCTCCCCAGCGACAGGGTGTACCCCAGGGAGCAGAAGGTGTCGTCCTTCCTCCCCAGCGACAGTGTGTACCCCAGGGAGCAGAAGGTGCCGTCCTTCCTCCCCAGCGGCAGTGTGTACCCCAGTGGGCCGAAGGTGTCGTCCTTCCCCCCCAGCGGCAGTGTGTACTCCAGGGAGCAGTAGGGGCCGTCCTTCCTCCCCAGTGACAATGTGTACCCCAGGGGGCCGAAGGTGTCGTCCTTCCCCCCCAGCGGCAGTGTGTACCCCAGGGAGCAGAAGGGGCCATCCTTCCTCCCCAGCGGCAGTGTGTACCCCAGGGAGCTGAAGGTGTCGTCCTTCCTCCCCAGCGGCAGTGTGTACCCCAGGGGGCCGAAGGTGTCATCCTTCCCCCTCCCAGCGGCAGTGTGTACCTCAGGGGGCCGAAGGTGGTGTCCTTCCCCTTCAGCGGCAGTGTGAACCCCAGGGAGCTGAAGGTGTCGCCCTCTCCCCCCAGCAACAGCTTACCCTAACAAGGGGAGACACCAATCTCCCAGATGGCGCAGATGGGACCGTGGTCTCTGTGCCTGACCTACCGGGATGCTGGACAGCCTGTCCAGATCCCCAACTACCCTCACTGGGACAACCGGAGGAGGGGGTAAGTACAAATTCCCCTCCCCAGCGAACTCCTAATGTGGCCCCAGGGTTAACAGAGGAAATGTTAACCCCCACTGACCCCCACCTTTCCCTGGCTACTGAGCCGGAATATGTCCCAAGTACCCCAGCAGAAGAGCTGACAGCGGGGCAGAGTGCAGTCGGCCTCTGCCCTCCCTTTGTCCCTTGTACAGCGCAGAATGTCCTGCAGGTTATACCAGCAGAAGAGCTGGCATCAGGGCAGAGTGCCGCTGGCCTCTGCCCCTCAAGTCCCCTCAGCGTGTTGCCCCATCACCACAGCAAAATATCCAGGTGCCTGGTTAGACTTCCCCCCAAAGGGGAGATGGATGACGAAGTGCCTTTTGCCACTTTGTCCTGGAGAGGACTTATTGCCAGCCTCCTGCCCTGCGACTATGGCCCTGGGACATATTGCCCTTTAAAAACAGTATTCGGCCATACCAGAGTGTATGTCACTAATTCTGGCCCTTTAAATACAGGGGGGTCATTTGGTACTTGCCCTGTGGGAGCGGTGACACCCCAGATAGCTATGCCATGGAGCCCATTCATATAATGAAAGGCTATGGGAAAGACTTTAGCTACATGGCAATTGAACTGTGTGAATAGGATCTGAGCGCTATTCGGTAGTTTTGTGCGCTCAGATCCCAGCTATCTGGGGATATGTGAAATGTGAATTGCAGTAATGCTGATGGGTTGTCAAACTAGAGAATTGACCAACAAATACTTTTGTCCGGACATCCCCAGGCCGATCCGTTGGGATCAGACCGTGTATGCCGGCTTATGGTCACGGGGGAGGTGTGTAACGGAACCCATCACTGTTTTACCCTGTTTTATGGTTATGGTTAAAATATGATCCTACTGTTATACTGTATGTATGTTGGTTTATGCTCTGCAGAATATTAGCCCAGACTATTGCAGATCATGGCATAATAGATAATCCTATTACAGAGACTCCTCATAAGATAAGGAAGTCTATTGTATAAAGTGTTTTCATTCTCAGACATAAGAACAAAGAAGGATGATCTAATCAATGTCTGATTGTATCAAAGTTGCCAGGTAGCCTCAGGGAGGTGTGACCCACCTATTGTCCCTCTATGTGTATTGTGTGGTCAACTATGGGGGATGTGTATTGCCTGTGGGAAGAGATGTGTATATATATTTCTGCACATAACAAAATAAAGTCAGTAGTCTTGAACTCCCTATTGAGTGTCGTCCAATATGGGAGGTTGGGAATGGTGAGACTGTAGTGCCTCTTGGGTATTTTACCGTATACCAGTGGAGATATTGGATTTGTGTTCCAACTCCGTTACAATAGACATTAGAATTAATTGCACAACAGTCTGAAACTCCCAAAACTGCAGGAAATAAAATTATTCTTATGTGTCCTTTCGGGGGTTAAATCGATCTCGGGTATCAATGAGTTAATACATATTAAGTCTTGCGAGTCTCATCGCATGTCGGACCCCCGAACCTGATTGATTGACACTTAACCTCCATGTTTTACTGCCGTAATTAAGACAGTCTCATTTTCTATTGGCCGATTTGAAACGGGCAGTTACGGGCTTGCTGAATAGCGACAGTTTCTGCCCACAACTGCACCGACACAGTGCATGGTTTACGGTCCTGGCTTCAGGATCACAACTCACAACCTGGAGCAATTGAATAGCCTTGCAAACAGAGGGGAACTGAAGCCTGCAACTCACTCGCAGACAATTGGCTGTCTGCGATGGAGATACGGACCTCTAATTGAATGTGGCCTTATGTCACTGCTGTGCTTGCCACACACTCCCTGTCAGTCAAAATCATTCCCATAGAGGTTGATGGGAACACAGCCCTGCAATCTGATGGTTAAAGTCACTCAGGAGGATGAACAACACTCTGTCTGAGCAGTGAAACAGAGCGGGGTTGGGCTATCAGAGAACAACACAGAAAAATCATACTTTTCATTTGATCTAATATCCCTAGAAAAAATGCAAGTATTTCAAAAAATAAAAAAGGATTTAAACATGCCTTCATTAGATCTTTACACTGGAGTGGTCCAAATGATTCTGAATTAACTGGCCCTTTAAAATTGCTACACTACATCATACTACATCATATTTTGTATTCAAAGGACCATATAGAAAACAAATGACCACAGTGGTTCCTCTTGGGGTGTGCACCATACCTGTGTAGGGAAGTATCTCTGCTAGAGTCTGCTACAATAAATTTCAAATGTAAATTCTAAAAGTTGGTCATTAAATCGATAGATAAAACTTTATTATATTATGACTACAATGGATGGAACTCTGTATGAATGGGTGGCCCCAATGTAAATAATTTGGGACCTGCATTGAATATTCTTTATACAAAGGGAGGTGCTTGTAGGGGTCAATGCAATTTATAAATATAGGTTGTTATACAAACCCTTGAGTGATCAGATCAACTTTCTATAAAACAAATTATTTTCCATTTTCCCCTAATAAATTAAGAAAAACATTTTGCTCCAGTTAGCAGAGGGTCCCCTACCTTGTTTTGGGAATCAGTGCTTTGCACCTGCTGCACCTGCAGTAGCTCCCCCAATGCATTGAATTATATTGACATTCACAGTGTTAATTTTTTTTCATGGCACAATTTTGATGCCAGTGTTTAAACTTGATATTTGAACTGCAGGATAGAGTGATGAGCTGCTCAATCACTTTAAACCTACTCTATATCTTTCACTCTTAATAGTGTTTGAAAGCTTTTCATCTCTTACCATTTACTCAGAGGGATGTAAACTAATGTGGTTAATTACTTTTACTATGCACTCATTTATGATAATACTTTAGTTCTTTGTAGGATAAAATGAATTTGCTGATTTATCATTAAACTAGTGGACTTCACTGATAAAATAAAAGTAATCACTGCCGGACTGTTTTGCAGGTTATTGAGTGTATGAAAATAGCTAAGAGCCACATTCAATTCCAGGCCTGTAACTTGATTGCAGACAGCCGATTGTCTGTGAGTGAGTTGTGGGCTACAGTTCCCTTCCATTTGCGATGCTATTCAATTTTGCACCAGCGCAAGTTACTGTCCCACAACCAAAACCGTAAACCATGCAAAAGTCCATAGCGGTTCAGGGCTGGAACATGATCAATTCTGCAAGGCCGTAACCTTCCATTCAGAAGCAGCCAACAGAAAATGAGACCGTCATTATTACGGCAGTAAAACCTGCGGGAACCCCCGCAGGCTCACTAAAGTTAACCCCATGATGCAGGGGTCCCGATTGGTACCCCTGCAGCCTCCCAAGATTACCCCCCGCCGCTGCTCCTTAATGGTCGTTAAAGTTACTATTCTAATTAATCCCATCACCCTGTCACTCTATACAGACCCCCATGAGCCTCTAATTACGCCCATCAGTCCCAAAGGTTCTATATAGACCCTTATGGGACAATAATTAACCCTCACATTAACACTATAAGTGCCATGAGGGTCCTCCAGGACCCTCATGACACTAAGTCTAAGCACTACCTACACTACACTATTAGCCACCCCAATAAACTAATACATCTAAATGAACCCCCTCTAAGTAATTAACCCCCTCAAAGTAATTAACCCCTCTAAGTAATGAACCATATTAACCCTCACCATACCAAATTAACCCTATCACTAACTACTTAATCCTATCTAGACCCAGTTATCCCTATCTAGTCCTATTTAACCCTAACTGTACCTATTAACCCGAACTGTACCCGGTAAACCCCTATCCTATTAAACCCTCCTACCCTATCCTATTAATAGTAGCATTGGTCCTTTAAGGACCTTTAAGGTCTTTTAAGGACCCACGGTGGGAAGTTTACATTTTTAAATACTGCGGAGGTCTCAATCTGGACCCCCGCAGCAAGGGTTAACGTGGGGAACATGCGCAGGTCCCAATTGGGACCCCTGCATCATGGGGTTAATCAGGGGACCCTGCGGGGGTCCCGATGGGGACCCCTGCATCATGGGGGTTTAGTTTAGGAGTGTGGGGATTAGGAGTAGTGGGGACATTTAGTGGGAGCATACGTAAGGGCTTTCCTCCTTGGTACCAGTAACTTGTGGTTTGATTTTTGCCATTTGCGGGTTTGACGGAGTGGTTAGGAAGGGCGAATCGGAGCAATGGAATAGCGATTTGCGATTTTAGCCTTGCAAAAGTGACAGATCAATGGCTTCTGGTGGGTGAAAGTTATGACTTTGACGGACACAATATTTTCAAAGCCGTAACTTGGTACCCGATCAGAGGCCGCAAAACGACGCCAATTGAATAGCAAATTTGCTTGCAACCTCACTTACGGGCTACTGATGTCTAAATCGGCCAATTGAATGTGGCTCTTAGATTTGAGGAGTATATCTTTGAATTAAAATGTTAAAAAGCACACCTAAATGACAGCACATTTTTTTGTTGCATTAAAAAAATATCAGCTTCGTTATTACGTAGTAAAGACAAAGACATTTAATTCATGGTTGATGCACACCTGATAGATTGTGCAAATAGATTCAATCAATTGCGTGGTGCAGAGACTCCTGCTTAGACTCGGGTTAAATAACAGTTTGAGTGCTATAAACACAGCAGCATTTTAAAACAATTAAAACTTTGTGTACAGATTTTCCTACTTGATTCTAAATGTTCTACATGCAGTTTTAATGACGTCACTGGCCCTTTAACTAAATGAGGTTTGGCAACTAGCAACATAGGGTAGATAACATTGCTCATAAAAATGTGCTACTTTGAAAAGTTACTATGCCTTCAAACTCCTTAAAAATCTGCCTGTTATATAGAAATCGACTCAGTTGCTATGGGAACTTCCACATCCCAATGAAATCGCCACCACCTACGCAATGTATAAAAGTCTGTTCACATACAACCTCTTCAATGTAGAAGTGAAATTACACTGTAAGAACGTGATGTCACAACAGTAATGTTATAAGTATTTATTAACAGTGGTGAAAAGATGTATAAATTCCATTATATATATATATATATATATATATATATATATATATATATATATATATATAGATAGATAGGTAGATATGTGTGTGTCTGTATTATGTACTATAATTTATAGATGTGTCAAATTACATTGAGTATTTTATGGGTTATTATCTACTGCAATTTGTACGTGGGCCGCATTACACTGTGTATCATGATATATAAGATATGATATATGAGATATTGAATGGCCTGTATACCTCCCTAGGCCTCCAAGGGGTTAATAGAAGGGACACATGACCTGGCAAGCCTGGGAGTATGGGAGACGGGGTGGCTAGCTGGGGGGCGGAGCACTAACAGGCGTTTGGCGCCAACTTTGCCATTATACCCTCAGCTAGCCAAGTGTTTAGATGTGTCTTCCTGTCTCCCTGTAATTTTCCTCTTTCCATTTCATTTGTTCTTCTGGCATAAGTCTAACCCTTACCTCCTTACCTCTAAGTCATCCTGCGGTCCTGATTTGAACCTGGATTGCTCGTCGGGTGGAGGCTGGGGTCTGGACGGTGCTGCTCGGGGACTCGGCGCCGGCTTGCTGGAACCAGTTGCCCGACTTGAAGATGCGGTAAGGGGAGCAACAGATGAGATACTCCTCGACGGTCCTCTGCACTCGGTGTGCGGCACAGGGTCATTGGACAGTGCTGCTGGTCCCGGAGGATCATGGGAAGCGTGGTTCTCCCCATTCCCTGTGGGGAGGGCACGCAGGACAGAACGAGTTCGCTAGCGAGGGTGTTAAGGCTTTGACAGCCTGGGCGTGGAGCCTCGCTGTGCGTGGCACAGGAGTGGTGGAGAGCAGGGGTCAGAGAAGAGCAGGGGTCGGAGAGGAACCCGCGACAAGTCTCCCGTCAGGGCAGGTGAGGGTTGTCCCCCACCCCCTTCTCCCCTGTTGCCCGCTTGCTCCATCCAGGGGTCTTGACCTGCATCCAGGCCATCTTGTGGAGGCAGATCTGGGCCCCCAACCCCCCAGCCTTGCTTACCCTGTTGCCCGCGGCCTGGGTGCATCCAGGCTGGCACGGGAAGGCTGGCGAAGGATGGGATATAGAGCTGCCGGGCATCATACTGGCAGCTGCTCAGCAACATTCCCTCGCCGGTTCCCACTACAGCCTGGTGCCATTGTGTGGCGCTGGGAGTCCCAAGTGATCTTGGGAAGCGTGTTTTTTCCCCAACAACAGGCGTTACAGTGCACAGAGAGCACTTACGACCTGTGGGGAGGGAACGCAGGACACAAATGGCAACACTCCTCCCCTTCTGCACAAGAAAATGTTAAACACCATTGATCCTAGGTGCTTGGCTAGGTGCTTGGCCTTTAGGGCCACAGGCAAAGTAGTTAAGAGGTTAATAGTTTAGAGTAGGTTAGTAGGCATTGGCTCTAGGCCTACCATAAAGAGGCCGCCCTCTCCCCCCTTGGTTCCCGTTAAGGATAGGGGCCTGGGTGCTGCGAGAGGGTCTGCAGTGCTTAGAGACACTGTGTGTGCACCTCTGCATTATAAGGGTCAGGGGTAGGTCATTTATTATTATTCCTGGGCGGAGGTCCCTTATTATTATTATTATAGTTATGGTGCACATAACTTGTGCAGAGCTTCGCTAACTCCGTGGGAAAAATTCCTTCGGTTTGGGGCTTGCCCTGGTAGGGCAGGCTAATTTCAAGTTATCACAGAGTGTCTTATGCTTCCCTTTATATATATATATATATATATATATATATATATATATATATATATATATATATCATTACTATCCGAGAGGTGCAATTTGGCTGGTTGCCCAGTATGCTAGGGATCTGCAGCCTTTTTGGCTTTTAAGGCCACTAGTTTATAGGGTATCTTTTGAAAAAGGTATAAGGGTGTAGGTGCCCTTGCCGTTAACATTTTCAATTAACCATGCATGGTGTAAAATGTTGAATGTATTGGATAATCGGGGTAGGCCTCACTCATATGAGGTTAAGTGTAAACCTGGCTTTAGTTGCTGCAGCTCCGTGTGCTTTTACATATCTCGGCGCGGTTATGCGTGGGTGACTAGTAAAAGGTATTTGGTGGCTTTCACCACTCATGATTTAGATAGCCAGTAAACTTCAAACAGCCGTATATGGATAGGTTTCCCAGCTTGCGGATAATCCAACATTATTTTGGCAAGAAAGCTGTGTAATAAAACAGGCAGAAGTTTAAAGGGCTGCCGTATTTAAAATGGGCTAAGGTTCGATGAGTGAGGCAGTTGTGGGCAATCTTTTCCCTTCAAGGACTGTACTTCTGCCACATTCAATTTGTGCTGGAATTCAGCGGGAGACCCGGAACGGCTTCAGGCTTAAAAAATTGGCTCACGGTGCCTCTTTTTTTATTACACCGGGCCGTGAGTTACGAGCTTGAGCAAAAACCTGTGGCTCATGCGGAGCAGCATCTATTTCCAAGTCTATGGGTTAAGTAGGGAGTAGGACCGGGTCCACGGTAGAGGTACGGCAGTATTGTGAAAGTAGGGGGGGGCAATCTTTAAATCGCTTTCCCGTTTAATTAAAGTTCAGTAGTGGAATTTGCTGTACAGTATAGTGCGACTGTTTGGGCTTCGCCTCCTTGGGGTCTGCTCGATTGCTAGTGTTGTTTGGGACCACCACAACGCCTGTATTACTCGGAATTGGGAGTATTATTGGTTAGAGGAACTGGGGTGTTCCTTCAATAGCGTCTCCTCGGATAGTGGTTGCTATTCGCTTGCATTTTAGTTTGGGGCCTTAAGCCTATCATAATCACTGGTGTCATAGGAGGTATGGCAAAGGGATGGAAGGCAAGTGGCCTAAGATACCACTGTGTGGAAAGAGGTTTGTAAAAATTGAGAAGCCTTGCGGTTCTGTACAGCCATCTCTCTTTCCGGGTGGCATGCTGGTGGTGAGAGGTTGGCATAAACAGACAAGGTATTGGTGACCTCAGGTGCTTGGTCGTGGGATTCTAAGGTTATCAGGTGACCATGTGGCTGTGACAGTCCAAGTGGAATCAGGTTGGGAAAAAGGATGTAGTTACTGTGTCCGAGGTACACTGATCGCTCTCCTTTTGTGGTAGTACGGTTCTTGGACCCAACATGTGATTTGCTTTGTTTTTTCCTTACGGGAAAAAGGTGGTTCCCTATGAGGACGATTCTGCAACTTGGTGACATGCAGGCAGAGCTAGGTCTATTCCGTGCCGGATCTTGGCTCTGTGCACGAACAGACACTATAACAGCCCGCTGGGCTGTTTAGCCCCGTGGCTGGGAGAAGTGAAGGTTGTATTTGGTGATGGAAGACCATGGGATATTCATATATCGGACCATGTAGGTGCTTCGCCTCAGCTGCCGATACATGGCCACAGCTGGGGCGTGTGGCCCAGGTCAGATGGAATTTACGATCGCTTATTTTGGAGATGGGTAATGTCAGGGGTGGATGAGCAGGTGGTAAGTGGCACTATTTGATGCCTATTTTGGTATTGGTCTAGGTGGTCCCTGGTAATACAGTCGTGTAACAGCAGGTTTTATCGAGGGTTAAGAAAGGATTACGTATGGCAACAGCTGCCAGAGCGGCCAATTAGGGCCCGTAGGAAGAGTAAAAAAGGCAAGTTTAGCATTGCCCAGAAGTAGCTTGCTGGAGCAATGGTAGCCCAAGGGCTCCAGTGTTAATCATTCATGGTTATAGCTGGTTTTAAGGTCATGAGTAGGTGTAGCTCTTAGCGGTAAGTGCTAGGTAGGATGTCGGCTGGCCATGGCGTTTTTTTGGGGGGAGTCGAATGCCGCAAAGGTGTTCTGCGGCCTTCTCTGTGGTGGGTGGTGAGAGGAGTCGCCGGGATAGGGGTAAAGTGGGTGAGATCCTACCCTACGGTGGTAGGGATGTACCATCACAGTAGGCCCCGGACGAGGGTTCAGGGCGTAGAGTCTACTGTCTCGGGTCAGGCTCCCCCTCTCTTGTTTATGTTTACTTAATTATTGGTATTGTTATTACGTAAATTTGTGTTGACCAATAAACGCTGTGGCCAGTTTGTTTCCCAAGAAGTGTTTTGTGTCTAATCATTATAGTCCGGGAGTAAGTTGTGTCCAAAGTATAATGCGGACATACCCACTGGGCCTTGCTTAGGTCATGTATACTGTAATTTATGGATGTATTACATTATCTCACAAAACACTCTTATACAGGGATGTTATATACTGTAATTTATAGATGTGTCACAGTACACTGTGTGTTTCATAGATATAACATACAACAATTTATGGATGTATCAAATTATATTGTTGTACAGATATGTCATATAGTGTACTTTATGGATGTTGTCATAATTTTGGGGCTCCCCTACACCCAACAAGTAACCCTGCTATCTGGGACTGTTACACATCAGATTGCTAAAATCAAGGCTATCAAAATGGACATCCAATGTTATGTTAAAAGCAACTAATGTGAATATCCTGTTGCTGGTTAACTTGTACATGTCTTTTCTATCATTGCTGTGTGAAATATTTTGGATGTTTCCCTCCCCAATGGCACATATAAACAAATAATATTGTGAAACCAGAGAAGAACAATTTGCAAAACATCTGGCCTCTGACCAAGGAATAGGAGTGCCCTCCACCCCAAGCTAATTTGGGCAGATGCTTTGTTAAAAAAAGTTGAAGATAGATAGTTTATTGCTTTCTGGGTTTGTAAAGCATATCAGATCAGATACCACAGGGGAAGGATTGTTGGGGGGTTGGTAGCAGAAGTAACAGGGAGGACATGCTGTGGGGGAAGTATTTTTGTGTTCTGATATTTCTTTGGAAAAGAATGAGAAAGTGTCTCAGTCTGCCTCTGAAATAAGAAATGGTGTTGCTTATCTGATTTCTTTGCTTCTCCATGAATGATGGTCTGATCTCAATTGCTGGTTGCTGAGATGAATATAAAGTCATAACCTGCAGATTGCTCCTATAAGCTACAGTTGGAGAATTATGGGTGTACTGAGCCCCTCGTCTCTGGGTACTTTTCTACACCTCAACAGCTTTCGGTATCCTTTCGGCAGATTAAAACAGATTAAAGCTAAAGCATTGTCTTAGCTTCACGTAGGACTTCAACAATCTGCATTTGCAAACAATAATAACATAATAACAATAAACCAGGTCACACAGTATACCTTGAATTGTCACATACTACCTATCAAACTATATACAAATATTAGGCATCTTTAGCATGAATATGTATAATATATATGAAGTTTTCAATCTTAGCGGTGCTTTAGGAAAAGCACTGTGTACGTCTGATTTTAAGCTAAAATAACAGGGCCCGCCATTCTTTTATGATTTGTTAAAACTGTTTTGATTTGTACTTAACCCTGTACAGCACTATGGAATATGTTGGCGCATTACAAATAAAGAATGATAATAATAATAATAATAATAATAATAATCAATATAGCAAGCTGTTACATGCTAAACATGGTACGCTCAGTACAGTGAATCCCTTAGTTTAAAGGCCCAGTGCCAGCAGAATATTTCACACATGATTGGCGGTGTGGAAATCCTGCTGGGGAGTGCCTGACTCACCTATGTCATCTCTGATTTGTCCCTGAGGGGGGCAGACAGCGGTTTGTGACTATCATATTACATTGAGAATTATAGCGATATTATGTACTGTAACACCTGATTCACTTAGGCCACCTTCAATTTGCTTTTGGAGAGTGTTAGCATCTGCCCGGTCACCTCCTATTTGCTTCTGGGTAGCACTGACTTCCTCCATGCCACCTCCCATGAAATCCTGCTGCTGGTGAGTGCCTGACTCGCCTAGGCCAGCTCCCATCTGTCACTGGGGGGCTCCTGTGGTCTCCATGCCACTTCCCATTTTACTAAAGGTATGCACACCCCAATGCCACTTATTTGGAGGTGATTCATTCCATTTCATTAAAACAAGCAGGGATAATTAAACACCAAGGGCCCGATTCAATTGTTAGTCTCCGATTACGATGCTATTCAATTCCTCAAGCCTGCAAGTTATTGTCCCAAAGTTAAAACTGGTTTGTAGAGGTTCAGGGCGGGAACATGATCAATTAAGCAAGCCTGTAAATCAGCCAATAGAAAATGAGACTGTCATTATTACACCAGTAAAACATGGAGGTTACTTGTCAATCAATTAGGTTCGGGGCGTCCGATATGCGATCAGACTAGCAAACCTGCAAAATAAAGAATTATGAAAATGAATGCCAATACTGTTCTAGTCCATATGGGTGGCCTGATATTTATTAACTCATTGATACCCGAGATCCATTTAACCCCGAAATGAAACATAAAAAGAAATAAAATGTCCTGCCAATTAGCGAGCTTGAGACTGTTGTGCAATTAATTCTAATGTCTATCATTACCTTCCCCGTTATTTACAGTGCAGTATTGAATTTTTATTTGTATTTCGAATAGCTGATTAACCCCTTGCGGGTCCTTTCTAGCACTTGTAGGATTTTCTCCTTCATTTACCATTTGCGGGTGTGAAAACATTTGCGGGCTTGGGGAAATTGAGCAATTGAATAGCGATGTCCGATTTTAGCCATGCGAAAGATCAAAGGCTTTGGGAGGATGTAAGTTACAGGTTTAATCATCACAATTTTTTCAAGATTGTAACTCGTAACCCTCGTAACCCGTTTGTAACCTTCAAAAAGACGCGAATTGAATAGCAAATTAACTTGCGACCTCACTTACAGGCTCCAGTAACATGCAAAAGCTCATTTGAATTGGGCTCTAAGTTACATAGTACAACAAAAATAATACAAAGCTCGGCTGTATTGATCCCAAAGTTACGATGACACCTAAAGAATGTCCACATTAAACTACCACTATAAAATAGATAGGTCTTATCTAGGGTCAGCAGATTAGGATAACTCTGTTCCAGTCCCATTTCTTGCTCCACCAACAGCTTCAAAACAAATCAGGATCATTCCCATGGAAGTTCTCCATGAGTTGCTAGTTCCTGTTTCTTGCTCCTGGGGATCCAGCTTCTTCCTTAATTCCTTTCTGGGCATTCCATTAGACTATTGACTATCAGCGATCACAGCTCAGCTCTCTCTCGGGCATCAGTTCCATCTTTGCTAAGCTCCTTCTGCCTGTCGAATTAACGCAATTCTAAATTCAGAAGGACTTTTATTGCCTCCACTTTTTCTGCACAATGGTTCCTGGGGCGGTTCGTCTACTAAGGACCCAGTTTCTACTTAAATGTTCTGAATAAACAGAAATTGAAAAAATATATATTTTTCATATTTACAGATGCTTTTAATACCTATTTCTTACTTTTGATGGTAAAATTACCGGTGCCGCCGTATAAATCATATGACTCTAGCTTTGTATCCCCTTGTACATATTAGATAGTGATCCGGTCCTGACTGCTGTCCTTAGGCTCTCTCACCAGCTCCCCAGCCAAGCGTAGTGCTGCAGGTCTCCGGCACGTGACGCAACTCATCAGCGATGACACCTAGCGACGACACCTTGAATCGCCCACTAGTCGGAGATAGGAACCACTGCTCTAAAGTATTACATTTAAGTAATTATTCTGCAGTGGAATCCAATTATCTACTTCCTGAGGTTTCAGGTGACTTTGAATACATAGGAAATTTATAGCTGTACAATGGAAAGTTGGCATATACAACTGGAGGAGCTCTCATTTATTCTTCTTTATAAGGACACACCCTGTTGTGACAGAAGCAGCAAGGATCAAGCTTAGTAAAGAAAATGGAAGCATGCTTTAGAGCATTTTTTTATTATTAACTTTTATTTGTATTGCGCCAACATATTCCGTAGTGCTGTACAGGAAAAATTCAATATTACATTTCAGAAAATGAAGGACCCTGTTTTGTCTTTTTCAAAGCACCTTACAAGATTGCAAGTTCGCTACTTACAATCTAAAGGATTGCCATATAAAATTGAAAAAAGGCTGTGTTTATTTTTTTCACTCTCCGACAATATTGTGTCCCCTTATTAAATTTTGATCAAAAAAAGATCATATAGAAAAAATGTAATCATAGTGGTCATTTAATTACAATACTCTAGCACCCATTAAATAACTTGTAAAACAAGTTAATTATATCACAATATTTTTGATAAAGAATACTTTTCACTATTACACTATAATAGTTCCATACATATTTTATTCATAATCAGAATAGATGCTGATATTTTGTTTAATTATAAAAGTGATATATTCAGGTGGACATTTGCAACTGCTTAAGCAGTCACGTTTCTGGATATGCGATTTCCTAATCTGTCTTCTGCAGTTTGTATTACCAAGATATTCCTAGCATGCAGTCATTTAAGATATTCAGAAGAAGTTTGAGAGGCTCCTTTGAATATCATCAGCTATAAACAGGAACAGAATAAACAAAAGGAGCTTTCGTTGAGCAAGGTCAAGGCAGCTGATGTGTGCATCCTGTCCGTCCTGCCATATATATCTTTGGTTATTTATCCATAGTGTGCACTTTTTTTTTTTTTCTTTAGAGAGAGTTAAAAGATAATATTCTTCAATGATTCATTACTATATGTCATGGTTACTACTGTACATCAAACATTGTGTGGCATAAATATAAAAAACACCATCTGAAAAGATAAATACAATGGAATGGAGCTATATTATCAACTCATATTTTATTCAGTTGTCTGGAAAAGCTGAGTTGGTTATATAAAAATAATAGTTATTGCTCAGAACAATGTTGTAGTTTAACGCTATACATTTTAGTTTTTAGTTATTTCTAGTAACACTGTCATTGGTAATTAAAAGAAGATATCCCAGCAGCCATCTAATGAGATACACCAATTACAAATCGTTCTATTTGTTTCACTAACTTTCTTTTTTTTAACTAAAATTGTAATGCTTTTAGTAATACGTAACTAAATATAAAATATATCTAAATGCAGTAGACTCTCAGTTAACCAGAAGGCAAGTAACCAGAACTCTGAAGGAACCAGAAAAAATTGAAAACTGTACTTTAAATTAAAAAAAAAAATTACATGGCACAACAAATGCCAGGAGCCAGGTTGTGACGTCACAAAATGCTTACAGGCACCTAGATCTCATCCACTGTACGTCTCTGCAATTCAGTTTTAACTGGAAGCAGACGGGCATGAGTGACTGAGCCAGTGCAGTGTTGGCGTTACATTCCCCGGGGTCAGCACCGCACCCTCCAGCTGAACGTACCTTTGTGTAAGTGAGGAGTGAAAGCTGCTGCTGCTTGAACTGACAAATATACTTAACAGTTCAACTAATGTAGGCCTATTTTAATAGTAACTCTCAAGCAACCAGAAACTACATTTATCCGGCATCTACCAATCCCCATAGGTGCCGGTTAACGGAGTGTCTACTGTATAATATAATACACAACAATCTAAAACTTAACATTTAAATTCAATGAAAATAGAGTGACCTATAAATATAACTAAATTATTACTTTACAGCATTAAAAATAAATAAGTACTTGATATTTAAAGTATCATAAAAATATTCTAATGAATAATTCAGAATTATTATAATATAACTGAGAGGCAGGAACCCCGAAACAGTGCTATCTTTTGGTATGTTTCCTGGCTTGTACTAAATCCAGCCTGGGCTTTGCTTAAAGCTGAGTAATACAGCAGGTGTATGCGAAAAAGGAGCCATGTTTGAAAAAGGTATTTGGCTTAAACAACAAAGCCTTTGTGGGCACACTGTCCAGGTTCCCAGAATGCAGTGTAATAACTGTATTTCTTGGAATTCTGGGCAGGAAATACGGAAACTTGTTTTAGATGTTCAAATGTGAACACAAATGTACTATCTATTTACTATATATATATATATATATATATATATATATATATATATATATATATATATATATATATATATATAGCTGGAGATTGATATATAAAGTGTATTATCTATTTTATTGGCATTTATCTTTTTATATATTTCTATTTTTAAGTCAAAAGTGAGTCAAAGTACAACAAATTGTTTTATACAAATTATCAAGATGTTCTCTTCTTCACAAGCTAAAAAAATGCAATGTACAGAAAGTCAAATCGATAATGCAACAATCTATAGTACTCCAATTAATATCTGCAATGTACTAAGTATATTACTGTGACGTGACTCTACATTTCGGTTTCTTACAGTCAACAGAATGCAGTGTATATTGAATAATTCAACACCATCTCAGTGCCTAGACCTGCCACACAAATTGGATACTTTTTGCAGTTTACATTCTTTTCAAAGCAAAATGCTAAAGAAACTAACTACATTTGGAAGAAAACATGATTGACAACCCTAGCCCTAGTAAGACAGGTACATGATATAATCAGCAATGCATTATACAGTGTTTGATCAGTGCAAATACTGCTAGCAACAAATATAGAAGTATACAAATATACAGAAGAGAAATGTCAACCCTAACTACTGTCATATTTCCATTTTTCATAGAGACAACAATAAAAAATGTACCATTATTTTGCTCCTTACTTAAAGGACCACTGTGCAGTGAACACAATATATCAAAATGTAAGCCTAAGAGCATAGAGCCTCATTCAATTGAGAAATTGTAAGTTGCAGTAGCCAGTAATGAAGGCCGTAAGTTAATTTGCTATTTGCGGCTTGTTTTTTTTTTCGAGCCGCAAACACGCTTCATGTTACGCCCCATCTAAGCTTTTGATCTTTCACGTCCACAAGAATTATAATCGCGAATCGCTATTCAATTGTTACAATTCCTCAAGCTTGCAAATGTTTTCACACCAGTAAATGTGTAATGTAGAAGAAAATCCTACAAGTATTAGAGGACCCGCAAAGGGGTTAAAGACATATCTGTAGCACTGTAAATGCAAATAAAAAATCAATTCTGCAATGTATAATAATACATAGAATTAATTGCACAACAGTCTCAAGCTCACAAATCAGCAATCAAAAATAATTTTATTCGAGGTTATATCGATCTCAGGAATCAATTAGTTAATACATATAAGGCCACCCACATGGATTAGAACAGTATTGCCATTCATTTTTATTATTTTGCGTTTTGCCGTTTTGCGAGTCCGATTGCATATCGGACCACCAAATGCTAATTGATTGACGTGTAACCTAGATGTTTTACTGACCTAATGATGACGTTCTCATTTTCTATTGGCTGTTTCTAAATGGGTAGTTACGATCTTGCTTAAATGTTCATGTTCCTGCCCTGAAATGCTACATACGAGTGCATGATTTACTGTTTTGGCTTTCGGCCTGTAACTTGCGGGCTTGTTCAGTTGAATAGCACCGGAAATGTAGCAGACTGTGAGCCCGCAGCAGGCCCGCAGACATATGGCCTATATACCGCATACAGCAATCTTGTAGTTAGTTTGAGAAAGGTGTTTATATATTTATATGTTTATATACGTGTAGATTTTCAAATTAGTGCCTGCATGTATATCTTTGATGAATGTCTTCTTCTTCTGTCATCTAGTTTTGTAGATGGTTCTCTAATCTTTTCAAATGCCCTGTTCCCAGCTAAGTAGTTGGGGTTTTAGAAGTGTTGAACTAGAAAGTAATACTGTAATATGCACTAGATTCCATTGCACAATGCCCAGTGGTGAAGCTAGTGAGGATCCCGGTACCAACTCACCCAGTGCTAGCTTCTCCTACATGCCTGGAACCACTGGCAAATGACCCCTTAATAAAGCAGTTTTGTTCCCCACAAGACCCCCCTTTTTCAATTTTCTTAGCTCCCCAAGACCCCTTCCCATATCAGCTACCCTTCAGAAGACCCCTTACTAAATCTGGTTCCCTTCTGAAAATCCCGTCCCAAAGCTCAGCCCCTGACAATTCCCCTAGAAGGGGTGGGCACGTATATGCCTGGATTTGATGATATCCCTGTTGCGCACAGGTGAGTCAATCACTTCTTCAGTCATCCTGATTGACTCACCGGTGCACAGAAAGGATATCTTCAAATCCAGGCATGTGTGTGGCCCTCCAGGACCGAACTTGACCACCCCTACCCTAGAAACAGGTTAGATCCCAAATGTCAGGCAAGTTCCTCTACTTAGAAGGAATCAGCAAACTCACAGAAAAAAATATTTCTAATATAATGGGCTTTATTCAGTCCTCTCTCTGGATACAGTGATCAAGGGGTCAACATCTGGATTATCATATAAGCTCATTGAGATCCCAAGGAATTTGTGTTCAAACATAATATAAACCCTGAGCAAAACTTTATTTGATTTTGACTGTTACTTTTTTATATCACTACCATTTATCAGTACCGCTCAACTAATGCTTTGTGTCATAGAGGCAAAACTGTGTTAGAACAGTACAGCAAACGTGCTAGGGAAACCTTTGATGATCTGATTTCCAGTTGATGGATGAAGCAAGTCCCCGAGTCCAGGACACACAGCAATAAAGATATGGGCATATAAATACTTATTTTAAAAATATAGAAATCACTTAGCAAAGAGTTTGCAGTTATATCTGAGATTCATAATAATATTCTGCATTGCCATTAATCAGTGACTGTAATTACGCTGACATTATACTGTCCAAAGCTTAAAGGGCCACAGTAGTTTGGGAAAATATCACATTTTTGTTAAGTATTTAAGAAACTAACAGCATAAGCAGCTATGTAAGCCAAGAGCATAAAAAAACATAGAAAATGTTATATTTAGGAAAATCTGCTTGTGTTATGGGCACTTGGACTACTAGTTGTCTTATAGCCTGATTTGAAATGTTATCTTACTGGGAATTCCTCTGCTAGTAAGTTCTGTTGTTGAATGACAATCCAAAATGGCAGACTCTTAACTGAATAAATATGTTATGACATGGTTCCTGCCAATCCTCCTGGGTGTCTTATCCTGTTTAGGAACAAAAGGCAAAATGTCTGTTGCCATAAAAAAACAATGTAAAGCAACAATCAAAATTTTTAAAAAAATCTTTTCATTTATTTTACATTTTCTGAATGTATTTGGCACATTATCAAGTCAGAGCCTTTATAATGTGGGTGGGATTCCTAACTTGTGTATAATCCAGCACTAGCTTTGCTCAAAGCTGGTGGATACAGCAGGCATATGCTTAAGGGAAACCATGTTTGATATGGTTATGGTTTGCAAGAGCTCCGACTTTGTAAGCACAGTTTCCTAGAATGCAGTGCAATAACTGTATGTCTTGGAATTCTGAGCAGGAAATACGCTTTTTTATTTGTTTAGACGTTCAAATATGAACACAAATGTACTATTAATTTACTGAACTACTGTATGGTGGAGGCTTCTGTCGCTCTTTTTCCCACCATAAATTAAATTATTGTTGTGGTGAACAACCTCCCAAGCAATCTACTACACATGCTAGGAACCGGCCCCACTCTAATGAGAGGAAGTAACCTTGAAACAGCTGTCTGTGGGGTAGGTTTCCTCGTTTGTGCCTAATCTATCCTAGGCTTTGCTTAAAGCTGTGAAATACAGCACACTTATGCTTAAAAGGAGGCATGTTTGATATAGTATTGGATTAAAGAGCGAAGCCTTTGTGGGCACAATTTCCTGTCCCTGCCCAGGTTCCCAGAATGCAGTACAAAAACTATATTTCTCAGAATTCGGAGCAAGAAATACTTGTTTTGTATTTATTTACTATATATATATATATATATATATATATATATATATATATATATATATATATATACTGTATATATGACATTTGAGTGGTCCTTTTTACTGTGTGTAGAACAAAAAACAAAAACAAATAAATTAAACTCCTCCACCCGCCGTAGAAAGCATTTGCAATAAATATTATTAATATCTATTACATATAATGCTTATTAAACAAACAGACATTTTTGGAGCATGCAGACTTTTATGTAACTTCTTTTTTTTATCTAGTTGAGAAAAATAGAAATAATAACATTTTATGTTACCTCTCCAAAAGTAGAAATAAACAGATCCCGGGAACATTCAGTATGAAATGAATTAAAGTGTAATATTTGTCTCCCTTCTCCTGGTAAACTAGGACAGAATACAAAATAAACTTAGCACAAATGCTGGAAAGTCGTGTGTTTTCTTTGTGACTTTAGAAAACAACTTATGAAGCCCTTGAGCTCTTGGTGTTCATGCATAATGCATGCCAGTTAAAACACTATATATTCTGCGGTGGCATATATTATAGACTAAGGAAATACTATACAGACTAAGAATAGTTTAGGGAGATCACACTACATAACCAGGTCACAATATGATACCTGTAAGGACGTCCATATGAGGATTGCACCTGTATCAGATGGTTCCAAGCTACGTCTACTTTTGCAATGGACAAAACAGGCAAGAAAAAGAAGTCATTTTATAGTGATGTGTCCCCTACTGGTGATCTATATAGAATTTATTCATGATCAAGCAATGGTTTCCATGACATTTTGAAGCATCCATTAAATTTATATTTTAATATCCCTATAATATATTGTTTATATGGGTATATGCTGGGAAAAGCTGGCAGACATTTGTCACATTTCCCTCTCAAGATGTTGCATATGAATGATTGCTATTTCACTTTGTGCATGAAGGGTTGATGTTATTTCTTAAAAGGACACACAATTCATCAGTGCTAAACCAAACAAAACACTGAAAACTGAGTGAATAGCCTTATACAAAATATAAAAAAAACATTTTTATTTATTTTTTATTTTGTATATAAACAAATCATTCTTCCAGGTTGCTTCTCCCCATTGCTATATGTAGATGTTTGATTCGGAAATAACCCAAAATAACAACCAACCTGCAATCGTATGTGTTGTTTTTGTTTAGTCGTTCAGTCGCGTCCGACTCTCCTTATCTTATGGATCGCGACACTCCAGGCACATCTGTCAGCCACTTCCACTCTGAACTCCATCAAGCTCATATTAATTGTTTCAGTGACCTCATCTATCCATCTTCGTCTCTACCTCCCTATTCTTCGTGTGCCTTCAATCTTTCCCAGCATCAGAGTCTTCTCTAGGGGATCTTAATATGGCCAAAATATTTAAGCTTCAGCCTCATGATCATATCTTCTAGTGAACAGTTTGCAAATAAAGTAGTTACATAGTTACATAGTAATTAAGGTTGAAAAAATACTTTGAAGCCCGTAGTGGCATTGGCCCACCCGCAAAAGGTCGCAGGCTTGAAATTCGGCTGCGTTACAGAGCTATTGAACTGAACCATGTTAGGGGCTGTAGATGCAAACCCGTAAACCATTCTTGCACATGTTGCATGTGCGGCCGGGAACATGATCAATTAATCAAACCCGTAGTTACAGGTTTAGACGGAGCCAATGGCATATGAGATCATCATAATTACATCACTGAAAAATGGAGGTTAGATTTCAAACCTTAATGGAAAAAATGGAAAAAAACGTAAAAAAAGAAACAACAAATTTATTATTTCAGAGAAGATAAAACAGTATATAAGAATTTAGACTGATCTTGCAAATTTTGATTCTTCCCAATATATGAAAAAAAGCAATTGCCACCCCCAGTAATCCAAAATTGAATATGATAATTAACTATGTAAATTTTTATTCTTTTTTTAATCCCACTTTTCCCATTATCAAATCAACTTCTTAAAAAGAACGTTGTATAATATAACACTTCAGTGGCCATTTAATTTTGTTTATAAAACTATATTGCTAAAGAAAGCAATTTAAAAAGAATCAACTCCTCTTTTTTTAAGCCAGTGAAGTCTATCCAACCTTGAAATATAGCAAGCAAACTCGAAAATTAGCTTGATCCCAATCCAATATGCCGGTTGTAAGTTATGATCACATGAAAACTGGAGTGCTTAATAAAAGATGCACTGAACCCATGTCTGGTTAATGAGTGGGAACATCTGTGAGTAGTTATTTGGATAAGACCTGTAAGAGTTATGCATACCAAACAGTTAGCTATTTAGAATTTTCCACTGTGTATAACATTCACATAAACATTCGGATTCCAATTTTATTCTGCTCTGTTGGTTTCAAAGCCGAGATCCTCTTAGGGAACTCAACAACCTGCCCACATCCACAGCTAAAATCAAGGATTGCAAAGAATAGAAGTGCAGCAGCGTGAACGAAACCGTAGGAAGCTAATCTCTATATTTTATAAGCAAGGTTGAAGGCAATCTGTTTTTACTATACACGTTTTGATATGCAATGGAAAAAAAATGGCAAAACATGAACATTGTTATGGTTATAAATGTGTTTTTCTTTGGATGGAACAGCAGATGGTTTGGAAATTATTCTGAAATGGGCATATAATTAATATACAGTATACCGTGTGCCCCTTGGGCAGTGAATATGCACTTGGGTTCTTAAAGGAAAACAAATAGAATTACAGGACCTTTTCTGTTGGTTGGCCACCAGCATTGCTGGCAAGCGGCCAATAGGTGGCGGAGCCAACATTTTAATTAATTTAAGCTGAGATTTTCCTCAATTTCCTAGTGTTAGGTGTTAGGGTTTAGTGTTAGGGTTTGGGGTTAGGGGTTAGGGTTTAAGGTTGGGGTTACGGTTATGGGTTAGGATTTAGGTTTTGGGTTAGGGGTTAGGTTTAGGATTAGAAATTGACTCAAATGTTGGCCGTGCCACCTAGTGCCCGCTCGCCATAGTGCATATTTACTGCCCAAAGGGCACACAGTATGTTGTATATTAATTCTATGCACATTTCAGAATAATTTCCAAATTTTCTGCTGTTCCATCCAAAAATAAAGACCAACAGGAAAGATCCAAATTACAATAACAAATACCCATGAGTCACCATCAGAAACAAATCTTACTTTATGCTTTATCTGTTCTACAATATTTTATCTTCCATATTCCATAACTATGATGTACCTGTTTCTATGTAAAGTGCATTGAATAAAGGTGCTGCATACCAATATAATATCTTGTAAGAGTTCATTAGGGAAGGAGGCTCATTAGAGCAGTGAGCCTTGTGAAACCCTCTCAACACACTTAAGATACTAAGGGATTTTAGAACAATGTTTCCTCCCGGGGCTAATTCATTTGTTCTTTTATAAGAACAGAGAAAGCCTCCAGGATTTAACACATTTGCTTGTTTACTTTACACCCACTATATTCCATCCAGATCCGTTTGCAGTCTAGATTGGAGTAAACAATAAGCATCCAAGGTCACTATGACACTTCTTACACAGCAGCCCCAAGGAATTGCCACTTTACACTGACCTTGGAACGGGCATTGTTGTATGTATTTGTTACACGCTATGACGGAAAGTGGATAAACTTAGCATTATCTGCACTATTTTGATAGTGTTGACACAATCCCCTAACTTGGTTTGCATAATGTCTGACATGATTTACATGATCCGGACCTTAGTTTAAATAGAAAATATTAGTGTAAATAATTTAACACATTCTCAAAGACATATATCATCCTTTAGAGTAACACAACATAGGTCCAAATATGGTATAATAACAAGTATTTTATCATCTGAATTCAATAAAAAAATGCATTTTCCTACAGTACACTTAGGGCCCTATTAAATCCGCAGTGGCTGTAGTATAGCCCAGGGGCGGCCCGTCCATTGGGGCGTCAGGGCAAACGCCCCCCCAAATATTTTCTTCACCCTGCAATAAAAAAAACACAACAATGTATTAGTATAACCCAAAAACAAATAAATATAAGGTGTACATCATCATTTCAAGTCTAAATAGTATTAAAAATGAAGTAAAGTTAGAAAAGGGACACTGTCACTTTAAAATAACCCTTGCGCTACATTAACTAATGCTGTGTATCTATCGCCCCCTGCCTGCACCCTGTGTGATCAAATTACAATAGTTATACACTGTGTACACTAACCTTTAGACTCTTCTCTCTCTTCAATGAGTCCTGGCCTGGCCCCCTGACCGTTAATGCATGCCGCCCACCATCACAGTGACGATATGCATGGGCGGTCATAAATGTATCAATTAATAAATGACAGTCTTCCATCATTGTCCAATCAATGATGGAAGGCTGTCCAGTTACTAAGTGATCAATCTAAACCCACCCAGACCGTTAGCCCTGAGCGCCCGCCAGCAAATAGGACCTCGAGTTTAAATTTTGATTGACTGATACAGTCAATAAAACCACCAGTTCCCTGTCCCTTCCCCCTTTCTGTTTCCTGACCCTGCTCGCGCTGAGACTGAGAGACCTCCCTGGCTGAATCTACTCATCTGCTCTGCCTGCCTAACACAGTAAGTCTACACCTGCCTCTGCCTGGCACCTGCCCTGCCCCTGGCCAAACCAAAACCCCTAGTAGCCCCTAATAAAAGTTAGGGGTGACCAGTTACCCCCAGTCCCCCACTATGCCTGCCTAGCCTGCCAGTGCCACCTACCCAGCCACCCACCAACTACCACCGACGACCCCAGCCATCACCCCCATGTGTCCTGTGCCACCCCCGATCAGGCCTGCCCTATGCTAGCCTAGCTATGCCATCATGCCACCACCGGATTACACCGATCACGGGATCGGGGTAGTCGGATGGTGAGCGGGGTGGCACAGGCCCACATGGGGGTGATCGGATCACCCCCTTGATGAGGCCTGTGCCACCCCTGATGACCTCCATGTTGCCGCCCTATGCCACCCCCGAGGCCCGATCACCACCGGGCCCCCGGCACCACCCCGATGCGGCCTATGCTACCCCGGGTATTCGGGCAGTGAGCGGGGTTGACCAGGCCACATGGGGGTGGATGTTCACCCCCATGAGGCCTGTGCCACCCCTGGTCGTGGCCTATGGGCGACCGATGGGCGCCTGACCGTGACCGACCCCACCCTGGATGAACAAACTACCTACCCCCCCCCCCCCCCCCTATTTTTATTCCATTTTTAGAAGTAACAGGCATGTATATGTGCCTGTCACTTCTAAAGATAAAATAAGGGAAGGGAAAAAAAAATACAGTAAAAAGTAAAAACATTATTACAATTAAACAGTAAGCTAACACATTGTTAGTACAGTTAGTAACACATTTTTATACAAAAATAAACAGCTTTAAACAAACATTAAAAATAAAATAAAATAAACAACAGCACATACTTACCTGTAAAATTGACCCCTCCAGCGTTGGCCTTCTGTCCTCTCTGGATATAGTCATGAAAAATAAATAATCCATGTTGATTGAAGCCAATGGTCAAATAAAATAATCCATGTTGATTGAAGCCAATGGTCAAAATAAAATAATCCATGTTGATTGAAGCCAATGATCAAAAATAAAATAATCCATGTTGATTGAAGCCAATGATCAAAAATAAAATAATCCATGTTGATTGAAGCCAATGATCAAAAATAATCCAATCTTGATTGAAGCCATTGTCCATCCATCCATTCTGGCCCATTGAAAGAGGCCTCCACAAAAAAAAAAACGACGCTCTAAAAAAAAAAAAAACAACACACTAAAAGAGCTCCTCCTACAAGGAGCCCCTCCCGCGATTAATTGTTTTTTTCCCACGGTCTGCTATATATACTAATTTTTGAAGGACTCTGATTGGCTGAAATTTTTGATTGACATCGATTTCAACCAATGAGAGTCTTCAAAAAATTAGCAAATCAGCAAGCAGGTATGGAAGCCTGTAAGGGTAAAAAAGGTTAGTGTGAACTTGTTTGACCCTGTATGTATTATACATATTACAGGGCTATTTTATGTGATATACATGTTACAGGATAATATCCTGTAACATGTATAGCCAAAAAATAGCACTGTAATATGTATAACAAATAAAGTGTAATAGAAATGCGTGAACAATATAATATACCATGTAATAAAGAACATCAATTAATCAAATAATAAATATCAATTAATATATATTGTTGTATGTATATGTTTATGTATATTTATGTGTAATTTTTTATATATATATATATATATATATATATATATATATATTTGGATATATATATATATATATATATATATATATATATATATATAAAAAATTAATATCAAAATATCACAATAAATAAATATATATATATATATATATATCAATTTGATATATATATATATATATATATATATATATATATTTATTTATTGTGATATATTGATATCAATTTTTATATATATATATATATATATATTTATTTATTTATTGTGATATATTGATATCAATTTTTATATATATATATATATATATATATATATATATATATATATATATATATATATATTTATTGTGATATATTGATATCAATTTATATATATATATATATATATATATATATATATATATATATATATATATATATATATATATATATTTATATATTATTTTTTTTTTTTTTTTGGGCCTATATGTTATTTAAGGTTTTTAAGGTACGGTTGGGGCCTATATGGTCCCAATTTGTTATTTAAGGTTTTTAAGGTGCGGTTGGGGCCTATATGGTCCCAATTTGTTATTTAAGGTTTTTAAGGTGCGGTTGGGGCCTATATGGTCCCAATTTGTTATTTAAGGTTTTTAAGGTGCGGTTGGGGCCTATATGGTCCCAAATTGGTTATTTAAGGTTTTTAAGGTGCGGTTGGGGCCTATATGGTCCCAATTTGTTATTTAAGGTTTTTAAGGGGCGGTTGGGGCCTATATGGTCCCAATTTGTTATTTAAGGTTTTTAAGGGGCGGTTGGGGCCTATATGGTCCCAATTTGTTATTTAAGGTTTTTAAGGGGCGGTTGGGGCCTATATGGTCCCAATTTGTTATTTAAGGTTTTTAAGGGGCGGTTGGGGCCTATATGGTCCCAATTTGTTATTTAAGGTTTTTAAGGTGCGGTTGGGGCCTATATGGTCCCAATTTGTTATTTAAGGTTTTTAAGGGGCGGTTGGGGCCTATATGGTCCCAATTTGTTATTTAAGGTTTTTAAGGGGCGGTTGGGGCCTATATGGTCCCAATTTGTTATTTAAGGTTTTTAAGGGGCGGTTGGGGCCTATATGGTCCCAATTTGTTATTTAAGGTTTTTAAGGTGCGGTTGGGGCCTATATGGTCCCAATTTGTTATTTAAGGTTTTTAAGGGGCGGTTGGGGCCTATATGGTCACACTTGCTCTTTTAAGGTTTTAAACGATACGGTTTGGGTCTTAAACGTTCTAATGTTTTTTTTTTTGTTTTCTATAACTTCCCAGGTGCAAACTATCTGTGGAATCAGATTTCTTTGGACTCGTTGGTTGACTTACTGGACGTGAATACCCCGAGAAGGAGCGTCAACTGTTGGTGAGTATATGGTCACACTTGGACTTTTAAGGTTTTAAAAGTTACGGTTTGGGTCTTAAACGTTCTAATGTTTTTTTTGTTGTTTTCTATCACCCCCCAGGTGCAAACTATCTGTGAAAGCAGATTTGTTTGGACTCGTTGGTTGACTTACTGGACGTGAATACCCCGAGAAGGAGAGTCAACTGTTGGTGAGTATCATTGCCTTTAATTTTCTGTCCATGTGTATAGGTGCAAATTTGATGTTGATGTAGTCTTGTCACATGAGGGTTTGCAATCTGTAATGTATACCAATGAAATCAACACACTGTTATTTTAAAGTAATTTTGTGACATAATATAAATTAATATACCGTGATCTCTTTCTTTTATTGGTATCAATATCAGAAATGAATACTATTGACTCTCTACTTGTGAAGCCTTTCGCCACCCTAACCTATGAGGAGAAGGTGGAAGTAAAACGGTTAGGAGCTGACCAACCAGAGATAAATCTGCAGCAAATCGCAAGAGATAGAGGGAAGCAATATGTCCGTAATTTCAATACTGAATGGTACAAGAAGAACGACTGGCTTTCTGGAAGCGTTTCTAGGAAGTCCTTATATTGTTTCCCATGCATCCTATTTGGTGGTGACGCTGCTTGGACCAAAACTGGAGTGACTGACGTCAAACATCTAGCTGACAAATTGGCAAAACACAAAAGTTCTAAAGCTCACTTGGATAACAGGATCAAGTTTGAGATGCTTGGACAGGCGAACATTGCTGTTCAACTGGACCAAGGATACCAAGTCAGCATTCAAAAACACAACGAAGAAGTGGCTAAGAACCGGTACATCCTTTCGAAGATAATTGATTGTGTTCGCTTTTGTGGCGCCTTTGAACTGGCATTAAGAGGACACGACGAGAGTGAAACATCGCTAAATCCAGGAGTGTTTCGAGGCCTGGTGGATTTGGTTGGCAGTATCGATAGTGCAATGGAACAGCATTTGAAGACTGCAACTGTGTTTAAGGGCACTTCCAAAACCGTGCAGAATGAGCTACTGGACTGCATGCATGAAGTTATAAAGGAAGTGATTCACCAAGAGCTTAAGGAAGCCCAGTTTGTGGCAATCCAAGCGGATGAAACAACCGATATTTCCGCTAGGACACAGTGCGTTGTAGTCTATCGCTACATTGACAAGAAGCATCAAGTGGTGGAAAGATTTGATGGCTTCACGGAAATGAAATCAACGGATGCAGACTCCATTGCTGCTGTTGTGCTGGAAACACTGAATACTGTTCTCCCAGAGCCAGAAGACAAGAAGAAACTCATAGCTCAAAGCTATGATGGTGACAGTGTGATGCGTGGAGATCAAGGAGGAGTTCAAAGAAAAATAAAAGACGTGTACCCGAACGCACACTACGTCCATTGCTATGCTCACCAACTGAACCTAATAATGGAGAAAGCAGTTTCAAGGATTGGAAGAGTTCGAGTTTTTTTTTCAAACATAGGCGGCATACCATCTTTTTTTTCACGCTCTCCAAAAAGGACTGGAGTTCTGGATGAGGTAGTTGGTAGAAGACTTCCAAGAGGTGCACCGACACGATGGAACTTCAACGTTAGGACCGTGAACGTGATCTACGAGAACAGAGATGCGCTACTTGAGTGTTTCCAGACAATTGAAGCATGTCTAAACTTTGATCCAACATCTATACGGGAAGCCGCAGGTTTCATTGGAATGCTGGAAGACAGGGAGTTCCTTTACTTCCTTAAATTATTTCATTTAATAATGCCACATGTAGACATCCTCTATAGTCAGCTTCAGAAGCGAGACACGGATACTGTTTATATCAAAAAAGTCACAGAAGACTTTGTCGCCAGCATCCAGAAAATCCGTAATTCTGTGGAAGAGATAGAAGCAAGTTTGCCAAGCGATCTAACAGTCAACAGACGGAGTGCGGAGATCTCAACCTTGAGACAACTTTCAAGAGAGGTATGTGACATAGTGGTGGTTCATGCAAAAGAACGTTTTTTATTTTCAAATCACCTAGTCAGTGCCAAACTTGTTCAAAGTGACTTGTATAAAACCCATGACACTTGCTTTCCAACCCAAGCTCTGGAAGACACCGTGCAAGCATATCCAATACTGAAGAAGGAACAATTACGCACTGAGCTGTCACTTCTGTATGGGAAGACAGAGTTTCATACTTGTACAAGTGCTGTTGCTCTGCACAAACTTTTCCATCAATTTAATCTGCAGAATGATTTCACAGAGACAGTAAAATTATTAAGAATCCTGATTACAACACCAATGACTACTGCAGAATCAGAAAGATGCTTCTCAACATTGAAGAGGATAAAAACCTTTTTAAGAAGCACCATGTCCCTGGAGCGGTTGAATGCATTGGCGATGCTCTCAATGGAAAAGCAACTGATTTCCGAGATCCCACACTTCAATGAAAAAACCATTGAGAAGTTTTGTTCTTTGAAAGATCGCCGTGCAAAATTAAAATACAAGTGATTGAAGCAAAGAAGAATGCATACCCCCAAGGTGTGCAAAGATAAACTGCGTTAAGCAGCACCACCTCACACTACCAAACATAACTAGTGGTAAGTAAAGTATGAACGGTGTGTGGGTGTGCATATGGAATGAGCTATGAAAGGTGTGTGCATGGTCAGTAACAATTGTTGAAGCCTTGGCGTGGTTTGAAGGAATTGGAGGCACTTCCAAGGGTAGCTGTCACTTGTGTACAGGAAGCAAGAATTCCATGTCTGTACAAGTGCTGTTGCTCTGCAGCAACTTTAGCATCAATTTAATCTACATAATTTAACAGAGTGAGTGAAGCTATAAGGAATCCTGCTTACAACAACGAAGACTACTAAAGAACCAGAAAGATGCTTCTCCACATTGAAGATGATCAAAAAAGTAATTAAAAAGCACCATGGCCCTGTAGCGGTTAAATGCATTGGTTTGAAGGAATTGGAGGCACCTTCCAGGGTACGTAAAGTTCTCAGAAATGGCACCACCTCACTACCAAAAATAACTAGTGGTAAGTAAAGTATGAATGGTGTGTGGGTGTGCATATTGAAGGAGCTATGAAAGGTGTGTGAATGGTCAGTAACAATTGTTGAAGCCTTGGCGTGGCGTTACTGCTCATATGGTTATCCATATGCTAATTCAACGTGTTTGTTTGACATTGATTATTGTGTTGTCTAAACAGAAGTGAAATGTTGTTGTTTTCTTGAATCCCAAGATCCACTGGTTTGGGCCTATGCAGTGCTGATTGGTCTTCTAAGGTATGTTTTGAGGCCTATATGGTCCCACTTGGTCTTCTAAGGTATGTTTGAGGCCTATATGGTCCCACTTGGTCTTCTAAGGTATGTTTGGGGCCTATGGTCCCACTTGGTCTTCTAAGGTATGTTTGAGGCCTATATGGTCACACTTGGTCTTCTAAGGTATGTTTGGGGCCTATATAGTTCCACTTGTTCTTCTAAGGTATGTTTGGGGCCTATGGTCACACTTGGTCTTCTAAGGTATGTTTGGGGCTTATATAGTCACACTTGGTCTTCTAAGGTATGTTTGGGGCCTATGGTCACACTTGGTCTTCTAAGGTATGTTTGGGGCTTATATAGTCACACTTGGTCTTCTAAGGTATGTTTGGGGCCTATATAGTCACACTTGGTCTTCTAAGGTATGTTTGGGGCCTATATAGTCACACTTGGTCTTCTAAGGTATGTTTGGGGCCTATATAGTCACACTTGGTCTTCTAAGGTATGTTTGGGGCCTATATAGTCACACTTGGTCTTCTAAGGTATGTTTGGGGCCTATATGGTTCCACTTGGTCGTTTAATGTTTTTTAAGTATGGTTTTGTTCTTGAATGGTATGATTGATTTGCTTGTTTTCTTTCAACCCCAGGTGCAAACCCTATGCGGCTGCAGATTTGTTTCTACTCATTGGTCAACTTAATGAACGTGAATACCCTGAGAAGAAGAGCCGACTAATGGTAGGTGTCACTCCTTTAATTTTTCTGTTAATACGTATAGGTGCAATTATGATATTGCTGTAGTCTTGTCACATGAGTTTTTTCAATCTATATTGTATACCAATGAATTTAACACATTGTTACTTTACTTCTTGACATTTCTGCATTGCAGATTATGTATTTCAATGGGCTTTACAAGCATAAGGTCATTGGGCGGGGCTTATAAAGGTCATTATGACGTCAGGGGGAGGAGTTATAAAAATGGGTGTGGTTTGAAAAGGGGGAGTGGCTATGTTTCGCCCTGTCGCCCCTCCAACTTGAAAAGTCACCAGCCGCCACTGGTATAGCCCATATGTTTGTGGGCTTGAAATTTGCTGGAGTCACAGAGCGATTAAATAAAAAAAGCCCGCAAGCACAAGGCCGGAATCCAAATCCGTAAACCATGCTTCGGCACGTAGTATTTCTCGGCGTGAAAATTATAATTTATTCAAACCCATAGTTTTGATTTTAGACAGAGCCAATAGAAAAAGAGACTGTCATCATTACGTCACTAAAACATTGAGGTTAAATTTCAATCACCTACGGTTTTGAAGTCTGGGTTGTGATCGGGTCCGCATTCCAGAAATAATGTAATATGAAAAAATCAATAAATATAAAATGACGGGAGTCAAATTGTAAGGCAGGCAATGCTGTTTGCCACACATTGCCTGGCAAAAATTACAGGAATAAGTTTCCCCCACCTCTCCCTCCCCTGTGTGTCCTTCCCCCTGTTTCTCCTTTACCCCTCTCTCCCGTGTCTCCTTTTCCCCTCTCCCTCATCTGTGCCTCTTTTCCCCCTCTCCCTTTCCCCCCTCTCCCTCCCCTGTGTCTCCTTTCCCCCTTTCCCTCCCCTATGTCTCCTTTCTCCCCTCCCTCTCCTGTACTTCTTTTCCCCCTTTCCCTTTCCTCCCTCCCGTGTCTCCTTTCCCTCATCTCCCTCCCCTGTGTCTCCTTTACCCCCTCTCTCCCTCTCCTGTTTCTCCTTTCCCTGTGTCTTCTTCCCCCCTCTCCCTCCCCTGTATCCCATCACCCCTCTCCCTCCCCTGTGTCTCCTTTCCCCCCTCTCTCCCTCTCCTGTTCCTCCTTTTCCCTTGTCTCTTTCCCCCCTGTGTCTCCTTTCCCACTCTCCCTTTCCCCGCTGGTGTCTCCTTCTCCCCCTCTCATTGCCTTGTGTCTCCGTTTCACCTCCTTTCACTCTCTCTTGTCTCCTTGCAGCTGTTACTATCCCTTCTGGTGCACCCACTATACTCATTGCCTTGTGTCTCCGTTTCACCTCCTTTCACTCTCTCTTGTCTCCTTCCCCCTCCAGTGTGTCTCCTCCCCCCTGTGTCTCCTTCCCTCTCTCTCCCCTGTGTCTCCTTTTCCCCTCTCCCTCACCTGTGCCTCTTTCCCCCTCCCCTTTCCCCCTCTCCCTCCCCTTTCCCTCCCCTATGTCTCCCCTCCCTCTCCTGTACCTCCTCTCCCTTCCCTGTGTCTCCTTTTCCCCCATCTTCCTCCCCTGTGTCCCCTTCCCCCTCTCCTTTCCCCTTGTGTCTCCTTACCCCTCTCCCTTCCCTGTATATAATTTCCCGCTCGCCCTCCCCTCTGTCTTCTTCCCCCCTCTCCCTCCCCTGTATCCCATCACCCCTCTCCCTCCCCTGTGTCTCCTTTCCCCCCTCTCTCCCTCTCCTGTTCCTCCTTTTCCCTTGTCCCTTTCCCCCCTGTGTCTCCTTTCCCACTCTCTGTTTCCCCGCTGGTGTCTCCTTCTCCCCCTCTCATTGCCTTGTGTCTCCGTTTCACCTCCTCTCACTCTCTCTTGTCTCCTTCCCCCTCCACTGTGGCTCCTCCCCCCTGTATCTCCTTCCCTCTCTCTCCCCTGTTTCTCCTTTTCCCCTCTCCCTCACCTGTGCCTCTTTCCCCCTCCCTTTCCCCCTCTCCCTCCCCTTTCCCTCCCATATGTCTCCCCCTCCCTCTCCTGTACCTCCTTTGCCCCTCTCCCTTTCCTCCTCTCCCTTCCCTGTGTCTCCTTTTCCCCCATCTTCCTCCCCTGTGTCCCCTTCCCCCTCTCCATTCCCCTTGTGTCTCCTTACCCCTCTCCCTTCCCTGTATATAATTTCCCGCTCGCCCTCCCCTCTGTCTCCTTTCCCCTCTCTCCTCTCCTGTTACTCCTTTCCCCTTGTCGCATTTCCCACTCTCCCTCCCCCGGTGTCTCCTTTCCCCCTCCTCTTTGTCCCTTGTGTCCTCCCCCTCCCTTTCCCTCCTTTGTTTCCTCCCCTTCCCCCCTGTCTTCTACCCCTCCCTTTCCCCCCCTGTGTCTGGTAACTGGATGGAATCCTGCCAGTAGCGCGCACTCACCTCCTCTGCTTTTCCCGTCCTCCTGCTGAAACTACTTTCAGGATCAAGCTGCGCATTGCACGGCTTGGTCCAGATAGTAGTTCTGGCCGGAGGAGGGGAGCCGCAGAGCAGAAGACGTAGTGCGGCGCTGCTGGCAGGGTCACATCCAGGTACGTGGTTGGGATAGGGTGTTGCGAGCCCTTCACTGGCAGGAACCAGGTACTAAGTCCCGCGGCCCTCATAGTTAAGGGCCGCAATGGCTCGCCTCTATTCGCGATGCTCGCAGTTGCTGGCAAAGTGTGAGCCCCATTGTAAGCATTCTAAGCACTGACTACTATAATAGTGATTAACACATTGATTGCCGTGATTGATATAATACGAAAATGACAAATACAAAAATAATTTTTTATTGCATATTTGCGAGCTTCAGAATGTTGTGCTATTAATTTTAATACCGTTCATCCCTTTCCCCATAATGTAAAATACAGTAGTGTGTTTATATTTGCTTTTACAGTGCTATGGACAGGAGTTTAACCCCTGTGCGTGTCCTCTCTGGTACCCGTAGGGTTTTTGGCTACATTTGACATTTACGGGTGTGAAAACACGATTTGCGATTGAATTTAATAGCTGTAACTTTTGCAGGCTCATACATTGAAATTTGCAGCTGTTACTATCCCTTCTGGTGCACCCACTATAGACAGCAATTGGAGATCATTGCCAGTAATTGTTTATTACCTTCTGGGTACCTTAATATATTGTCTTCAGTATAAAGCCATGTAAAAAAAAAAGTCTGGGCATGCTCAGACCCCAGGGTGTAAATTATTTTATCACGCTTGTTACTTCCTTGGGTCAGAGCATGACCAGTCTTTTTTACATGGTTTTAAACAGAAGATAATAGATTGAGGGCATAGTTAGTGATTAATAAGCTCTCCCAACAGCAGAGGATATTAATGCATGAAAATGCATTTTTATAGTTATTCAATTAAATTGTTTTGGATCTTTCCTGTTGGTTGGCCGTGTGCAGTGGCACAGCCGAGATGTGCGTGAATTTCTTCTCAGTATAAAGCATCTAATCTACTAATACCTGAACCCTAACTCTAACATCCTTCACCCTAACACCTAGTCCTAACACCCCTAGCCCTAACACCTCTCATGCTAACACCCCTCACCCTAACACCCCTCACCCTAACACTATTTACCTAAGAAATTCACAGACACTCATTGCGAGGCCCGCGGGACTTAGCTGCAATGAGCTCCGAAGGGGTGCAAACGATCCAGAGGCACACAATTCTTTACGGCATGCAATAGTTTACGACTTTAACGGCCAAGTGCGTCATTCCAAAGACCCACAACAAACTAAAAATGTACAAAAAAAAATTATACACTCACACACAGCACAGCGGGAGAGCCAGAAAGCCTTGGAGTGAGGTGGAAAGCTCATTTGAGCCATATTTGTGGTTTTTAGCCACTCAAAAATCGGCTAAGCGAGAAAAATATGGCAGCTGAAAAAACATAACAGGATGAAAACAAGGCCGAAGGCAGTAAAAAAGAGCCCAAAGACAGTAACACTTAACCCAAGCCAGTAAAATTTAACTCAAGCCAGTAACACTTAACCCAAGGCAGTAACACTTAACCCAAGCCAATAATACTTAACCCAAGCCAGTAACACTTAACCCAAGGCAGTAACACTTAACCCAAGTCAGTAACACTCATTGCGAGGCCCCAAAACTTGACGGGCAAGTTGCTCGTAAATTATTTAAAATTTTGAATCTTTGCTGTGTCACTTTAAGTATCAAAATAGAAGCTCTTTGAGCAGTTGAAGTCATTCATAAATAACACTGCACCTATCACTACCAGAACAATATGTCAATTCCTCCAATGACAAACAAGTGACAATTTGTCACTTGCAACACTTGTGTATACGTCTCATATACTCTGGTGTAATTAATTGCTTAAATGCATTCTCAATATTGCATGTGTTTTTATAGATATGTTTGAAAGGACTTGGGAGATAGGTAATAACAGAATGCTGCCTCTAATAGAATCAGGAAAGGATTTTCTCCTTGCTGTGACATTGACATAGTGTATAATGACAGAAACTCATAACTGAAGGCATCTTCTCCTGGGAAAGCAAGTGGCATTTGGGCTTCGAGCAATTTATGACAGAAAGTTCATGCTGAGCCTGAATGTGCTTTCAGAGGCTGTTGTGTGTTTGAACAGGGAATCAATTTTTTTTGTCCCTTATCATAGAAAACAGCATATATATATATATATATATATATATATATATATATATATATATATATATACTATATATATATATATATATATATATATATATATATATATATATATATATATATATATATATATATATATATATAGACACTGCTCATCCACATTTGTCATTGTATTAGCTTAGTGGCACATGGAAGTTCTCATCTGGGCATTTCCTTACATGACACACATATTTCAATATTTTAGTGTCGGTGTTTATGTAATACTTTTTTTTTTATTCATTTGTTGCTATTTTTCAGCAGAAAAGAAAATGCTTATGAAAAACAAGATAAATCTCAACAACTAGAAATTTGTGATTAAATGACTATTAGTTTTTTCATTCTCTCTATTTTTTTCCTTTCTCTTGATGTCTCTGATACTGCTATCTATCTATCTCTATCTCTCTATCGCTCTATCGCTCTATCTATCTATCTATCTATATCTATCTATCTATCTATCTATCTATCTATCTATCTATCTATCTATCTATCTATCTATCTATCCATCTCTCTCTCTCTATCTATCTCTATATCCATCTCTCTCTCTCTCTATCTATCTCTCTATCGCTATCTATCTATCTATCTATCTATCTATCTATCTCTCTATCGATCTATCTCTATCTCTCTCTATCTCGCTCTATCTATCTATCTATCTATCTCATTATCTCTCTCTCTATCTGTCTATCTATCTCTCTCTCTCTATCTATCTATCTCTATCTATCTATCTCTCTCTCTATCTCTCTCTCTCTCTCTCTTTATCTATTTATATATCTCATTATCTCTCTCTCTCTCTCTCTCTCTCTCTCTCTCTCTATCTATCTATCTATCTCTCTCTATCTCTCTATCTATCAATCTTTCATCTCTGTTTTGTTATTATCGTCACCTTTCACTCACTCCCCTTTTGCCTTGACCCTGGCAAGACCCAATGGGCTTTAGAATAAATAAACACACTGAAACAGAATTTCTTGGGAAAATTACGGGCCACAGCTGTATTAAAGCAACCATAAACCAATAACCAATTAACATAATTAACATTGTTAAATCACAGCTCAAATAACATCCCGGAGGAGGAGCCCGGCCCGGTCAGTAACCTCACTCCCTGGGCCCTTGCCCAGAGCCTCCCAGTGCTTTCCTAAGCACGCCCATGAGGCAGGGCAACGCCCACTTAAGCCCGTGGTCCGGGTGCCTCACCTCCCGCCAACCACAGACATTCCTATTTGCATTCTAACTTAGAATTCACAGAATCCTAACCCTTCAACTCTTTTCCACCCCTTTTTTTTTTTTTTAAACATAGCTTAAACTTCCTGAACTTTTCTCAACCAACCTCGCCCACTAGACGTACCCTACTTCCTTATCTGCTACCTTCCTATCTGACCACCATTTTAGGGGAGGGAGGGAATCAGATCAATGGCCGGCGCGGAGTGAGGAGGAAGCCCGCGAAACGGGGTTAAGTCCCTCCTCCTCCCAGCCAATCCGGATCGGCCAGGCTCCGCCGGGTCACTCAGCGCTGCGTCAGACCCGGCGTGCCTGGGCTGCCTCCGCGCTGGCCATTCCTTGCAATCTCTAATTCACTCTCTCTCACTCTCCTATTGCTCCTTCCTCTCCATCATTCACTCTCCTATCTCGATATTCAACACAATGAAGACTGCATGAGAGCAGGCACCATAGTCATAGTTGCATGTCACTACCCAGAATCCTTTGCAGATTGGGAACATTATTCACTGAGAAATTCTGAGGGAAAACAGCAAGCCTGAAACATGTAAGATTTGGTATTCATTGTCATGATAGTATTTTATTTCCTTACTGTTTTCACTGTCTCACAAATATCTCATTAGCTCACCTCTCCCATTTCTCGTACTATCTTTTAGTAATTTTCCTACCTCATTTCTCTATCTCTCCTTAACTTTCTCTCAATCATTCTCTTTTACCTTCTCTTCTCAGTCTCTGATCCACTCTTTTCTATCCTTTTTCTCACTGTTTATCCTTCAATTTCTCTCTCCTTTCCATCTCTCATTCATTTCCCTTTCTGCTTTCTCTCACTAACTCTCGTTAATTCTCCTCTCTCCTTACTCTCGCTATCTCTAATTCATTCACTTCTCTCCTTTTTCTATCTCTCATTCATTTCCCTCTCTCCTTTCTCTCACTATTTCTCATTCATTTTCCTCTCTAATTTCTCTTTCATTTTACTCCCTCATTCCTTCTCATTTTCTCTTTCTCTCCCTATCTCTCACTCTACTCTTCTCTTTTCTCTCACTATCTCTCATTCATTCTCCTCTTCTTTCTCTCATTATCTCTCATTCACTCCTTCCCTCCTTTCTATCTCTCTTTCACTCTCTCTTACTATTTTTCATTCATTGTTATCTCCCCTTTCCCTATCACTCTTTGGTTCTCCTCTCTCCCTTCTCTATTTTTCATTAATTGTCCTCTCTCAATTTTCTCTCAATCTCTTATTCATTCTCCTTCTCTCCCTATATCTCACTCTCCTCTTCTCTCTCACTATCTCTAATTCATCCTACTCTTCTCCTTTCTCTCACTATCTCTCATTCACTCCTTCCCTCCTTTCAATCTCTATTTCACTCGTTCTTACTATTTTTCCTTTATTGTTACCCCTCCTTTCTCTATCACTCATTTGTTCTCCTTTCTCTCACTATTCACTCACTCTCCTCCTTCCTTTCTCTCAGTTTTTCAGTCATTCTTTCAGTAATTTTGCTCACTATCACTCGTTAAATCTCCTCCCTCCTTTCTCTCCCTTTCTCTCATTCACTCTCCTCTTTTCCTTTCTGTCACTCAGAGGCAGAGCACCGGGGCCCTGGCTAGGAGGGGCCCAGGCCTGCCAGTGCCTGCTGCGGCCCTCCCGCTGTACTTCCATGGCCAACTGTGGCCCTCCCGCGGCCCTGGGCACACAAATAGAGCCTTTAATTTATTAATTTGTATATGCCTTTAAGCTGCTGGCAATCTGACATTTTGCTTTCATTAGCACAACTTCCTGGGGTGGGAGGAGACTTTGAATACACGGGATGTGGCAGAAAATACTGCCAGTGATCTCAGCAGAACTAATGGGAAACGCATTCATTTACAAGGACACACCCACCTCAGAAAGTAACAAGCAGTAGCAGGCAAGAAAACAAAATGAAAGCCTGCAGCAAAGAATAATTGCATATAAAACATGCAAAATGTACAATTGTTTATAGTATTTTTACTAACAACATTTCACCTACCAACGTGATTAGTTAGACAAAAGGTCATAAAGAAAAAATATTTTCACAGCTAGTTTTTAGTTAAAATGTAAATAAAATGTAATTAATTATATTAAAGGTCAAATATTTTGGTCATATTATGAGAAGACAGGTTTCCATAGAGTAGACTCTAATACTATCAACAATTGAAGGCACATGAAGGAGGGGACGGCACAGGCGGAGATTAGATAGATGAGGTAATTGAACCAATGAGATGTGTCTGCCAGGCTGAGGTCTATTGGGTCACAGAAAGTCGAACACGACTGAACGACTAAACAACAACAAGTGGAAGTTTTGTGTGAATGGGGTGTATACATTTCTGGATTGCAGTGCATGTATATATTAATGCAGGCAGCCTGCTTCTGGGCTTGTGAAAGGAATGCGGTGTGGTATAAATTTACATTTGATCCAATTATCTAACAACTCATTTTACCTCTTTCTTGTTCCTTCTTTGCAACCACGCTCTTCAGCTGTTATATATAAAAATACATCAGAAAGTGATGTAACAAAGACAAAATGGATACCTCTATTCAGAGACATAGACTTCAAAATTTCTGTTTTTCACTAAAAGTGTTTTCATGTCCAAGGCTTACACGACTTCACAAACAAGTGCCTTATTCTTGAATCATAGTGGTTGTTTACATTGATAGAATGGGCAGACTAGATTAATGACCTGAAAAGGGCCGTAAAAGACATCTCAGGTATAAAAAATGCATCAGAGGGCCACACTGTGACCACCCAAACCCTTTTTTTTATAACCCTATTATCATGGTGCTGAAGTTAGGCAGCCTGTTGTTTGCTAATGATTCTCAATAACGAGGGACATTAAATCTATAGAATGGTAGCTATTTATAAAAATGCACATTCTGACAACAAGTCACATATATTTTTTCATATTTCTGTTAGCTTTTTGTGATTTCCGAGACAAATTCTCGCTGGTTATATTATAGAGTTTATTGCTTTATAAAATATTAAAAATGAAAGAAAAAGTCTATTGTACCTGTTTCTGAAGTATCGCCCCTAACTAGAGAATAATGCAAAGCCGCATATTATACTATAGAAATAAGGAATGCTAATTGCTTTCCTTGTGCTAGTTTATATTAGCTCAGTAATAGAATTTTTAAGAGCTGTAACATTTTGCAGTGAGATATGTTACTTGTGCTCGGTGAAGACATTCCATTTTATTTTCTTATATAGTTTTTATACAAATGTTTGGAGCTGAATATCAAATTAGATGTGAGTGCTAGAAGGAGTTCATCTGTCTTTCAAAGGATGGTGTATAACTCAGCCTCTCTCTGTAAAGAGGCTAGGGCAGGGGTGTGCAGTAGGGATATCATCAAATCCAGGCATGTGTGTGGCCCTCCAGGACCGAACTTGTCCACCCCTGGTCTAGGGGTTAGATTATTTTCTGACAAAGTTAAGAGCATGCAATAGGTATTCTTCAGCTGATTCATTCCTCTTCGGGATTGCTACCTTGTCATGATGAAGGGGCTTGTCTAATTCAATGAAGCTCTGAGCTAAACCATGTAGGGACACACAAAATGGGCAGGCCATAGCAGAGAGGTTAAGCATAGCAGAGAGGTTCCTGGTGAAGGAACTGGCAACCCACTCCATTATCTTTACCAAGAAAACCTTATAGATATGCACAACCAGACACAAGATGTGCCTGATGTGCTGTGGTCCATAGGGTCATGGAGAGTCGGACACTACTTAACATCTAAACAACAACTGTGGAGTTGTGCTGCAATTCCTGCCACAGCCTGAAAGACATAGGAGGACTTTCAGACTCTTTTAGGAAAATAAACTATTTACATGTGACTTTTATAACAAAATATCAACTTTTTTAATCCCAATAAATTGAAAAGTTGTTATTCTGACATTTATGACTTAAAAGTCATGCAAATTGGATCATTAAAATGTTAGAACATAATGTTATTACAACTGCTTTACACAATTAGACATAAATACATTGTTTGGACTATAAAATAATATATGCTTATAAAACCTCAGAAATGTGTAATATAATTTAATCATAACGTAACCATCCAAATGGGAGAAAGAGGTCATGATTTGACACCAATTTGCATACTTAAGCCATTAAAAAACTCTTAAAAAAAATATTTGACCTTGTTTAAGTGTTCAATCTATAATTTTATGATTACCCAGAATTTGCAATGAATATTTTAATGCTGCCGAGATGAAAGAGCAAATTTGTAAAATTATTGACTGTTAAAATATTTAACTGTTTTCCATTTTGCTAAATTAAAAGTTAATTTGTTTAAAAATTCAACTGTCTTTGTGAGTTTTCGGCAGGCTATAAAGAACTCTAACTTTGGGAACAATGTTTTTCTGTAATACTTTTTCTTCTAAGTAATTTTATCTATATGTTTTTAATTTTCTGTATTTATTTTAGTGTAGGTTGTTTTATGCTTACTGTTAGGGAATATGGGGTCCCTATGGACCCCTATGGTTGATATGGTACATGGAGGTTCATAAAGACCCTTGTGGTATGGGTTAGTTTACCATGGGGTATAACTTCACATGGGATATGAATGACTTGAACAGTAACAGCCCTCAGTAGGCGTTTAGATGTCGCTGCTGGAGGTGGAGTTTACAGGTAGGTTCTAGGTTGACTGCGAGCGCTCGCAGGGCTTTACCGAAACATGTATGGTTAGGCTATACAAGAGATATGATGATGCACAGGGGATACAGTCAATACATAAGAAAAAAACATTGCAAATGTTTACATACTGGTACAGATGTAGTACAAAAACCTTGGGCCCTATTAAATTCGCCGATTTGTAGTTCCTGAAGCCCGCAAAGGAGCACGCAAATACCTAAATTGGCCTCTTTTAGCTACTTGCAAATTATCTACGGGTTATAGGCTGAAAATCCCTACGGGCTGTCAAAATCTGAACTCCGACCCAGCTAAGCCTTTGATTTTTCAAGCCCGTAAATGTTACAGTTGCAAATCGCTATTAAATTGCTACGAGTCCTCAAGCCCACAATTGTTTTCAAACCCGTAAATGGGAAATGTAGCCCAAAATCCTACGGGTACTAGAGAGGACCCGCAAGGAGGTTAAACTCCTGTCCGTAGCACTGTAAAAGCAAATACAAAATCAATACTGTATTTTAAATTACAGGGAAAGCGATGAAAGGTATTACAATTAATAGCACAATATTCTCAAGCTCGCAAATCTGCAATTAAAAATACTTTTTTTTATGTTTAATTTCCGTGTAATATTGATCCCTTGCAATCAATGTGTTAATACATATAATAGAACTCGCATGGAGTAGAATATTATATTGATTTATTTTTTTCATATTGCATTATTTCTGGAATGCGGGCCCAATCGCAACTCTGACTTCAAAACCGTAAGTGATTGATATTGAACCTTTATGTTTTATTGGTGTAATGATGATGTTCTCTTTTACTATTGGTTCCGTCTAAACCTGTTACTGTGGGTTTGAATAATTTTTTCATGTTCACGCCCGGAAATGCTACATGCCGAAGCATGGTTTGCGGATTTGGATTCCGGCCATGTCATCGCACCCTTTCTAATTGAATCGCTCTGTAACTCCTGCAGATTTTAAGTTCGAAGACTTACGGGCTATACCACGGCCACTGCGGCCTTGGAATTGAATATGGCCCCTTTATTTGTAAGTGCTTACAATCTAATGGGGTTAAGTTTATAGAAACAAAGGAAATGCTTGGTGACCTGGAATGGCAGCAGGATCCAAGGACAGGAGGTGTTTACTATATTACTTGAGTCCATGACATTAGGGAAGAATTTTGAAACTATGAAGAGTAGGGGAGAGCAGAGTCTGACAGAGCGAGTTAGAGAATTCTTGTAGATGAGAGTGTGAAGCGGTGATGACAGGTCAAGAGAGTTGTATGTTGAAGATAGAGTGGAGGAGGCAGTTAGGAGAGTTGTAAGTGAATGTAGTGTTGTTTGTAGGTGAATGTCAGGATTTTAAAATTAAGGAGTAAAAAGCAGACATTCAAATTATACAAGAAAGAGGGACCAGCTTTATGTATGTTTAAGAATTATAACAGGACTTTCAAAAAAGCTATTTAGTTGGCTAAAATAGAAAATCTAAAGTTTGATAGCTAAAAATCAAAGGAGAGTATAGCTAAATATATGGAAATATGGCTAGGGATGAAAATATTGCAACCTTAGAATGTGAAACAGGCTGATAAATAAATAATGACCAGGAAAAGGCAGATGAGCTAAATAAATTATTTTCTTCTGCATTCATAATGGAGGTACCAGTGGTTGGAACACTGCAACAAAATGTGACTTCATGTCAGAAGAAGAAAATAAGTGTGAGTCAACACGGATTTATGCTGGATAGATCATATCAAACAAATCTAATTTTCTATGAGGAGTTTAGTATGAACTTGGGCCAAGGCAACTGACTTGATATAGTCTATTTAGATTTATTAAAGGCTTTTGATACAGATCTACAGTACATGGGATGCTTTTGTTTAACACAAATATATGTAAAGTTATGAACTGAAAAGTTATGAAGGAAAAATAAGCATGGACTTTATTATCTTAACTAGCGTATTGCCCGTCAAAAAATGACGGCAATGAGATGAGTATGTTTGGAAAGTTGTTTAGTTATTAACATACATATGGAATTGTAAGGTAGCTAATGATGTTTTGTGTGTCCTACTGAAATATAGAATCCAAATTATTAAATGAATATACTTTACCTATTTTTATGCAATGTGTTGAAGAGCTGGCAATTTGTGTTGATGTTGCCGCAGCATTAGTGGTGTGGAGGTGCTGTGTAAGCCTGATGAACGTGTGCAGTGTAATAGTGTGCGTGCGCGAGCCGAAACCGTTTTTTAGTGTCTAAACTCTTTTATTTTGAGCTAAATGAAGGTGTAACTTTGTTTTTTGAGGTCGTGGATGCTCCCTCTTGCTGTCGGTAAGCTTTTTATGTATGTGCTGTGTGGATTTATTGTGTTTGTATTTTTGTTCATGTTCGCGAGTTGCGGCCGTATTGTTTTGCTATGGTTTAATGGCTCGCCTCGCTACGCGAGGCTCACCTGCAATGAGCGCCTGTGGCGCTCAATGCCAAAGTGCTAGGGTTTACCGACTCGCCTCGCTGCGCGAGGCTCGCCTGCGGCGCTCATTGCCAAAGTGCTAGGGTTTAACGGCTCGCCTCGCTACGCGAGGCTCGCCTGCAATGAGAGTCTGCGGCGCTCATTGCCAAATTACTACAGTTTAACGGCTCGCCTCGCTGCGCGAGGCTCGCAGGCAATGAGCGACTGCGGCGCTCATCGCTAAGCCCGCTAAAGTACTACGGTTTAACGGTAAATCTGGTAAAACGGTAAAATGACGGTCAATAATAATTAAATGTTGTGAAATTTGTTTGCAACACAAAATGACTCATTTGTCCCTTTTTTTTTTCTTCAAATAAATACACATTTTTTTTTTTTACTTTTGATTTTTTTAACTTTCAACTTATATTTCATCAAATGCGTTGTTTTAGGTGGGAAATCCGATGTGGCGCGAGACAAAGACGGTAAATCTGTGTTAATGCGTAAATCTGTAATTGCGTTTCGTAAAATGTACTCGCTACTGTCTTTTTACTCATTGTGCGGTTAATGCGCATCCTTTGTCTCATTGTTTTTCGAGCACATACGTCTGTAGCTGTGTTTTACGCAGTTCGTAGTAGTATAGCCTCGTTTTCATTTTTTAAGGCGGACATTTTTTTCTCGCTTAGCCGATTTTCGATCTTTGTAACTCGTTTAAATGGATGTAAATTGGAGTTCCAAGTCACTCCCAGACGTCCTGCCTGGTTCCCCATGCTGTAAGTGACCTTTTTTTTATTTTTTTGTGTGTATTTAGTGTTTTTTTTATTGTTTTGGTTCCGCCGCTTATCTCGTAATTTTTTTCATCTTGTATTTTTTTTCTAAGTCCTGCGTCTTGTGTAAAAAAGTGCTACGGTTTAACGGCTCGCCTCGCTACGCGAGGCTCGCCTGCAATTAGCGCCTGCGCCGCTCCTTGCCAAAGTGCTACAGTTTAACGGCTCGCCTCGCTATGCGAGGTTCACCTGCAATGAGCGCCTGCGCCGCTCATTCCCAAAGTGCTACGGCGCCTGCGGCGCTCATCGCAAAGACGTACGATCGGCAAAGTGGTACGGTTTAACGGCTCGCCGGGGCAATGAGCACCTGCGGCGCTCATCGCTAAGTAGTACGCACCACGCAACACAGCGTGACGACGAATCGTAGTTGGACAATTATACAGGGAGTGCAGAATTATTAGGCAAATGAGTATTTTGACCACATCATCCTCTTTATGCATGTTGTCTTACTCCAAGCTGTATAGGCTCAAAAGCCTACTACCAATTAAGCATATTAGGTGATGTGCATCTCTGTAATGAGAAGGGGTGTGGTCTAATGACATCAACACCCTATATCAGGTGTGCATAATTATTAGGCAACTTCCTTTCCTTTGGCAAAATGGGTCAAAAGAAGGACTTGACAGGCTCAGAAAAGTCAAAAATAGTGAGATATCTTGCAGAGGGATGCAGCATTCTTAAAATTGCAAAGCTTCTGAAGCGTGATCATCGAACAATCAAGCGTTTCATTCAAAATAGTCAACAGGGTCGCAAGAAGCGTGTGGAAAAACCAAGGCGCAAAATAACTGCCCATGAACTGAGAAAAGTCAAGCGTGCAGCTGCCACGATGACACTTGCCACCAGTTTGGCCATATTTCAGAGCTGCAACATCACTGGAGTGCCCAAAAACACAAGGTGTGCAATACTCAGAGACATGGCCAAGGTAAGAAAGGCTGAAAGACGACCACCACTGAACAAGACACACAAGCTGAAACGTCAAGACTGGGCCAAGAAATATCTCAAGACTGATCTTTCTAAGGTTTTATGGACTGATGAAATGAGAGTGAGTCTTGATAGGCCAGATGGATGGGCCCGTGGCTGGATTGGTAAAGGGCAGAGAGCTCCAGTCCGACTCAGACGCCAGCAAGGTGGAGGTGGAGTACTGGTTTGGGCTGGTATCATCAAAGATGAGCTTGTGGTGCCTTTTCGGGTTGAGGATGGAGTCAAGCTCAACTCCCAGTCCTACTGCCAGTTCCTGGAAGACACCTTCTTCAAGCAGTGGTACAGGAAGAAGTCTGCATCCTTCAAGAAAAACATGATTTTCATGCAGGACAATGATCCATCACACGTGTCCAAGTACTCCACAGCGTGGCTGGCAAGAAAGGGTATAAAAGAAGAAAATCTAATGACATGGCCTCCTTGTTCACCTGATCTGAACCCCATTGAGAACCTGTGGTCCATCATCAAATGTGAGATTTACAAGGAGGGAAAACAGTACACCTCTCTGAACAGTGTCTGGGAGGCTGTGGTTGCTGCTGCACGCAATGTTGATGGTGAACAGATCAAAACACTGACAGAATCCATGGATGGCAGGCTTTTGAGTGTCCTTGCAAAGAAAGGTGGCTATATAGGACACTGATTTGTTTTTGTTTTGTTTTTGAATGTCAGAAATGTATATTTGTGAATGTTGAGATGTTATATTGGTTTCACTGGTAAAAATAAATAATTGAAATGGGTATATATTTGTTTTTTGTTAAGTTGCCTAATAATTATGCACAGTAATAGTCACCTGCACACACAGATATCCCCCTAAAATAGCTAAAACTAAAAACAAACTAAAAACTACTTCCAAAAATATTCAGCTTTGATATTAATGAGTTTTTTGGGTTCATTGAGAACATGGTTGTTGTTCAATAATAAAATGTATCCTCAAAAATACAATTGCCTAATAATTATGCACTCCCTGTAATATGTGATGGAACAAACTAAGGGTTCATCAGAAATAGAAAGCTGTTTAGAAGTGCTTGAGTATAATAGGTAGTATAGACGCAAGGGGAGCAAATATAATTCTGCTACTATATCAATTCCTAACATGATCTTGCTTGGCGTATGTGGTATGATATTGAGCAGCACATAAAAAAAGGACATTGAAGAGCTGGATTACTAGAGTGAGAGAGGTATTAGTCCAGGGAGTAATAAGATTGCCATTATTTGGCATCAGGAAGAATTTGTTTCTCCTTTGAGGAAACTGGCAATATTTATTTTTTTTTGTTTGCCTTCATGTGGGTCAGTTAACAATTTACTGTGTAATTACTATATTAGATAAGAAAATCATCCGATTGGTTGAAAAATCAAGCAATGTAATTCATATTTAATTACAGAACTTAGTGTAATACAAGACATATGCATTTGAATCCAAATAGTTCGGATCTGTTATAAAACCAATAAAAGCGGAAGAACTTCAGGATTTGTCATCCATCCAATATAGGCCAAACCACATGGGCACACCATTAAATATATGACACCTGTATTGCATATGCTTTAATGTTACACATGCTTATATTGATGATCAGTTTCATAAAACTCTTTGGAGAAATGTTTTATGTTTATTTCTAGGGGTCTAATCATCTCTGCTAAGTAACACAGCACATCTTTTAAATTGATTAGCAGGCCTGTTGGAAGGTCTTGTTTACTTTTTGTTATTCAGAGATAACCACTGGATCAGCAATTTCTATGCTATCAGAATAAGGTATCTGCTCCCATTTAGATTTCTGTGATCTAGAATCTGAAATTATGTTTTAACTAGTAAACTACATTGGTTCCCCTTTTTAATATTTTTGCACTAGGGTCTGATGGTGGAAGAAATTCAATACATTCATTAAATTGTACAAATTGTAATTACTGAAGACCGAAATGTAGCACGCAAAAGTTACTGCTATTAAATTGGCCTCTTCAAGCTACCTGCAATCAATTTGCGAGCTACAGGCTGAAAATTCCTACGGTCTGTCAAAATCGTAACTCCAACCCATCTAAGCCTTTGATCTTTCAAGGCCACAAATTGCTATTAAATTCCCCAACCACTGAAAACACAGTGACATGGTGATAACGGTATAACAAAGCTTCATTTCATACATAGAGCACACTCAGAAATGTACACAACTGTGAATTAATATCATGGGTGTGGCTTGGGCGGATCATGAGACAGCAAGAGGCTTTTTGGGGAAAAAGGGGATACCTAAAGGGGGTAAAGGGGGTAATGTCATAGTCTAGAATAATCATGATGCATAGCACCTACCAGGGTCACATGTGGTTACTACACCACTGCAACTGGAATCTGATGAAAAAAAGGATGAACATAAATCACTCCATTTAATCATAGTAACCAGTACTGTGCATCATCTGCTCCACTCAACAGACGCATAAACATCTGGACTATCTCATCCAAATCAGTTTCACACATACAGTGTGCTCCTCAAACAGAAATCTAAACAAAGGTGGTCAAATAAAAAAAGGCGAAGGAGGATAAAAAAAAAGAAACAACATGCATGTACAGTATAGTACAGTGCTAAATACTGTAACAATATACCAACTCACCTGATTTCCATCTGCAAACATTACTAACCATTCGCTAGTTCTCAGGATATCTCACTGGCCATGACCATTAATAATGATGTGTCATCTCACAATAAATGCTTAGCTGTGACCAGCATCAGTGGTCAAGGTGTACTATCACTTTCTCCATCTGATATTGTTCATCAACATTGATCAGCTAAACAGGTATTAGCACATGTTAGAGGATACTCATGATATCCGCAATACAGGGAAAATACCCATTAATACGGAGATTATACGAAGGTCATCAGCCAGATTCACTGTTACTTACATCAGACACAAGGATCTGTTCTCATACTGATATTGAGGAGAGGATCACACGCTTCACTAGTGCATGTATTAATGCTGGCTTTCATTAACATGCTATTGTGAGACTTTGCAAGTCCACCGCTATAGCAGTATTAGTCTACATTTAAGCTAACAACAATCATGCCTTATATAACCGGATATATGATAGCTTTAATATTATTATTATTATTATTACATTTATAACGCGTATTCCGTAGCGCTGTACATAAGTTAAGTTCAGACAAAGATAAATACAAATTAACAAATAGCCAAGCAAGGAGATCCCCGTCTTTGCTCTAGGAATCCAATGTCCATGGTGCACTTCCAAAGTACTTAGGAAAGAAACTCGCAGACTTACAATCTAAGGTATAGTGAGTGTTAAAAGAGGGAATATCTTACAATTACTTCATTTCTTTGACAATGCTTGCAGATGCAGAAGATACCTTCATGGACCTGAATTGTGCCTAAAACAAAAAAAAGAAAACAATAACCTGTAAAATAAGGCCTTAAAAAAACATGGGGATTGCAGCATCTCTTCTCAACAGCATTCCATCAATTGGTGAAATGTTAAACAGAATCCTATGTGTTCACAGAATAGAGGATCATGGACCATGTGATGGGAGGTAGCCATCTGCGGGTGGCTGCCATCTCCCTGGTGGTGTTGGTGGGGGGAGGCAGGGGAGGCATCCCCCAGGAGGCAGCGGCAACCGCAGTGGCGGTGGTGGAGGCATGGGAGAGGAGTGTACGGCTGTGGGTGCACAGGGAGGCCTCCGGGGAGGTGAAGGTAGGGCTGGGGACCAGAGCGTGGTGCATGGCATCTGCAGTCACTTGCTGCTCATGACCTGGAGTGGTTGGCCTGGATCCCCTGATGGCACTCCAGTATCTGTTGCATTATAGCCAGCATCTCCCCCTGAGCAGCCTGGCTTGCTGGACCCAGGGATGGAGGTACCTGCTGGGGGGCCAGTGCTGGGCGACGAGGTTGCGGTGGTGGTGGCCCAGTGGGAAATGACTGGGGTCTGGCTGGAGCATGGCTCCATAGGGGTGGTAGCCGGGCTGATGCACTGCTGGGGGAAGGAGGAAGTGGTGGCATGCCCTTATTATCACTCCAGTAGGAGGACCGTGGTGTTGGCTGTAGTGGTTAGAGGAGGGGGACAGTGGGGTCAGATGCCACCGGAGTGATGGATGGTCCTGCAGGTGACCCCACTGCCCAGATGACGTCTTCCTCCTCGTAACCAGAGGCCTTGGCACCTCTTGGTTCCTCCCACCCCTGCCTCTGTCTCACCACTGGACCCAGACCTTCTGGAAACTGGAAAAGAGAAAAGATGTGTTAATTATGTTGAATAATACATTGGTTTCTGTTCATTCCTAACTATCATCTAGGCTTGAACAAGGATGATTCACTTAATTGCAACTATGAGTAGCTATCATTTGCTAGATGTGATCTATTCTTTGGTTCTTTATCTTGATCGTTCTTGACACCTAACGTTATCTTGATTCCAGCTGCGGTCTGTAACTGCATACGATGCAGTGGGCAAACCCATACATGGACTCTCTATTGGTTGATTACTTGTGTTGTGCTCACAAATGACAGTGATTTGTCAGCATCATTGATTTAATGATGCATGACTGATCCAGCTATCCCTTGTTAATTCAATAGAGCTGAAATGTCATTGTCCTTGTTGGTCATCATATACATGTGTGGTGTGTGTGATGCACATGTGGTGGCATGTTTGTGTCTGTGATATTCACCTGACATGGAGGCTGGATCCTGCTGGTCCACCAGGCCTGAAGCTCCAGCAACATCCTCTCCCACTTATTGTATCTCGCAGTCACTTGGGGGACACCATTTGGTGCTGCGGCTTGACAGGCCTCCTTGGCCATCATCCTCTTCACCTTGGCCCTGATATCATCAAAATAGTTTGACGGGCCTCACATTCCTTTCCGCTGTGCTCACTGCTTTGACTGCGGCCACTACCTCCTTCCATGCCTGGGTCCTAGGCCTGGGCCTAACTTCCCTCCCCCCGCAAGGATAGCGGGGCGCTCACGGATGGCAAAGAGGAGGACCACCATCTCCACGTGACTGTAGTTTGGGGCCCTTTGCCTTCTCCAAGCCTTTTGCCCTTCCGACTGTGAACTGGGATCCTGCTCTTCCTCGTCTGACCCTGAGGTCTGTCCCTCCACCGCACTACCACCTCACCTAGGATCAGGCCCCTCTGCCTCTGACCCTGAAGTCGATGTGTCTATGACTATGGGCACCTGACCACACCCACCTCCTCTCCTCCACTCCCCACATCCTCTCCTCCACTCCTCACCTCCTCTCCACCACTCTCCACCTCCTCCTCTCCACTCCCAGCCTCCTCTCCTCCACTCCCCACCTCCTGCACTCCCCAAGGCAACCTCTCTCTCCTCCTCCCCAACTCTCCACTCCTAACTCCATTATTACCCCAAAAATAAAATAAGGATAAATCAAAAAAAAAATTTGTACATATTTGTGAAGTAAAATAAAAGGGGTTGCGTGTATGTAGTGACCTAGCTATACGTGTATCTATGTGTGTTATTTACTCTATCAGTCCTATTAAATTCCCTCAACGTGAAAAGCCATAGCCTGTAAAGGAGCCCTATAGACCAATGGTTATTAAATTGGCCTCATACAGCGACCTGCAAATGATCTGCGGGTTACAGATGGAAAAACCCTATCGGCTGTCGAAATCGGAACTCCGTTGCTGCAAAGCCTTTGATCTGTCAAGCACATAAATGTTACGTTCTCAAAACGCTATTAAATTGCTATGAATACGAGGGTGTGGCTAGCAGCAAACAGAGAGGAAGCAAAACAACATAGCTCCCAGCAATAAGGCTTTAAAAAGCATGAAATGATATATAAAGTAACTTATCTATCACCAAATCAACATATTTAACCAGGATTGCACACAGGAGGACCCAGCTGGCTTTAAAAATCAAGTTTGGCAACTTTTTTTCTGAGATTTGCTGCTGAACCAGAACAAAGGAGACTCTGAAACACTGATAAACAACATGCCTACTTAAGGTTGGTAATGACTCATATTGCCTGTCTGTTTCAAACCTATACAATTCTTTACCTTATACTACTGGAGATCTAGTCTGTGTAATAATCTAAAGATTTGGTACACAATAAGCTGTATTACTTTTTAAGAGAAGACCCAGCAGCTTATCTCTCAAAGCTATAATATATGAAAGAGGATGTGTGTTTCTGCTGAAAAAAACATTTAAGACCATATATAAAGTGACTTATCTATCACCAAACTGATATATATGACCAGGATTGTGCATAGGAGGACCCAGCTGGTTTTAAAAATCAAGTTTGGAAATGTTTTCTTCTGAGATTTGCTGCTGAACCAGAACAAAAGAGACTCTGATAAACACCATCCATACTTAAGGTTGGTAAATACCAAAATTGCTTGTCTGGATCAAACCTATACAGTTCTAATCTAGATACCTTACACTATTGTAGATTTTTTCTGTGTAACAATTTGTATATATAGAATAAAATCTGGATTGTACTCACAAAAACTGTATAATTGTGAATTATATAAATAAAAATAAAAAAGACCCAGCAGCTTATATCTCATATAATACGGATATAACCCATATCTTTTATGTGGGATACTGTGAAAAATGAATGCAGACTATTTCTGCTTTATAAGGTCCCAGATTATCACCCCCTTATCAGACCTTCCAATCCAGGGGCCCCATACACCTCCCACACCTCCAATTCTAGAGTGAAGCCTAAAGGGCTTGGAGTCAAAGTCTGCCCACACTCATATTGACAAAGGCAAGAAACAAAAGCTAACATGCTTGCACAGATACCCTCTAATCTGGGAATGCTAAGAGCTAAAGTGATGAACAACTAAGGAGTACCTAACACTTTCAACCCCAGTGCCTGCACAGTGTTAAAGGCCTAGAAGCAGGGTACAGAGAGCTGTTACACAACAAGCCAGACCCCCTTGGGTTAAAGGAAAGCCATAATCTATTGTATCTGGTGATTTACAGCATTCCAGGACTATGAGCCCCAAAGAAAATCCATTGTGATTTGTTATCTCTATGGTACATTCTTGCCAGAACGGTCTTTTATCAAACATAGTGGCTGGGAATTACTCCAAGGGCTGGAAGACTTGCTCTGGGATGGACGGTACAACCTAGGGTGGCACACCCAACATGTTTTGGACAAAGGTCTGAACACAACAACTTTTATAGAAATAGCTCACTTAATAAATCTGCACAGCTCCATCTAGTGGGCAAATTTCAGGCCTGCAAATTCAGACCTGCAACAATAAAACTACACCACACTGCCATCTGCTGGGCCTACAAAGTATTTACAGCTCCATACAACATTGACTGAGAGCTATAAGACCTTTCAGTTAACCACTCCCTGCACCCTCTCAGCTATCTCATGGGACAATATTTTTTTCTCCCCACGCTTTCTCACCAGCCAAGTCTTCCTATCATAATGCCTGAATAGCACTATAAGTGTTCCTGAAGGTGCAGGACCCAATGAATTGATATGACCAGACTGGAGACCTCTTGCACCCGGCCTACTGGTGTGTTATGACTGGGACGGGAGCTAAGCGGATATAATCCCTACTTGTTAACAGAAAGAAAGCCTATCCCTGTACCTCCCGATTGTCAGCCTAGACAGTGTCCTCTCACATTTTCGTGCCTCAGCTTTATCCGCTGAAAACACTATCTTCCTATCCATCATGGGGAAATCTAGCAAGAAAACCCAGCAATCTAGAGGAATTAAGGATCACTTTCAAACACAAGCCCCTCCACCGGCTCCATCTCCACAGCCAGACCCCACCTCTTCAGACAGCTCGGACATCGAGGATACCCCGGATTGCCCTCCACATGTGGACTTGACAGATGCGACAGTGGCACGAATAGATGCTTTCTTACAAGCTTGCCTATCCACGGCAGTCAGGGAAATCAAGCAGGAAATCCAAGACTTGGGTCAACGCACCAACCACCTGGAAAACCTAACAGATCAAATCATTGAGTCACAATCTTCTGATAGGCAGGTGATTGACCAACACTCACTGCAAATTTCCACCCTTGAAGCCAAGCTAGAAGATCTGGAGAACCGCTCGAGACGATTCAATGTTCGCTTCCGTGGCATCCCTAAAGCGGTAACTAATTTTTTGCTGTACCTGCAAACAACTATTCAGTCCATCTTACCGACGCGCCCAGAGTCAGCTTGGGAAATCGAGAGAGCTCATAGAGCCTTGGGAGGTCCCCCGAACTCTGATCAACCAAAGGACGTTTTGGTCCAATTTCTCTGCCTGAATACAAGAGACCTTCTTCTACAGGAAGCCAGAAAGTCCCCCGCCATTGTGGGTCCAGACGGCTCCACTCTGCAGATTTATGCGGATCTAGCCACCATCTACGCTCTGGAAACGTAAACTCATGAAGCCCGCAATCCTCATTCACAACAAAATTAAATATAGATGGGGCTTCCCATTCAGCCTCTCCTTTCAAGTGGGCTCATCCGCTTATACAGCTTTCTCACTGGAAGAATGTATGGCTTAACTCCTGGCTCAACTCAATCTAGCCCCAGATCCTGGACTGTCAGAACCCCCAAACCCTCTGGACCCCAGCTCGGTGGAACCTGCAAAAATGCTGCCTTCTCAACGCCTGACTACACAATGGGTGACAGCCTCGAAACCTAAGCGACCCTGGAGACCTTCCCGAATAGAGGTCACACCAAACATCTCTACGCTTCTTTCTAAACCCTCGCTGGACATTCCTATTAATCCCGTTGTGCATTCCTCACCCATGAAAATCTAATTTTGGATTGCTTTCCCTGATATTCATCAATGGCTATTTAAGACTTGCAATCCGGAGTCATTACTCTAGACTTGCACTTCCCATTAGGATATGCTGAACTCCTACATACTTTCCAAGGCAACTTTGGAACTTTAGATTACTTGATTCTCTTACCCACACCAAGTCGACTTTCCCCCGGACCAGGTTTGGTATGCCCCCTATGTTGATTGTCCCTGGGAGTCAGATATTAAACTGTATCCACTATATGCTTGAGAAAGGGCTTTAACCCCCTTCCAATTCTCCTGTACAAGGCAACATCAAGCACATTTGGATCTTTTCATATAATTTAGACCCTTGGTGGATCCACTAACCTTCCCAGAAAGACCCCGCCTTAGTCTCCACTCACCCCTAACCCCCCCCCCTGCATTGGGCTTGCCTAATCCGGGGTCCCTCAGGCCCCTCAATTTAAATCCAATCTTAGACTCAAAAACCCTCCTACATGGGCCCCCTCAGGTCCATTAATTTAACCCTTATACACGCTTGGACCTATACTTTGCCCCACATCACTAGTAGGGATTCCAAGGTTGGGGAGATCCCCCCCCCCCCTTGCCCTCGGCACTTCGTGTGCCTTAAGTTATTTAGTGAGGATTTACCTCCACCTCCTTTTATATTGTTTTTTATATTGTTTGATAAGATGTTGATTTTATGGATATTTTCTGAATGTTTTAAACTGTTTTTTTTGTCTCTATTCTCCCCTGCATCCTGGGCTGTCTGGCTCCGGTCCTTCGCTCCTCCTCTGCCTCTGGTCCTCGGCCACCATGAGTTCAGGGGCGGTCTCAACATCTTCCTGAGCATTCATTACTCCCACAGATATGGAATCCCTGGATTCATTCTCCCTATAGACCCCCTATCAAGTGAAGTCTTCTTAATTAACATTGTGCTATATTTTGCTAATTCTTACATTGGAGCTGCGGACCGGGGACTGGAGGAGGCGGGACGGGCGGTGGATCCGAGCTGGTAACCAACAGGACTTATACTTCAGTACCCTTGAGACAAAAATCTGTTTTCGAATTTAAATTTCATGTGTAGTCAACAATGCTTTTTATTTTTCTCTTTTAATATACTGTTTTAGCTAAATTAGAGTTATATTGTGTCTAAACAACATAGTTTGTTTTTTGCTTTTCTTTTCTGTTCGTTTCTTACTTAGGCTCTGGATGTTTGCGCTGCTAGACCGAGCCTACCAAACTGTTTTATTTTAGGTAAACTTTTTCCTAAGAAAATTGGAAAAACTTAGGTAACCTGGCTACCCTTAGACCTTCCCACAAGTGGGGATAGATCTTTTCGGCTAACTTGATTTCAACTATTATATGGTATTTTCTTATGGTGTAATGTTAACCTTTTCTTCTTTCTTTTTCTTTCTTTTTCTTCTTTCTGTATGTTAATAATGTCAAACTGCTACTTGGCTTTTATGTTATCCTCCTGTTTGTTTGGTTACCTAATAAAAACCTTTGAAAAAAATAAAAAAATGACTACGAATACACTGGCGTTCAAACTTGTAACCCGCAAATAGAGCCAAAAAGCTTACGGTAACTAGAGAGGACCCGCAAGGGGGTTAAAGTCCTATCAGTAGCACTATAAATGCAAATATCAAAACACTACTGTACTCAAAATTAAAGGAAAGTAATGTTAGGTATTAAAATGAATAGCACAACATTCTCAAGCTCGCAAATCTGCAATATAAAATACTTTTTTTAATGTTTAATTTCCGTGTTATATGATCCCTGCAATCAATGTGTTAATACATATAATAGAACGCATGGACTGGAATATCATATTTACTGATTTATTAATATCGCATTATTTCTGGAAAGCAGGTCCGATCGCAACTCGAAGTTGAAACCCGTAAGGCTTTGAAATTTAACCTCCATTTTACAGTGACGTAATGATGACAATCTCTTTTACCATTGGCTCTGTCTAAACCCGTAACTACAGGTTTGACTAATTGATCATGTTCACGGCTGCACATGCAATGTGCGCAAGAATGGTTTACGGATTTGCGTCTCTGGCCCGTTGGTCGCGGCATGGTTGAATGTAATAGCTCTGTAACTCCAGCAAATTTCAAGCCTGCAGGCTTTGCGGGTGTACCGGTGCTGCTACGGGCTTTGAATTTAATGTGGCTGTATGTGTATTTGTATTATGTGTAATCAGTAAACATGTGTAATCAAAGTTTAAGTGTAAAATCGTTATTAGAATAATATAAAAGAATAAAACCGTAAGAACCTGCTCTGAAAACCTGCTCTGAAAATTGCCTACTCTCTCTCTATCTGTTCAAACCACCAACTCCGGGACCTGCATGCTACTTTGTGAGAATCTACAACACAGTCAACGCATGGGCGTGTGGAAAGCAGCTTTATAATCTCTCTCTGTTAATCATTTTCCCCTAGTTCGCCTTCTATTAGCTCTAAGGCCTATGTTCCACTCTGTAAATACGGGATTGGATTGTAACTGCGGACCGCATCTAGTCCAGCCCACCAGGAAGGGTTTACTGTTTTGAGGCTTCTGCCTTATTCAATTTAATCGATCTGTAATTGTTACAAATTTCAAGCCTGCACACTTACAGGCTGTATGAAGGGAACCGTGGGCTTGGAAATTAATGTGGCCCTATGTTATGTGCTCTCCTTCGACTAGCTCCGCTACTGCTTATAAGATAATATTAATTGCTTTACATGAGTTTTTTAGCCAGTGAGTGCTTACAAATCCAACTAAATATTTGTCTTTATTTATTTATCTATCTAAGGGTTACAACTCAAACCAAAAATGTAAAATAACAAGTAGAAAAAAACTAGTCCCTAGATCAACAAGACCTAGATAAAGAATAGTTTGTTAACAAAATGAAGATGCTGTGGAGAAAGATTAATATGAAATATTGGCTATTATGGCAGAAGGTACCCCAGTTAGGAAATGTATTTATGAGTGATACCTTCGCCTGGCAAACTTGGAATGGCAGCAAACCATTATTGAACTCATGAAATAAAGGCAGTCATTTACATATTGAGCTTCTCATGTGGCTTCACTGTGCAGAGCAAACACTTATGGCTATCAAAGCAAGATCTATAGAACCTACATATTTTTTATAAAACTTTACTTGAAATCCCTCATAAAGACCAACCTTTTTGGCCATTTACAGATGGTAACCATGATGTACTATGATGAAGATAGAACGTTCTTAAGCAGATTTGTTTTTTTAAAGAACACTTACATAAAATAACATTCCTCTTGAAAAATATGGTCCACATTCAATTCAAAGCTCATAACTCGATCGCAGACAGCCAAATGTCTGCCAGTGAGTTGCCGGTAACCGTTGGTCTCAGATTGCAATGCAATTAAATTGAGCAGGGGTGCGAGTTACGAGCCCCAAGCCGAAAATGTAAACCATGCACTGGTTCGGAGCAGTTCTGGGCGGGAACCTGATCAATTCAACAAGTCTGTAACCACCCATTTCGAATCGGCCAATAGAAAATGAGACTGTCATTATTACGGCCGTAAAACATATGCAATCAGACTCGCAAAGCTTGCCAAATAAAGAATTATGAAAATGAATGCCAATACTGTTCTAGTCCATAAGGGTGGCCTGATATTTATTAAATCTTTGATACCCAAGATCGATTTAACCCAGAAATGACACATAACAAATAATTTTATTTCCTGCCGATTTACGAGCTTGAGACTGTTGTGCAATTAATTATAATGTCTATCATCACTTTCTCAGTTATTTAAAGTGCAGTAGTGATTTTTTATATTTACAGTGCTACGAATGGGTGTTTAGCCACCTTGCGGGTCCTCTCTAGCACTTGTAGGATTTTCGACTTCATTTGCCATTTACTGGTGTTAAAACATTTGCAGGCTTGAGGAATCGTAGCAATTGAGTAGCGATTTGCGATTTTAGCGCTTTGCGAAAGTGACAGATCAAATGCTTCTGGAGGCTGTAAGTTACGAGTTTGATCGGGGACATTTTTTCAAGGCTATAATTCGTAAGCCATTCCGAGCCCACAAAAAGACACCAATTGAATAGTAAAATAGCTTGCAGGCTTCCGGATCTCAGATTCATTCAATTGAATATGGCCCTTTGTATTCTTGGATAATTGCCCTGTCTAATTTGTCTTGGGGAAAAATCCTGTTTTCATGTTAAGCTTGGTACAGTGTTTATTACTTAAGTCTGATAAACATTGTTTCACCTACCACCACCAACCTAAAACTTTGCTTGTTAAAGAACGTAATATTCTTGTTTGTAAAGTAAGTACTGAAGAAGAGGCTTCATCGTTTCACCTTTCGCTAACTTTATGTATACATTTCAGGCATTTGCTGTTAGTATGTTGAGACTAACCTATAAAACAAATTTAAGTTTATCAGTTACTATTGCTCCTTCCTCCTTTCTGTATTGAAAAATATAGGTTTATATCTATTTACATAGTATTTCAGAAACAGCTATGCTTACAGACATAAATGTCACTACTTATAGATATTCTGTTTATTCATACACATTATTCCATGGCATCTTCAAGCAGCCAGCTTTACCCTGAACATGTGTTTCCTTAGGCCTGGTCCTAGTGGGTCTAGTGCTGACCTAAATGCTCAGCCAGTTGATGAAACCAGAGAAATTAAGTTTATACTATCCAGTTTATGCAGTTGTTATACAATTTGTTTATTACATTTATGTATTTTGTTTGATTTCTATAGATGTAATGACGTGCAAAAGTGTCAATCAAATATTTGATCTCTTTCATGCTTAGTATGATTTATCAAAATGTCAAATATGATCGTTTTGATAACAGCCAACCTTGTTGGGGCTGCTAGATTAGTCTACTTTCTTAGCACGCATTGTCCATTTAGCTTATGAGATTTCCACCAGAGGCTAAATTGAAAACACAGGCACATGTCACATGTCAACTGAATATAGAGTTAATAATTTAAAAGCTGTATTTACTTAATTTGCTCCCTCCAATTGCATATTAAATATAAAAAATAAAATATATGGTCAAAATATTGTGATTTGTTTTTCTTTACTTTTATCTAAAGTAAATGTCAGCTGCATTAGTACTTAAAATGTAGTAATAGCTATGTTTGTACTTGGAGAGCTTACCATAAGCCTGGTCTAAAACCGCGGTTAGGAAGAATATAGCTTCTTTATAACATAGAATTTCACCAATATTTATTTATTGTATTTTTTTTTTTTTCACAAAAAATGTTATTCAGCAAAGACATATAAGATCAACATTTGACATCATATTGGGGAGAAGAGAATGCCAAATTCAGGTTAAACATACACAATCAACAATGCTTGGTAGTGACATATATGTGTATAGGATCATTTTAAAATTTCAAATATACGTAACAGTCAAGTATAGAACTGGAAAGGGTAGGGTGGAAGCATCATAACAGGTTAGTCTGTCTGGGTAAAGTCAGTGCAAATTTGCATATAAGAAAGCAGTACCTACCTCTGACTACAGGCTCCGGCATCGGCGATGGGACGACAAGCCACTGCTCTGCTCCTCCACAAGAAACTGCAATCTCGAATAAGGTATTCTTATTTATCTTAGAGGGATACTATAATGTGAGGCTAGCCAAGAACCCCAGGGAATCATGAACTGTGAAAATGTGTCTTCTAGAATGTGGAACATCCTTTCAGTAATGAGAATGTAGGCTGACGGTGCTTGATTTCCAATTTTTAGCAATGTAACTCTTGGTTGCCAGCATCAAGAATTGTAAAAGTTTATTTTGAGATGGAGAGACAGGATGGATGACCAAGAAGAGAAGCTTCTGAATTTGCGTGTAATTAGGTATTAAATATATTAGAAGCCAACTCAAATTCTTCAATCCATAACTGTTTAACTGGTGGACAAGCCAACCATGCAGAAAAGAAAGAGCCCACTTCCCGACACTCTCTAAAACAATTTGGGTCTGAAATCATTCCCCATCTGTGCAGTTCATCAGGAGTTATATATATATATTCTTTATATATTCTGTGGAGATTCTTTAAGATGCTACTATTTAATGAACCTTTGGTAAGGTTCTCCCATGAAATTCGCCAAAATCCTTATCTCCTATGAAACCCAAATCTTCCTCCCAATGACTTATATTTTTTATATTTTGAGTTGTAGGGCTCTCATCAAAAGTATTATTTAAAAGACTTACAATACTTTTGGAAAGTGGGGCTTTGTCACAAATTTAACCAATTGATATTAGGTTTTCCGAATAGACATTCTATGGTTTCAATAAAAGGTTTACATTTGCAGTAGATAAAGTGTTCCAGCAAAGGTAAATTGTAAAGGTTTCTAACTTGAGTATACTTGAGAACTAGAACTAGATTATCTTTGTACCATGGGCCAAATTTCATGAGGCTCCATGAACCCCACAACGCCAAGGAGGTAGAAGAAAGAGTCAATGACAATTGGGGTAAGTAAGTAAACATCCATAAAGGTTGGTGAACTGAAGAGTGAGCTATGGGAATAAATTACAATTACAATTTACAATTGTGCCGCCTTACAATTTAAAGTTTGGGCACGAGAGGCCTCCTTTTGATGTTGGGTTTATGCATTATGGATTTGGAAATCCTGGAATCCTTATTTTGTCAGATAAATGTAAATACTTGGTGCTGAAATAAGTCCAACTCTTTATAAATTATGGGTATCGGTAGAGTACAAAAAAGGTAAAGAAGACGGGGGAGAATGCTCATCTTGACCAAGTTGATCTGGCCAAGCCACGAGATTTGGCATTTTGACCATGAATGGAGGTTTAGGGCTAATTTATTATAGAGACCTGTATAATTAGTTTTATGTAGATTTTGGATTTGAGATGTAATATTTACACCCAAATATCTAATATGAGTGCCTGGCCATGTAAAATCAAAATTTCATCTAAGAAATTGTTAGGGAATAGAGATGTCGCGGACAGTTCGCCTGCGGACTATTCACAGCGATTTTGGCTCTTTTGCGCTCGCATCGGACGGCGGACACATGCGCTTTTCGGTTCGCCCCCTATTCTTTATCATTGAGGAAACTTTGACCTTGCACCTCACAGTCAGCAGACACATTCCAGCCAATCAGCAGCATACACTTCCTTCCAGAGCCTTCCATCTGAAGGACAGCATACATTTTAGAATCATTCTGAAGCTGCATTCGTTGTGAGAGGACAGATAGTGTAGCTGCTGGAGATTTAATAGGGAAATAGATAGCCAGGCTGTGTATTTAGCTTCCACTACAGACCTGAAGGACTCATCTGATATCTGCTGCAAGGACAGCAACCCCAGAGAGGAGGAGGAGACAAGTTGGAAGCAGGGGGAGGTCGTCACAAGTAGCTAGTGGCACAGTCAGAAAGCATGCATCGGCACCCGGGGTCAGCCAGATAGCACGCCAGTTAACGCATGCTGTTGCCACCACCAGAATGCCGTCATTGCAGAGCTCAGCAGTGTGGCAATTTTTTGGTGTGTCTGCCTGTGACAACAGCGATGCCATTTGCAACCTGTGCGAAAAGAAACTGAGTCGTGGGAAGTCCAACACCCACCTAGGTACAACTTCTTTGAGAAGGCACATGATGTCACATCACAAACGCCTATGGTATCAACACATGAGTACAAGCAGCACACAAAGTCAAAGCCGCCATCCTCTTCCTGGTCCAGCATCTTCAGCCACGACAACCACTGCTGCCCTGCTTGCCCCCTCTCAACCATCCGCCACTCCGTGTCTCGCCCTGAGCAGTCCCTGCTCATCTGCCCACAGTCAGGTGTCTGTCAAGGACATGTTTGAGCGTAAGAAGCCAATGTCACAAAGTCACCCCCTTGCCCGGCAACTGACAGCTGGCTTGTCTGAACTCTTAGCCCGCCAGCTTTTACCATACAAGCTGGTGCAGTCTGAGGCCTTAAAAAATTTGTAGCTATTGGGACACCACAGTGGAAGGTACCCGGCTGAAATTTCTTTGCACAAAAGGCAATCCCCAACCTGTACTCGATTGTGCAAAAGGAAGTAATGGCATCTCTGGCACACAGTGTTGGGGCAAGTGTCCATCTGACCACTGATACCTGGTCTGCAAAGCATGGTCACGGCAGGTATATCACCTACACTGCGTATTGGGTAAACCTGGTGACGGCTGCCAAGCATGGAATACGTGGCTCTGCAGAGGAGTTGGTGACACCGCCATGACTTGCAGGCAGGCCTGCTGCCACCTCCTCTACTCCTCCTACTCCATCCTCTTCCATAACCTCCTCGGCTGAGTCCTCTTCTGCTGCTGCTATGTCTTGCTCCACATCAACGGCACCCCCCCAGCTCCACTGGTACTATTCCACATCCCGGATACAGCAGTGTCAAGCCGTCTTGGGGTTGACTTCCCTGAAAGCAGAGAGTCACACCGGACCAGCACTCCTGTCCGCCCTGAACGCACAGGTGGATCAGTGGCTGACTCCGCACCAACTGGAGATTGGCAAAGTGGTTTGTGACAACGGAAGAAATTTGTTGGCGGCATTGAATTTAGGAAAGTTGACACATGTGCCGTGCATGGCACATGTGTGTAATATGATTGTACAACGCTTTGTGCATAAGCACCCAGGCTTACAGGACGTCCTGAAGCAGGCCAGTAAGGTGTGTGACCAGTTCTTACACGGCCATGGCGCACTTTACAGATATCCAGCGGCGAAACAACATGCCAGTGAGGCACTTGATTTTAGACAGCCCGACACATTGGAATTCAACACTATTAATGTTCGACAGCCTGCTCAGGAGGTGACAAACCTGGTCAGTCGCACCGAGGGCACCATCAGCGACATCATACCATTTGTTCACTTCCTGGAGCGTGCCCTGCGAAGAGTGCTGGATCAAGCCGTAGATGAGCGTGAAAAGGATGAGTTGTGGTCACCATCACCACCAGAAACAGCCTTATCAGCATCGCTTGCTGGACCTGCGGCAACGCTGGAAGAGGATTGTGAGGAAGAGGAGTCAGAGGCGGAATGTGGCTTTGAGGAGGAGGAGGAAGACCAACCACAACAGGCATCCCAGGGTGCTCGTTGTCACCTATCTGGTACCCGTGGTGTTGGACGTGGCAGGGGGAAGAACATACCTTCAGTGAGATCACTGAGGACGAGGAACGGGACATGACTAGCTCGGCATCCAACCTTGTGCAAATGGGGTCTTTCATGCTGTCGTGCCTGTTGAGGGACCCTCGTATAAAAAGAATGAAGGAGAACGACCTGTACTGGGTGTCCACACTACTAGACCCCCGGTATAAGCAGAAAGTGCCCGAACTGTTACCGAATTACCACAAGTCGGAAAGGATGCAGCACTTCCAAAATAAATTAAAAAGTATGCTTTACACAGCGTTTAAGGGTGGTGTCACAGCACAACGTCAATTTAACAGCGGAAGAGGTGAACATAATCCTCCTCCTCCCACGAGCACGCCGGCAAGGAAAGGACGCTTTACAGACGTGTTGTTGATGGAGGACATGCAGAGCTTTTTAGAGATTGGTTTGTTACTGTGAAGTAAGTGTAACCCTTGCACTACCTGATCGATACAACATCATACCTGATGTTTTAAAGCATGTTATTCCAAACAATTTAGGAATGTTAGGTGATTTATGCCCTTTATGGCTTAAAACCAGACTCTGCATCAACTATGTAATTTTCCGTGGGAGTTTTGCCATGGATCCCCCTCCGGCATGCCACAGTCCAGGTGTTAGTCCCCTTGAAACAACTTTCCCATCACTATTGTGGCCAGAAAGAGTCCCTGTGGGTTTGGAAATTTGCCTGCCCATTGAAGTCTATGGCGGTTCGCCCGGGTCGCCCGTTCGCGAACATTTGATGAAAATGTTATGTTCGTGACATCACTATTAGGGAATATTGGGGTGCTGTTTTTGCATTAAAAGCTTTATTTTTATATACTTTAATCAATATATATCCTCTTTCGTATTTTTCTACTGAAGTCTGTATAATTGTTTACGAGCCGTTAATATGTGAAATATGTCCTGGTTTAAATGTCAACTTCTCCATTTTGAATATATAACAGAATTGCATACTTCTGATTGCAAGAGCCTGTTAAGATAACCTTTTGAAACCACAAGAACATCTGACATGTGACAAGCATATCTGTCATAAATCAGGAAATTTTGCAATATCTTCTGCTTATATATGATGCTTTTTGCATCAACTGAAAACTGTGTAATTATTTGGTTATAAAATATTTCCTTGTGTTTGTCATTATTTACTCACCTGGGAGGCCGGGGGTCTTTGCAGCCTTTTATTTCAGGAGTTCTCTGACCACTGCTTAGAAGGCCCGGTATCGGGCACTCCAGAAGGACAGACTCTGCCGAGAAATTTAAACCGATCAAGTGTACACAACATTCCTCAAGGTCATGGGCAAAAAGATTTTTTCTCAGCTTGAAAGGTTGAAAGGTGAGGCTAATCTCCACCTATATTTAATGTTTTTTTTGGTTAGAATAGCCAGTAATTTAGTGGGAGCAAGGTCAGCGAAAATCTGCAAACAAGAGCCATCCGGACCTACTATAGAAGCAGATTTTCTAACTGCTTGAAGGAGGGGGTCTCTAGATTTTTGTCAAGGAAGTGGACTATCACATCCTTTGGTTGCTCAGAGATAGGGGGACCTCCCATGGCTCGATGTGCCCTTTCTATTTCCCATGGATTTTCTGGTTGTATGGGATGTATAGCTTGTATTTCTACTTTTAAGTATGTCAAAAGGTCTGTAATGGATGTTGGAATGCTACGTACCCGGATGTTATGGTGTCTAGACTGTTTTTTTAGGTCTTCCAGCTTAGATTCCAGTATTGAAATACGAGAAGTGTTTTGAACAATTACAGAGTAATTTTTAGATTTGGCCTGAATAATTTGGTCCAATATGGACTCAAGTGCTTGTGTCCGTTGACCTAAGTCTTGTATAGCATGTTTAAATTCCTGCACTGCTTTTGAGAGGTGCGCTGGAAATACTTGTTCAAATTTGACGAAGGAAAATTCTGATATTTCCACATTTTGATTAGGAATTCTGTGGGTCTCTATGATATCTGAACCAACAGAAGAGTGGGCAAGAGATTCAGGAGTAGAAGTGCAGCATGCTGATTGTAATTTTAAAATGTTCTGGTATGCTTTTCGAACGCAACCTTTTCTTTGACTTGCCAATTCTTAAGTATAATTATCACTCTTTAACCAAAGGCACTGTATGACGTTGAGTAGCCATTGTAGGCGGCCATGGCAACTGATGTATGACTATTAATAGGAAATATAACTCATGTTTATATCCGAGATCCTTTCAGGTAGAAGAGGATCACATAGTCTCAGTCCTGGCTCATATTTGTAAAGAAATTACCAGAAAGGATCTTACATATAGCTGGTATTGCCACTGTAGTGCAGAGGGTGTCTAATGTACAGTTTACTGCTTGAATTATACTGGGGTAGCCAGTTAGTAATATAACACTCTTAAAGTAAAGTTAGATATACTGTATGTAAGTGCAAATTACAGCATGAAGGCTAGCTTATTCTCCTTGCAGAGAGTTTGTCTCCTTGAAGATATACAAAATATTTTTAATCCAGTTTATGGAAACCATGTAAATAAAGTTAGATAAAGGTTTTCAGAAAGGCACATTGTACGTCTTATATGCATATGCTACACTTTTTGAGTGTTACTATTAATCTCTTATGCTATTCACCCAGCAGTGAAAAAAATCCAGGCTGCAGGCTGCAATGTGGCTAAGCCTCAGGCCTATTTGCAGTCTAATATTTTTACTAACAATTGCTGACTATAACTGCCTGTATTTACTGTTCCAATAGTTGTCCCCCTTGGGAGTGTGATTGTATAGTGGTCTCACCTTTTGTGTTATTCATCCAGCAGAAACAAAATCCAGCCTGCAGGCGGACAAGTGGTTAGGCCTCAGGTTTTGTTTTCAGTCTGGTGTGACAAAATGCCACAATACTTGGCTTATAATGTTCCTGGGTTTCTGAACAATACTGGGGGATACTTCCCCTATCTGATTTGTTTCTCCCATTGGCAGATGGAGCTGGATGAAAAGCTAGATGGCAGGAGATCTATCTGTGTGCTTCCTCTCTGCTCTGCTGCCATTTTCCCTCCATATTAATTATTTTAAAGTAAATTCATCAAATGTGATTGATGTTTCATGACATACAGTATTAATTGAGGGGATCTTCTCTTTCTCTCTGTGTAATCCCATCTCATTTACATTTTTCAATTTACAACTACTTTGAATCAAATGTTCCAGTGCATTCAAATTGTGAAACAAATCAAATAAGTACTTAATAATACACTATTGATAGAAACATTCAAATATATCAACTTATTTATTGAAGTTTAAAGAGGGAAGTGTCTTTGAGAAAAAGAGCACTGCAAGAATTTGAAGTTGTAAGGTGAAAGATTTAGAGGCAATGTGAGAAAGTACTATTTTACAGAAAGAATACTAGATAAGTTGGATAGCCTTCCAGTTGAAGTAACGGAGTCAAGTACAATTAAGGAGCTGAAGCATGCCTGGGATAAGCAAAAGAATATTCTAAGGCTTATTTAAGGCACCTTGTTAGATAGAATGGACAGACGGATTGGATGTATTAGGTTCTTATTTGTTATCAAATTTATATTTCTATGTTACTGTTGATCATTCATTAATATATATATATATACTAGCGACTTGCCCGTCAAATATGACGGCAATAAAATTATAAGCCATGCAATGCTGTTTGCCACACAATGATGCTTTTGCTTCTCTGAGCACCTTCGGCGTTCATTGCGAGCCCAGCAATGAACGCCTTTGGTCCCGCCTACTGTACGGGCCCCTCATTGCAGGGTTCATAAACCTGCAATGTTTGTGCTATATTTCTGTGAAATGTTGTGCAATCTACCAAGTAAGTCTTCCATCCGTGAAATTAATCATATCTTTTTTTTCCTGTAAAATCCTTTCAGCACCAAAATATAGGTTACAATAACAATTTCAAGTGTGGGCCGGATAAATGTATGTTTCATAATGATAGAAGAGAAACATATTATATGATAACATTATCCTCTGCTTTAAAGGACCGCTATAGTACAGAAAATAGGTTTATTAATAGCATTTGCTATTAATAAAATTCATATATTAAACTCAGCTACTGCTGGTATCCATACACTATATAATAGGTGCAGGTGGCTTAGTCTAGAAAGTAGTTGTTCAATTTTCAGACACAAAGTGTTACATTAACACTTGTTGTGTTTGAGATTTCCCTTGGAAAATAGTTTTTGTGGAGTATAGCTTATCAAAGACTGTTTGTTCTCTTATATCTAACAGTTGTGAAAATATATCTCTAAGCCAATCTCGCTCCCTTCTCCTTAAAGACCTTTCACGGGTGAAAAACCTTGCTGGAGGCAGAGACCGGACTCTAATCTTTGAAAATTAATTTAAAATTGACTATTCCTATAATAAATTATTAATTAGTAATTTTATTAATGACCAATGCACAATAAAGATATCTATTTATTTTTGATAGGATATTAGTGTGACCATATTTTTAAAATGTACTGTTTTGAAGAATTACACTTGAAAATATGTAATCATGTGTTTATAATCTAAAAATGCAACAGCATTATATTACCCTTTTATATGCAATTATGCTGCTGTGGAATCAGCCATATTGCTTTTAGTAGAGGAGATGTTGAATGTACAGGAAGCTGGTATCTGCACATATTCAAGGTCTAGTAGGAATGCTAGGCTCCCAAGGTATTTTCTACCCAAAATTTACTCATATATATACAAAGTGGGAAAATACAACTAAAGTCTTTATTAATAAGGGGTAACAACGGCGATAAATTAAAAACAATGGGTTAAAAAATCCCAGATTGTAACAAGATGATAAAAATAGGCTAGTAGGTGTGTGGACAAATAACCACTAAATGTTAAATACACTCTTAATAGAGGGGTACATAAGTCCACACCTAACAGTATTGCAGAGGAGAAAAGTGATTGCTAGTCCAATTTGAATAACCCTGTCTTGATAGTAAATCCTAGATCTATAATACATATATACAAGTGTAGAGATTCTGGATAACCGTGACTTTCATCCTAGAGGATTCCCCAAATGAGTTGCTGGGAATAATCTGGCTTTTATATATGAATATATATATATATATTCTTGATAGTATACCAGGATGCTATTGTGCCCTATTTTTTCCTGCTATTAAGTCAGGGCAGAAGTTTATAGAAAGTAATACAATTCTGGGGCTATTGTATACAAATAAAGATTACCCACAGTTACTCTTCATAGAGAAGTTAAACTTCTATCTTGCCCATATTATATTCTCAAGATAGGCATAATATAGCACAAGCCAGTGGATGAAAAGTCCAAGGAAGCCAGCAGGCTAATTGTTACTTAAAGCACCGTTATTAACGTGCTTGATCTCACTCATATCCAGATCACAACATTCACTCATTTGGAAACGGACAGGTAGGGTAAGCATGCAACCTCTAAAATATAATTTACAAATACAATACTGTTAGTGGTGAAGACGCTGGCGTGCCCTTAACAGTGAGGCATGCCACGTCATCAAAGGCCGACGCGTTTCGACGTCATCAGACGTCTTTGTCAAGGTAAAATCTGTTAAGCCGTCTGGCCCTCTTTTTAAGCGCTGCCGTTACTACGGCAACCAATTGACACTCGGTGGACCTGCGCAATGGATATAGGAAGCGTTTGTTACGCTATGACAAAGTGAAATGTAAATAGAACGGCCCTTATGTAAAGTAGAGTGGAAGGAGGGAGATAACATGGGATAACGATATGGAAAATAAACAGCCAAGTTAAAACCATGAAGCAAAGGAAAATGAAAAAAGAATGGTAGTAACCACGGATACTAAAAATATGGGGACATATAAAGAGAAATAAGAGAAATAAGGGGAAGGTGGAGAATAAATAAATGAATCGCAAATGGAAGCGATTAAAATAAGAAAGTGAATGGAGCAAACTACTAGCATAGGAGATGAAGAAACTCAGATAGTGTGGTGTGGGGAATCCCAAATATAATGAAAGTGAAGAAGTGTGTGTGAAAAAAGAAAAATGTGAGAGAAAAAGAGATATGATGGCAGTGTAACAGCCATAAAAAGGTGAAGGCGAATAAAAGATAGGCCAACAATATAAATGGTACAATATGAATGTGTAACAGCCATAATAAAGTAATGGCAGATATATAAGAAGATGGCAAATACAAAATAAACCATCAATATAAGTGGTGCAATATAATATTTGATTGCATTTAAATGCAAATAATAAAAATGAAAGTCTGACAGTGACAATAAATATCCTAAATGAATGATAAATTATGAAGAAAAATATAATGTGAACTATTGTGAACATGTGGTTGCTACTTAATGCCCAACCAGTACTAATAATAATCTATTCAAATGAAGGGTAAAAATGTGAAACCTTCATTTAAACCTACTGGAGATAAAGCTTGTAATTTGTAAATCCATTTTGCTTCATGTTGAAGAAGTTTTTTTATCTAAGTCTCCCTGTCTAGGGCCCTGATGGACCTTCTCAAGGGCTGTGAAAGTAAGAACTTCACTCTTACCACCATGAAAAATCTTGACATGGCGTGCTAAGGGGGTGTCTAGATCTTTCCTGATGGAATAGATATGTTCGCCAATACGTCTTCGTAGTTGGCGTCGTGTTTTTCCTACATAAATCTTTGAACATAAACATGTAGCCACATAAACTACATTTGTAGTGCAGCAGTTTGAAAAATCCTTTAAAACATATCTTGCCCCATTGGACGGATGTTCATAGATTTTTGTGGGTTTGATGTATCTACAAAATTTGCAATTCCCACATCTAAAGCATCCTAGTGGGGGATTGAGCCATGTCTTGTTGTCTTTTTTCTCTTTAAAGAAACTGTGCACTAAAGTGTCTTTCAGATTTTTGCCTTTTCGGTAAACAATTGGTATTTTTTGTGGAAGTGCATCTGCCAAATCTTCGTCACTTCTTAATAGATGCCAGTGTTTAGATATAATATCCTTTATTGAAGCAGACTCATAGCCATAGGTCAGAATACATCTTGGATATGTATTATCTGGTGTTTGAGTATTTGTCCTGTGTGATTTATTCAATAACTCTGTTCTATTGCAGCTCAATGCATGCTGAAAAGCTTTCTTTAGGCATTTATTTGAATATCCTCTTTCTAGGAATCTTTGTTTTAATTTGTCTGCCTCAATTTTGAATGTAATGTCTGAGCTGCAGTTCCTCCTAATTGTTAAGTATTGCCCCTTAGGGATACCTTTTTTCAGGGGTGCAAAATGTTGGCTGTCCCATGATAATAACGTATTTGCTGCTGTCTCTTTTCTAAATGTAGTAGTTGATATGGTTCCTTCGTCATCTTTTTGGATGAGCAAATCCAGAAACGATATTTCTTTTCTATGGATTTCATGTGTGAATCTCAGGCCCATCTCATTTTTGTTCAATGAATCCATTAGTGTTTCGAATTCTGGTTTAGTTCCATCTCAAATCACAAAGATATCGTCTATATAGCGACGCCAAATCATTGCATGTGTAGTGAGGTGCTCAATATCTGGTTCTTCTCCCAGCAACCTAAAAACAGATTTGCGTAGCTAGGGGCACATGGAGTACCCATTGCTGTACCCTTCGTCTGGTGGAACCATTTGTCATTGAATAGAAAAAAGTTATATTTCAGGACATACTCTAGAAGTTGGATAATAAAGTTATTGAATTTACCAAAGTTAGTGCTTCTTGTGCTTAGAAATTGTTCTGCTGCTTCAATACCAAGTTTATGAGGTATGCTACTATAGAGTGCTTCAATATCTATGGTTGCTAACCATGTGTCTTTTGGCACTATTAAATGTTCAAGCTGTTTAAGTATATCATTAGTGTCTTGTACGTAAGAGGGCAAATTTTGTACTAAGTCACGTAAATAGTGATCTACAAAGATACTGGCATTGGAGGAGAGATTTCCTGTTCCTGATACTATGGGCCTACCAGGGATAGGTACTGATTGTTTATGCACTTTTGGTAGTGCATAAAAAGTTGATATACAAGGGAATTTTGGTAGGAGGAACATGTATGTTTGCTCATCAATAATCTTCTCCATTTTGGCTTTTTCTAATATAGACTTTAAAACTAGTCTATATTCAAGGTTTGGATTTTTTGTTAGTATTTCGTAAGTAGATCTATCATCCAAAATCCTATTGCACATCTCTTTGTATTTATCATTGCTCAGTATTACAAGATTGCCCCCTTTACCCTGCCATCATATCTCTTTTTCTCTCACATTTTTCTTTTTTCACACACACTTCTTCACTTTCATTATATTTGGGATTCCCCACACCACACTATCTGAGTTTCTTCATCTCCTATGCTAGTAGTTTGCTCCATTCACTTTCTTATTTTAATCGCTTCCATTTGCGATTCATTTATTTATTCTCCACCTTCCCCTTATTTCTCTTATTTCTCTTTATATGTCCCCATATTTTTAGTATCCGTGGTTACTACCATTCTTTTTTCATTTTCCTTTGCTTCATGGTTTTAACTTGGCTGTTTATTTTCCATATCGTTATCCCATGTTATCTCCCTCCTTCCACTTACTTTACATAAGGGCCGTTCTATTTACATTTCACTTTGTCATAGCGTAACAAACGCTACCTATATCCATTGCGCAGGTCCACCGAGTGTCAATTGGTTGCCGTAGTAACGGCAGCGCTTAAAAAGAGGGCCAGACGGCTTAACAGATTTTACCTTGACAAAGACGTCTGATGACGTCGAAACGCGTCGGCCTTTGATGACGTGGCATGCCTCACTGTTAAGGGCACGCCAGCGTCTTCACCACTAACAGTATTGTATTTGTAAATTATATTTTAGAGGTTGCATGCTTACCCTACCTGTCCGTTTCCAAATGAGTGAATGTTGTGATCTGGATATGAGTGAGATCAAGCACGTTAATAACGGTGCTTTAAGTAACAATTAGCCTGCTGGCTTCCTTGGACTTTTCATCCACTGGCTTGTGCTATATTATGCCTATCTTGAGAATATAATATGGGCAAGATAGAAGTTTAACTTCTCTATGAAGAGTAACTGTGGGTAATCATTATTTGTATACAATAGCCCCAGAATTTTATTACTTTCTATAAACTTCTGCCCTGACTTAATAGCAGGAAAATAGGGCACAATAGCATCCTGGTATACTATCAAGAATATATATATATATTCATATATAAAAGCCAGATTATTCCCAGCAACTCATTTGGGGAATCCTCTAGGATGAAAGTCACGGTTATCCAGAATCTCTACACTTGTATATATGTATTATAGATCTAGGATTTACTATCAAGACAGGATTATTCAAATTGGACTAGCAATCACTTTTCTCCTCTGCAATACTGTTAGGTGTGGACTTATGTACCCCTCTATTAAGAGTGTATTTAACATTTAGTGGTTATTTGTCCACACACCTACTAGCCTATTTTTATCATCTTGTTACAATCCGGGATTTTTTAACCCATTGTTTTTAATTTATCGCCGTTGTTACCCCTTATTAATAAAGACTTTAGTTGTATTTTTCCCACTTTGTATATATATCTGCACATATTGGAATATGGCACTAAGAACCTCAGCAGAACTATAATGAAACTTACTACTTTACAAGGTGTGACACAGTTATGAAAGGTGTTTATGTGACCAACATACACTGCAAAGATCTTTTTCCCCAATAGGACGACAACAGTTAACATTCCTGATCAAGTAATTAGCCGCACCTGGGCAGCTCTGGTTTAAGACTGCTTCTGGAGTATGGGAGGGACTGCTTATGGACTGATTGTTTGCAGCTTCTCTGATCTGGAGAAAGACACACACAGTGACACAGTAGCCTGCAGCTTATGACTGTTTAGAGAAAAGTGGAGACCTGAAAATTTAGCAAGCCAGTGATTTTACAAACTATTGGACTGTTTGTTTTTCTCCGCCCAGGTTTAGCTGGATGAGAGGGGGATAGTGACTTTAATGGTTAAAGTAGTGCTTCAGGGAAGTTATGTCTATTATTTTCATTGATTTGCTTTGTTTTTAGTAAAACCTGGAAAAGTGTATACTGCCTCTTACATTGTGCTCCTCCATCAAACTGCATGAAGCATGGGGAGAAACTCAGAGAAGACTGTTATTTAGTCACAAAGGAAACACCTACCTCAGAAAGCAGCAAAAAAAGAACACAAAATGACTGCCTACAGCAAAGAACGTATACATTAAAAAGCCCCAAAATTTAAAGGTTGTGGCTTATTTTTTTTATTTCAAACAAAAGACCATCTGGAAAAAAAACTGGCTTCAAGACATCTGAAATATCTGCCTGGCATCAGTATTATTGATTATAATATAACATAATTAATATCAAAGGCTTAAATTTAAAACAGCCTTATATACATAAGTGCAGTTTCTGGTGTGGCCACATGGAGGTGAACACTCTGGTCAGAGATGTACTGATCTTAAAGGCATATCTACGTTTCCTGGATTATGAATGCATCTGATAGAGGCGAAATAATAGTGTACGAAAACATGTTTTGCATGAAAAAATACCAAAATAAACATTTAAACACTTACAGTTAGGGAAAAAAGTATTTGATCCCCTGCTGATCTTGAACGTTTGTCCACTGATAAAGAAATGATCAGTCTATAATGTTAATGGTAGGTGTATTTTAACAGTGAGAGACAGAATAATAAAAAAAACCAAGACAAAGGCATGTCAAGAAAGTTATAAATTTTGCAGGTGAATGAGTGAAAGAAGTATTTGACCCCTTCGACTAAGGACTTGGTGGCTAAAACCTTGTTGGCAATCACAGAGGTCATATGTTTCTAGTAATTGGTCACCAGGTTTGCACACATCTCAGGAGGGATTTTGTCCCACTGCTCTTTGCAGATCCTCTCCAAGTCATTAAGGTTTTGAGGCTGATGTTTGGCAACTTTCAGCTTCCTCCACAGATTTTCAATGGGATTAAGGTCTGGAGACTGGCTAGGCCACTCCAGGACCTTAATGTGCTTCTTCTTGAGCCACTCCTTTGTTGCCTTGGCTGTGTGTTTTGGGTCATTGTCATGCTGGAATATCGATCCACGACCCATTTTCCATGCCCTGGCTGAGGGAAGGAGGTTCACCCAAGTTTTGATGGTACATGGCCCCGTCCATCGTCCCTTGGATGCGGTGCAGTTGTCCTGTCCCCTTAGCAGAAACACCCCCCCAAAGCATAATGTTTTCACCTTCATGTTTGACAGTGGGGATGTTCATTGGCAGACAAGCCTGTACATGTGCTTTCTTGAGCAGAAATCTCCCAACCCTTTCTCATTACAACAGAAATTTATTATTTCCAGGCGGTTAACTTTTACCATTGATGTACCATCTACCACAGATACATACCCTATCGGTCCGAATATAAGCCGCACCTGTAAAGTTCAAGGGGAAAAAATAGAAAAAAGATAGTACTCAAATATAAGCTGCACCCGTGAAATTGGAGAGAAAAAGACTCTCAAAGTGATCAGCCATTGCAAGAAACAGGCTTTCTAATTAGCACTGTGGCTTTTTTTGCAGGTTACAGGCCTTACAGGATGTTAGAATCACTAAAACCGTAAATCGCTATTCAATTGCTACAATACTGCAGTCTCAAGCACGCAAATCGTCACCCTTAACTCGCAATTGCGCAAATCGGCAGTAATTTTGCGTTTGCGAATAGAAGCCGCACACGTAACAAGCAAAGTTCGCAAATCGGCAATGATTTTTTTTACGGTTGCGAATATAAGCCGCACCCGTAACTCGCAAGCTCAAAAATCGGGAAAAAAGGTGCGGCTTATATTTGGACCAATACGGTACATGTGGATTACAAATGATTTTTAAGCATTAAAACTGCATATACATTGAGCAAGTCGTTTTTTGTTTCTAAAGTATAGAGATGTGTAGGCTTATCTCTATTTGGCAAATAGGTTTTCCAAAAGTGAGCTATCCAAAAGAAAATAAAAATTTTTAAAATGTGATTAAAGACATACAACTTGATTACAAAACTAATTTTAATAACATGTATAACATGATCTCAACACATTTTGTATAATAAAACCCCTTTCAATATGTATTTAATAAATGATGCTTTGTATAAATTGGTAGATAATTTGAGGTTTGTATTATTATTGGTTACTGACATAGTAAATTGTATTTAAATATACAAAGAAGAGAAGTTACATAGCAGCAAATATGTTTCAGAATTATTAAATGTACAGTGTCAGCAATCAGAACAGTTCTTATATAAAAAGGTTATTATGAATTTGTCAACAAGCTAAAAAGAATAGCTACATTGTAAAGGCTTGGACCTGGCATGTAGCTAAATAATCAATTACAGTGTTGTCCAATTGGCACCCCATGGACTGGATGCTGCCCACCAGCTGCTTTCTGTGGCTCGTGGTCTGCCAGACCATAATGGGCAGAAGGCCACAGAAAGCAGCTGGCATGCTGCAACCTAAATCTATTAAAATAAAATATTTAGGACAATTTAAAGTTTTGGGAATCTATATATAATGCCCCAAATCTTTAGTTATTTTATACTGTATAATTTTCTAATTAATATTTTTTTTAATTATATATTCATTTTTTTATACATTTTTTTTTGAGTATCATTTTAAATCTGGCCAACCCGCTTGTTTGCCAATAAAAAGTACAAGTATTGCTCCATTATATATTTAAAAAATATATAAAACATACAAATTGTAATGCCAAAACAAAGCTCCATGTTAAATTTCAGTAACATATTAAAAAACATTTTATATAAAACATAAATACCAGGAAAAAATTGGAGAGGTAGCAAATTAGTTTATCTAAAGTATCAAGGTATTTTAGTATTACTAAAAAAAAAAATCATGTTATCTAAGAGAAAGAACATCTTCAGCCTTATTAAATTGCAATTCGGCCAATTGAATAGGGCTCTATTTATGCAAATAGCATATTGTTTTTTACAGAAGTTTTTTAGTTAGTGAACCAGTTTTAGTTATCCATAAGCAAGGTCTTCACTAACTAAAAACTTATGTAAAAAAAAAAATGCTATGTGCTTAAATAGCAATTTAATATTAATAAGGCTGCTTATTTGTATTGTACTTGATTGCTTTGCAAATATGAGATGGTAAAGTTTTTCAATTCTCACAATCTGGTAGGTTTAATTTTATGGTCAACAATTATAAGTAATAAAACACAGTTATAGTACAGTGTTTTTAAAAGTACTGGGCTGTACTGTTCATTGATATAATAAATACTTCAACTACTATGAACTGATCACTTTCATTGGCAGCTATGTTACTCGTCTAACTGGGTATCTGGAAAGGGATAAGGGAGTGAAATTGAATGAGTGCTCCAAATTTGGTATAAACTATCACATAAACATATACATAACATAAAGTATTTTGTTCAATATATTATTACTAAAAATGTGATTACATATACTTCAATAAATAACTTGAAAGAATTGTATTGCTTCATGTAGAACACTTGGGTATACCTTTTAGTACAAAAGCAGCATAACTCCAAGACTTTATCTATACATAAATCTCATGGTATTGTTTTAGATTTAGATGTGTTGGACCACCTTTTAGAGTTGCGTACTGACAAGCAGTCTAACCTTTGGTGTAATATCAGTTTGTAACATGGCATCAATTGTAAGTGTGTGCTGCCTCACTATCTGTACTCCTTATTTTAATGTCACCAATATATCTCCAAGTGGTGACTGCTTGGGGCTCTGTTCCATGGCTTCTGTAAGAATTCCTGTAAGGCTGACTCCTAGCAAAGGGAGTTTTTAAAAGCAAATTTGCAAAGCTATTCCATGTCTCTCCCGAGAAAGAATACTGTAAAATGTTCTGAATTGCACCAGTTGCTGATAGCTGTCTAGCTCTAGCCTGCCTAAAGTATGGCAACACTATGGGCCTCATTCTATTAGCGGCCGTAAATCGGCCGTAAGGCTGCGATTCCTTGCGGGGGTTCAGTTAACTCGCGATTCTATTATACGGCCCCGCAAGGATCTCCTTTTACGGCCGGCCGCATATCTTGGAACCGGCCGTAATCTCAGAAATATAAAAACTCAAAAATAAATTCAAGCCTGCACTGTACAGCTCTGTAAATGCTAGGGATCATATTGGGGGACATGAGGATTAAAAGGAACCCACTCTCAAGCTTGCACATCAGCCCAAACCCAAGTTCAAATTAACTGTTTATTTTCCGGCTGCGGCGTGGGCGTGTCTGAGGTGCTCCAAGCACTCTGGACTTTTTACATGGATATTTTACGGATATTAAAAATAAAATATTTTACGGATTTGAGTATAGGATAATTATGTGCTATTTTTTCTAACACCTAAAATCCCTTTATAGTCTTCTCAAAGTGCAGGATGGCTTTATTTGAGCTATTTTATGTGCTTAATTGGTGCTAGTGGGACCTTTTTCCTGCAAGTAAGCTGCGGCTGGTTTTTAGCCTTGCAGAGAGGTTTCCCGGAGCAATTGAATTGCAAAACTCTTGAGGCCGTTTTAGATCAAAGGCTTTCCTCTGGCGCGAGCGGCCGCAAGAGATAGCAAGGCACCGGCCGCAAGCCTGCCGGAGCCTCCGGCCGTAAGGGAATAGAATAGCCGAATAGCTTGCGGCCGGTCCTTGCGGCCCCGCAACGGCTGCGGCCGCTAATAGAATGAGGCCCTATGAACCTAAGAACTAATGTGAACATGATACACTAGTCCTAACATCCTCCCATATCTCCATGGTTATAGTTTAGATGGGGGAATCCCGAGAACACAAGGGCTCATAGGGATTAATGGGTTGTAATGGGGAATCCCAGAAGGAACCCCTGGCTCATAGGGGGTAGAGGGTTTTTAGGGTGGATCCCAGTGAATACTCTGGCACAGTAGGTTGTAGTAGCTCCTTAATTGACACAGGATTGGAGCAAGCAAGCTTACAATCCAATAATATTAAGCTTAGCTCCTTCATAGTGTTGAGTTTTAGGCATTCAGGATTCTCTGGGGCATTTTTGTGCCTTTTGGGGGGGTAGCATGTATCTGTAGGCTTTTTTAAAACTTCTGAGCAAACTTCAGAAAGCTTGGATATTATTCAGGGAGGCATGTAATAGCAATTTGTAAAATAATTTGGGGACAGGCAATAGAGGCTTAAGATTTTATGGACATCTCAAGCACTTGGATGTCATTTCTTGAAGGTTAGGTTCAGTAGTGGAGCAAAAGAATCCCTGATCCAAAAAACATTTTTGGGTCCTCTCCCACAATAGGGGGTTGTAAAAAATGTTTGCGATGGGACTTCCCCTCTGTTACCAACTCACTCAGTGCCCTCCCCAAGACTTCATCCCTTAACAGCTCCCCTCCCTAAGACCACTTCCCATAACAACACCCCTCCCCAAGACCCTTTCCCCTAGCTCTTAACATCCACCTCCACACAGCACTTATCCTTCTTTATAGTTCAATCCTACAGTTCCCAGTCCTTATCAGCATCCATCCCCTCTTAGCACACAGTAGTCAACCCCTCTCAGCACCCACCTCACAGAACCCATCCATTGTACTTTGTTTTCATCCAGCCCTTGTGTTCTCTCACCTCTTCCCTGAAACATATCCCCAGCATGCTGAACTGCTCCACACTGCCACCACTTGGAGCTTCAATATAAATACTCTACAGAAAAGAAGATTAAATCAAATAAAAAAAGTACACAGCACTGGGGCCTTCAGAGGAGGGCCCTGGTGCACTGCACCACTGGTAGCGCCGCCTCTGGTGAGATTTGCATATGTGATGTGATAAAACTTTAAATGTTTTTTTTTTACAGATGCCACCGAATGGAGCCCTTGATCTTAGAGTTAAAAGTTTCACACCATGGTCATTTAAATCTCACTTTGCCAAGAGAAAAGCATTGTCATTGGTGGTGGAACTTTTACTGCTGCTTTACTGGTTTACAAGTCATAATAACCAGATCTATGACTCTACAATTGATTTCAACTGTTCTCGCATTCACATGTCATGCCAAAGTGTGACGGGGTAGATGACATCATTGTTGTAGGATTGGATATCTTGGCAAGATATTGAAAAAGTAGACCCCATGCCACTATATTCTTTGCACTCCTAGCTTAGAAATATCTATGACAAATTTGCATTTGCAGACATCTTGTTCTAATTACTTAGTTATAAATAATACATTAGAAGAAGTTTATGACAGCACATTGTTAGTATCACAAATATATCAAACTGATGTTCGGTACTCTTTCGGGTGACCAAAATATGTTATAATACCCACCAAACTACTAATAATTCCAGGGCAAAATTACTTTCAAGAAGATGTTGCCTCAAAGCAACACCACAACAATATTGCCAGGTTCAAATATGCCATTTTCCTTACAATCATTGTGCCGTGGGAGTCTGTAAACTACTGTCCTGTGGCACAGAACTTATATGCCTAGCACCACTATAGGAGCTCTCTTCTTTTATAAGTGCCATGGAGCATAATCACAAGTGTCAACAACACTTTTAAAATTGTCTCATGGTTAAAACCAAAAAAGGAATTTTACAACATGATGTCTTCTTAGTAAAATAAATGCTTCTTGTCGAGGTATAGGCGATTTCATCACATTGCAATAATGGTTCCAAAGTAGATCCATTAGACATGAGTCAGGTGCCTTGTCTTTTTGATTTGTCCCGGGTTTACATGTGCAGGAACCTGCAAAAAATGAAAGCCATGTTAAGGATTTCAGTAAATATTCTAGATATTCTGTTATGAATGGGTTAAAACTCCATATTTTGTACTTTTATTGTGTACTTTTCATTTTTCTTATTTTTTTTACTATATTCATTTTTAAATAACTGAACTTAAATAATGGGCAAATGTTTTTAGAAAGTAAAAAATAAAATAAATATGCCAACATTATTTAATCTGGTTTCCATTTTGTTGAGTTGTTTATGTCAGCTGCTTTTTCAGCAGGTTTAGACTAATGAGATTATCATTAGTCCGTGTAGAAATGCAGTGAAAAGTAATAATAAACTATATTTCATCACTGGAACTAGTAAATGAGAAAAAAAATCCTCATTTGAAAAGGTTGGATAATCTTGTACAGAGCATCTTTATGAGCTTGGATCAGTTTTTATGTAAGACATGTATCACATTATTCCTTAAGGGTCCAATTCAGGCAAATTTCAGGCCATTAAGTTTTAATTACCTCACATATGGGTACAGTTAAAATGTGGGCCACATTCAAATAACTTTACCTACTTAAAGGGACCCAATCACAGGCATTACAACTTCACAGAAATCAGTACACCATGTAACAATTACCTTCCATTCTGAAGATATAAGCATTTGTAGATTGGACTGACAAGAGATGAAAGGGGCATTTATGATCATTTTCAGCTTCTCTGGCACCTGTTCCAAAATGGCTACCTCCATGCCGAGTTTTTTTGCGATAGAATTCAGGTACAGCGAACATTTTATTTGCAAAAAAATATTGTTGAGGCATACGCTATGTTTTTGGACCAGGTTTTCCTGTGATTGGTTCCCTTCAACAAAAGCAGGTTTAAAGGCATATCTAAGTTTTCTTCTAAGTTTCCTGGATTATGTATGCATCTGATAGAGGAGAATCAGTAGTGCATGCAAAATACCAAAATAAACATTTATAACTAGTGATGTCGCGAACATAAAATTTTGGGTTCGCAAATAGCGAACGCAAACTTTACCAAATGTTTGCGAATGGGCGAACATCGGCGAACCGCATAGACTTCAATGGGCAGGCGAATTTCAAAACCCACAGGGACTCTTTCTGGCCACAATAGTGATGGGAAAGTTGTTTCAAGGGGACTAACACCTGGACTGTTGCATGCCAGAGGGGGATCCATGGCAAAACTCCCACGGAAAATTACATAGTTGATGCAGAGTCTGGTTTTAAGCCATAAAGGGCATAAATCACCTAACATTCCTAAATTGTTTGGAATAACATGCTTTAAAACATCAGGTATGATATTGTATTGATCAGGTAGTGTAAGGGTTACACCCGCTTCACAGTAACAGACCAATCTCCCTGTTTAATGCACCGCAAACAACCGCAAACAGTCCCTTTGCACAACCGCAAACTCCCCATTTGCACAAGGTTGGATACCAAGCTAGCCATGTCCCGTTCCTTGTCCTCACTGATGTCATTGAATGTCTCTTCCTCCACCCAGCCACCAACGGTCCCCGAAAGGTGACAACAAGCCCCCTGGGTTGCCTGCTGTGTTTGGTCTTCCACCTCCTCAAAGCCACCTTCCTCCTCTGACTCCTCTTCTTCAGGCTCCCAGAGTCTGGGGGCTTCCACTGCCCAGCATGGAAGATTATACACAGGTCAGAGTCTGGGGGCTTCCACTGCCCAGCATGGAAGATTATACACAGGTCAGAGTCTGTGGGCTTCCCCTGCACAGCATGGAAGATTATACACAGGTCAGAGTCTGGGGGCTTCCACTGCCCAGCATGGAAGTTTATACACAGGTCAGAGTCTGGGGGCTTCCACTGCACAGCATGGAAGATTATACGCGTTGCCTCTGTCTGCGTTATTATAAGGTGTGTACTGTTAAGTAGCACTATTCCTATCGGTTTAATCCCTGTTACGTCCACTATTAGGGGACGTGTATATGGCATTGATTTTTGGAACAGGGAGATGGAAAAAGCTGCTTGGTCGGTCCTCCCACTTCAAATTTGGAGCACTGTGCGTGCAATCTAAGGTGCCACCAGATATGAGTGTCACTGTGCACTGGCAAAAGTTGGCAGAGTAGGCGCTGTAGGCCTCACACACACGCCTGTAGGCAGGCAACTGATATTCAATCGATTACAGTCAAAAAAGTGTTGTTTTATGTCACTGAGCACAATATAAGTTGTTAGCCTGAAACAGGCTGGCAACTGAAATTAGATTACAGGAAAAAAATGGTTGTTTTCAATGTATGTTACATTACCAGGTATGAGTAGTGAAAATAAGCACAATATAAGCTGTTAGGAGTTAGCCTGTCACACACACACGCTGGCAGGCAGGCATAGATTACACAAAAAAAAATTATAAAATAAAATAAATGATGTTCAAAGTTTCCTCAATGATAAAGTATAGGGGGCGAACCGAAAAGCGCATGTGTTCGCCGTGTGCGGCGAAAGCTAACATGCGAAAATCGCTGCGAATAGTTCTCCGGCGAACTGTTCGGGACATCACTATTTACAACCTCACACTGATGTCTGCTAAATCTTTTCATTTTGCAAGCTTCAGCTTTTGTAGATTGACACCCCTGAAAATCCCTGTTAAGATTAGCATAAAATCCATAACTCATTTTGGCCAATCAGGAGAAAGAATAGGTTAGCTGATAAATTTGTATCATACTCTGGAGTTCATGTGTTGCAAAGCAGCCTGGGATATGTAGTCTCTTTCTCTCTATATCCTTGTGCTCTCATTCACCTTTGAGCTCAGACCTCACTCAACCACGTGATTCCATCCAGCAGCAAGTACTTCATTTGAAAGGTCAAACTCAGTGCTCTCAGTGTACTTGCCTATAACTCTGTAAGTACACTGAACTTTTCTATATAACATATATTTTTCGGATGATCACTACCTGTTTCTTACCAAACACAGGAAACGTGTAATGTAAATTAGAGGAATAATGTGAAAACTAAAGCCACATTTGCTCCCCAAAAATGCTTAAATATTTTATTTACTTTGTTACTGTACATTTACTCACCTCTAGCAGTAACCCATTTTTAGTATCTGCTTCTTCCTGACCCCCACCCCACTGCTCCAGTCTTTTATTGGTGGCACAGCCAGCACTCCTTTTTTCCATAAAATTACAAATATTGCAATCCACAAAGCTACTCCTGTCCAAAGATCCTTTGCCAAATTAAAACTATTAAACTTTCCAAAACAGCATACTTTAAATATGCACACCATTTTTGGTAAAATAATACTTATTTAAAACTATCGCTGCATTTTCCATTCGTTAAATATGATCAATTAGGGTCACATAAATGCGCCCTCATGAACTGGCACTCAGGAAGAGATGTAACACATTATGGTCTACTCATGAAGAATATAAAAAAATTCAGAAGTTTTAAAAATATGTTTTTATGACCATGACACAACTGGTAATGTTGGTAGTTTGATAAGGCTGCCACTGCACTGCAGCATGTACATAAAGATAGGTCAGGCATTTAAATATAACTGGATAAGGTGATTATTTAAATACATTTATATTTTTGGACATATTTAAGTTAATAATTATTGTTGAATAATGCAAATATCTTATTATTTTTATTTTTTTGTAGTCCTTTAAAATCACTACAATTACTCAGAATACCTTTGTATATACTGTACCTGTGATGTAAAGACAGCGTCGTCAAAAGTGTCACCTGGCTTTCTTATATATATGTTGTCAGATGAAGATGTATGAGAAGGAATTCCTGTAAAAGAAAACAAAAAACTTTAGTCATTTTAGCATATAATCCAAAAAAGTAGTCATTTATTTATGAAGTTAGGTAAAAGGTGGGATTAGCTAAGAATAAATGTCAAAGAATATCCTCATTTTATTTTCTATGAAGAGTATTTATCAACTAGTTACTGGCCCGTCAAAAATGACAGTATAATATTGTCTTAAAAATTGTGTCCTCTGCCTGTTCTGCGCTCTCTCTCTGTTTACCTTGTCTCTGTCTCTCTCTGTGCACCCTCTCTCTGTGCCCTCTATCTCTCTCGGCGCCCTCTCCCTCTCTCTGTGCTCACTCTCTCTCTCTCTGTGCACCATCTCTCTCTCCTTCTCTGTATCTCTCCCTCCCTCCTTCTATCTCTCCCTCCCTTCTTCTCTCTCTCTCTCTCTCCCTCCCTCTTCTTCTCACTCGCTCTCCCCCTCATTCCTGCTCTCTCCTTCCCTCTTTCTATCTCCCTCTCTCTCGTTCTCTCTCCCTCCCCCTTCTTCTCTTTCTTCCTTTCATTCTCTCTCCCTCCATTCTTTTCTCTCTCTTTCTTTCCCTCTTCTTCTCACTCTCTCTCCCCCTCATTCCTGCTCTTTCCTTCCCTCCTTCTATCTCCCTCTCTCTCCCTCCCTCTACTTCTCTTTCTTCCTTTCCTTCTCTCTCCCTCCCTTTGCCATGAATACAAGCCTTGCAATGTGCAGCGCATGCAAAACTCGAAATTCTCTATCTCTCCCTCCTTCTCTCTCCTTCCATCCTTCTCTCTCTCTCTCCCCTTCATCTCTCTTTCTCCCTGCCTCTCCTTCTCTCCTTTCCTCCTTCTCCCTCCCTCCCTCGTCGCTGCGCAATGCGAGCCTCACAATGCTCAATTCACAATTTTGCAAGCGTTACACACAAACTCGCAGTACGACAACTATATCAGTGATTGAGGATACATTTCTATCCACTTTAAATAGAAATCAAAGCAAGAGTGGATATTGAAAGAACTAATGGACTGACATATGTATAGTATGCTCTTATGAAGAACTTGACTTAATAATATACAAAATGTACAATATTTAAATATAAAATAAACAAACGCAGCCCTTATTTTTTAACTAATTTACTCAATTTTGCTATAAAAGTGGCATACATTTGTTGTTGTTCCTAAAATAATTAGAAACCAAGGAGCAAATTTGGATTCAGATAAGCAATCCTTTCGAAAGACTACCACCGCATTACAATATAGGTGAATAAAAGAGCAAACTAGTCATCCAAAATGTAAAAGCTTAGAACACAATTGCAAGTCTGCTAAATGTAATGCTTTTCGGCTCTTGTGCTAAATATATATATTTTCTTTTGGGAAAAACTTCATAAACATTTGATGTTGTTCCCCAGCTACAGTGATTCATTTAACTCATTTTTCCCCATTTGTTAAATATACTACAAGTTACGTAAGAAACATACTTTTCTAAAGGTTACTGACAAAATGTATGTTTAGTCATCAAGTAATAATTACTAACTAATTAAATTACGGTAATTAACAGAGTACACATTTAAAATGGTGTCCCCGAAAGCTGATTATAAAAAAACTAACATTGCTTAAACAGCTTTTTATGAACATTTTGCCCACAACCGAGAAGCTTTGCCACATTCTGACAGAGATCAAGGTGCTCTGTGAAGCATAGTGCAGATATAGCAATAGGATGCTTGACACCGCACCACTGCCCTCATTTGCAAGCATTATTCTGGATTTCACCATACATAAGCATTCTGAAGCTCTGCACTGCTTGGTGATCTGAGCAAAGTTAATCAACTCTAATTGGCAGGGAGGTGCATGTGCAAGGGAGGAATTATCCGAATTTCACAGAAGTCAATGACTTACAACAGCGGTTTTCAAACTTTATTTGGTTAACAAATCCTGAAATACATATTGCAAATATTTTGAGCAACAGTAATTCTGCTCTCCCACCTTCCTATCCTCCTTAAAATACACTCCGGTGGGACAAATTAGATCACATATGATACGCCTTAGAAAACTTTAAGACAGATCACTTCTTATTGAATAATTACCATAAGTTAACGTCTCTAGCAAATATTTTAGTTTATAAGTAATCTTTTGTATTTATACATTTGTTAATAATGTATGAAGCATCTGATGATAGTTGAGAATCCTAGGGTTCTGTGAATAATCTATTGAAAGACACTAAGCCTTACCATTAATAATCATAACACACACCCTACTGAGACTAGTGCTCAGCTCACTTTATTATTACTGTACTTAGAACAGCATAATTTGTGGCACTAAGTACAGGAGATACAGTGAGTGCACATATGACAAAGTTACATACTTGTACAGAAGATGTAGAGGGCCCTGCTCTTAAAAGAGCTAAGATTGTAAGTTACAATCTAAGTTGGTTAAGGGCATTAGAAACAGAAGGGGTCCAGTGTTGTCCAGTGAAGCAACAGGATCCATTCAAATTAGGTTTTAATTGTCTTATTTTAATCCTTGATTTTAGGGAACATGTTGGTAGCTGAATACATGAGTTTTCAGGGTGTACAGTGGATATAAAAAGTCTACACACACCTGTTAAAATGTCAGGTTTCTGTGCTCTAAAAAAATGAGACAAAGATAAATCATTTCAGAATTTTTTCCACCTTTAATGTGACCTATAAACTGTACAACTCAATTGAAAAACAAACTGAAATCATTTAGGTGGAGGGAAGAAAAAATATAAAAATAAAATAATTTGGTTGCATAAGTATGCACACCCTTAAACTAATACTTTGTTGAAGCACCTTTTGATTTTATTACAGCACTCAGTCTTTTTGGGTATGAGTCTATCAGCATGGCACAATTTGACTTGGCAAGATTTGTGCACTCTTCTTTACAAAAACACTCCAAATCTGTCAAATTGCGAGGGCATCTCCTGTGCACAGCCCTCCTCAGATCACCCCACAGATTTTCAATCGGATTCAGGTCTGGGCTCTGGCTGGGCCATTCCAAAACTTTAATCTTCTCCAGAGAAGCTCTTGCCTTATTCTTGTTTTCATTTTTTTTTTTGCGTGCGTGAGGTGATGTCACTTTTGGCTCGGTTTAAATGATTTTACAGATGATGTTTGCCTTTGACCTTACTAAGCATTTCAAGAGGCTCAGTCCTTTGCCTAGTACATCTTGAATTGGATCTCAGATTGATAGAAGGAATTAATTATTAGTCTTTGTAATTAAATTTAAGTAAATATAATCACGAATGGTGTTTTATAATAATGAAAGAGGGCACCATTAATATGAAAGTGCCTCTGTTTTGTATGTAAATGTATATTTTTGTTGTTATGTATTATATGTATATTCTTAATAAAAATTCTTAATTTTTTTTTATCTATGATTGTTACTATTGACAGTACACTGTGTAGGTTATAGTGTACTAATGACATTAAAAAGCTTGCTTTGTCGTTCTTAATCAACCCTCAATCTTACCCCCTCATCAGTCCTTCCCCAATCCTCATCTATCTTTCTCCCCCTGCCTTGAAAAATAATCCATATTTAAAAAACCATGGTTACATTTTTAAATATTTAAAGGGTAGTTGTTGTAGAGCTCATGTCATAGTGTTTCGTTAGTTTATTTAGTTAACTATTAGCAAAAAAATCGCTATTTTTAAAAAATCAGTGTAGCTTTTAAAACTTACACATGAAGTTTAGATTTTAGATTTCAGTTATGAAGATCTTCACCCCTGTCATGTGTCCACGAGGAGGTAAAGGATCTGCCCAATGGGACTGTAAGCCCTTGTCTTCATAACATTATTTATTGGTCTACTTTTCTGAGGTGTCCATTGTAGACCCATACTGGTCCGAAGAAATTTAGGACAGAGTTAGCAGATTGTCTTTCACATCCTGACGCCTAAAAGGAAGTGGATGGAAGCATATCTGTGGGTAGCTACAATGCTAACTGTAAATGTCAATGTCAATTTTGAAAGCTACATTTATTTTTCTTCACCTTAAAACACACATTTTATTCATAATCAATTACTAAATACACACGCACCTCTACTGTATGACCACTATAGGGCCCTTAAAGTAAAAAGTTCTTAGACTTATCTATCTTGCAGTTCTGGATGGGCTGAATACCTCCCCAGGCCTCCTGAGGTTGGTAGGAGAACCACCTGTCCTGGCAGGCCCGGGAGGATGGGAGAGAGGGGGTGCCTAGCTGGGGGCGGAGCTACTAATAGCAGTTGGCACCATTTGGCCACTATGCCCCCACCTAGCCAAGTAATTAGATCCCACCCACCCATCCCCAATTTTGGAACATAGGTGTTCATTTATTGTAAATGTGGAAATTAAGTGTTTATGTATTAAAAATTGGAAAATATGTCTTCATGGTTGTAAGAAAAAAAAAAAGGAAAATAAAGAAATATAATAAGTCAAGTTTTGAGTTACATCTGTTTACGGCATTAGCAGTTGTGGTATAGTATTAGTTTTTTCAGGTTGTATTATATGTTTTTGTATTTGTTGTCTGTCACAGCGGGGGTGGTGAGCGGAGTCGTCGGGACAGTGGTAAAGTGGGTGTGATCCTACCCTACGGGGGTACGGAGTCTTCATCACGATAGGCCCTGGGTCAGGCTCCTCCTCCTCACTTGTCAGGCTCCTCCTCCTCACTTGTTTATGTTTACTTAATTAATGGTATTGTTGTTATTATGTGATTTAGGGTTTACCAATAAACGCTGTGGCCAGTATGTTACCCCAAAAAGTGGTTGTGTCTAATTGTTTACTTAGAGGGCTCAGGAAGTGTTTTGTGCCAAATTAATTATTCAGGGAGCAAGTTGTGCCCAAAGTGCATATGGACATACCCACTGGGCATTGCACAGGTCAAGTGTTTGAGGAGACAAAATAATGAAATGAAAACTGAACACAACTGTTTTTTTCAGGCATTTAAAAGAGCATGTTTTAAACATTACATGGTTTTGAATGCACAAAAAATTTAAGTAAAACCTCATTCAAACTAACAGGAAATGCAGAGAGCAAACTTTAGTCTGTAGATCACATTGGCAAGAGCAGTTACAACTTTGAATACATTTTTGAGCTCTGACATCTTTATTTAAAAAAAGAAAACACACTTTGAAACATTATCAAATACCCTCTTTCAAATGCAACAAAGAAAATAGTATTTTCCATGTCTATTGAATTTTGTACTGTGCTCTGTCTATCAGGGAATAATTCTGAATTTTCACCCAATACACTGATTAGAACTCTAATATGTTTCTGGGTCGCTACTTTTTCATGGTGAAGGGGCTTGTGTACTTCAGTGAAGCTGTGAGCTATACCATGTAAGGTCACCCATGATGGTCAGGTCATAGCAGCGAGGAATAATAAATCACGGTACACTGGAGAAGGAACTGGCAACTGACTTCAGTATCTTTGTCACGATAACCTTATGCATAAGAATAACTAGAGACATAAAAATATGGCACCGGAAGATGAGCCCCTCATATCAGAAGATGTCCACCTCTTTGCTAGGGAAGAGCAGAGGGCAAGTACAAGTAGCACCAGATCTAATGTAGTGGTTGGGCCAAAGTCAAGGCGACACCCAGATGCAGATGTATCTGGAGCGGAAAGGAAAGTCAGCTGCTATAAAGAATAATTCAGCACAGGAACCTGGAAGTTAGAATTATGAACCAAGGCAAACTATATGTGGTCAAACATGAGATAGGAAAGATTAAACATTGATATCTTGGGAATTAGTGAACTCAAATGGACTGGAATGGGACAACCATTTCAATGGCAGAATAATTTCAGTTCAAATTCAAAGCAAGCCATTTAACATCATAGTGATACAAGACTGTGCTCCAACCATGGAGGCTGAGGAGGCTGAAGTTGTCAAATTCTACATAGATATTCAACACCTCTGAGATATAAAACCAGGAAAAGATGTTACACTCATCATAGGATTTTGAAAATGCTAAAGTAGGGAACCAAAAGGCACCGTCAGACCAAGCATATATGAAATAAATAACATCCCCTGTGAATTTGCAGTGGATGTAAAGAATAGATTTAAGGGACTAGACATGGAAGACAGAAAGCCTGAACTTGGACAGAGGTTTGTGACGTACAGAAAACAGCAACTAAGAATATCTCAAAAGAAAGAAAACTAAGAAGACTGGCTGTCTGATGAGGCTTTGAAAGTAGCCCAGGAAAAAAGGAAAGTGAAAGGTAGTGGAAACAGAAAAAAATGTGTCCAACTGAATGCAGAATTGCAGAGGATAGCAAGAAGAGACAAGGAGACATTCTATAATGAACAATGTAAAGAAACAGAAGAACAAAACAGAATTGGGAAGTCAAGAGAACTCTTCAAGAAAATTGGGGATCTCAAGGGAACCTTTCATGTCAAAGTGGGCGTGATAAAAGATAAAAAATGGTAAGGACTTAACAGAAGCAGATCTAATAAAGAAGATGTGGCAGAAATATACAGAACAGTGATAACCTCAATAGTTTGTCATGCCAGACATCTTGGAGATTGTGAGATGTGCCGTAGGAAGCCTTGCAGGAGTTGATTGAATCCCAGCTGAACTATTCAAAATCCTACAAGATGATGCTGTGGAAGTGTTGCTTGCATTATGTCAACAAATATGGAAAATTCAACAGAGGCCAGGAATTAATATTGCTAGGAGTAATATCTACAATCTCAGATATGCAAATGATACTACTCTGATGGCTGAAAGTGAGGAGGAACTACAGGGCGATAGTGCTGTGGTGTATAGTATCACAGAGAGTCAGACAAGACTGAGCAACTAAGCAACAACATATAATGCAGACAAAATGGTAAATGGTTCTGCCCATATCTCCTCAAATATAAAGTTGTAAAAGCCAAACTATATAAGTTCCATAGCTTTTATATGCATATTTAATCTTCTACATGTCTGTGCTAAAATTAACATGTATTTCTGTGAATCTTGAAATATAAAGTTTTAATTTAAAGCTGGAAAAGAACAAAAAGCTTCAGTTTTTATATTGAGAACTATGATTTATTCATTCAACACTGGACCAAAGTTATCTTAGCTGTAGCTGTTCTATGTTAGCTGTAACTAAAGAAAATACCTTTCTGTTTTCCAATGGGTTAATTTTCATATCAGCATCTCATCCATGTTTGGCCAAGAATCGCACCATTTTTGCATTAAAGAATCAATGCTATATAACACTTCAGCTTCCTTTATGGCCACATAAAATAGACTACTGCAACTGTAGGAGATAATAAATCACTGTGACATTTGTTCTATAGATGAGATTTGATCTAATATAAGTGATTTCTCAGACAGTTAAGGTTAAAGATGAGCACATTATTTGATGAGGTTTGCGTCTTAGCCTTAGATTTCGTGAGCAGGAAGAGGAAGTAATCAAGAATGCCATTATAATCTCTTAGCTTTTAAATGTTATTAAGACATATATACTGTTACTGAGATACATTATTCATCATTCTATGTAAATGTATGCTTCCTCACAGATTTATAATCCGCCAAGATCAGAGGTTTCTTATGTGACCTCTTCAATAATTTTCTACGGAGCAGAGGTTTATATTGTGGTTTTGCTGCCCTAGGCAATGCCATCCTCATTCCACAGTTACCACACACATATATAAAAGTATTGTTAATTCATACAGTAAGTCATACACTGTCAGATATACTTTAAAGTAGAAATGCCCTTGCATATACACTTATTTGACCATGCCAATCTTAAACTCTTTATTTCAGGCCTTTTGCCACTTACAATTTCAATAACTATATATTTTTATATTATATTTATTTTTATTATATACTAGCGACTTGCCTATCAAAAAATGACGGCAATAAGATTGTAAGGCAGGTAATGTTGTTTGTGTGCAACATTAATGTTGTTGGTGTTCCAAGATCCTTCGTCGCTCATTGCCAGCCTCGCTCTGAGCACCTTTGGCTCTCAACACGTGGCTCGCAATGAGCGCCTTTGGCGCTCATTGCGAGGCTCTTGGTTGTTTGTGTGCTATGAGCAGCGTTGTGTTTTTTTTTTTTGTATGCCAATGAATAATTAATAAAATAAGAAATGAATATACTTTACCTATTGTGAAGTAATATATGCAGGAAGCATTGTGTTGAAGAGCTGGCAATCTGTTTTCATGTTGCTGCAGCATCAGTGCTGTGGAGCTGCTGTGTAAGTGTCATGAATCTGTGCAGTTTGTAGTGTAAATTTGGACTTAAATCGAGGTGTAACTTCACTTGCAGAGGTCCTGGGTGCACCACCTTGCTGTGGGTAAGTTTTTATGTGTTAGTTGTGTGTATTTATTGTGTTTCTAATGTTTTTCGGGTAGCGTGTGTTGCTTCCTTGTTTTCGGATCTCGTACGTCTTTTTCAGTAAATCCGTAGGTGTTTGGTGGTGTTTTGCGTCTTTGCGTCTTGAGTCCTGTAGCCTCGTTCTCGTTTTTTTCGGCGGCCATTTTTTCTCTCACCTAGGGGATTTTCGGGTGTCTAAATTCTTTTATTTTGAGTGAAATTGAGGTGTAACTTCAGTTTTCGAGGTCCTGGGTGCCTCCCCTTGCTGTAGGTAAGCTTTTTGTGTATTTGTTGTGTCGTAATTGTTTTTTTTCGATGTCACGCGTCTCGTATTTGTTTGTTGTAATTCCGTAAATTTTGCGAGGTCCGCAATTGCTGGCAAGGAGCGCCTTTGGCGCTCCATGCCAGCAACTGCAGCCCTCACTTCGTCCCGCATGCTCACAACTATATATGTGATTTAAAAGAGCAAGTGTTAAGCCTTATAAAAGTTCTTCTAGATCATCCTGTCTCCTAAACAACTTTAACTTAATGTTTCAGTAAAGTCTCACCATCCTTGACCTGTGAAGGCCCTCAAATGGACTGAGCAGCCACCCAGATGACTGAATCCAGTGTCCTGTAGGGTGAGTGGGCAGCTTGTGGATTAGTCCTAGGGAATACAGTATAGGGATAGTTAGTTGTTGCATTTAGGACAAGGGGGTAAGTAGTGGGTCCCCAACCTCCACTGCAACAGGAGTAGATAGGGCCACAGTGTAACGTTTTACAATCTATCCCAGTTGGCACCATAATATAGCAGCTACCCTATACAGGACTATTGCTGAATTATAGCTATGTATATGCTGGTGTTGAGGCTGCTGCTCATATGCATATTTGAAGTACCTAGAATATTAGGACTTATCCACTGTATAAGACATTGTGCTGTTATAGAATATGTAATAATTTACATTTTGGTTAACTATTTGCATATCTGATATATTCCTGCCTCAAACCTGTGTACTCCTATTTGCTCTGACCCTGTGGCCAATTTCACACAGATACTCTATGCCCAGGACTTATGGTGTATGACAGGAACGCTATTGTTTTTACAATCTATATATTTTTTACTCTATGTACTTTACCTTTTAATCAACTTCAATAAAAGTTATATTTTATTTGTATGGCTTACTGGTCCTTATTTCGTCTATAGAATCAGACTTACAATTTTGGGAATCATTAATTGGTCAGGTTCAAAGGTGTTCTTTTCTGTCTCTCCCAGTTTTGCAATAGTATTTTTTACACAGCTGGCCATTCATTTGCCCAGGTCCAGTACTTTTTGATAATTACGATTCTTACATACTTAGTTCCAAGGGGCCCTTTCCTACCAGTATCCTTCACTACTTTGTTTTGCACTCCTTTTTTCTTTTGCCTCTGAACCTAGAGCTTCAGACACCACCACCTCACTTCGGCATCTGAACCCCTATAACTTGTTCTCCTACCTAGCCTGTCCACACCCACCCACCTATGATTAGTGTTAATTTATATTGCAGGTTTAACACTATCACCTCCATTTTTCACAGGTGATACACCCACAGCCTCAATCACTAATTAACCCTTTAATCTCTCTTCAATTATTTGCCAGGCTCTTGTTTTCTTCCATTTATTACTTCACATGTTGTTTTATTTATCCCTTTAGATTGTAAGTTTGCAAGCTTTGAAAAAGACATAATGTATTTTTTTCTTTGTATTTAACCCCTGTACAGCGTTACAGAACATGTTGGCGCTTTACAAAAAACTGTAAAAATAATAATAATAATAATAATAATAAATACACAGTGCTGTGTAAATGCATATACAACCATTTTATTCTGTTAAATAAATTTCACTTGTTTTTTTTCCTTATTAACTGCAACAGGAGTTGAGAGTAGGACACTGGTAGGACGATATACAGCAATGTCAGTCTGCAGGTCTATAAACAGGAGACAGCTTGTTGTAAGACACAGCAATTTAAGTATTCTGCAACCTACAATCAGTCTCCATGTCCATGAGAGAAGATCATCCAGAAGTGACAATACCACTGTTTTAAACATCCTGGCAGGGTATAATAGACAGCTGTTGAGTCACAGCCAGCTTCATAGTCTTCAATGGAGCACACAGTATGCCGACAATTGTCTACAGCTGCTACACAAACCTGCTCATTACTAATGGAGCATCAGAAATCCATGTAAACACAAAAATATATGGGTAAAAAAAAGGCATCATTATTACTTTATTTTCACTGTTCTATCTGATAAGCAGTTTGGATGACTCCAGTGGCCCTTTAAATAAACCCCTCAATCAGTGTCAGTGTAGTAGCTGGGTGTGAATCAGATCTGAATTGGTAAAGCAACCTTTTTTAGAAACTACTATGTCACTGGGTCAGTTTTTTTAAATAATTCAAATTGACTATGTGAAAACAATTAAGAAATCAAACACTAATTAAACATGAACTTTACATTTTAAAGTTTATTTGCAAGTATTCTGAACTGGAGTTCCCTGGTGGTCCAGTGGTTAGGACTCTGTGCTTTCACCGCTGCAACCTGGGTTTGATTCCAGTCAGGGAACCAAAAGGTTACACCACCCTGAAGCCTAGGCCTGGTCAGTACTTAGATGGGAAACCACTTAGGAATACTAGGAACTGTATGCTGTGGCCCACTAAAAAAGGAACTGGAAACCCACTTCAGTATCACTGCCATGAAAACCAATCAGCATGGTCTGTTGCGGTCCATGAGGTCATGGAGAGTTGGACATGTCTGAGCGACACACACATTCTTTACTGTAGGGTTCCATTGTGCATTCTGTTGTGAATGTGTTCTCTTTTTACTCAAGACAATGTGTCCTAACAGAATAATCTTTACAATAGTGAAAATACAGTTAGTTGTAGCTGTCACATTCTCCTTGTACTCATAAAAACTTCTTGTGTAGTCAAAATCTCTTCCCACCTCAGAAAGTAAAATTGTAGCTTCCACAGCAACATCATTGCATATACAATATAATATATTAGAATTATTTTGCTATGTTCAAAAAACAAAGAGTAGGGCTTATAGGTAGTATCTCAACTCTACACTGAATTGTATAAAACTAGTGGAATCATTATAAAATATGAAATAGATTTTTGAAACAATGGTAGATTAAATACTGATCAGTTCTCTGTATATACAAGGAAACCGATTTGGTTTAGAAAATAAGGGATATATGTAAAGGGAATCCTATAATATTGTTAAACACTCATAATTTGTATAACATTTTATTATAAACACTCCATCGTTATTCTTACTTTAGTAAACTTTGGTAGGTCGCCTTATGTACGAGGGCTTCCCTGGGCCAAACCAAAGATCATCCTTACATAGTCATGCCTAGAGATGAATAATTGGGCGTTCCAAAAAGTTTAGTCGTATTTATCATGTAGAGGTATGACTCCAACACATTACTAAAGCGTTATTCGAAACTTTAACCCATATTCATTGAATTAAAAATATGTGCTAATTGCTGACCTGCAATTTTTTTCAAGTCATTTGCAATAAAAATGTATTGATTAACAATAACTATACTGGATGATAGAAGTAATATTGCTATTGAAATATAAAAATATATAATTTTAAATAATAAAAATGCCAAAAATGAAATGCATGAATATCAAATTAAAAATGTAAAAATTAACGGGGTAGATTTATAAATATGGGGATACATAGTGTTAATATTTTTTTTTCTATTAAGACGGTTTATTGAACATGGTTGAATTTTGTCCTTGCTTGATATATAGACAAATTTAGAAAAGAAAAGATATATAGACACCAAGGAAATCAACGGACGTGGAGCTATTTTATGGTAAACTCCATCTAACTCCAATTATCCCAATTTTTACCCTGTTGGATAAATAAACCCTGTTTGGCAACATAGTTTTTACTAAAAAACCTTAAGAGGTTAGTTCTATGGACATGATAACCAACTCTGAGAATAGCCTCTTTTAGCTACTTGTGCCCTTCACAGGGAGAAATATCCTGTAGTATATCAGTCTGGTATCATCCAATACAGTGATCCAGCCCCGAAATACCAGGCAATTCTACCCTCACCAGGAGAAACGGTAAACCCCAGACGTATGTTTCGGCCTTCATTGGGCCTCGTCAGTGAGGTGTAACTGAACTCCTTAAGGCACAGTGAACAAGGGGTCCATGTCTTGAGTCCCCTATCACCATTAGGGAAACTAATCCCTAAGGGTCATTTGAATAAACAAAAAACAAAACAAAGTGGAGGTGCTCAATCAAAAACATAGTTCTAAAGAATTGTATTTATCTTTATAATGTGATAATAGTTCTTTCCCAATCCAGTACACATATTACATTTCCCCTCCCTAATCTTACTTGGTAACGAGCGCCTTTTTGGTGGAGTCTCCGGTATGTACCCAGCATTGCGTTCTCCTGTGAAACTTTTCCCTGAATTGCTTATATCTCCAGCACTCTTTGAAGACATTTTCCTATAAAATATGAATTGAAACAAAAATCTTTTTTTAATAGCTCATATATTACATAGTTACATAGTAATTTAGGTTGAAAAAAGACTTTAGTCCATCAAGTTCAACCTTTTTAGAACTCCTCTGATCTGCAATAAGCGGATTTATTGTTAATTGATCCAGAGGAAGGCAAACAGAAAAAAACAGTGAAACTTTGCCAATTGTCTCAACAGGGAAAAAAATATAAAATTCCTTCCTGACCCCAGATACTGGAGATCGGATTCATCCATGGATCAATACTCCCTCTCTATTTATCCAGGATAGCCCTTAATGCCCTTTTTATTTATTTTATATATATGAGACATAAAATCCAGAACCAATGAAAAAAAACCAATACCCCACCATTAAAATGTGGACATGGTAGGGCCAAACTTCTTCTCTATATCCAGCCGTCAATACTATGTTTTTATAAAGGAGTCTTTGTGGGAGTATTTCTTTATCTCAGTGGCAAATTCAAAGTTGTTCTTCTATAACTAAAATATATCATTTTATATTTATAACTTTATTGGTACTTTACTATTCTACCATAACTAAGACCTATGTTGTGACCCTTTTAATATTTAGACTCACTGAAATTCATTCAACTACAGTTTTTTGCACAAGATAAGAAACTCAAAGAGAGCTGAGCATGAAGTCGGCTATTTCCTACCAGCTGGTTTGATAATGTGGGGAATTTACATCATCACTTGATTTATTATGCACTATTTCCTATGCATAAAACAGCCCTTCTCACCTTATCTCAGTCCTTCTCATCTCAGGTGAGAAAATGTTTGCTACAACTGTATTTTATATTTATCACTATAAATGTAATCAAGTCATCTGGATTTAAATAACACCATTAAAAGTGTGATTTGTACCCAGAAAATTACCTGCTGTTAGTAAATACAAATGTATGCTTACCATGCTTCACTTTGATAACTGGTGTCTACAAAGAGAGAGAAACCTTTGTTAGTATAAGTAAAAAATATTAGGTAAAGCGTTTCTGCTGCCTGTCACTGTACATTGAAATAGGATTTAATAATGCGACTCGGACACCATGTTTGTCTAAACAATATTAAGTGCACAAACTCATCTTATTTGTGTTTGTACAAGGGTTGTGTAAAGATGCAAGAAATAACCAGTAAAGGAACACAGTGGTCATTTTTTCTTCTATATGGTCTATTGAATAATCTTGATAATGGACAAAAAACTTGACCTTTTATATGCAATTATTCTTTGCTTAATGTTCCAGGATCATGTGTCCTAATGAACTAATGAGTTTCCTGTTGAAAGCACTGGCTATTTTCGTTTCCACATTCTCATTGTGCAGATATAAGATTCTTCTGCAGTGGTATTTTCCCACCTCAGGAAACTAAAATGGCAGATTTCATAGAAGGATTATTGCTTATAAATTGGCTGTATTATTTTTTTTTACACTCTAAAAACATTTTTCAAGAATTGTTCTTCAAAAAAGTAAATTGTAAACATATAACTATCGGGGTCCTTTAAACTGGCATTATTTTTATATTCTGGATCGCTACCTTGTTGTGGTGAAGGGGCTTGTGTACGTCAAGGAAGCTGTGAGCTATATCATGTAGGGTCACCCAAGATGGGCAGGTCTAAGCAGAGAGGTCAGATAAATCACAGTCCACTGGAGAAGAAATTGGAGTCCACTGGAGAAGGAACCTATTTCAAAAAATGCGAAAAGTATTTCAACATGTTTTAGGAGAACCTTACAGTGGTGTGCTCCAAGTTGGGCTGAATTAACTGTCCCTTTAAGCATTCACTCCAGAGTGGGTACATGTTCTACCTTTGACTTCAATTACAGCTGTGACTCTTTTAGGTTAAATATCTACAATAGTAGTGGGCAACGAGAAGCCTGGGCACCAGATATATTTCCCTTAGTCACATGCCATGTGGTCACCAAACTTTTCTTTCGAGTAGGATCAGAGGTGGAGCTACAACTTGTGCAACCGGTGCAAGGCACTGAGGCCCCTGGCATCTGAGGGGTACCTGCAGACCTCCCGTGGCCCTCTTGCCCAGCAGCCTCCCTGTGGCAACCTCGGCCCTCCAGTGCACTGTGTGGCCCCCGTGACTCTCCCATCGCCTTTGTGTGTCCGCTGTAGCCTTGTGCGGGTCTCCTGTGGCCCCTGCAGGTTTTTTGTGGCCCCCCATGGGTTTACTGTGGACCCCGCTGGTCTTCTGTGTCTCCCTGGGACCCCTGTGGCCCCCGCAGATCCCCCTGTGCCACCCACGCTGCCCCTGTGGACCCCGTGTGTCTTCTTTGGCCCCTGCGGATCCCCTGTGGATCTTATGGGGTCCCTGCGGCTCCTTATGGGCCACTGTGTACATATATATATATATATATATATATTTATATTTATTTTTTATACATTTTATATATGTACTGTGTGAATTGATGTTGGAGGGGGTTTGGGAAGTAAAACAAAAATTTGTACCTGACCCCTCCGATTTCAACAATAAACAATCCATTATATCTCTCTAAAACGAGCAGATAATACCCAATTTTACTTCTAAATAATTCACTGCATCTATTCCTGTATTAACAGGTCATTTATTTCCTACAGTGATTTTTCCAATTAGCTTTGAGTAAAATAAAAAGTTTTAAAGCACTGTGGGGTCCTTTTAAGGACTCTGGGACTAGTTTTGCATATCTGGATCCTGCAGTTGGGGTTGTGATACAATCTTTATACATTAACAGAGTTTCATGAAATGTTCAAAGTTTATGATAATTGGTTTATAACCCAATACTAGTTGGTGCTTCTCTAGAACCTTATCCAATTCTTGTTTGATAGCTTCTTGGTCTTTATGATGCTGTTTGTTTAGATATGATCTCTAAAAAAAAATCTCGGGGAGCTTCCAGGAACAGGTGTATTCGTTCTGAAAACAAGTGACATTTTAATTGCAGACAGGTGTCCTCCATTCAACTAAGTATTTGAATTTTGAAAGAAATTGGTTGCACTAGAGCAAATGTAATGGTTTCACTGCGCAGGGGTGCTTATTTGTGCAGTAAAGACTCTTCCATTTTTTTTCCATAAATAAGTTAGAAAAATATGTAGATTATTTTTCTATTTTAACATTATAGACTGTTTTGTGTTGATCAGTGACATAAAATAAAAATAATCAATGTTTATTCCAAGTTGTGACACTACAGAATGTGTAAAAGCCAAAGGGGTCAACACTTAGGGCCTCATTCTATTAAGGGCCGTAAGAGCTGCGAGGCCGCAAGGGGAGCAGACTACATCGCTATTCAATTTGCAGCCTCCAGGTGGCTTATGGCCATCGAAGCCTTTGATCTTACACGGCCGCAAGAGTTTCGGCCGCAAGTAAGCCCAGGTCGCTATTCAAATGCTACGCGAACCCTTCCTTCGAGGCAGTAATTTGTTAAAACTGAGCCGCAGTTTACTTACACTAAAAAGGTCCCCCAAGGCTCTTACTTACAAATCGTAGCACCAAAAAAAGCCATACTTGATGAGATGTGAAAGTGATTGTAGGGTTAGAATTCATAGCACAACATTCCCCAACACTCAGACCTGCAAATCATTTTTTTTGTAATTCATGTTCAATTTCTGTGTCCAAGTCCCACGGGCTTGGAGCACATCAAAGGCTGCAGGATTAGCCTCCGTCAAGTCCGTAAATGGGTAAAATGGCCCCACAATTTACTTGGGCTACGGAAGTGTAGCAAAGGGCTTACTTAAAAATCGTAGCACATTAAGCATAGAAAAGCCATCCTGTACTTTTATTAAAAGTGAAAGTGATGTTTGGTATTAGAATTAATAGCTCAACATTCCCCTACTCTCAAATCTGCAAATAAAGAAATGTAATTTCCTGTTCAATCTTCGTGTTCTATCTATTATGCAAGTCCCCCGCACGGGCTTGAATAACGAGCTACGGGCTTGGAGGTCATTGAAGCCCGTGGGACTTTGGACGGAAATTAAACCTAAAATCAAAGATTATAATTTGGCGATGTGCAAGCTTGAGAATGTTTTGCTATTAATCCTCATGCCCCCCCGCCATTGTGTTCCCCATCATTCACAATGCTTTGCAGTGCTGGATTGAATATATATTGGCTTCTACAATGCTTTGAGTTTGCGGGTTTTAACAATAATTTACTGACTTTGAGGTCATTGAAGCCCGCAGGACTTGGGACTGAAAATAAACCTGAAATGAAATATTGGATTTGGGCGATGTGCAAGCTTGAGAGGGTGTTGCTATTAATAATCATGTCCCCCATTATGTTGCCTAGCATTTACAGAGCTTTACAGTGCTGTCCTGAATTTATATTTGCATTTACAGTTTTCCGACTTTGCTGCCTTGTTACTTTATTTCACAACTGTAAACATGGCACCCTACATGAAAGAGAACAAGCAGAAAGGGGGCCTCCAAAAGGTAAGTATTTGTTGATCCAGTTCGCTCTGCTAATAATAATAAAGAATCCCTTTAAAGTGTTAATATTTTTTTAGCCTGAGAGGCTCAGTCTCCTTTAGTCTCTTCTCATCCTTCAGTGAATCCTCGGAGCTGGCACAGGACACAGCCTTTCATTTTAGACAATGACCTTGTTTAATTTACTATTTCTGTGTGGTGTGTAAGTGCTTCTTTATGTTCCTCTCCAGTTCCTGTACTGTAATGTGAGTTTTATTGCATGAATTTTGCATGGAAACCACTACACAGATTGGCTAATGGCTTTCCTAAAATAATTTCAAAGATCTAACCAAGATATAAAACCAAATTGTAAACCAAAAATAAAAATAAATGGCTGATAAAATCATCTTGTACTGATACCTGTTTGTTTCTTTTTCCAACAACATACCACGATCACAATTATAATTACTATAAGTAGCAGTACACCGATCGTTACTGTCACAGCGATGATTATAGTCTCGGTGTTATTCTTTGGTGCTGGAACTTATATAAAAAAATAGAAAAACATTGTTCAAGAACAGTCTTTCAATTACAATACAACACAATTGAAGTCACATGCATTTAAAAGAGCAAGATTTATTTGGATTAAAAGATGTTTCTCAGATTACTTCAAATACTGGGAAACAACCTATAATAAATCTTTAAGTGGTAGATTAAACAGTGGCTTTGGAGTGGTGAATTCATTTTTAAAAACCTTCTTAAATTCATTAAAAATAGTTATTGTTCCATAAAGTAGTATATATATATATATATATATATATATATATATATATATATATATATATATATATATACATCACATAAGGTATTAATGTGAGCCACAAACTCTGTAAAGTTGTGTTCCCCCAGGAAGACTGAGGGAGTTGCAAATTTAAGTAGCTGCACCTGGGCAGCCAGGTTTAAGACTAGTCCTGGAGTATGGGAGGGGCAACTGATTATTTTCAGTGGTGACTGCGACAGAGAGAGAGAGAAAGAGAGAGAGAGAGAGAGAGAGAAATAGACAGCTGCTTGCAGCTTCTGACCACTTGGAGCAACAAGGGAACATCTGAGTCTTGGAGAATATACAGGGCAGTGAATAAATGGACGTTTTTTATTGTTTTTATTATTCTCCTCCCAGGGTTACCTGGTTGAGAGCTAATAGTAGCTGCTTACTCATTTAGGTAGTGTTTCAGTGGAAGCTAGGGCTATTATTTTCTTTGATTTGTTTTGTTATTAAACATTTTTCAGGCAAAATGTTTGTACATTTAGTAAAACTTGAAAAAGTATATACAGCATCTTGTATTGTGTTCCTCCATCAAGGTACTTGAAACATGGGCACAGACCCAGAAGAGACTGGTATCCTGTGACAATATATATTTAGTAAATAAATAAATAGTACATTTGTGTTTACAGTTGAAGGCCTAAAACAGTTAAAAAGTTAAAAAGTGTGTTTCCTACACAGAATTGCTATCTGGGAACCTGGGCAGGGACATGCAAATGTGCCCAAAAAGGTTTCACACTTGTAATCCATTACCATTTTAAACATGGCTTCCCTTAAGTATATATCTGCTGTATTACACAGCTTTGAGCAAGGCTCGGAATGGATTATACACAAACTAGGAATCCTACCCACAAACAGCCCTTTCAAGCTTACTGCCTCGCATCAGAATGGGTCCGGTTCCTAGCTTGTGTAGTAGATTTTATGAGGAGGTTGTTTACCACAACAATCTTTTAATTTATAGTGGGCAAAAGAGTGACAGAAGCCTCCACCATACAGTAGTACAGTAAATAAACAGTATGTTTGCTGTCACATTTGAATGTCAAAAACAAGTTAAAAAACGTGTTTCCGGCTCAGAATTATATATTTTTTATTTCTTTGATTTATGTATTTTATATTAGCACCTAGTAACATCTGGTGTCTTGTGGGAAGAAGCAGATCACAAGGTGCATCAACACATTTAGATTAATAGTATAATAAGAAATTGCCCATCAAAAATTTTGGGAATAAAAATTGTAAGGCTGGCAATGCTGTTTGCCACATAATGTGAGGCTTTTGCTCCTCTGAGCACCATTTGCGTGGCGCAGGCTGACGGCCACTTGCCTGGCATTGTTCGTCTAAGTGTTACTGTCTTTGGCGTTGTGTATTTACTAAGTTCTGCATGCCTGGTGTTGTTTGTCTAAGTGTTACTGTCTTCGGCGTTATGTATTTACTAAGTTCTGCGTGCCTGGCCTTGCTGAGCCTCATTTTCTGTTTCAGAATTTTTACGTTTTTTCGGACGCCATTTTTACTCCCGCTTCGGCGTTTTTCGGTCGTTAAAAAAGATGAAATATGCCTCAAATTAACTTGCAACCTCACTCACAGGCTCCCTGGCTCTCCCCCTGTGCTGTGTGTGAGTGTGTAAGTTAATTTGAGGCATATTTGTGTGTTTTTGCAGGCATTTCCAGTTCGATGGTTCGGCCGTTACAAGTCATATTTTTGCAAGCCCGGCAGTCCATCTACGTGCTTCGGATCCTAAGTCATACAGGCTGTAATTTTGTGTCTGTCACAAAGTCCAGGAGCCTCGCGATGAGGAGCTAAGTCCTGCGTGTCTCGGGATATGCGCCACCTAAATCCTACGTGTCCACCCCTGCAATGAGCATCTTCCCAGCGTGCTTCAACTGCTTGCCTCGCTTCGCAAGGCTCGCAGTGCAATGAGAGCCTTTGTCGCTCATTGCAGCCTAAGTCTGCCTGCCTCAACTGCTCGCCTCAATTTGCGAGGCTCGCAGTCGACGGCTTGCCTCGCTACTCGAGGCTCGCAAAGCGTGACGACAACTCACAGTACGCCAACTATATATGTGATACTGAGAGCCAGGTCTTTCATGACATTGTGATGCTGATGCACCTTGTGATCTCCTACTCCTACTAGACACCAGGGATAAGGTACCAACCTCTTGTATAATAGGTGCTATAGGAGGGATAACTTTATGAAAGATGTGAGATATATTTATGAAAAATATTGGTTACTGCACAACCTTCTTAGGACAAGCTCTTTGTTTCGATATTTAAGATTTTTCTTTGAATTTCTCTTTAATATGGAAGAGTAATTTGTTTTCACAGGTATACATCACATATTATAATTGTCTAACTGCGATTCGTCGTCACGCTTCAGACGAATCGCAGTTTGACAATGATAAAATGCTGCGCATTGCGCAGAGCGCGACGCGAGCCGCGCATGCGCAGAGCGCGGCGCGAGCTCGGCGCGAGCCGCGCTTGCGCAGAGCGCGGCGCAAGCCGCACATGCGCAGAGCGCAGCGCAAGATGCGCTTGCGCACAGCGCGGCCCGAGACGAGAGCAGATGAAAGAGTGGGGAAGAGTGGGGAAGAGGGGGGGTAGAGGCACAGAGGGAGAGTGGGGAAGAGGGGAGGGAGAGTGGGGAGGAGAGTGGGGAAGAGGGGGGGAGAGGCACAGAGGGAGAGTGGGGAAGAGGGAGAGTGGGGAAGAGGGGGGGAGAGGCACGGCACAGAGGGAGAGTGGGGAAGAGGCACAGAGGGAGAGTGGGGAAGAGACACAGAGGGAGGGGGGAGAGACACAGAGGGATAGGTGGGAAATAGACACAGGGGAGGTAGAGGAGGGGGAAAAGACACACGGGAGGGAGAACAGGGGGAAGATACACATGGGAGGGAAATGGGGGGGGAAGAGGGGAACAGACACAGGGGGAAGGGGGAAAGAGACACAGGCCAGGGGGGAACAGGCACAGAGGGAGAGGGGGGAAGAGGCACAGAGGGAGAGGGGGGAAGAGACACAGGGGGGAGAGATACAGAGGGTGAGGGAGGAAGAGACACAGAGGGAAAGGGGGGAAGAGGTACAGAGAGAGGGGGAAAGAGGCACAGAGGGGGGGAACAGAGGAAGGGGTGAAGAGACACAGTGGCGAGACACACAGAGAGAGGCGGGGGAAGAGGCACAGAGGGAGAGGGTGGAAGACACAGAGTGGGGAGAGACACAGAGGGTGAGGGGGAAGAGACAGTGAGGAAGAGGCACAGAAAGAGGAGGGGGAAGAGACACAGGGGAGTGAGAGGAGGGGGAAGAGACACAGGGGAGAGAGTGCAGGGGGGAAGATACACAAGGGAGGGGAATGGAGACACGAGGAAGGCCGTAACAGACACAGGGGGAGGGGGAAAGAGAACAGGCCAGGGGGGAACAGACACAGGGGAGGGTTGGGGGAGACACAGGGGGGGAAGAGATGCATGGGAGGGAGAAGGGGGAAAGAGACACAGGGGAGAGGTTTAGAGACACAGGAGGGAGAGGGAGGTAAAAACACAGGGGGGCAGGAGATACAAAGGAGGTAGACGAGGTGGAAGGAGACACAAGGGAGGGAGAGGAGGGGGGAAATAAGACACGAGGGAGGAAGTAGACAGAGGGAGAGACTCGCAATGAGCTCCAAAGGGGCTCATTGCAAGGCCTGTGATGAGCGCCAAAGGCGCTCATCACAAGGCCAGTAAAGTAGAGGGGGAGAGGCTTACATTGTGTGGCAAACAGCATTGCCAGGCTTCAGTTTTTATTGCCGTCATTTTTGACGGGCAAGTTGCTAGATGTCATATAATCATGTTGATTTTACATTTAACAACAGCACCTTTTTTATGGTCAAATATTCCATGCTTACCTGGAGGATATTCTGTTACTATAAGGTTCACACTTGTCGACTGGGGAGCTGCAAGGCTTTCAATACTTGCGAGACATGAAATGCTCACATTGTCTTGAGTATGTATGGTTAATATGCTCACTGCATCCTGTAGACCATTATTTCCAGGTGTATAAGAAGTCACATAATCCAACGTATTTAAGAAGGTATTGTTTATCTGCCAGGTAATAACTGGATCCGGGTACCATCCAGCGGCTTTGCAAAATATGTCTATTGTCTTATTAGGCAGTGTAGTGATACTTCCATTGGTTATTTGAAGAGATCCATTAACTGTGATAAAAAATATTATATTAGAAAAACAAATTCATTTAGCCTATGATGTGTAAAAGAGTGACAGTAGCCCCCATTGTACAGAGTAAACCAAGCAAATACTACTTTGTATGTACACTTGTATGTCTAAAACCAAGTTAATGAACTTGCTTGCTGCTCAATATCTCATGACCTAGGCAAGGCCCAGTTGGGTATGGACCCATAAAGATTTAGACACAATCGTATATTGAAAATAATGATTATAAACAGACTACTGCTTGGGGAGAACCAGGCCACAGCGTTTATTGGTAAACACAAATAACAATACCATCAAATAAATAAATAAACATATGCAAGAGAGGGGAGGAGCCTGGCCATGGACAGTACACTCTACACCCTGAACCCTCGTCCAGGGCCTACCATGAAGGAACATCCGTACATCCGTAGGGTAGGCTCTCACCCACATGACCCTTGTCCCGACGACTCCCCTCACCACCCGCCGCTGTGACAGCAACATATACATACATTCCTGAAAATGTCTTTAGGTCGGATTTGTATTTATCTTGGATCCCTGATGATTAATAATGATACTATAATATATGTTAATAAAAATACAGTGTGCTACTGTAATAATAAAAACATTATTATTATTACCCCTTTAGTGTAATAATAAGTTACAGATAATATTGCACTCTTTCTTTTTATTCAAACAAGCAACAAACTCATAAAAAAAGCTTTGGGAGCCCATTCTTAAGTACGGGTCCTCTATAAGTCGGGTCATCTGTAACCCAGGGACCACCTGCACCAGGAACTACTCAAACAAACACAACTAATTTACATTCCAAATTATAATGGCTCTTTGTAAATATATTATAAAAAGTACCCAAATTCTAAATAAAGCACACCACAAAATCTAAATAAAATAGGGTAAATAAGTGATACAAACCTTGGACAGAGAGATATGCATTTTGGGGAGAAGTACCCACAAAGGAGCACCCTATTTCACCCGAGTTATCCTTGGTGACTTTAATAAGAGACATCTGTGAGGTAAATCGTCTTGTAATGCTGTCTGTGCTGTTGTTCATGATAATTTGAACTTGGTCACTGCTGACATAAGCCCCTGAAGCTGGTGTTATCGAGACAACAGAAATTCCCTTATAGAACCATAAGATAGATCCCCATCCTTCAGAGAAAATGCAAATAAACTGCGCATTGGAGCCACTGAGAACTGTGGCATTTACAGGACCTTGTGTAATAGATGCACACGAACCATAATCTGTTAAAAAATAAAAAATACATTTACTTTATTAATATGGTTTATTATATGCTGTAAAAAGTTGTAATATTTTAAGTGTTCATTAACATTTTTGTTCTTGCAATATAGACAAACATGAATAAATATCCTTATTTTGTGTTTAAGAAAAATAATGTAAAAGAAAAATAACTAAAGTTACGGTTTGTCATGAGGTTATATTTCTACAAGACTAAGCAAGTGTTTTAGTAATATTATCAAACAAGAGGACAAAATATTACTGCACTATGCTATTTACATGAAACAAAAAGATCTGATAATCAGAATGCGAGTAGATAATGTCACATGCTTGTTATATACTGTTTTATAAGTACAATATTTGTGCAAGGTGTATAAGATTATATAGTGTACTTTACTGTATGTCCATAAACATAATCATGCTGTACTATCAGGTGACAAGACATGAGCCTCCATCTACTGTAGCTCATTGCTCGTCATCTCTAGTCTCCATGCTATTTACTGAATCACTGGTATTATAATTAGGTCTGAGATGAGTCGTGGTATTGCCCCTTTCAACACTAGTGCGATTGGAGTAGGGCATTCGTGTTATAGGGGCCGGGCATACGCTACTCTATACATTGGTGCAGGCACCATGTTGGTTGGCAAACAAGCAATGGTTGGCAATTCAAAAATAATGATGTATAACGACAAATATTACAATGCCCATGTATGGTCAGTTGAACTACGTATTAATAAAACATCTATATAATGTTAACACACTACTCTGATACTCAGCATTGCGGGTTTCAATCATTGCAGGATAGTTTATGTTTAAATAAAATAATAAAATTAATATTCACCAGTTTATATTATATACAACATACACTGCTATATATATCATCTAGCAGGGTATGTTGTATATTAATGGCTGACTATTGGTTATATTATTTTATTGTATTTAAATCTAAAATATACTCTTAATGTGGGGGAGTAGAAAGTAAGAAAAGAGTTAATTCAGAGAAGTTGGGTTTTCACAATTGATGCAGGTTACATGCTCATAACACGTCCATAACACCCCCTTATCACGACAACTGCAATGAGCTATGTATAACATGGGAGAAGAGGCTTTAATAAATTGCGTGATGAGTTGAGAAACTGCATTGCTTTTTAAACCCAGGCTATTACAGGCAATTAGCATCTGCAATCCTTTAGTACATTTCCACTATTGGTGTGTTTTGCTGACTATACAAAGAAGATCAATATCCTACAGACAACCAAACTTCATAAAATTCCATTCATTCCAAAATACCTTCGTTTTCTAAAATTGTTTAGAAATATATATTCTCCAAAAAAGTGTTTTCACTCAATTTTATTTGTTTAATTACTTATATATTTGTATAATTTTCAATTTGTATATTATGTTATAGTATGTCCCTTTATGTTATAAGTTTGAGAGTTTTCAAGTGGATCCCCAACCCTTTTAATTTCTGGTTGGGCGCTAGTCCTTTATATTCTTTCCTCCCTTCTAACAATCTCTCATTTGTTCTCTGACTATTTTAAATGTAATTCTAATATTTGATATAGTTGGCCTAGCAATCATGTATATTAAACTCACATGGCGTTTTTCGCTTTGTCTATGGAGATGTACTCCTTTACCCAAGCTGACCAATCACATACCAACAAAGGAGAAATAGAATGGCTGTTGCTATGAAAGCTGCTAAAATATAGAAATTATACAAAGCACCCTCGGATATTTCCATGTGCAATATGTTTCTCAAAATGAACAATCTTTAACAAGTGGAAATTGTCTTATAATGGCCCTATATGTCATCCCTCCATTATTATGTAAACCATTGCAAGGTTGGACATTGATAAACTTGCCATTAGGAGTCTATTGCATTTTGTTTATTTTCTCCTACACTGACAAATGTAGGCATTTTAAGTTTTATATAATATATGAACTACTCAAACACCCTTTTATTTTTCAATGTTTGGTTTTAGCACAATGACATACTGTCACAGGCCCATTACCTAGAGGGAACGTGCAAGGCATTTACAATGGAGCCAATATAAATATATCAAAGTCAAACTAAAAATACTAGTGTGCATCTAGAGCAGCTGTTATTATATGGTATTAACCACTGCATCACAAAATAAGCTTTTACTAAACAATGCATCCAGTACAATAGTATAGCAACAGCTAAAATGCTTGTAGCACATGGGCCCTAATCACATATAATAGTTGTCAAATTGCGATTCGTCGTCACATTTGATGGGCAAGTCGCTAGTCACATATGATAGTTGTGATAATTGCAAGTTGGTCGGTAACGCTATGTTAAAAGCTATAACAAACTCATAATTACTACAACTATAACTCACAAGTTGGGAGTTGCGCATGCGCATTGCGCCCAGAGTCGCGCAATTCTGTGTCAGCCGTTCATGTGCGTTGCACCGGGGGCATGCACGCCGAGAGTGGGAGTGAGGGAGAAAGGAGACTCAGTTGAGTGAGAGGGAGGGAGAAACACAGGGGGGGAAAGAGACACAGGGGAGGGAGGGGGAAGAGACACATGGGAGGGAGAGGGGGAAAGAGTGGAGGGGAAAGACACGGGGGAAGGAGAGGGGGAAAGAGACACAGGAGAGGGAGGGGGAAAGAGACATAGGGGTTGGGGAAAGGAGGCACAGGGAGGGAGATGGGAGGTAAGGAGACACAAGAGAGGGAGATGAGAGGTAAGGAGACACAGGGAAGGGAGAGTGGGGAAGGAGACACAGGGGAGGGAGATGGGGGAGGAGACACAGGGGAGGGAGATGGGGGAAGGAGACACAGGGGAGGGAGATGGGGAAGGAGACACAGTAGAAGGAGAGGGGGAAGAGACACAGGGGAGGGAGAGGAAGAGGCATGTGGAAGAGACACAGGGGAGGAAGAGGGGGTGGAAGAGACACAGGGGAGGGAGAGGGCTGGAAAAGACACAGGGAAAGGGGGAGAGACATGGGAGGGAGGTGGGGGAAAGAGGCACAGGGGTGGGTAGAGGCCAAAGGCGCTTATCGTAAAGTAGGGGGGGGGCATGCAATGTGTGGCAAACAGCATTTCCAGGTTTCAAATTTTATTGATGTAATTTTTGATGGGCAAATGGGTAGTATTATATATTATATAATATATTTATATTTTTCTATACAACATATTTATAATATTCTTTTTTTTTTTTTACTTAGGAGTATAACATAGTTAAGAGAAGCACATCAAAATAAGAGCCAAACTATGAGCTTTGGAGGAAGCTGTAGAGGCTTGAACACTGAGTTTAGATGATCATTGTAGTGCTCATATAATAGGGTCTCATATTTTATGCACTGGCAGATATGAAACCAGTATTTGAACATAAACTTTCAGTGATATTTTAAAACATGCATTTGAACTTTAGTATTGCACACTTCAGCATATATGCTTCTCTCCAATCAGCTATCCACAAGTGGGGCAGCATCTTCCAATGAGGCTTTCGTGATAGGACCCTTTAACTCATTCCTTTTTTTCTATTACAGGCAAACAAACCAGTCCTGTTGCAATTTTTGGACATCATACAGGGTATGGTGACCAAATCTATGTATGGTGTCTTACCTTGTGTACACCTAAATGGAGGTGGAGAGGAGCAAATCTTTAACACTGAAGTTCAAATCTTAAATGTAAAAGCTACATTGAAATACTCATTTTATCGTTAATAGTTTCTAAATAAGCAAATTCAAATCTGTTGCATGATATTTAAGCACTGAGTGATTTTTCTGTGTGTTCATACTGTGAGGCAATCAGGGGCGTAGGAACTGGAGGGATGGGGTGGGACAAATCCCGCTCCAATTATATGAACAGGGGACACAAACATATCAAAATTAAACTTAAGCATGCATTACCAGATATGGCCAGTATAGGTCGCCAGCTATATGGAGCAGTATGTCTTTCCCATGAAAGCTTAGACCCATAATTTATATTTGTATGGGAGTTTTTGGGGCTCAGAGGCATTAAGAATTTAAACAAAGAAATTAAAATGAAAAGTTTTTGAGGGCCCCTGCAGCACTGGGGTCCCCCCAGGGTAGGGCCCTGGTGCATTGCACCAGTTGCACCAGTGTTAGATCCACCCCTGCTGCCTGTCCTGGGAGTAGAGTAGATTTTTGGGGGCTCCTACACCCATGGAGGCAACTGATGCTTTTTTGTAATGCCCATAAAAATGGACAATTGAGGGATCCTAAATGAAATGTAAAAAGTTAAAGCAAACACATCTTTCCAAACATACTGTGTACAAACATACACCAATAAATGTAAGTATCCCAGTGAAATAAATAAAATTAATTAGCTATAGATTCTCTTTCTCTACTGGGAAGAACAACCATTTAAAATTGTCTTGTGAGTGAATTGATTTATATTTCACTTGATTTCTAGCCAATGTGCTACTAAATAAAAGCACCATGTGTTCACTTTATTTTTATTTTATGTTTTATATTTGGTTTATGTTCTAGATTCAGTGCATTTTAGTTTGTGTTTATTTATTATTTTTTTTTCCATTTAAGTTTTAGTATTTCTACCTTCTGGAATGCGCTTCAAGTCCATAACAGCACATAAATGGTTTTACTAAAACTATTGTGTGAAAGTTGTTTTTATAATTGAGCTTGAAAGTTAAGAATTTTAAGCATAAATTACTTTCTTAACTAATGACGTTATCTATTACAGTGATAACCCATGTGGTTAAAACACAATAATCACAGAGGCTTATAAATGGTTAAGGCTGTGTCATTATGTTATTTACACCAATAGTCCAGAATTAGTTAGTATGTTTATGTATAGCATTGTATGGACTTTGGGATCACATATATAGTTGTCAGTGTGTGTAACGTTTGCGATGCTGGTCACGCTTTGTAAGCGCGCAAAGCGAGGCGAGCTGTCGACCACGTGGGAGTTAGGCTGCAATGAGCACGAAGGCGCTCATTTCACTGTGAGCCTCGCAAAGCGAGTAGTTGAGGCACCTGGAACAAGGTGCTCATAGCACTGCGAGCCTCGCAATGCGAGGCGAGCAGTTGAGGCACGCGGGATATGGCTGCAATGAGCGCCAAAGGCGATCATTGCACTGCACGCCTAGTGAAGCGAGGCGAGCAGTTGAGGCACGTGGGACTTACGACCCGTACGACTTAGGACCAAAACCCCTACATGCACAGTGTGCCTAGAAAAATTACGGCTTTAACGGCCGAACCACGAAACTGAAAAGACATGGAAAAAAAAACCAAATATGACTCAAATTAACTTACACCCTCACACACAGCACAGTGGGAGAGGCAGGGAGCCGGTGAGTCTGGTTGCAAGTTAATTTGATGCATTATCGCCTAAGCGAGAAAAAAAATGCAAAACTACGAAAACGAAGCCCAAGGACGTAAAACTAGCCGGAAGGATGTAAAAAATAGCCCTAAGCAGTAACACTTAATCCAAGCCACTAACATTTAACACAAGGTTTCCAGTATTAGCTCTATGTTAGATTTATTGTTATATTGTTTCACCTTTTGTAAAACATGCAGAGACTTAAAGGACACAGCAGGGGTCCCACTTATGATAGAATAGTAAAGTACCAATAAAAACATATTTGTAATTGGTAATTATTAAAAATAGAAAAACTGCAAAGGATAAAGAATTGTAATATTGTGGAGATGTTGATTACTCGGCTTCCCCCTGACAAATTCTGCTTTGCTTCAGAACTCACCTAGTGCAGTGCCATGACGTGGAGAAGATTTACTTAGAGGACTCACAATGACCGCGATCTACGCATTAGCTCATCACGCTTTAGCGCTTCTCAGTGTAATTTACTGAATCACTGGTATTATAATTAGGTCCAGAATTAGCTGCGGTAATGCCTGATGCAGCACTATGTCCATCACTTTATACATCACGTCAGAGTGAAGCATGTGTGTTCTAGTTTTCAGACATGCACCTTTTGGGCCCTTTTAAGTATAACCATTGGGTCCTTATGGATCCCATGGCACCTAACATTAACATGTTACCACAATGGTCCCTGCGGATCCCCCATGATCAATAATCATGGGGGATCCTTATGCACCATCTAATCAATAATCATGGGGATCCTCATGGAGTCTATAACCATATAACACCTACACTTAACTCCTATACCATGGGTTCCTACGAACCCCCATGGTATATTATACTATTACACTGGGGTCGTTATGGACCTATTCATCCCCATGCACCCTAACTACTACCATAGGGGTCCTTTCTTTGTTTCACTCCTGTACATAGCACTATATTTTATGTTTCAATAAAATAAAACTAATATTTACCTATTTATATACACCATACAATGCTATATACAACATCTAGCAGCAAATGTTGTATAATAGTGGATGAATTTTGGATATATTATTTTATTTAAATTACAAATATACTCCTAACGCAAAAGAGTGGAGGGGAAAGACACGGGGGAAGGAGAGGGGGAAAGAGACACAGGAGAGGGAGGGGGAAAGAGACATAGGGGATGGGGTAAGGAGGCACAGGGAAGGAGATGGGAGGTAAGGAGACACAAGAGAGGGAGATGAGAGGTAAGGAGACACAGGGAAGGGAGAGTGGGGAAGGAGACACAGGGGAGGGAGATGGGGAGGAGACACAGGGGAGGGAGATGGGGGAAGGAGACACAGGAGAGGGAGATGGGGAAGGAGACACAGTAGAAGGAGAGGGGGAAGAGACAAAGGGGAGGGAGAGGAAGAGGCATGTGGAAGAGACACAGGGGAGGAAGAGGGGGTGGAAGAGACACAGGGGAGGGAGAGGGCAGGAAAAGACACAGGGAAAGGGGGAGAGACATGGGAGGGAGGTGGGGGAAAGAGGCACAGGGGTGGGTAGAGGCCAAAGGCGCTTATCGTAAGGACCGTAAAGTAGAGGGGGGGGGGGCATGCAATGTGTGGCAAACAGCATTTCCAGGTTTCAAATTTTATTGATGTAATTTTTGATGGGCAAATCGCTAGTATTATATATTATATAATATTATATTTATATTATTCTATACAACATATTTATAATATTCTTTTTTTTTTTACTTAGTAGTATAACATAGTTAAGAGAAGCACATAAAAATAAGAGCCAAACTATGAGCTTTGGAGGAAGCTGTAGAGGCTTGAACACTGAGTTTAGATGATTATTGTAGTGCTCATATAATAGGGTCTCATATTTTATGCACTGGTAGATATGAAACCAGTATTTGAACATAAACTTTCAGTGATATTTTAAAACATGCAATTGAACTTTAGTATTGCAGACTTCAGCATATATGCTTCTCTCCAATCAGCTATCCACAAGTGGGGCAGCATCTTCCAATGAGTCTTTCCTGATAGGACCCTTTAACTCATTCCTTTTTTCTATTACAGGCAAACAAACCAGTCCTGTTGCAATTTTTGGACATCATACAGGGTATGGTGACCAACTCTATGTATGGTGTCTAACCTTGTGTACACCTAAATGGAGGTGGAGAGGAGCAAATCTTTAACACTGAAGTTCAAATCTTAAATGTAAAAGCTACATTGAAATACTCATTTTATCGTTAATAGTTTCTAAATAAGCAAATTCAAATCTGTTGCATGATATTTAAGCACTGAGTGATTTTTCTGTGTGTTCATACTGTGAGGCAATCAGGGGCGTAGAAACTGGAGGGATGGGGTGGGACAAATCCCGCTCAAATTATATGAACAGGGGACACAAACATATCAAAATTAAACTTAAGCATGCATTACCAGATATGGCCAGTATAGGTCGCCAGCGATATGGAGCAGTATGTCTTTCCCATGAAAGCTTAGACCCATAATTTATATTTGTATGGGAGTCTTTGGGGCAAAGAGGCATTAAGAATTTAAACAAAGAAATTAAAATAAAAAGTTTTTGAGGGCCCCTGCAGCACTGGGGTCCCCCCATGGTAGGGCCCTGGTGCATTGCACCAGTTGCACCAGTGTTAGATCCACCCCTGCTGCCTGTCCTGGGAGTAGAGTAGATTTTTGGGGGCTCCTACACCCATGGAGGCAGCTGATGCTTTTTTGTAATGCTCATAAAAATGGACAATTGAGGGATCCTAAATTAAATGTAAAAAGTTAAAGCAAACACATCTTTCCAAACATACTGTGTACAAACATACACCAATAAACGTAAGTATCACAGTGAAATAAATAAAATTAATTAGCTATAGATTCTCTTTCTCTACTGGGAAGAACAACCATTTAAAATTGTCTTGTGAGTAAATTGATTTATATTTCACTTGACTTCTAGCCAATGTGCTACTAAATAAAAGCACCATGTGTTCACTTTATTTTTATTTTATGTTTTATTTTTGGTTTATGTTTTAGATTCAGTGCATTTTAGTTTGTGTTTATTTGTTTTTTTTTCCATTTAAGTTTTAGTATTTCTACCTTCTGGAATGCGCTTCAAGTCCATAACAGCACATAAATGGTTTTACTAAAACTATTGTGTGAAAGTTGTTTTTATAATTGAGCTTGAAAGTTAAGAATTTTAAGCATAAATTACTTTCTTAACTAATGACGTTATCTATTACAGTGATAACCCATGTGGTTAAAACACAATAATCACAGAGGCTTATAAATGGTTAAGGCTGTGTCATTATGTTATTTACACCAATAGTCCAGAATTAGTTAGTATGTTTATGGATAGCATTGTATGGACTTTGGGATCACATATATAGTTGTCAGTGTGTGTAACGTTTGCGATGCTGGTCACGCTTTGTAAGCGCGCAAAGCAAGGCGAGCTGTCGACCACGTGGGAGTTAGGCTGCAATGAGCACGGAGGCGCTTATTTCACTGCGAGCCTCGCAAAGCGAGGAGTTGAGGCACGTGGAACATAGGCTGCAATGAGTGCTGAAGGTGCTCATAGCACTGCGAGGGGAGCAGTTGAGGCACGTGGGATATGGCTGCAATGAGCGCCAAAGGCGATCATTGCACTGCACGCCTAGTGAAGCGAGGCGAGCAGTTGAGGCACGTGGGACTTACGACCCGTACGACTTAGGACCAAAACCCCTACATGCACAGTGTGCCTAGAAAAATTACGTCTTTAACGGCTGAACCAAGAAACTGAAAAGACATGGGAAAAAAACAAATATGCCTCAAATTAACTTACACACTCACACACAGCACAGTGGGAGAGGCAGGGAGCCGGTGAGTCTGGTTGCAAGTTAATTTGATGCATTATCGCCTAAGCGAGAAAAAAAATGCAAAACTACGAAAACGAAGCCCAAGGACGTAAAACTAGCCGGAAGGATGTAAAAAATAGCCCTAAGCAGTAACACTTAATCCAAGCCACTAACATTTAACACAAGGTTTCCAGTATTAGCTCTATATTAGATTTATTGTTATATTGTTTTACCTTTTGTAAAACATGCAGAGACTTAAAGGACACAGCAGGGGTCCCACTTATGATAGAATAGTAAAGTACCAATAAAAACATATTTGTAATTGGTAATTATTACAAATAGAAAAACTGCAAAGGATAAAGAATTGTAATATTGTGGAGATGTTGATTACTCGGCTTCCCCCTGACAAATTCTGCTTTGCTTCAGAACTCACCTAGTGCAGTGCCATGACGTGGAGAAGATTTACTTAGAGGACTCACAATGACCGCGATCTACGCATTAGCTCATCACGCTTTAGCGCTTCTCAGTGTAATTTACTGAATCACTGGTATTATAATTAGGTCCAGAATTAGCTGCGGTAATGCCTGATGCAGCACTATGTCCATCACTTTATACATCACATCAGAGTGAAGCATGTGTGTTCTAGTTTTCAGACATGCACCTTTTGGGCCCTTTTAAGTATAACCATTGGGTCCTTATGGATGCCATGGCACCTAACATTAACATGTTACCACAATGGTCCCTGCGGATCCCCCATGATCAATAATCATGGGGGATCCTTATGCACCATCTAATCAATAATCATGGGGGATCCTTATGCACCATCATGGAGTCTATAACCAGGGGTTCCTAATGAACTCCCATGACACCTACACTTAACTCCTATACCATGGGGTTCCTACGAACCCCCATGGTATATTATACTATTACACTGGGGTCGTTATGGACCTATTCATCCCCATGCACCCTAACTACTACCATAGGGGTCCTTTCTTTGTTTCACTCCTGTACATATTTTATGTTTCAATAAAATAAAACTAATATTTACCTATTTATATATACCATACAATGCTATATACAACATCTAGCAGCAAATGTTGTATAATAGTGGATGAATTTTGGATATATTATTTTATTTAAATTACAAATATACTCCTAACGCAGGGCTGAAACATACAACGCTGAATATCACCAGTAGTAGTAGTCATAAGCAAGCTAAGCATTTGGTAAATTTGGAAAAATTGGGTTTTTATAATAGATGCAAATGACATATTCATAACACATACATACATAATACATTGATAATCCCCCTTCCCCCTATCACTGCAACTGGTGACGAGCTGCGATGAGTTAGGTATAAGGGGCATAAATAAATAGCACAATGAGCTGAGAAGTTGGATCACCGGTTAACATGGGCTATCACACCCGTGGTCTATTAGTAAATTGCCCCATAATATAACTAAAATAGGTCAGAAGAAAATGCAGAGACACTGGAATTAAAAAAATAAGATTTTTTAACCTTTGCAGGACAAATGTTTTAAACATCAATTTACTGTATATACTCGAGTATAAGCCTACCCGAGTATAAGCCAAGGCACCTATTTTACCACAAAATACTGGGAAAACTTAGTGACTCGAGTAAGCCGAGGGTGGGAAATGTACTGCCCCCAGTGTCCCTCTTGTGTGCCCTCTGTGCCCCTTTCTCTCCCCCCTCTCCCTCCCTTGTGTCTCTCCCCCATCTCCCTCCCCTGTGTCTCTTCCCCTCCTCTCCCTCCCCTTTGTCTCTTCCCCTTTCCCTCCCCTTTGTCTCTTCCCCCTCTCCCTCCCCTGTGTCTCTTCCCCCCTCCCTTCCCTGTGTCTCTTTCCCCCCTCTGCCTTGTGTCTCTTTCCCTCCCCCTCCCTTATCACCCTCCTCAAACCCCTCCTCAACCCTCTTCAACCCTCCTCCCCTCCTCATCCTCCCTCCTCCTCATTACCTCCCTCCCTCCTCATTACCTTCCTCCCTCATTACCTATCTCCTCATTACCTCCCTCCTCATTACCTCCCTCCCTCACCCTCATTACCTCCCTCCTCATTACCTCCCTCGCTCCTACTCATTACCTCCCTCCTCATTACCTCCCTCCCTCCTCCTCATTACTTCCCTCCTTATTACCTTCCTCCCTCCTCCTCATTACCTCCCTCCTTATTACCTCCCTCCCTCATTACCTCCCTCCCTCACCTCCCTCCCTCCCTCCTCCTTATTACCTCCCTCCCTCCTCCTCATTACCTCCCTCCCTCCTCTTCATTACCTCCCTCCTCCTCTTCATTACCTCCCTCCTCCTCATTACCTCCCTCCTCATTATCTCCCTCCTCCTCATTGCCTCCCTCCCTCCTCATTACCTCCCTCCCTCCTCCTCCCTCCCTCCTCCTCATTACCTCCCTCCTCATTACCTCCCTCCTCCTCATAACCTCCCTCCTCATTACCTCCCTCCCTCCTCATTACCTCCCCCTCTCTCTTTCCCCTCACTTACCTTCCATAGGCAGCTGCTCCTCCACTCCTCCGCGTGTCTTCCGGTTGCGTCTAGACCTGGCTAATGCTAACGGCGTGATGCGCATGTGACGTCACATCATTAGCATAGGCCGGGTCTCGAAGCAGCTGGAAGACGCACGGAGTAGAGGAGGAGCAGAGGAGCAGCTGCGTATAGAAGGTAAGTGAGGGGAAAGGGAGAGGGGGAGGTTATTAGAAAGGGGTAAAGTGAGGAGGGGGGTTGAGGAGGGGGGATGGAGAGACACAGGAGAGGGAGAGGGGGGTGAAGAGACACGGGAGCGGGGCCATGGAGAGACACGGGAGAGGGGGGATGGAGAGACACAGGAGAGGGAGATGGGGATGGAGAGACACAGGTGAGGGAGAGGGGGGGTGGAGAGACATGGGAGAGGGAGAGGGGGTGGAGAGACACGGGAGAGGGAGAGGGGGGCTGGAGAGACATGGGAGAGGGAGAGGGGAGTTGGAGAGACACGGGAAAGGGAGAGGGGGGTTGGAGAGACACGGGAGAGGGAGAGGGGGGTTGGAGAGACACAGGAGAGGGGGGTTGTAGAGACACGGGAGAGGGAGAGGGGGGTTGGAGAGACACGGGAGAGGGAGAGGGGGGTGAAGAGACATGGGAGCGGGGCCATGGAGAGACACGGGAGAGGGGGATGGAGAGACATGGGAGAGGGGGGATGGAGAGACACAGGAGAGGGGGGATGGAGAGACACAAGAGAGAGAGAGGGGGGATGGAGAGACACGGGAGAGGGAGAGGGGGGTTGGAGAGACACGGGAGAGGGAGAGGGGGGTGGAGAGACACAGGAGAGGGAGAGGGGGGTTGGAGACATACGGGAGAGGGAGAGGGGAGCTGGAGAGACACGGGAGAGGGAGAGGGGGGTTGGAGAGACACAGGAGAGGGAGAGGGGGGTTGGAGAGACACCGGAGAGGGAGAGGGGGGTTGGAGAGATACGGGAGAGGGTGGATGGAGAGACACGGGAGAGGGAGATGGGGATGGAGAGACACAGGAGAGGGAGAGGGGGGATGGAGAGACATGGGAGAGGGAGAGGGGGGATAGAGAGACATGAGAGAGGGAGAGCGGGGTGGAGAGACAGGGAGGTGTCTCGAGTATAAGCCGAGGGGGCCTTTTCAGCCTTAAAAAAAGGGCTGAAAAACTCGGCTTATACTCGAGTATATACTGTACATGTATTTTAGATACATAGTTACATAGATACATAGTTACATAGTAATTATGGTTAAAAAAGGCTTTCAGTCCATCAAGTTCAACTTTTTAAGATCTCCTCTGGTCTGCAATATGCGGATTAGTTATTAATTAATTAGTTGTTAATTAATTAATAATCAATTATTTAATTATTTATTTTTAATTGTATTTTTATTTTTAAATTATTAATTAATCCAGAGGAAGGCAAACAGAAAAAAACAAACAAGTGAAGCTTAGCCAATCGTCTCAAAGGGAAAAAAAAAATCCTTCCTGACCCCAGATACTAGCGATCGGATTTCTCCCTGGATCAATACTTTCTCTCTAATTATCCAGGTTAACCCTGAATTCCCTTTTTAGTTAGAAATAAACCCAGTCCCCTTTTAAAGTTATCTATCGAATCCGCTGTCACCACCTCCTCTGGTAGAGAATTCCACAGATTAACCACTCCTACTGTGAAGAACCTTTTTCTTTCTTTAAGGTGGAATCTTTTTATTTCTAACCTCAAGGGATGTCCTCTTGTTAGTTGAAAACCTCTTGGCACAAAAAGCTCCATTGACAAATCTTTATACTGACCCTGGATATATTTATATAAGGTAATCATATCTCCTCTTAGACACCCTTCTTAATACATGCTAATATTTTATTTGCCTTTGCAGCTGCTTCTTGGCTTTGAGCACTGTTACATAGGTGTTTGTCCACAAGCACTCCCAAATCCCTTTCAATATCTGATACCCCTATTTTTGCTCCATTAATATAATAAATTGCATGGCTATTTTTCCTTCCCAGATGCACAATCTTACATTTATTTGTATTAAATCTCATGTGCCATTTAGCTGCCCATTTCTCTAATTTATGCAACTCACTTTATATGGAAAGTACATCTTTATCTGATTTAATTACCTTGCACAACTTTGTGTCTTCAGCGAAAATGGAGACACTACTTTCCAGTCCCACCTCTAAGTCATTAATAAATATGTTAAAAAGGAGAGGACCTAATACTCAACCCGAGGAACCCCACTTACCACATCAGTCCAATCAGAGTATGTTGCATTTACAACAACCTTTTGCTTCCTGTCTTTTGGCCAACTTTCAATCCATGAGCAGATATTTACTGCAATTATTGTATCCCTTAGTTTGCACAATAGTCTCCCATGTGGCACTGTATCAGAAACCTTTGCAAAATCCAAAAAGACTACATCCACTGAGTTGCCTTGATCCAGGTTCCTACTAACCTCCTCATAGAAACTAATTAGATTTGTTTGAAATAACCTATCCCTCATAAATCCATGTTGACTTCTACTTTTAATCCTGTTCAAATAGACATATTCTTGTATATTATCCCTTATTAACCCTTCTAAAAGCTTTCCCACTACAGAATTGAGACCCACTGGTCTATAATTCCCCAGATTTGCTCTTGCTCTCTTTTTAAATATAGGTATCACATCTGCTTTTCTCCAGTCATCTGGTAAAGACCCTGTGTTGAGTGAATCTTGAAAAATTAAATAATTAAATATAATGGTTTGGCTATTACAGAACCCAGTTCCCTCAGTACCCTTGGATGTATTCCATCAGGACCCAGGGCTTTATTAACATTTATTTTTTCCAACCTCTTTTGGATTACTTACTGTGTTAACCAATTATTTGGCAAAGTTAGTGTAGCCCCATTATGTTGCAGCGTCCTAACCACTGATACCTCCCTTGTGTATACCGAAGAAAATAACCTATTTAGCTAATCTGCCATTTCCTGGTCACTCATTTTCAGGTGGCCTGTGTCACATTGTATATACTTAAAAAATATTTTAGGTTTAGTCTTACTCTCTTTTGCAATTAATTTTTCATTTTCTATTTTAGCCAGTCTAATCGCCCTTTTGCAAGCCTTGTTGATTTCCTTGTACTCCTGTAAAGCTTTCTCTGTCCCCTTGTTTGTATAATTTAAATGCCTATTTTTTACTCTGTATCTTGATCTTTAAATCATTGTTAAGCCACATTGGATGGGATTTGCTCCTTTTACTTTTATTCCCACATGGTATATGCCGATGTGTATGTATATTTAGTAAGGATTTTAATGTTGTCCATTTATGTTAAGTGTGTTTACCCATCAGTTCTTTGTCCCAGTCTAAACTTTGTATTGCTGCCCATAGATCGTTAAAATCTGCCCTTTTAAAATTAAGAGTTTTTGTTGGCCCCTTAAAATTTAGTTTTTTTTAATTCAATCTCAAACGAGACAGTGTTGTGATCACTGTTTCCCAACGGTTGCCCTATTCCAACATTTGATACTATATCATTATTATTTGTGATGACTAAATCTAAGATAGCTTCATTTCTAGTAGGCTCCTGTATAACCTGGGCCAGATAATGATCCCTGAGTGTACTCAAGAACCTGCTCCCCTTAGCTCAACTGCTGATCTCATTTATCCAGTTTATTTCAGGGTAATTAACATCTCCCATTATTAGAACTTGTCCATGCTTAGCTGCATTTCCAATCTGTAACAATAATTGCATTTCCTCACTTTCAGCTATATTTGGGGGTTTATAGCATACTCCTACTAATACTCTTTTGGAATTTGCTGCTCCGCTATTTAACGCTATCCACAAACATTCAACTTTATCATTAGTTCCGCCATATATATCTTCTCTGAATATAGGCTTAAATTCAGGCTTAACATACAGACAAATCCCTCCTCCTCGTTTACCATTGCCTCTATCTTTCCTAAATAGGTTATAACCATCCAGATTAACAGTCCAGTCATGAGATTCATCCCACCACATTTTGGTAACGCCTATTAAATCCCATTTTTCATTAATTGCTAATAATTCTAACTCTCCCATTTTTCCTGGCAAGCTTCTAGCATTAGCAAGCATACACCTTATGTTATGAGTCTGTAGTTCTGAAGTTCCTGCCACTGTACTTGAGTTAATTAGTACTACCTCCCTATTGACTATACTACCCCTCCCCCATCTCCTCCCATATGAGTTGTTAATTGATCCCTTATATCCTCTACACTTTCTACCCATTACTTATATCTAGTCCCTCCCCCACCTACTAGTTTAAAAACTCCTCCAGCCTTTCTACCATCCTCAAGCACTAAAGCTCCCTCATCATTATGGTGCAATCCATCCCTGCTGTATAGATTGTACTGAAGTGAGAACTCAGCCCAGTGCTCTAAAAACTCAAACCCCTATTTAGTGCACCACATCTTTAGCCACGCATTAACCTCCCTAAGCTCCTTTTGCCTCCCTGGCTAGCACGTTGCACTGGTAGTATCTCAGAAAATACTACCTTGGAGGACATTGCCTTCAGCTTATTACCTAGTTTTCTAAAATCATTCTTTAGGACACTTGATCTTCCACTAACTTTGTCATTTACCAATATGTACCAAGAGCACCGGTTCATTTCCAGCCCCTCCCAATCATTTGTCTACCCGATCCACAACATGACGAACACAAGCACCCGGGAGACAGGAAACTGTTCGATTGCTGGGATCTGGGTGACAAATCACCCTGAATACCTTCCTAATAATAGTCCCCTACCACCAAAACCTGTCTGTTGCTCTGCCTATTCTGCTCTCCCACTCCTCCAGTAGAACTGTTCTCCCGGCTGTTGCATTGCCATTCCTGAATGGACATCCCCAACAGTTTCACTCAATCTGACAAATCTGTTGCTGTTTGCCATCTCAGAACTGGCCTGCCTCCTCCTGTTCCCCCTGATTCCCCTTCTAACTGTAACCAAGCTACCTCCCTGGACATCCTCACTAGCCCCAGCTCCACCCTCCACGCTAGGCCCAGCTAAACTGTGCTCAGTGAGCACCAACTCCCTTTCCAGTGGAGCAATATCACTAAGTGATGCAATTCTCCTCTCCAGTTCTCCAAGTTGAGCTTCCAGAGAGGCAACATACTCACACCTGCCACAGAAGTATGGACCCTGGACCATCTGTTCCAGTATTGCATACATATGACCGGATGTACACTGGTTGCCAATGGACTGACTCATAATGAATATTATTGTCTACAAAAATTCAGTGGGAAAAATAAAGAATATAAAATAATATATTTACATAAAGTTTTGTAAAAAAAAAAAAATATATATATATACATATATATTTATATATATATATATATATATATATATATATATATATATATATATATATATATATATATATATTTATTTATTTATTCCTCCTCCTTTGTACTATAAATCTGCCCTCCCTTTTCTTTGAACTCCCTCCTTTTATCTAATCTCCTACACTTTTACTAGAATTGCACTTGATACTAGAAATGTTAAAAACAAGCTCACAAGTTCCCCCTTCTCCTGTTTTTATTAACTTCTGCCTTCTCACCTGGGCACAATTAGTGCCCTCTGCAATTTATCAGCCTTTACTTGCAAAGGAAAATCCACTTGCAAACAGCCCCAAACAGCTCACAAACCTTTAAAGTAGTTTAACACAGTTAAGCCACACCCCTCTCACCTGGGCACAATTAGTGCACTCTGCAATTTATCAGCCTTTACCTGCAAAGGAAAATCCACTTGCAAAAAAATACATATGTGATTTTTACTTTATTGAGATATTTAGATTCAAATGACTCTACAGTTGCTACAGTAGCTCAACTTACATGGTAATAAACACAACAGAAGGACACTTGATGTGAACAACCTTCTATCTTCATCTATCAGCTTGAGCCTTGCCATGTTGGGAAACCTTTAAAAGAAAGACATTATTAAACACATTGTACAAGTTGTGCATGTTGCATCAATCAGGCATGATATATATCTCCCACATAGTGCTGTTTATTTAAAGGTCCACTGTAATGGAACAGCTATCATATCTTTTAAGTAGTGAAGTAATAAAGAGATGATGTTTTGTGAGAAAACTGACAGTAAAGTTAGTTGGTTTTCCCACCATAGGCTGAAGCTGACTTTCCCAGTACAGCCTAAATATTAAATTTATAATTATAATACATAAATAATGATTAATACAGTAAGTTACCTTTCTTCATATCTCCTTCACACATGGCTATTGTAAGAAGTTTTCAACTTAAATCTATTTTTAGTTCACCATTAATTAATATTAAAAATACATGTACAAACAGCAGCAAAGCACCAAGGCTTTTATCAGATTATATAATTAAAAAAACAGTGCCCCTCAATTACGGCCACTGCTTCACTCCACTTCCCTCCATGTCCTGGACACGGGCCAACCAATTTAAATAGATTGCATTTATTAAATAGGCAAGTTAATTTGGAGCATGCCTATTATCATAGACACATAAAACGTGATGGCAGATAAGAGCTGGCTGATCAAGTCCTTTTTCTTATCTTTCAAAAAACCTTTGATCTTATCTGATCCCAGTTGTCTTAATCTAGGAGAAGAAATACATTCCTTCTTGGCTCTGATAATGACATTCAGATTTCCCCCTGGATCTTTCTCCTAATATACTTGGCTTCCTTGGCACAACTCTGTATACCACTGCTGCTAAAAGTACAAAATAAAGCATCCATAACCTTGAAGATGTGTCTGGATCTACAATCACTGTATCTATAGCAGTAAACTGCACATTTTGACTGTTCTTACATCTCTTGTTAAGTTTCCTTTCATTTGTCCCCAGGGAGGATCATTTGCCCTATTAGTTTAGATTCACAGTGACCTGAGACTTTTGTAAGAGTTTTTTATTTATTTTGCTTTGTTTGCTCAGAAGTCACTTTGTAGTCTTTGATGTCACTGTGTATTCTATGATATGACTGTCCCAGATCCCATTTACCGTACTGTAAAACCTAAACAGTACACTCTGCTCTATCCTATCTCCTCTTTCCCCAGCCAAGATGGCCACTCGCTGTCCTCAACACATAGTCCTGAGCATCTGATGGAAGGTAAGAGAGGGGAATGGGAGAGGGGGGTAATTGGAGAGGAGGGAAGTGATGAGGAGGGAGGATGAGAAGGGAGGATGAGGAGGGAGGAGGATGGAGGATGAGGAGGGAAGATGAGGAGGAGAGTCAGGACCCGGCGCGCATGTGACGTCACGTCATTAGCAAATGAGGGGACCCGAAACAGCCAGAAGACGGGAAGAGGAGCAGCTAATGGAAGGTAAGAGAGAGAAAAGGGAGAAGGGGGGTAATTGGAGAGGGGGAAAGTGAGGAGGAAGGTGGATGAGGAGTATGATAAGAGAGTGGGAGGGAATGAGCCACGTGGGAGAGGAAGGGAAAGAGACACGAGGAGAGGGAGGCAAGGAGACAAAGGGGAGGGAGGGGGAAGGAAAGAGACACAGGGGATGGAGAGGGGGAAGAGACACAGGGGAGGGGGGAGAGACACAGGGGAGCGAGAGAGCAGCAGGTGACTCGAGTATAAGCCGAGGGGGGCTTTTTCAGCCTTAAAAAAAAGTGCTGAAAAACTCGGCTTATACTCGAGTATATACGGTACATATATATCATAGTTTCTTGGCTACAAAGCTTTAATCTGTATCTTTATATTATAGTATACTCTGCTTTACAAGATACACAGTTAATATTAATTTCTAAGAAATATAAAACAAATCAGCTTCTTGCATTAAAATATCGTAGATGAGGCCACTCCTATATTACTCAGTGACAAAAACCTTTATGGAATTACATAGGTATTTGTATAGTGTTCCAAGAGAGATATATAAAGATCTTTGATAAATTTACCACATAAACAGAAAATATTTCTGTACAATGATGAATTTATGTTCTGACTCAGAATAACAACTGAATTTGCAGTACCTGATACACGCTGAGCAGACTTGACCTTGCCAAGATCACAGGCTTAGAGTTGGGCTTGGATCCAAGTTGTCAGCCTCAGAGAGCAGAGCAATGAACTGGTCATTTCATGTTACAACTGCACAGGGAATTCAGTAGTGGTCAGCTGTTTGTTGAACATATTCACTGTCAATAATAGAAAAAAAAGGAATTAGTTTATTTTTATCTAATTATTTACATTTATATAGTGCTTTTACTCAAAGCATTTTACATAAATACATAAAATGGTGCAACTGATCATCGTTTAAATAGGTAACTGTATGAGGTGAGATTTAGGCTGCTGCTGACTGTATTTGTTGTTGAATCTTCTTTATAATAAAATAAGATAATTAGTAGATAGATATACAAAAAAAGCATGTTAAAAAGTGTCAGCTTTACTGAATTACTTAATATCAATATATCAAGAGTTGTGCTATAAGACAGTGAAGTAATTATGTTTACTGCTGCCCTAGGCCTGGCAAAAAGAAAACTGCCTCCCACCCAGTCCCTCAAGACTATTAATACAGAAAAATAATATTTAGGTTTTTACAAATGTACCGTATGTATGAAAAAGTCTTCGTGTAAGTTAAGATTTTTAAAGGATTTTCTCCAGGAAGTCTGGAGGATTTAACACCTGGAGTTGTTCAATCCAGAGACACCTGCTCAGACTTTAAAAATATATCGCCCAGAGAAAAGGGTGGGGCCGTCGTTTATGGACTGCTGGGCTAGCAATGCTGGCTCTGTGTAAGGCTGTCATTTGGAATGCAGTCTCTGTGGCTGTATGGACTACAGTATGAGAAACTGTTGATTTGGAGAAAAGAGACAAAGGGCCCAATTAATTTGTGAAATTTGCAACTTCTGAAGCCCGTAATGTGCAGTGGGGGGAAAAGTATTTGATCCCCTGCTGATTTTGAACGTTTGTCCACTGACAAACAAATGATCAGTCTATAATTTTAATGGTAGGTGTATTTTAACAGTGAGAGACAGAATAAAAATAAGAAAAAACAAACAAGAAAAACGCATGTCAAAAAAGCTATACCGTATATACTCGAGTATAAGTCGACCCGAGTATAAGCCGAGGCACCCATTTTACCACAAAATACTGGGTAAAATGAGTGACTTGAGTATAAGCCGAGGGTGGGAAATGTGCTGCCCCCTGTGTCCCTCTTGTGCCCTCTGTGTCCCCCTCTCTCTCCATGTCTCTTCTCCCCTCTTCCTTCCCTGTGTCTCTTCCCCCCTCCCTTATCACCCTCCTCAACCTCCCTCCTCATCCTTAACCTCCCTCCTCATCCTCAACCTCCCTCCTCATCCTCAACCTCCCTCCTCAACCTCCCTCCTCATCCTCAACCTCCCTCCTCATCCTCAATCTCACTACTCATCCTCAACCTCCCTCCTCATCCTCAACTCCCTCCTCAACCTCCCTCCTCATCCTCAACCCCCTCCTCAACCTCCCTCCTCATCCTCCCTCCTCAACCCCCCCATCCTCAACCTCCCTCCTCAACCCCCCCATCCTCATCCTCTCTCCTCAACCCCCCCATCCTCATCCTCAACCTCCCATCCTCAACCTCCCTCCTCAACCTCAACCCCCCTACTCAACCTCAACCCCCCTCAACCCCAACCCACCTCCTCAACCTCAACCCCCCTCAACCTCCCCCCTCAATCCCCTTCAACCCCAACCTCCCTCCTCAACCCTCCTCCTCAACCTAAACCCCCCTCAACCCCCCTCCTCCACCTAAACCCCCCTAAATACCTCCCCCCTCTCCCCTCACCTGCTTGTGCTCCGGTCTCCGCAAAAGAGTAAGAGAAAAAAAAGTAATAGAAAAGTAAGGAGGGCCCTGTCTTTGGGCTTGCAATCCAGTGTCCATGGCAGGATTGAAACTTGCAGACTTACAACCTAAAGGTATTGTGAGTGGTAAAGGAGGGAGAGAGAGGTGATGAGCTTGTTAGGGTGGAAGGTGATAAGCTTCTTTAAAGAGAAAGGGGCAGCACAGAGAATAGGGGCAGCACAAGCAAACTCCTGAAGGCGAGAGTGAGAAGAGGTGACAAGAAGAGGTGAGAGTTGTAGAAAGAAGAAGGTCATTATCAGAACGAAGAGGGCGAGTGGGGGAGTATTTGGAGATGAGAGCAGAGATGTAAGGGGAAGCATTATTGTTGAGGGCTTTGTAAGTTAGGGTCATGATTTTACATTTTATTCTAGAAGCTAAGGGAAGTCAGTGGAGGGATTGACAGAGAGGTGATGCCGACACTGAACGTTGTGTATGGAAGATGAGTCTAGCAGAGGCATTCATAATGGATTGTGGAGATAGTCGGGTGGTGGGTAGGCCAACAAGAAGCGAGTTGCAGTAGTCGAGTCGAGAAATGATGAGAGAGTATATTAGGATTTTAGTTGTGTGTGAGTAGTAGTAGTGGTGAATTCTGGAGATGTTTTTTAGATGGATCAGACAAAATTTAGTTAGTGACTCTATGTGAGGGATGAAAGACAGAGCGGGGTGCAGTAGAACCCCGAAACAACGGGCTTGGTAGGTGGGGGTGATGATGTAGTTGTTGATAGTGAGAGAGATGTGAGGAATTGACGCTGTGGGAGAGGGAGGGAAGATTAGGAGTTCAGTCTTAGACATGTTGAGTTTGAGGTTGTGGGTGAACATCCAAGAGGATATACTAGAGAGGCAGTTGGAGACATGTGTTAGAAGAGAGGGGGATATATCTGGTGCTGAGAGGTAGATTTGGGTGTCATCTGCATAGAGATGATACCGAAGCCCAAAAGAGTTTATTAGGGTACCAAGTGAGGATGTGTAGATGGAGAAGAGGAGGGGGCCAAGGACTAATCCTTGGGGTAAGCCGATAGACAGAGGGTGAGGAGAAAAAAAGTTGTCGGAGAAGGAGACACTGAATGATTGATTTTATAGGTATGATGAGAACCACAACAGAGCAGTGTTTCGAATACCAAGGGAGGAGAGGATATGGAGTAGTAGGGAAAGGTTGACCGTGTCAAAGGCAGCAGAGAGATCTAGAAGAATTGAAAAGTGACCTTTTGACTTGGCGGTAAGCAGGTCATTGGTGACTTTAGTGAGAGTTATCTCAGTGGAGTGTTGGGGCCAGAAACCGGATTGAAAGGTGTCAAGAAGGGAGTTAGAAAAAATAAAGCTGGTCAGGTGGTTATAGATGAGCCGCTCCAGCAGTTTGGAAGCCAGGGGAAGTAGAGAGATAGGGTGGAAGTTAGATGCGACATCAGAGTCAGGTGAGGGTTTTTTGAGGGTGGGTGTAATTATGGCATGTTTTAGAGAAAATGGAAGCATGCCAGTATTTAGGGAGAGGTTGAAAATATGTGTGAGAGCTGGGATTAGTGTGGTAGAGAGGGGAAGGATGAGCTAAGATGGAATAGGATCCTGAGGACAGGTAGTGAGGCGAGTGGATGATTACAGGCTGGAGACTTCATCCTCTAGCGGGGTCAAAGCAGTTCAAGTGGCTGTGGGATTGGGGAAGGGAGAAGCCTGGGTGTTGTTGGTTAGTTGAGAGGGTGGAGTGTGTAACCCACTATGAGATGAGAGTACATTGCAGATGTTTTGAATTTTATCAATAAATTGGTTGGCAAAGTCTTCAGCTGTGAGCGAGGAAGGGATGGGTGGAGGTGATGGGCGGAGGAGAGTATTGAAAGTGGCGAACAGACGCTTGGGGTTAAAGGACAGAGTTGATATTAGTGATGTGAAGTAGTGTTGTTTGGCGAGGTTAAGGGGAGAGGAATAGACGCATAGCATACATTTAAATTTGTAGTGGAGGAAATCTGCAGAAGTACGTGATTTCCTCCATAGTCAATTGGCAGTGCGGGAGCACCTCTGGATGTATAGAGTTTAAATGGTGTGCCATGGCTGTGGATGAGAGCGAGGGCATCTGCGTGTGGTTATGGGGGCAAGGGTGTCAAGGGAAGAAGAGAGAGTAGAGTTGTAGTATGAGGTGGCAGTGTCAGGGCAGTTGAGGATATCGATGGGGCTGAGAAGGGGTTGGAGCACAGTAGAGAGCTGTGTAGGGTCAAGTTCTAGCAGGTTTCTGTGGGTGATGGTGGCAGGGGTTGAAGAAGGTGGTGAGAGGAAGATGTGGTGAGGTTGAAGCTAAGGAAGTGATGGTCGGATAGAGGGAGTGGGTGGATGACTGGGTTGGAGGTTGTGCTGAGATTGGTGAAGATAAGGTCAAGAGAATGCCCAGCATGATGAGTTGAAGAATCTGTAAATTGTGAGAGGCCAAGGTAAGAGTTGAGTGCAAGCAGTTTGGCTGTATCTGTGGAGGTGGGAGTTCCAACGGCAATATTAAAATCTCCAAGTACAAGAAAAGGAGGAGAGAAAATGAGGGAGCCAGGCAGAAAAGTAATCAAGAAATTGATAGGGAGGCCTGGGACCCGATAGATCACAGCGACACATAGAGAGATAGGTGAAAAGAGAAGGATAGTATGAAACTTAAAGGATGAGAATTGGAGGTATGGGATTTATCCAGGATAACCCTGAATACCCTTTTTATTTAAAAATATATCCAGACCCTTTTTAAAGTTATCTATCAAATCCGCTGTCACCACCTCCTTTGGTAGAGAATACCATAGATTAACCACCCTTACTGTGAAGAACCCTTTTCTTTCTTTAAGGTGGAAACTTTGTACTTCTAACCTCAAAGGATGTCCTCTTCTCATTTAAAAATCTCTTGGTACAACAAGATCATTTGACAAAGCCTTGTATTGACCCTGGATATATTTATATAAGGTAATCATATCTAGACACTTTTTTTCTAGAGAAAATAAGTTGAATTTCTTGATACCTTAGCCCCTCCATTCCCCTTATTAGTTTTGTTGCCGTTATGAAGTGTTGCCCATAATTGTATTCCATGCATTACAAATTGTTCTCTAACTTTTTTTTTAAATACATTTTGAGTATTTTGATAAATAATAAATACAGTGAGCTACTAAGATATATTTACATTTAAATACATTTATTTTTCTATTAAACAAGAACTAAAACAGATTACAAGCTTTTGGGGCATGAAATAAAACAACAATACAAAGCTCTTGTACAAACACATTGTAGGGTAGATTTTGCTATAGGGAAGTCTGTATTTTCATGCGAGAGTTACCAGCAGAGACCCATGATCTATAATCATATCAGACTTCATATTGTATCTGTAAAATAATCCAGATGTGTAACAGCATGCATTCTGCAAGGTCTGGGATAAGCATAAGGCCATCCTGAGGGATATGTATGCCAAAACGATTTGGTATAAAAAATGAGGAAGCTTAGATGGGCCATGAAATCACTAGACAGAGTGTACATTAACAGTTGGTCTGTTGCTGAAATGGTGAAAGAGGCCAGAAGCTGGATGGAGCCATGGCAGTGCCATGTGACTGACAGTGGGGCAAGAAAGGTTAAGTTTGGTAGATGGCTTAATTATCATTTATGCTTTTACATTTTATTAAATAGAGAGACCTGCCTGAAGAGGGGATGAACCTTCAAAAAGAGATGGACTGTATGCATGTTTGGGGCCTGTCTGAAATATGGTGAGAATGTGTTGCAATAAAGAGAGTTAAGAGGGATAATGGGACTGTGAGAGTTGAAGAGATTCAAAGTGAAAGATTGCAGTACATTGGGCCCCATTCAATTTAAAGTCCACTATTGCCTCTAGCCCATAAAATTGACTGTAGGCTACATTTTTTTCAATTATCTGTAACCCGCAACTACAGTCTCACAGTGTGATCATATGATCTGACAATATTTAAGCAAGCTCATAAATTGCTTCTTAAACACTTGCAATACTACTTAGGCACAGCCAATAGTAAATGAGACAATAAAACATGGAGTTTATACTTAAACTTTACTCAGAGACTACCAATTAATTAGAGTTGAGTGGTAAATTTAGCGACCGTACTCACAATCCAACAATGTGGAAATCAATAAAAATCATTAAAGCAACTGTTCTAGTCTATGCAGGTTCCATGATATTTATTATCCCCTTAAGTCCCGGGATCCATTTCACACAAAAAGATATATATTTTTTTTATTGCATATTTGTGGGTTTGAGATTGTTGTGCAATTAATTATAATGTATTTGTATGCTTTCCAGTGCTTTTAAAATACATTAGTTTGTTTTAAATTGCTGCTGCAGCTGTGATAAATGTTTGAAAAAACCCTTGCGAATCCTATTCAGCATTCGTAACATTTTTGACAGAAACTTGATAAATTTGATCAGACTTAGTTTAGCACTCGTAAATCTTGAGCTGTGCTTAAACCAATGGAGTTCTAAAGCTGGTTTTGTAGCTTTGGCTGGTCTGTAGTGATTGTGGGTAGGTAACTCATAATTGGAATGTGAGTAGCTAATTGTATCCCATAAAATATCTGTAACTTTTACAAGCTGCTTTACGAGTTCAAATAATTGCAATTTGGCCAATTGAATGGGGCCATAGTTGTTAAACTAGTCATGGTGAAAATAATATGAAGTGGAATGCAAGAAGAAGAGGCCATGAATTGAAGCTGGATGGTGGAAGATATAGACATTCATGTGAAAGTACTATTTTGCTGAAAGTGTAGTTGATACGAGTCACAGGTTTCCATTGGGGCAAACACACTAAAGGAATTTAAGCACATCTGGGATAAGCACAAGGCTATCCTGAGATTGAATTAAGCCAATAAATTAGGTAGATAGAATAGGCAGAAAAGGCCTATTGTTTTTTATTTGCATTAAATCTATGTGATTCCATGAAGGGATTTATTTGCAGAGGTTAGCAATTTAAAGAGAGTGATGGGCAAGGAACCATTGATGTTAAGTGAACCAAGTTGATATGTGTGGTGCTGGGGGGAATACGTACAGTGAATGAGTGACAGAATAAGTGCAGTGAATGTGTGATATAAGGAGGGAGTTGCATTACTCTAGATGGATAAATATGTAATTAATATAGAGTTCTCTATTATTTCAGGTTCAGTATTAATACAAAGATTTAATAAAGAGAGCTCTATCTCATTCATCCTGTGATCAAGATAAGATTGAAACAACAATATCTCCATCTGCACAATTACATAGATCATGTAGCTGACACAAACTAAATCTTCTATGGATTGTTTGACTTGTGGCTGAAATCCCGTATAGCTGGCAAACTGCAACTATGTACATCCTGACATTCTGTATGAAAAGAAAAAGCAGTCTTGAATAAGGATGAAATTTAGTTGTAATAATGTAAATATAAATATATTTTGGATTTAGGTGAAAAAAAATAATTAACAACTAAATTATAAAAAGAAAAAAGAAAAATGACTACAATTACATTAATAACATAACATGTTATTATATATCAGTTTTTCAATTGGTTAAAAATGAACATCAGTGTGATTTGGTGCCCCTTAAAGTCTTGTGTCCTAGGTGACTGCCTAAGTTAATCAACGTGTTCAGATTGGTTATGTTATGGAAATCCGTCAACTTATAGATCTTCATTCAGTTAGACTCTGTGATCTAAGTATGAGAGTGAGGGGCAAGCTTTTCATTTGTCTATGTAGCCAGTTTTCATAAATATATAAAAATGGTAAACTTAGGCCCCTATTCAATTGAGCATTTGTTGTTTACTGGAGCCCGTAATGGAGCCTGTAAACTAATTTGCTATTTAATTGGTGTCTTTTAGCAAGCAGCAAACGATCTATGGGTTACAGGCTGAAAATCCCTGTGGTTTTTACAACTGTAACTTACACCCCATCTAAGCCTTTGATCTTTCAAGCTCGCAAAAGTAACAAAAAAAAGTTATCGCAAATCACTATTCAATTGCTACAATTCCTCAAGCCCGCAAATGTTTTCACACACGTAAATGGCAAATGTAGAAGAAAATCCTACGGGTACCAGATAGGACTCGGAAGGGGGTTAAACACCTGTTCGTAGCACTGTAAATGCAAATAAAAAATCAATACTGCATTTTAAAAGACGGGGAACATGATGAAAGACATGAGAATTAATTGCACAGCAGTCTCAAGCTCGCAATATAAAATGTCATATCAATCTCGGGAATCAAAGAGTTAATACATATCTGGCCACCCACATGGACTAAAACAGTATCGCCATTTATTTTTAATATTTTTTACATTGCCGAATTGCGAGTCTGATCACATATCGGACCTTTAAAAGCTAATTGATTGACGCATAACATACATGTTTTACTGACGTAATGATGACGGTCTCCTTTACTATTGGCTGTTTCTAAATCGATAGTTATGGCCTTTCTTAATTGATCATGATCATGCTCTGAAATGCTACTTACGGTTTCGGCTTTCGACCCGTAAATTACGGGTTTGTTCAATTGAATTTCAAAATATTTAGTTTTATGGCTCCCGTGGATCAGCATGGTGTGTTTCCATGACGCAATTTACATTTAAACAGAACTCAATTAGTGTTGTGTTATGAAGCCCTCTAGTGGGTTAGTATGGAAAATACTTTCACAAACAAGGAAAAACACACTTTGCTGCAGCATAAAGTAATGGTGAAATAATGTAAATGGTATGACAGTATAAAGTGATGCCTTTCTTATTGGGCAAACATTTTAGTTAGAACGACAAGCTTTTGAGAGGTACAGCCATGGACGTAGGAGTCCCCAAAAAATCTGGGGGTATAATTCAATCACTTCCATGACTGCTCACCTTTGGGGATGTGGGGTAGGTCCTACTGCTGCAGTGCCCCTCAACTTTTTATATGTGTGTGTATATATATATATATATATATATATGTGTATATATATATGTATATACAGTAGAATCCCGGTTATCCGGCACCCAACTAACCGGGACTCTCAAGCAACCGGCACCGGCATCAGTTCCACATTTTAAAGAAACTCCCGCTAAACCGGCATGACCGGCACTATCCGGCACTATCCGGCACTATCCGGAGTTCGAGACTGCAAAAAAAAAAAAAACTAACTTTTTTCTTTTTTGGGCCTAAAATGGCCCAGTTTAGGTGCTAATGCCTTTTTAAAGACATTTTGGAGGATTTGGGGGGTTTTAAGGGTTGTTTAGAACCTTTTTTTCGGGAACTCCCGATTACCAGGAAACTACACTTATCCGGCAATAGGGAGTCCCCATAGGTGCCGGATAACAGGGAATTTTTATATATGTATATATATATATATATATATATATATATATATATTTTTTTTTTTTTTATATATATATATATAGTAACAGAGGTCCCCTAGAGGCCGATCTGGAGGGAAAATGGCGTTCATTTCAGCAGGAAGTGAGTTAACTCCTGCTATAAAAGGCTCCCTTGGAGAAATGGGTGTGGTCCCTGCCAGAAGCCTGTCTGTGAGACAGTGTATGGAGCTGCAGGTTTGGAGCTGTCTGGGAGACACAGGCCCAAGTGAGGAAAGGCCTGAGCTGGAGTTGGTGAGCAGAGGCCGATGCTCCAAGCATGAGAGTCTCAAACGCGTGCAATACAGAAAGAGACCCCAGATATGTGATGGGCACGTTATGGCAGAAAGGTCAGACAAATCAGGGTCCACTGGAAAAGTAACTGGCAACCCACTCCAGTATCTTTGCTAAGAAAACTTTATGTACAGGCACAACCAGAGACATAATGATATGGCACCTGAAGATGAGACCCTCAGGTCAGAAGGTGCCTACCACATTACTGAGGAAGAGCAGAGGGCAAGTACAAGTAACTCCAGATCGAATCAAGTGGTTGGGCCAAAACGGAAATGACACCCAGCTGAACATATGTCTGGAGTGGAAAGGAAAGTCTGATGCTGCAAAGATCAATTTAGAATAGGAACCTGGAATGATAGATCTATGACCCAAGGCAGACTAGATGTGGTCAAGAATTAAATGACAAGGTTAAACATTGATATCCTGGGAATTGGTGAACTTAAATGGACTGGAATGGGACATTTCACATCAGACAACCACCAAATCTTCTACTGTGGTCAAGAATCCTGCAGAAGAAATGGAGTAGCCATCCTAGTCAATCAAAGAGTGGCCAAAGCAGTGCTCAGTTACAACCCAATAAATGACAGAATGATTTCAATTAACATTCAAGGCAAGCCATTTAATATCACTGTGATCCAAGTCTATCCTCCAACCATGGATGCTGAAGACACTGAAGTTGTCTAGTTCTACAAAGACATTAAACATGTCATAGATACAACACCAAGAAAAGACTTTCTTTCTGTTACTATCGTCATTGGAGAGTGGAAGCTAAAGTAGGGAACCAAAGGACACCTGGAATTACTGGCAAATTTGGCCTTGGAGTACAAAATGAAGCAGGTCAGAGATTAGTAGAATTTTGTCAAGATAATTCTCTGGTCTCGCAAACACCCTCTTTCAACAGCCTCCGAGACGACGCTACACATGGACATCACCAGATGGACAACATATAAATCAGATTGACTATATACTTTGCAGCCAAGGATAGAGGAGCTCCGTACAGTCAGCAAAAACAAGACCTGGAGGCTCAGACTATGAGCTTCTTATTGAAAATTAAACTGAAGAAAAGAGGGAAAACCATCAGACCAAGTAGATAGCAGATAAATAATATCCATTGTAAATATGCAGTGAAAGTAAAGAATAGATTTAAGGAACTAGACATGGAAGATAGAATGCCTGAAGAACTTTGGACTGAAGTTTGCAACATAATCCAGGAAACAGCAACAAAGAATATCCCTAAAAGAAAGAAAAGTAAGAAGTAAAACTGGTTGTCTGTGTGAAAGTAGCCCAGGAAAGAAGGAAAGCGAAAGGTAGTGGAGATAAGAAAATATTTATCCAACTGAATGCAGTATTCCAGAGGATAGCAAGAAGAGACAAGGAGACATTATAGAATGAGTGATGTAAAGAGATTGAAGAAGATAACCCAATGGGTAAATCAAGAGATCTCTTCAAGAAAACTGGGAACCTAAAAGGCATGCAAAAGTGGGAGTGATAAAAGACAAAATGGTAGGGACTTACCAGAAGAAGAGCAGATAAAGAATAGGTGGCAGGAATACACTGAAGGTCTTACACAGGAAGGATCTTAACAGCAGTGATGACCTCAGTAATTTGTCCAATGAGTTGAAGACAGACATCTTGAAGAGTGAAGTGAAATGGGCCCTAAGATGTCTTAGTTATAATATGGCTGCAGGAGGTGACAGAATCCCAATTGAACTATTCAAAATTCTACAGGATGATGCTGTTAAAGTTTTATTTGCCTTATGCCAGCACATTTGGAAAACTTAACAATGGCCAATAGACTGGAAAAGGTCAGTCTACATCCCAATCCCCCAAAAAAGGCAGTGCCAATCACATGCCAGCAAGGTAATGCTTAAGATTCTACAAGCTTGACTCCAACAATACATGGACCAGGAACTACCAGATGTGCAAGCCGGGTTCAGCAGATGAAGAGGCACAAAAGATCAAATTGTCAATGTCCGCTGGAAAAATATAGAGAAAGCAAGAGAGTTCCAAAAAAACATTTACTTCTGCTTCATAGACTATTCTAAAGCGTTTGACTATGTTTATCACAACAAAATGTGACATGTCCTAAAAGAGATGGGAGTACCAGATCATCTCATCCTCCTAAAGAAGCTGTATGTCTACCAAGAAACCTCGGTCAGAACCAAGCATGGGACAACAGAATGGTTTAGGATTGGAAAAGGAGTGCAGCAAGGTTGTATATTGTAACCTTATTTATTGAACTTATATGCAGAATACATAATGTGTAAGGCTGGACTGGATGAATCCGAAGCGGAATCAATATTGCTGGAAGGAATATCAACAACCTCAGATATGCTGATGATACTACTCTGATGGGTGAAAGTGAGGAGGAACTAAAGGACTTATTGATTAGGGGAAAAGAAGAGGGTGCAAAAGTTGGCCTGCTGCTCAGCATTAAAAAGACGAAAATCATGGCAAACAGAAATCTCACTTCCTGGCAAATAGACTGGGAAGAAGTGGAGTCAGTGACAGATTTTATTTTCCTGAGATCCAAAATCTCTGCAGATGGTGACTGTAGTTATGAAATTAAAAGAAAGCAAGCTTGGACAAGCTAGTAAAAAGTAAAGATATCAACAAAGGTCAGCATAGTTCGAACTATGTTATTCCGAGTAGTAACATACATATGTGAGAGCTGGACCATAAAAAAATCTAGAATTGACGCCTTTGAATTGTGGTGTTCGAGAAGACTGCTTAGAGTTCTTTTGGACTGCAAGAAGATCCAATAAATCAATACTTCACGAAATCAAGACAAACTGTTTACTAGAAGGTATGATCATGAGGCTGAAGCTCAAATATTTTGGCCATATTATGAGACGGCAGGATTCACCAGAAAAGACTCTGATGCTAGGAAAGATTGAAGGCACAAGAAGAAGGGAGCGACAGAGGCAGAGCTGGATAGAGGAAGCAATGAACATGAACTTGATGGAGCTCAGAGGGGCAGTGCCTGAGAGATGCACCTGGCGTGCTGTAGTCCATAGAGTCACACAGGGTCGGACGCGACTGAACGACTAAACAACAACAAAATATGCCAACTTATTATGTATATATATATATATATATATATATATATATCTTTAAAACAAACAAGAAAACAAAGAGAAGCCCACCCTAGTGCAGATTATACTTATGATAATAAATTGATAAGATATATAAACACAACGCAGTTTCTCCAATCAATGTTACAAATGCCAACTCACATATTGGAACCTCACAGATATGAGGTATGGTAAGCACATAGGGAGGAAGACAGGTTTCCAACTTCCTCCTGGATGGATATACAGGTCCAACAGCTCCAATGTGTACTTATTTCCAGCTCATAATCCCAATAATTACAGTAATTCCACTGCATTCTGGGAACCTGGGCAGGACATGCAAAATGTGCCAACAAAGGCTTTGCTCTTTAATCCAATCCTATACCATTTCAAACATGCCTGCTGTATTGCATGTCTTAAAGCAAAGCCCAAGATGGATTATGCACAAGACAGGAAACCTACCCATGGACCGGACAGCTGTTTCAAGGTTACTGCCTCTCATCAGAGTGGGACATCACAGTCCTAGCCTGTGTAGTAGATTTTGTGGGTAGGTTGATTAATAATTACTAGATTACTATAAATCACATATAATTGTTGTCAAACAGCGAGTTGTCGTCACGCTCCGCGAGCTTGCAAAGCGAGGGCCGCATTTGCGGAGGTGGTTGCTCTCACGTCAGCATTTAAACAGAATGAGCACCGAAGGTCCACAGAGGAGCAAAAGCATTACATTGTGTGGCAAACAGGATTGCAATGGATTCAAATTTTATTACTGTCATTTTTTTGTTTTTTTTGTTTATTGTATAAGACATAAATATTGACAGTACAAATACACACAAAACAATTCATATTCAATATCAATGAGATAGGAGACAAAGGAAATATAATAAGTCCGTAAAGATACTTTCTAATTTCTCCTTATCTTCTTCTAAGGTTTTCTCACTTTTTTCACCCTTATTCCTTCTCCCCCTTCCCCTTTTTTCTTTCCTTTACTTATTATAGAATACGACATAAAAAACATTTATATATATTACATATATAAACTTTCATTCAAACTCCCAAAAATAAAACTTGTGATGTTCTATTCACCTTGTCTCATTCTTCCTCACTATTAATCAATAATGTGTAATGAGAGACAGAAAGGATATAGAGGGTGGAAAAGAGAAGGAAGAACCTAGAAGAATTCAGCCAATTCCTATAATTGTAATCCCCAAAGGAGTTTAATTTCATTTGTCATTTCTAGTGTTACTGCCTATATTTTTCCCATGTATTCCAATTAATTTTATTTTTATCTCTAAGCCCATAGATATAATTAGACTTCATCAATTCTTTATTGTAGTTGATTTTGTTAGAAACTTCGCTCCAAGGTGTAGTTGTGGGCAGTTTCCAGTATTTCACTAAAAGGTATTTAATAGTTAGTAAAATATGTGATATCAGTAATTTATCCCTTCGAAAAATTTTATCTAATTAAAAATGAAATAGAATTACTTCTGGTATACATGGAAAGTCAGTTTTTAGCATAGTTGTTAAATGACTACAGCATTCTTTCCAGAAGTTTTGGATTTTTGTACATTCCCACCACATATGAGCTGCAGTACCAATTTGGTCGCAGCCTTTCCAGCATAGTGGGGAGGACAAATGATTAAATTTATTAATTGTGGTCGGAACAACGTACTACTTTTGAGTTAGCTTGAAATATAATTCTTTAAGGGAACTGTTTACCGAGGATTTCTTAATTAGTCTTAAAGCTGTTATCCAATCATTGTCTACATAGTGTATTTTAAAGTCATTTTCCCATTCCTTTACCTTCTCTGATTTTATATATAGCAAACCTTTTTCCCTTATTTTATTAATCTTAGAGATAAGATGGGTCACATGACCCTTAATTAGAAGTAACTCTAGCTCATACATTTTATCTATATTTATCAAAGGATAGCCCTTCTTTTTTAGTTCTTCTACAATGCCTATATAATTTAACCAAAATATCTTATCAGTGGAATATTTCTTCCTAAAGTCTGTAAATTTTAATAGGGAACCTTGATCATATAAATCTATGACATTGTTAAGTCCGGCTTTCTCTAGATCTTCTAAAACTTTGTTATTATTTCCGTTCTTCAAAATGTCAATTGGAGCTGATAGAGACGGAAAATGGAAGTGTCCTAATTTAACTTTATTATTATCCCAAAATTTTAGCAATGATCTTATTCCCTTTGGTAAATTGCCCCATTTATCTTTTCTGTCTATAAATTCCCCCAATAATGATCTAATTGAGGAAGAGCCCACAAGATCTTCCTCTATATTCTTCCAACAGGTATTCCTATTTTTAATATTCATATTAATTATATGGGATAAAGCGATATTTTCACAGATTTCTCTAATATCTGGTGATCCAATTCCACCAAGTTCAAAGTTTCTATTAGCTATTATCTTTTTTAATCTCACTTTTTTATTTTGATAAATAAAACTATCAATTATTTTCTGAATGTTTTTAATGACATGAACTGGTACTTTTTCTGGAATACATCTAAATAAGTATGTTAATTTAGGGATTATACTCATTTTAACAGTTGCTATTCGGCCTGACCATGATAATCTTATGTTTCGCCACTCGTAAAGTAATAGTCTAATTTCTTTTATTAGATCTGGTATATTCTCTTCTATTATTTTATCATTATGAAATTTGAATCTTATACCTAGATGTATTATACTTCTTTGATGCCAGTTAAAAGAATAACTATTTTTTAATTTGGTTATATCATCAAATTGTACACCATTATGAATTATGTCAGACTTTAATTGGTTTATTTTGAAGTATGAAACTTTCCCAAAATCGGTCAGTAATTCCATCAGGTTATTAATAGATTCAACTGCGTCTGTTATAGTCACTATGATGTCATCAGCGAATAGCATAACTTTATATTCTGTTAATCCTATTGTTATACCTCTAATTTTATTGTGGCATCTAATTCTTGAGGCCAATGGTTCTAAGAAAAGTAAAAATAATATGGGAGAAAGAGGGCATCCTTGACGGGTCCCGTTAGATTCTAAATTTCTCTGATTGAAAATTTGGACCAATTATATATGCAGATGGTTTTTCATATAATGCTTTAATTGTTTTAGATATAAAGTTGGTCAATCCAAACTTATCTAATACTGCTTCTAGGAACTCCCAGCTGACCCTGTCAAATGCTTTTTCAGCATCTAAAGACAGGATCAGCGTAGGAATTACCGTTTTTTTTGCTTGAAATATTAGGTCTACTAACCTTCTAGTGTTATCTGACGCCTGTCGTCTTTGGACGAATCCAGATTGGTCTATATGTATTAATTTTGGCAGTATCTTATTAAGCCTATTAGCAATTATTTTAGCATATATTTTTAGATCTATGTTTATAAGAGAAATTGGTCTATAGCTTGTAATTTCTTCAGGGTTTTTCCCAGGTTTTAAAATATTTATAATTTTGGCCTCAACCATTTCCTCCTCTATTTTTCCTGAATTTTTGATTTCATTAAACATCTCTAGAAGGCCTATTCTAATTTCTTTCTCAAGGAATTTGTAAAATAAATGGTCAAACCCATCGGGTCCTGGGGCTTTGTTGGATTTAACCTTTTTTATTACTTCTTCTATTTCCTCAGGGGTTATTTCTTTATCCAGATATTTATAGTCCTCGCTGTCGATAGAGGGTAGAGTTGTTTTGTCCAAAAATGTATTTATATCATCTCTATTAAGATTTAATTTATTTTCATTATTATATAGAGATTTATAAAATTCTGTAATGATTTCTCCTATTTTATCTGGGTGAGTATAACTTTTACTATCTGGTCCCTTGAGACTTAATATTTTTCTTTGATTAGTTTGCTTCTTAAGTTTTTGTGCTAAATATTTACTTGTTTTGTTCGCCAATAAAAAGTGGGTTTGTTGAAATCTCCCCATCAAAGAATCTGCCTGACTTTGCAGAGCCTTATTTATTTGCTTGTTTAAATTAATAATTATACTTGTTCCTTCCTTGTTCGGGCAGATTTTTTTTTTTTTATTGATTATTCAGCTCTATGTTTAGTGTTCTTAATGGTTTACCTCTTTCTTTTCTAATATTGGCCATTATAGAGATTATTTGACCTCTTATTACAGTTTATATGCACACCATAGGGTAACATTTGACTTGACAGTATTTGTATTAGTTATAAAGAATTCTCTGGTTTCTTTTTTTATAGATTCTAGTATTTCATCGTTCTTAAAAATTATTGGGTCAATCCTCCATGTATTTTTTAGGGAAACATTATCTTTTCTATCTTCTATAACTAATGATAAGATGGAGTGGTCAGACCATCTGGTCGGGATTAAATCAATATTTTTTGTTGATCTTATTGTCTTTATATCTAAAAAAAAGTAATCCAATCTTGAATAAGATCTATGGCGGTTAGAAAAATGAGAAAAGTATTTTTCATGTGGATGGAATATTCTCCAGCAATCTAATAAATCATATTCACCCATCTCTTTATTAAATTCTTTAGAGGTCTTAATGATTTGATTTGTTGTTTTTTTGTTAATCTTACCAACTCTGTCATTTATAGGATCCATAATCATATTGAAATCCCCACCTATAATTATCTTCCCTTTTCTAAATTTGGTCAATTCTTTAAGGATTTTTTTTAAAAAGCTAATTTGATTGGTGTTTGGAAAATATAAATTGACTATACTTGTCATTAATCTGACCGCCCCAGATTATATATCTCCCTAACGGGTCTATGCTTCTAAACTCTTCTATTATTTTTAACTCTTGGCTGAAAAATATCGATACACCTCTAGATTTTTTATTAAATATAGAGTCAACTCTGAGGTTATAATTTTTTTTATCCATATATTTCAATGCCTCTTTATTCCAGTGTGTCTCCTGTAAAAGCAATATGTCTGCTTTCCTTTTTCTATATTCTTGGAAGGCCAAGTTCCTTTTAGAAGGGGAGTTTAGTCCATGTACATTATGGGATAATATCTTAATCATTTAGGCTTCAATAATTCTAATTACTATTTCCCTTAGTATCATTTTTGTTCTTTTCATATTTTTCCCTTTGTTATAAATATTATTTTTAAATATTTGGAATTTCTCCTCCAATTTCTTCCTTCGTATCCCCCTACCAATTCCTTTCAACCTACTATTATTTTTGGGAGATCCAAACATACTCACATTCATACAACTAACAAACAAACTCGGAAATGGACTTAAAATTATGTCCATCATGGTTATAGGGCAATTATGCCGATATTAGGAAATGTTAGGAGGTATTAACATCAGTAAATGGTCGTGAAGTCATACTAATACAATATCAAATTTTCATATACCGCAGATATATTAACTTTCGTTGTCAATAATACAAATAGGCTTAAATAAGTAGAAACATTAAAATCACAACAATTTTCATGTTACTAGTCGTAAACTTAGAAGAAAAAAATCAAAATTTATCATTCCATCATCTTAAACATTTTTCTGTGTATTTCTATTTGATGGCTAAATTCCATACATAGTTGTTAAAAAAAAGAAAATTAATTCTATGTACCCAAAATTCTTTGTAAGTCTTAATCCCTTCTTGTCTCATCCCCTCCCCTCTCTACTCCCCCCATCTCCGTGCCTATAAAGTGCAACTGTGCAATTATTTAAAATCTCTCTTCCCCTGTCAAGTGTATTTCTTATTGTGGACGTGATATTAATTAGGGGCTAATATCATCTTCCTTAAGTTTTATATACCTTTTAGTTGTGAACGTGTTGGTGTTAGAGAGTTGTGGTTATACTAATCCAAATATAAATTGTAATTCATTATTTTATCCGTGCAACATTTTATCCCAACTATTTTTAAAGTGCCTATGTGCTAAAACATAAATCCTTCTTCTCCTAAATTTTTTTTTTATCTGTGTGATTATTTATTGTATATTACAAAGAGAAAAACTATATTACTTAATTTACGTAAATTCTAATTATAAGCTACTAGTTTTAAAGTTCATTTTCCTCTTATATCCATGGGTATGTTATAATATATTGTGCTATAAATTACACTCCTTATCTATTATATTCAGTGAGTCCACTCCATATTATCTTACATCTTTCGGTAATATAAATACATGTGAAAAGAAAGAAAGGAAGGAAAGATTAGGAAAAAAAAAAAAAAAAAAGGGAAAAAAAAGAAAAAATACGCAGGCATCAAATATCTCAGGTAACTGGAAGAGGGGTCAATTATTAAGGGTCCATTCCACTTGTTTAAGTAACAGATTCGATGTTGTTTCTTTGTTATATGGCAAGTCAATTTTTATATCCCACTTGTGTAGTAAAGATTGTCCTTCTTTTAATGAATCCACTTTATGTCACATTGCATCTTTTAGTATAGTAATAGCATGAGGAAAATTCCATCTGTATAAAATTCCTTCTCTTCTCAGACTTGCTGTTATAGATAAATATTCTTTCCTTTTTATTAATGTTTGTGATGACAAATCATGAAAGAATTTTATTTTTTCATAGGGAAAGTCTAGAGTCTTTTTTTGATGCATAGCTTGTAAAATAGCGTCTTTAAATGGTAAAAAATGGATTTTGACAATAACGTCCCTTGATAATGCTTTGTTGGAACCCTTCGGTAGAGGAATTCTATATACAGTTTCAATTTTTGATTCTTCCTTAGGAAAATGGGGAATTAACCCGCTAAAAATTTCCTCCACAGCTTTCTTCAGCTCTTTATCTGGTATTTTTTCTTCAATTCCTCTTATTCTCAGGTTTTTCTTCTTTGATCTGTTTTCCATATATATAATTTTATTGGAGAGATCTTCTATTCTATTTTCAAGCTTTTGTATGGAATTTAAGAGGGTAATATTGTCAGATATTAACTTGTCACATTTTAACTCATTTTCATTTATTCTTATGGAGTTATCTTGAATTGTTTTTGTATTACTGTCATTTGTATGTAAATGTTGGATAAAAGCTTGCATGGGAAAGACATACTTTTCCATAGTGGCCAAATCTGGTAATGCATGATTAGTTTAATTTTGCAATTATTTTTTAATTTCCCCTATTTATTTAATCTGGGAGGATTTGTCCACTCCACCCCCCTCCCCCAGTTTCTACAAAAAGAGGTTGAAAGATGTCAGGGTTGTAGTATTATAATGAGAGAACAGAGAACAGTTAAAAAAAGTATGTTTTACTGCTTGTCTGCACATCTTATATATTTAATTCAAACAGAAAGCAGTTAAGGGGTAATATTTTGTTTGCTTAAAGGGAAATGTAAGTGAGCTGGGTTATGACTGCATCTGATAAAGGAGAATTAGTAGTGTATGAAAAGAAAATTTGACATGAAGAAAATAACAAAATAAGCATTTAAACACTTACCTTGAAGTTAGAAAAATATGTTTTAATTTCTGTAAGTTGCAACTTGGGGTTAACACCCTCCAAACCCAGGCTAAACTGGTATACAATTTGAAAATTTGTTTTGGCCAATCAGGAGAAAGTAAAGACTGGAACATTTGTATCAATATCTGGCAGTTGCTGTCTTTTTTCTCTCTGCCTGTCTCCTTATGGGCAATTTCAGATGTGACCCCAGCAACCATCATTTCCTTTAGAGGTCACACAGTCACACACTGTACCCTGCAGGGTACATTTTATGTAAGCTTCCTAGGGGTGTGGACATCCAGATATCAGTATCTAGCGTATAAATATGTAAGTACATTCAACTTTTTAATATAATACATATTTTTCTACTAATCATTAGCTGTTTAGTAGGAAACATTTGAAACCCAGCTCACTTACATATCACTTTAAGAAACATATGTGCTTTCCTCTACTAGATACAGGGCTAAAATACCCCAAAACATAAAACAGGTAGAAACTGTAATACAAGAAACTGAAGCTTCAGGGGCTCTACTAAAAAACAATATCTAAAATAGTTGTTAATGAGTTAAAAAATTACTTTTCCACATGTTTTCCAGCCTCTTTCTTATAATATACAGCAATTGTAGAAATTCATTTGACTCTTTTATACAGTAAGAAAAATACAAGTATGAAAAGCAGATTATAATCCATCTGTACATATAGCAATGTCCAGCATTTTACTCTGTCGTCTAGCTAATATGGCTCCTTCATATCTTGACAAGATTGATTACATACAAAAATAAAGCAATAGACAAATAATAGAATTGGAAAATGAGTCAGGTAAGTGTGCCTACAAAAATGGGATACTCAGAGTCGTAATGTCTCAACAGCCATTCTCTCTTTCTTTTAGGAGATAAAGACAGGAAGCTATTACTACATTAAAACAGGGAGTAGCTCTGTTTACTTTATTAACCCCTGCAACTATCTCTCTTTTTTTCTTCCTTTTTCTCCTACAGAAATGAGGGATCAATTACATCTTACTACATATAAACTGTTCCCTGCTCTATTGGAGCTTTTACCTAAAGTGCGATAACATGGCTCCTGTAAGAGTAAGAGTTACTGAACATCATACATGTTCTCATAAGGCTCTGCGAGTGCTCACAATGAGACAAATCCTTGCATGTAAATTTAACCTCCTGCAAGAGCAGAAAAAATCCTTACAAGACATATATGAGGCATTTAATAAACTAAAAGTGTCCCAGTAGGAGTAACAAGAAAATAGACTAAATAAGCATTTCCAAGAACTCTCATTAAATAAAATTGACGCCTAAGCCTCCTAAAGTACAAGATAAGCATTTCAAATGGTTAACACAGCACTAAACAACAATACTAAAGAACAAATCAACAAAATCACAATGTCAACTACAATTAACTGCTGACACAATTACTCGCTCAGTGTAAATCCTGCCATATGTGTGCACTGCTGGAACAGCTGATCTAAAGTTTATACCTGTGAGATGTGGGAGCATGTTGCAAGGGGAAGCAGGGGGATCAGGAGGCAGGCCAGTTCTGAGTTGGCAAGCACCAACAGATTTGCCAAATTGAGTGAAACTGTTGGGGATGTCCATTCAGGAATGGCAATGCCAGATAGAGCAGTTCCCTCTAACAGCCGGGAGAACAGTTCTACTCGAGGAGTGGGAGGGCAGAATATGCAGAGCAACAGACAGATTTTGGTGGTAGGGAACTTTAATATTAGGAAGGTAGACAGGGGGGTTTGTCACCCAGATCCCAGCAATCAAATAATTTGCTGTCTCCTGGGTGCTCAGATTCGGAATGTTGTGGATCGGGTAGATAAATTATTGGGAGGGGCTGGAAATTAACTGGCAGTGTTGGTACATATTGGTACCAATGACAATGTAAGTGGAAGACCAAGTGACCTAAATAATGATTTATAGAACTAGAAAATAAGCTTTAAGCAAGGACCTTCAAGGTAGTATTTTCCAAGATACTACCAGTGCCACGTGCTAGCCCAGGTAGACAGAAGGAGCTTAGGGAGGTTAATGCATGGCTAAACATATGGGTCATTAAGGAGGGGTTTGAGTTTTTAGTGCACTGGGATGACTTGGCTACAATCTCTGTAGCAGTGATGGATTGTACCCCAATGAAAAGGGAGCCTGTGTGCTAGGGGGTAGGATGGTAGAACGGCTGTGGGAGTTTTTAAAATAGTAGGTGAGGGGGATAGACTAGATGGAAGCAATGAAGTTGAAAGTGTAGAGGGTCTAACAAAGTAACTACTCATTGAGGATTAGAAGGGGGAGGGTTAGTATAGTCAATAGGGAGGTATTCATTAGTTATGTAAATACAGTGGCAAGTACTTCAAAACTGCAGAGTCATAACAACATAAAGTGTATACTTACTAATGTCAGGAGCTTGTAAGGGAAACTGGGTGAGTTAGAATTATTAGCAGTAAAAGAGAAATGGGACTTAATAGACATTACTAAAACATGGTGGGATGAGTCTCATCACTGGACTGTTTTGGATGATTATAACAGACCCCTTTTCCAGTTACTGGATCTTAGCCCATTAAAGGACAGACGGTTTAGCTACAGCCACTCCACTGTATTGTAATCTGCTTTATCCATTGTTTGCCAGATAAGCTAAGTACAGCTCTGATGTGCTAGACAGGATGTGTAGGATGTGACAGGATGTGTATTAGAAGGTAACACCAAATGTTCTCCGTTGTGAGCGATCAAGCTGCACCCTCTCATTTTTACTTTGTGTACACTCCCTCTGTATCTAACTGCTATAAATATTGTTGACTTTTCAAAAATAAAACAGTTCACTTCTGAGGCATATATAAATTGTATGTCTCTTATTTTGCTCCTGGTGGCTGTGATACTGATCCTATCTATACCCTGCAAGCAATTTGTCCTGGTCACTAGCACAGAAAGGTTACAGAGACTCCTGGAAGTGCCGATTCCTGGTGGAGAGACCCTGACTGGTACAAAAAACAGATATCACGGTGCTGGTGCTGAGATTTCCAAGAACCCAAACGGTGCTTGTGGGTAGTTAACCTGTAGTCTATAACAGGTGGCACTGGGCAGTAATAACCCATACAATCGTCACAATAACCTATTGAGTAAAGATATGGGCAATGGTAAAAGAGGAGGAGGGATTTGTCTGATAATGTTGAATCCTTGTGAGTAAAGTTATTCAGCTGTGGAACAAATTTGAAAAGAATATTGGTAGGAAAATGATTTAACCCCCCAAATATAATTGAAAGCGAGGAACTTTAATTATTGTTACAGATTGGAAATGAAGCTAATCATGGTCAAGTTCTAATAATGGGATATTTTGACATGAAACAAAACTGGATGAATGAGACCAGCAGTTCAGCTAAGGGGAGCAGGTTCTTGAGTTCACTCAGAGATCATTTTCTGGCACAGGTTATACAAGAACCTACTAGAAACAAGGCTATGGTTTTAGTCATCACAAATAATATTTTTATAGTATCATATATTGAAATAGGGGCCCCCTTGAGAAATCCACAATGAATGCCACCGCAAGACTCAGCTATAGTACTCAACGCTCAGTGGCAGCATCACCTTTCTGTCAATCACTCCACTAGCTTCCCGTAGCCTCCAGATTTAAATTTAAAATCATGATCCTAACTTACAAAGCCCTCAATAATGTTGCACCCCCTTATATAACTGCTCCCATCTCCAAAATACTCCCCCTCCACCCTCTTTGTTCTGCTAATAGCCTTCTTCTTTCCACCATTCTTGTCCTCTCGTTCCCGCCTTCAGGACTTTTCTTGTGCTGTCCTATTCTCTGGAACTCCTTGCCTCGCTCCATCAGACTATCTCCCTTTCCCAAAACCTTAAAAATCTCAATAAAACACATCACCTCACACCCTAAAATGCACAACACTTCTCTCGCCCTCCTGCGGGTTTTAAATCTTTCAAGGTGATTTGGGGAAAGCACTTTGGACACTGGATTCAAAGCTCAAATACAGGGCCCATCATCCTTTGCAATGTATTAATATTGCTATTGTTTTTTGCCTGAAGTTAACCCATGTATAGCACTACGGAATATGTTGGTGCGTTACAAATAAACAATCACATATATAGTTGTGAGCGTACGAGTTGTTGCTAACGCTGCGGGCTCGCGTAGCGAGCTGCGGCCCTCGAAGCGAGGGCACTGCCCGAGGGTCTCAGTTGCTGGCATGGAGCGCCGTAGGGTGAAAGGAGACACAAGGGCATGTAGGGGGTAGGCACCATTAAAAATGTGATCATCTAGAGGGGGTGATCAGATCATCCTTGTGGACCACTTGTATCTCTAATGTAGCAGCAAGCAGTAGGTTAAACACAGACATCAAACTAATTCTAATAAAGTTATACCTGCCCAGTGGTTAGCTCATACCTACCTGCCCTACAAACACATTTACAACCCCCATCATCAATAATACTGTCTGAGCAGTCAATGTGTATCCCTGGCATACAGTACCAGGTTATATATATGAAATGAATATATAACAAGATATATGTCAAAGGGATTGTAAAGGGACATGTTCTATGTGTATTGCACTTGGCCCCACTCATTGTACCAGCCCCACAACAACTAGAACAGTTTTTACAACAATTTGTTTTATGACTTTCTGCTCTTAGTCAGAAGTTTCCAAATATATTTGTCTTTTCATTGTGCAATGGTCCTTTAAATTGTTTGCTTTACAAAAAAAATGCATTTTGTGCCCTGTCCCTAAAATAAATGAAAGGACCCATTGATTTTATCAAATCAAATCTGGTTGGCCTTTTATGAAACAAAATCTTTTTTTGAATTATTAAGGTAAGAGTAAGAGTATAGATGCAAATATATGGATTTCTAGTGAAGACACATGGCGTGCCAGTTTTTACAGCAGGTACAGGTATGTTTACTTTCTGGGCTAGGCATTACTCACGTAACATACAGTGACCGGACGAGGGTTTACCAGGTTAAACATGAATCAACGAAACTCTTGGTTTGCAGAGCATCAAGGGATTGCATAGCTATAAAGTTCTTTGAGGATTTTTATGCATTGTCATACTTTTCATTGCTTGAAATATTTTAACAATGCAGCACTAATTCCATATTCCTCCAATATCCAGAATTATATGCTGATTGTGTACATAAAATAAAAATGGCATGCTTTCAAATGTTTTTAATTATAGTAAAAAATGCTAAATAATGAAGCTTATAAAAATGCAGATTAAGCTGTTTTCTTTTCTTTGTATATCTGCAAATTACGGTTTAAAACAGATTGGTAACATAAATCTAAATGGCGTTTATTGTTACTAATACAACGCAACTGTTACGATTAGAAATTGTAGTTTGAATTGTATAGATCTGGCGTGTCCAACAACAGCCCCTAAAAGCTGTAGCCATGCCAGATTTTCAGGCTATTTCTTTGTGATAACCTGGGACTAAAATAAAATAATAGTGCCATTAGTTGACCCAATAAAGCTTAAAAATACATGATACTGAGCCTCAAGGACTGGAGCTGTATACCTCTGGTAAAGAACCTTTACTGATTGTGGTTTCTTTGATTGGATTGATTGATTTGTCTTTTATTGATATCATTTTATTTTATTTATTTTTTAATGATATTTCAGAGGACTTTTAAAATATAACAGTATTTCATATTGACTACACTGATGCTTATACCCTTTGTATTGTACATTTATTTCTCAAGAACCAGCATCATTTAGCTTATGATTGGCAAAAGAGTGATAAAAGCCTCCAGAGTACAGTAATTTTACAGGTAATTTGGGTTCACATTTAAAAAATGTATTGCCTGCTCAGATTTCTCAGAAATACAGTTATTGTGCTGCACTCTGGGATACTGGGCAGGGACATGCAAACAAGTTAACAATGCATTTTCACCTTTTAGTCCAATACAACTTTATACATGGCTACTTTTATGCATATGGGCACTGTATTACTTAGCTTTAAAGTTTAGCATGGGAGGGATTATGCACGGGTTAGGCGACCTACCCACAGACTAAAACAATTCAATCTTTAAATGGATCTCATCAGTGCAGTAGCAGAGCTAGAAAATGGGGGCTGCGGTGAAAAAATTACTCCCCCCCCCAACCCAAAAAAAGTCCTATATTCCTTATATATGCTAATAAGAATAATTTCCATAACATATTCAAGATCCAACAAATAGAGAGTGTCTACATTTGAGGATCATTTTCAGTTTGAGACCCTGGCCAAACTGTCCCTTATTAGTTTTATTTGCAGAGTTAGTTTTATCAACAATGTGTTCAGCAAAATCATAAAATATGTCAATGAGTACTAACAACAAGCAAAAAGATAGTATGGAAAACATGACTTTCGTGAAGTTCCATTTAATAAAAAAAAAATAAAGATACATGAGAAGAATGGCTCTTCAACAGTGCTCTGAGGATGCAAACTGCATTTTTTAAATTGATATAGATCTTCTGTCAATAATGAGGTCGAGCCATAACATTCTAGGTTTGATGCATGGAAAGACAGAGAGGAATGTTAAATGAGTACAAATTAAAAGGGGGAAATTAAAAGTTAGGTAACATCTGGGGGGTTAACAAATGCTTGAGATGAACAAAGAAGGAAATAAAGGATTGTGAAGCAAATGTATTAATTGGCTTAAGGAAGTGAATTCTCTGGGAAAATAAAATCTACGAAACACCAATAATCATAAAGACCTCTATTAATCAACCAGCCAATTGTAATTCAAGCCAAGATGGACATAGCTGTTAATTTTATTTTTTTGTGGTTACTTTACATTTAAATGGGCAAGATCCTCATACTAACACTGCTGAACTTCTAAGCAAAAAAAGTCAGCCCATGGTAACAGCATGTGGGAGGGGGCTTTTGACCGGGCTAGGGCAAGTACTAATTGGTGGAGGATTGTTGGTGGGAGGAGTTTTCAGGGAACAAAACTAGATTGTCCTGCCCTGGTTAGTCTGTGTGGAGCACGTGTGAGCTTCCCTCCCTCCCTTCCCGGAGTTTAGTGATAGTCACATCTGTGGCGGGGTCTACACCAGGTTTGGTTATTGAGGTCTCCTGGGCAAGGGGTTCCTGGAGACTTCAGTTGGTTGGGCTCCCTTGGTAACTGTGAGCAGTCACCTCTGGTTCGTTGTTAAAATTATTTCAAATAAAAGCTGTGGCCTGTTTAATCTCATACTGTTGTTTGTCATTATTTGGGTTGGGGAATATTTTGTTGTAGGTTACGTACTAAGTCCCTTATGCCTAGGTCAAGAGATTTCCACCAACAAGATTTTTTCTTACCTCACTCACATGCAAGTCCAGCCCTTGAGGAAGCTCTATGTGCCGTAGCAACAACATTATCGTGCTTGTGCGCATGCACGATCACAAGCTTGTTCTGTTACTGACACAGGAGGGGGATTTTGTAGTGAGGGCCTGGGGGGGCAATCATGGGGCCCAGGGGGATGAAAGTTGCAGGGTTGATCACAGTGGGCAGTCTGCAGGGGGCATTAACACTTAAAACAAAATTGACAATACAAAAAAAAAAAAAAAGACAGGATTAGGCCCACCCTGAGGCCAGGGCCCTGGTGCATTGCACAAGCAGTAGCTCAGCCCCGGCATCAGTGGGAGGCTAGTCCCGAACTCATGCATTAGATTTTATGGGATGGCTACTTCCCCCAACATCATCAGCTTATGGTGGGCAAAATAGTGATAGAAGCCTGCACTGTAGAAAAAACCCAGCATAAATAAGTCCCTCAACCAATACAACTCTAACACTAGAAGACACACATGCTATTGTACTGTAATAATAAATATTCTCTTGGTGCCAACTACTGCACCTCCAAGTGGTCTGCACCCTTTCCAGGAGACTAGTCTATGATTTTAATAATCTCAGAGCAACAACATGTACCTTGATACAGGAGTGTGTCATCCTGGCTTAAGACTACACTTATTCCTAAACAATGTTGGCAGTTAAATTAGTTTTTTACACTTACTAACTATAGATATTTTTTTATTTTCTGACTTTGCCATTGAATGTTTACTTAACTAGGTTATACTTCTTTTTAACCTTTTGTATGAGTCTCCCTGAATGACTTTCTACGTCTACTCACAATGCCCACACATATATATTCACACAATTTGTTCCTCTACAGGCATGATGTTAACACGCATTTCACATGACACTATAGTAAGTGAAATATTACATGCCATCAGTTATTGTTAACACAGCAAATCACTTCCTTCATTTCAACTTTCTCAGTGATTTAGCAAAGTCAGCCAGACACCCCATTGTATGTATTTCTGTGCATAATAATTAAAATTAAAAAGAGAAATAACTTTTAAAACTTTACACATCTTATTTATTTCATAACATTGGTCCAAAAAATGAATAATGATTATTAACCACTATCAAATCAAAGGCATTTGAAATACAAATAAAATGAAATGTTCTTGTCTACTAATAACGCCAGTTAATATAATAGCTGTTAATTGTTTAAATTAAGTGTTAGATTCTATCATCTCTAATTATAGTGAAGATAATCATAACTAAAAGCAATGATGATAAGCACAGACATAGTCTGATAAATAGATACATTTCACATTTCTGGTCTTGCATTGTGAAACGATCAAATATCGAAATAAACATATTAAAGTATAAATAATTCTTGTAAGCATAGACCCTGAAAAAATTATTATTTTTTAAAATGTAGGGTTTTCTCTTATAAATGAAATTAAATTCCACAATATGCTTAATGGCAATGAACTTGATTACTCTGAAGGAGAATTGTAACAGACTGACTGATGTCAGGGGATGTGTTAGTAAAGGATCTAATTTCCTTTGGGAGAATTTACATTACCATAAACTATTAATAAATATGACCATTTCTTTCTAATGAATGATGAGCCTCATTTGCATGTAACTACCTAGAATCCTTAGCTACAGTGAAAACAGGGTCTACTAAGATTATGTGGAAACACATGTCTCCTGACCCACTTGAAACATGTAAGTGTACTCAGAATTGTCTTTTCTTTACATAATGAACATAGGGGGGGAGGGGGTTGGGGGTTCAATTGGCTTTCTACCCACCATAACATATTTAGGGTCTGGCCAGGGTCTCTTCCACTTCATTTCAATTGGTAGAAGCAACCTTACGTTGTTGAACGTCATATAATGGTGAAGGTATACTCTGTCAGTGGGTTTCTGGTACTGCACCCTAATCCATATGTATTTCCTTTACTTTGGGCCTCATTCAAATGCGATTTAGCCAATTGAATAGGGCCCTATATAAGCATATAGCATATTTTTTTACAGAAGTTTGTAGTTAGTGAAGACCTTGCTTTTGGATAGAAGTTCACTAACTAAAAACATCTGTAAAAACATATGCTATGTGCTTATATAGAGCCCTATTCAATCGGCCAAATTGCATTTGAATGAGGCCCTTTGTCTGAAAGCAAGATTAATTATCCTATACAGATCCCCATATCAGGCGAGTCAGAGGCAAAAAGTGGTATTTATTATGCCTCATTTACTTGTCACTACCCAGAATCCTTTGCTTCAGTGAAAATATTGTTTATTGCGAAGTTCTATCAGAAAATTAGTTCTCCTTGCCTGCTTGAGACATGTAAGTGATCTGAAAATTGTATTTTCTTTCCTTAATGAGGGATGGGCATTGTTAATCATTGATTAGACAAATTAGATTTCCTTAAAGGCATCTGCCCACTCACATCCCAAGTCCCATCAAAGACCTTTTAATCCCTCAATATTATACATTTGCCTCACAAAGGAATCTCGATAATTTTATATAATTCAATGTGTTATCTGACCGCCCCTGAGATCCGAATCCAAAGGTAAAATAGGCAGTACTTTTTGAGATAAAAACTACTTAGCTCATTCCTCGTCCATCAAAACACCAAGGAGAAGCACAAGGTCCACTAAAGGGGTGAGGAAGCCGGGATACATATATATATATTCATGATCATATCAAACATAGGAGATATAATTATGATTGTTGGCCACTTGTATCTCATACATGCTTGGTGAGACTAAAGGCGTAACTATGACCACATCCATGACATTTTTCTACTGAATAATTCATGATACACTCTGTCTCTGGGAGAGATCAGAACCAGGTAGTACATATTCATATACCTCAAGATAAAATAATTAATCCATTTCAATACAGTATGTGGTCCTAAATTAACTGATTTGTTATTCTTTGTATCTAGAATATTAATACTACAGTGCATATTGAAATGTTTCTATATTTTACTAAAATATTAAATTGTTGTTCTTTTTCTTCTGTTTTTGTGCAGTACTTGAAGAAAAATGATGTTAGCACTACCTGGTATTAATTTTACTGTAAAAATTAAATATATATATAATAGCAATAATAAGGTAAAATATTTCAAGTGAGCTGTTATTTTGTTTTATTGATTTTGGTCAGGGAATAATATTGATATCCTAGAAGCAAGCAAGACATGTACAATTTTTGCAGGGTCTGGGGAATGTTTCTTTTTTTAATAACTTTAATAAACTATCAGAAACGCTTCTCCTCTGAAATGGATATCTCCTGGGAAAATACTTCAGAAAGAGTGGCAGTGAGTTTATTTCATGTGAAATAATTTTACAGCAGAAGACATTTCTGTTTTATTAATAAAGTTTTTTTTCTGCCTTGCCCTGCCGTCTGTAGAATACCATTCTGGTAACAATCAAAAATATTAAAACAGATAATAAAGTAATGAATAAAAGACAATAGGATTTCTAATCAGTGTAGACTAATCAGTGTTGTCATGTCACAGTGCAATGAAAAAGTGCCCATGGAAATATAATGGAAATTATGGCTTTATAATTACTACATTCATTATATATGGCATTTTTTAAAATTAAAAATAATTAATTTTAGTAATTGTGTAAACCATGTAACAGTAAAGAATAATTCCATAGTATATAATTTACTCAGCTGGATTAATTAAAAAATGTAAAACATATACAGTAGACTCTCAGATAGCAGGCACCCATGGGGATTGGAAGATGCCTGATCAATGTATTTTCTGGTTGCTTGAGAGTCACTATTAAAATAGGCCTAGATTAGCTGCACATAGGATGCTCTGATAAGTATATTTGTCAGTGAGGGCTGTTCTAGCAGCAGCATCTTTCACTCCTCACTTACACACAGGTACGTTTGGCTGGAGGGTGTAGTGCTGAACCTGGGGAATGTAACGCCAACACTGCCCTGGCTTAGTCATGTCTGTCTGCTTCCAGGTAAAACTGATTTGCACAGTGGGTGCAGTCTAGGTGCCTGTAAGCATTTTACTGCATGACAACCTGGCTCCTGGCATTTGTCGAGCCCTGTAAAATGTAACTTTTATTTAAAGTACAGTATTGAATTTTTGGGGGGTTGCTTGAGAGTCTACTGTATATGGTTTCTGGGAAACAGACAGTGTGCTTCTTGGAAAAAGAAAATTACTTATAACGCAAACAAACATATATATTTTTATCTAATTCTACAAATGGCAAAGCCCATAACATAACTCCCAACAAATAATAAAAAAATGACATTCTTGAGAAAAGTAGTATTACAGCCATTCTCTATGAGGTGTAAATATTTATTATGTGCCCAGTACTCCATAGAGACACTCCAGAGAGAAAACAACAGAATGGACCAGAGAATGGTGGACATGGTGGGTGCCCTTAAATGTGGGACTTTACTTCAAAAGAGCGACATTTCAGAAGGTAAGAGGGACCTGGATTCTCATGAAAAGACATTTGGGAGGTATGATTTAATGAAGAAATGCTTCTAGTGAAATCTGCCACTGCTATTTTTAGCATCTTATAAAAATATGATCACTCTGCAAGGAGCCTCCCTTTGACGAAACAATTGCAAAAAAAGTCAATGACTACTCCTGGTAACAAATCATTTACATGCTAGTAAATAAGGACTGTATTTTTTTTTCTGCTTCCTAGAAACATTTTGTCTGTTATCACGTCTATTTCTTCAAAGGAGCATACGTTAAATATGGAACTACAAAGAAGTGTAAATAATACATTCAATATTTGTATTTTTGTAAATCAAGTCTGTAATTTATTGTCGACAAGTGTGAGTTTCGGCCTACGTCCCCACCCATGGTTGTCTAAACAAAAGTCTAATGGTTTACAGTACTATAATTCAGAATTTCGCAACGCATACTAAACAAAACTATATCAATTTCAAAAGCTTCAAAATGAAGAATAAATAACCAGACATCTTTTTTAGAGTTAGCGGTAGTGTACAGTATATAATATTTTACTTACCTTATGCATCGGAATATTTTTCTCAGGAAAGCAGCACTTTTGTTCCCAGCTGTCATTGTAAATACATATAAGTGAGTTTGTATTCCATGAAAGGATGTAGAAAATAGTTTACACAAAATAGAAAATGCCAATTTGTCTCAAATAGAAGTTGTTAATCCAATTAGTTGTGATGTTTCCACGCGGCTTCCTGCTCTGTACGTAATGAAAAGGAATATTACATACTTCATACAGTGCTAGTCTCTGTTGAGATAACAGTGGGGTAGAGTCCACAGCTGACTGTACAATGCCGCAGTAATCATTAACAAGAGATTTAATTAGAATAGGAACAAATATTTAAAATGAAAACGTAAAAAGATTATAAACTGAACAACTCAAAGTGTGTCAGTGTCTCACAAAGCTTTGATAGTTTTGTTATTTACCAAAAATGGAGCTAATAAGCTTATACAAGGGTGCGTTTTCACACAAGGGTAACATTACCTAGAAAACTATTGTCGGGAAACTACCATTTAAAATAAGCAACATGTTTTTAGAATGTAGGAAAAAACACAGCGTCTAATTCATTACTTTTTCTATGCAATTATGCCACGTATAAAAAAAGTTGTACATAGAGGTCGTTTAAGTACAAAATACATGCGATGTACTGTTATAATCATCTTACTATTTTTTTATAATTTTCCAGTAACCCCATGGCTGTACGCAGTTAAGGATATTGGGGGTTTGACAGTGCTAGGAATAGGATGGGAAGTAGGAACACAAGGGGTTAAGTTTAGGGGAGGTGCTGGAATATTACACTGTATAGATTAATATTGTTTCTTAAAATATTACAGTGTATAGATTAATTAAGTTCAAATATCAAGTTATCGACAAGTATACTCTGTGTGCAGAAATAGCTTTAATTGGTATAGCAGTAAATATCAAAGATAAACAATTATAAGTGTTTACACTTGTAATATTTAGTTAGATCATAATATACAATCTATCGGACGTGCATTACAATCTTTTTGGGATGATTGGATAACAATTAGTCTTCACACACTTTATATCTGGTTAGATCAATACAGAGATCAATAAGCAGTGTATACAAACTTATGAAATGTGGATTAACAATTTATTTTAATACAATCTATATTCGGTTAGTTCAATATAGGAGTATATAAACAGTGTATATCTTATAAAGTTTGGTTAATCGTCTGTATATATATATATATATGGTTAGTGCAATACAGAAATGATATGCAAAGTGTATAAACAATCAGGTGTCTATTTGATATATATATATATATATATATATATATATATATATATATATATATATATATAATATTAATAATTAGCAATATAACCTATTACTCTATGAAAGCAGTAAAATATAGTATATCAATTTATATGGTAGTTAGAATATATATATATATATATATATATATATATATATATATACAGGGAGTGCAGAATTATTAGGCAAGTTGTATTTTTGAGGATTAATTTTATTATTGAACAACAACCATGTTCTCAATGAACCCAAAAAACTCATTAATATCAAAGCTGAATATTTTTGGAAGTAGTTTTTAGTTTGTTTTTAGTTTTAGCTATTTTAGGGGGATATCTGTGTGTGCAGGTGACTATTACTGTGCATAATTATTAGGCAACTTAACAAAAAACAAATATATACCCATTTCAATTATTTATTTTTACCAGTGAAACCAATAAAACATCTCAACATTCACAAATATACATTTCTGACATTCAAAAACAAAACAAAAACAAATCAGTGACCAATATAGCCACCTTTATTTGCAAGGACACTCAAAAGCCTGCCATCCATGGATTCTGTCAGTGTTTTGATCTGTTCACCATCAACATTGCGTGCAGCAGCAACCACAGCCTCCCAGACACTGTTCAGAGAGGTGTACTGTTTTCCCTCCTTGTAAATCTCACATTTGATGATGGACCACAGGTTCTCAATGGGGTTCAGATCAGGTGAACAAGGAGGCCATGTCATTAGATTTTCTTCTTTTATACCCTTTCTTGCCAGCCACGCTGTGGAGTACTTGGACGCGTGTGATGGAGCATTGTCCTGCATGAAAATCATGTTTTTCTTGAAGGATGCAGACTTCTTCCTGTACCACTGCTTGAAGAAGGTGTCTTCCAGGAACTGGCAGTAGGACTGGGAGTTGAGCTTGACTCCATCCTCAACCCGAAAGGGCCCCACAAGCTCATCTTTGATGATACCAGCCCAAACCAGTACTCCACCTCCACCTTGCTGGCGTCTGAGTCGGACTGGAGCTCTCTGCCCTTTACCAATCCAGCCACGGGCCCATCCATCTGGCCCATCAAGACTCACTCTCATTTCATCAGTCCATAAAACCTTAGAAAAATCAGTCTTGAGATATTTCTTGGCCCAGTCTTGACGTTTCAGCTTCTGTGTCTTGTTCAGTGGTGGTCGTCTTTCAGCCTTTCTTACCTTGGCCATGTCTCTGAGTATTGCACACCTTGTGCTTTTGGGCACTCCAGTGATGTTGTCTGAAATATGGCCAAACTGGTGGCAAGTGGCATCGTGGCAGCTGCACGCTTGACTTTTCTCAGTTCATGGGCAGTAATTTTGCGCCTTGGTTTTTCCACACGCTTCTTGCGACCCTGTTGACTATTTTGAATGAAACGCTTGATTGTTCGATGATCACGCTTCAGAAGCTTTGCAATTTTAAGAGTGCTGCCTCCCTCTGCAAGATATCTCACTATTTTTGACTTTTCTGAGCCTGTCAAGTCCTTCTTTTGACCCATTTTGCCAAAGGAAAGGAAGTTGCCTAATAATTATGCACACCTGATATAGGGTGTTGATGTCATTAGACCACACCCCTTCTCATTACAGAGATGCACATCACCTAATATGCTTAATTGGTAGTAGGCTTTCGAGCCTATACAGCTTGGAGTAAGACAACATGCATAAAGAGGATGATGTGGTCAAAATACTCATTTGCCTAATAATTCTGCACTCCCTGTATATATATATTGAAGCAATATGTATCAAAATTGGTTATAATGTATTGGTATATTGGTTGCAAGTTAAATAAACCTTTTATTTAGGTATGGGCAAGCTATTGTTTGGTTACTAGCAACTTGCCCGCCAAAAATAACAGTAATTAAATGTGTATGTTTTGAATTCTGTTTTGCACGTAATATGCCACTTTGAACCTTTTCTTATCTATAAAGAAGTACAATTATTATATGAAACATGTTTATTTTTTTTAACATGCAACTTGTAGGTGACCAGCTGGTAAATCATCTTTTTTTAAGAGTAGTAACATTTGAATGTAAGAACAGGTCAACATTGTCTTAATGAGAATTATAAACATGACATAGGCATGCAATTTGACCAATTGAATAGGGGTCTAAATAAGCACATAACATATTTTTTTAAATAAGTTTTTAGTTACTAAACATCTATCCAAAAACAAGGTTTTCACAAACTAAAAACGTATTTAAAAAAATATGTTATGTGCTTATTTAGAGCACTATTCAATTGCCGAAATCGCAATTGAATGAGGGCCATAATGTTTTGTAACATGCAACTTGTAGATTAACAACTGGTAAACTAAATATGTATTGAATCCAGAGGAAGGCAAACAGTAAAAAGCCCCATTGAAACTTAGCCAATTGTATCAAAGTGGGAAAAAAATTATTCCTTCCTGACCCCATTAACTGGCAATAGGATTACTCCATGGATTATTTTCTCCATTGAATTATACATTTAAATTGTACAACAAAAGCTCCTCTTCCTCTTAACATGAACTTTGAAATATATGCAATGAAACAACTTTGCACGTTTTTTTCCAAAAATTGTAACATTATAAACAGTAACTTAATGAAGTAACATTTAAACTGTAATTGTTATAAAATGCAAGCAAAGTGTTTTGTGGGGCTAATCATGCTAAAAGGCAACTTCCATAAAATTAGAATATCTTATTTTGTCGTTGTTGATTTTTGATGGTTGACATTTTGGTGTTATTGTTGTAATTTGTGAAAATGACACATAGAGTTTCCTATGTGAAATAGTGGTCCTCTAAAAAGAGAACGCCAGACATCAAAGTTCGTCGGCAGGGTGTAACCACTGTTCTCTATGGTTTTTGCCATTTTATAGAGTTTCTGATGGAAATAGTGGTCCTCTGAAAAGAGTCTGAGTGACATAAAATTTTGTAATTTTATGTGACTCAGACTCGAAATCAAACCACTGTTCTCTATATTTTTTTTGTTGTTGTTGTTGTAAATTTGTTCTTGAGATGAAAGCATTTTTGGGGAATGGCACATAGAGTTTCCTCATAACAGAGATATCTAATTTTTTCCTGGAAGTAAAACCACTGTTCTTTATGTTTTTTTGCCATTTGATAGAGTTTCTTATTGAAATAGTGGTCCTCTAAAAAGAGCCTGAGTGACATAAATGTTCGTCCTCGAAATCAAACCACTGTGCTCTATTTTTTTTTCTTGTGAAATTGTCGTTAAGGTGAAAGATTTTTTTTTTGTTCTGTGCCATGTCTTGTATTGTTATATTTTGTTGAATTAATGCTATAGTACCTCATAGTAGACAATGTTTTTTATAAAAATGGGGCCATCATCTAATAAATCAGCTTGACTTTGGTTGTTTTCAATGTAAACTTTAATAGCCTCTGGATTCTTGCATCTTGAGAATGCAACATACAGCTGGCCATGTGCAAATAATGGTTCTTCTAAAAAGATACCCACAGACTTGAAAGTTTGTCCTTGTGATTTATTAATGGTCATGGCAAATGTAATGATGATGGGAAATTGTCTCCTTTGAAGTACAAAAGGGAGGCTGCTTTCACTTGGTGCCAAATCTATTCTTGGTATGAAAACTCTCTCTCCTTTATGGGTACCAGTTAGAATTTCAGCATGTATGAAATGGACCTTTAATTCTTGAAGAATTAATCTGGTTCCATTACATAGGCCTTTTTTGGGTTCATATTTCGCAGTAACATGACAATTGCACCTTGCTTTAGCTGCAAAATAAGTGATGGCATTCCAGAGGGAGTTAATGAGTTAATGAATTCAGTTGAAAAGTTTGTCTGACTTTCTTTGCCATCACCAAGTACAGAATCAGCACTGTGATCGTTTTTTTGTGGTGCATTTTTTTTATTTTTTATATTTCATTATTGAGGAGTAATGCATCCTTATTTTTGCATGTTAGTATTACTTTTTTGGTAAGCTCTGCATAGTCCTCGTTATTTATTGTATTGTGGAATATAGCTGATATGAGATCCTATTTGCAAATCATATGAGCTGGGATGTGCACGGTACCATCGGTAAATTTTGTATTCGCTCTGTTTTTCCTTCTCCAATGTTAATGAGCCAATCATTGAACTCATTTCTCCTTCTAAACTCATATTTTGTTGTAATTGAAGATGGGTAAATAGTTTCCATAGTGTACTTGACTTTATACATGTTTCGACAATGTCGGTTTGATTTCCATGTATAACGACAGGCAATGTTTGTCTAAAATCTCCACCTAACAACATTACCTTTGCATAAAAATGGCAAATCATTATCCATGACTTCACGTAGCAAATGGTCAATACATTGTAGGGCATGGTATGACATCATTGTAGCTTCATCTATTATAATTTATTTATTTTTTTGAATTTTTTTTGCTTGCAATGATGTCATTCGAGTATCCGACACTGAGGTTTCCAGAATGGGAACTGGCAGTTTAAATCCACTATGCACAGTTTTTCCACCTTCTAACAAAAGTGCAACAATTCCAGTGGTTGCAAATGGCAGTGCTATTTGACCTTGTGCTCGAACAAAACTCATCAATAAATTATAAAGATAAGTTTTTCTTGATCCGCCAGGTCCATCTAGATAGAAATAACGCTCTTTGAGCATGTCATCATCTAGGGCATTTTTGATTGCATTAAATGCTTGCAATTGTAATGTATTTAAAGTTGCAAGTCTTTCTTCTGTTCTTTCTCTTTAAAGCTGAGTGTCATAGTCTTCAAAGTTTATGTCGTCTATGAGACCTGGATCTGGTAGATTAAAACTTGCACAACTTAATCCATGAGTTAAAAAGAACTCTTGAATTTCAATTAATGCTTTTAAATGTGCAATGGGCTCATTGTATCGTTGCAAGACGTCTTCAGACATATTTGTTTTAAATTTGTCCCACAAAGCTAATGTTTTTGGAGCATTTGAGAAGATACAAATTAATGCAAATTGTTCCATCATCTGCCGTGGCATTTGACATAGTGCTGCTTCTTCTAAAACTCTTTCCCATTCTGTATCATCAGCTAGGAAGTTTCTATGGCGCGCAGCTAAATGGAAGGATTCATATACTATGTCATTAACAGTTCTTAAGTGTTCAAAACTTTGTGCACCAGGAACATTTAGAAGTAGTAGTCGTAAGCAGAAACGTTCAAGGTCTCTTGGACTTACAGTGTAAATTCTTGGTATTATTTTATTTCCACGTCTTTTTATTTTTCGCCATAATCCATTAACAAAAACAAAATGGTATGGAATGTCAATATATAACAATTGCCTTGCTTCTAAGTCAGTAGAATTTAATTGAAACCATGCAGTTAGTGTAGTTTGGCGATGCTCACTTTGTGCCAAAGCATTTGTTTCATTTCCAACATGGCAATACACTCAATGTCTTTGTGGCAAATGTACAGCTAATCGATATACTGCATGTGAGCGATTGTGCATTTCAAATTTTGGAAGACAGCACATTGCTTCGGGCGCACTTACATAGCAAGCATCTATATGAGATGCACATTCATCATGTACTAACTCACTGGGTTCGTTATTTTCAGCACTTTTGACCACTACAGTAGCTGCATCATAGCCTTTGTAAATATTTTTGTAGACATATTTAATGGATTTTATAGAAGTGCAAGCTTCCACATTAATGTGTGCATTATACTTCATGAGTAAATGTGGATTGTATGGTACCACATATCTCTTATCTACCTTTTTTCCACGAATAATGGCATTTTGGCCTTCTCTTCTTCTATATAATGGATAGCCATCCCAATTAGCATAAATTTTGTCTCTATAATCTTTTGGAAATTCTTTAGTACATTTCTTATTTTCCATACATGGTGGCTGTGGATTAATATCTCCACACGGTCCATGAATCATAAGATGAGTTACAATCAGTGGCGGCCCGTCCATAGGGGCGTCGGGGCAAGCGCAATCCCCAAAAGTTTTCAGTGACCCAGCAATAAAAAAAGACAAATAATAATTAGAAATAATCATAAAACAATAAAATATCATCTTTAAATTAGCATTTAAGTGTTCTTTCTTAAGTATGCTTTCATTCAAAATATTACCTGGGACACTGTCTCTTTAAGATAACCCCTTGTATGCCTTAACTGCTGTGTGCTATCCATTGTAACTAGCTTCCCTGCACTGTGTGATCATATTACACTAACCTGACACTGTGAGAGCGAGTCATGACCGTTAATGAATGCCGCTCAGCCACCAGGGAGAAGCTATGCATGGGCAGTGAAAATGTATCAATTTCAATGACTGACAGCCTTTCAGCATTATCCAATCAATGCTGAGAGGCTGTCTAGTTTCCATGATCCCCACATAAGCCCACCCAGACTGTTAGCCCAGGGCACCCACTAACAAATAGAGACCCGAGTTAGTGTTTGACTGACAGGTGCCCTGGCAGCACTGCTATAAAAACCTGACCCCCTAAGCCAGCTCCCTTTGTTTCCCAGCTCCTGGTGCTAAAGAACCCATCTACAAGTAAGTAGAAACACTGCCCTCAGTGCCCTGCCTTGCCCAGCCAAAGCCCCTAGTCCCCCTAATAAAAAAAGGGTCCTCCAGTTACCCCACTATGCCTACCTGTCACCCACCCACCTAAGCCAACAATGCCTGTGCCACCCCCCCATCACCCACATGGGGCCTGTGCCACCCCCCGATCACCCCCACCTTGGCACCTTAACCTACCTAACTAGTACCAAGCAACCTACCTACCACCCTGACTAAGTGACCCTACCCTGACCCAACTACCAACTTGGTAGTTGTGTCAGGGTGGAATAACTGGGTCAGGGTGGTAGGTAGGTGGCTTGGTAGTACCAAGCCAAGCCACCTACCTACCACCCTGACCCAGTGACCCTACCCTGACCCAACTACCAAAAAAAAAAAAAACAACAATCTAATGAAGCTCCTCCTACAAGGAGCTCCCTCTGCGACTAATTGATTTTTTCCCACGCTCCTCCTTTTATTCTATTTTTGAAGGACTCTGATTGGCTGAAATTTTGATTGACATTGATTTAGACCAATCAGAGTCTTTAAAAAATTAGCAAAGCAGGTATGGAAGCCTGTAAGGGCAAAAAAGGTTTGTGTGACCCTGTATGTATTATACATATTACAGGGCTATTTATGTGATATACATGTTACAGGATAATATCCTGTAACATGTATAGCAAATAAATAGCACTGTAATATGTATAATAAATAATGTCTAATAAAAATACATGAGCAATAATCAAATAATTAATAAAGTACATCAATTAATCAATTATTAAATATCAATTAATATATTTTTTAGTTTTATGTATATTGCTTTATGTGTGTGTGTATATGTATGTATATATATATATATATATATATATATATATATACATATATCTATATATATTTTTTTTTATATTTTTTTTTATTTTATTTATTTTTTTATTTTTTTAATGTACAGTTTGGGCCTATATGGTTTTGATTGGTTATTTAAGGTTTTTAAGGTGTGGTTGGGGCCTATATGGTCACACTTGGTCTTTTAAGGTTTTTAAGGTGCGGTTGGGGCCTATATGGTCACACTTGGTTATTTAATGTTTTTAAGGTGCGGTTGGGGCCTATATAGTCACACTTGGTATTTTAAGGTTTTTAAGGTGTGGTTGGGGCCACCAGGGAGAAGCTATGCATGGGCAGTGAAAATGTATCAATTTCAATGACTGACAGCCTTTCAGCATTATCCAATCAATGCTGAGAGGCTGTCTAGTTTCCATGATCCCCACATAAGCCCACCCAGACTGTTAGCCCAGGGCACCCACTAACAAATAGAGACCCGAGTTAGTGTTTGACTGACAGGTGCCCTGGCAGCACTGCTATAAAAACCTGACCCCCTAAGCCAGCTCCCTTTGTTTCCCAGCTCCTGGTGCTAAAGAACCCATCTACAAGTAAGTAGAAACACTGCCCTCAGTGCCCTGCCTCGCCCAGCCAAAGCCCCTAGTCCCCCTAATAAAAAAAGGGTCCTCCAGTTACCCCACTATGCCTACCTGTCACCCACCCACCTAAGCCAACAATGCCTGTGCCACCCCCCCATCACCCACATGGGGCCTGTGCCACCCCCCGATCACCCCCACCTTGGCACCTTAACCTACCTAACTAGTACCAAGCAACCTACCTACCACCCTGACTAAGTGACCCTACCCTGACCCAACTACCAACTTGGTAGTTGTGTCAGGGTGGAATAACTGGGTCAGGGTGGTAGGTAGGTGGCTTGGTAGTACCAAGCCAAGCCACCTACCTACCACCCTGACCCAGTGACCCTACCCTGACCCAACTACCAAAAAAAAAAAAAACAACAATCTAATGAAGCTCCTCCTACAAGGAGCTCCCTCGGCGACTAATTGATTTTTTCCCACGCTCCTCCTTTTATTCTATTTTTGAAGGACTCTGATTGGCTGAAATTTTGATTGACATTGATTTAGACCAATCAGAGTCTTTAAAAAATTAGCAAAGCAGGTATGGAAGCCTGTAAGGGCAAAAAAGGTTTGTGTGACCCTGTATGTATTATACATATTACAGGGCTATTTATGTGATATACATGTTACAGGATAATATCCTGTAACATGTATAGCAAATAAATAGCACTGTAATATGTATAATAAATAATGTCTAATAAAAATACATGAGCAATAATCAAATAATTAATAAAGTACATCAATTAATCAATTATTAAATATCAATTAATATATTTTTTAGTTTTATGTATATTGCTTTATGTGTGTGTGTATATGTATGTATATATATATATATATATATATATATATATATATATATACATATATCTATATATATTTTTTTTTATATTTTTTTTTATTTTATTTATTTTTTTATTTTTTTAATGTACAGTTTGGGCCTATATGGTTTTGATTGGTTATTTAAGGTTTTTAAGGTGTGGTTGGGGCCTATATGGTCACACTTGGTCTTTTAAGGTTTTTAAGGTGCGGTTGGGGCCTATATGGTCACACTTGGTTATTTAATGTTTTTAAGGTGCGGTTGGGGCCTATATAGTCACACTTGGTATTTTAAGGTTTTTAAGGTGTGGTTGGGGCCTATATGGTCACACTTGGTTATTTAACGTTTTTAAGGTGTGGATGGGGCCTATATGGTCACACCTGGGCCCTCATTCAATTGCAATTTGGCCAATTGAATAGGGGTCTAAATAAGCACATAACATATTTTTTTTAATACGTTTTTAGTTAGTAAACATCTATCCAAAAACAAGGTTTTCACTAACTAAAAACTTATTTAAAAAAAATATGTTATGTGCTTATTTAGAGCACTATTCAATTGGCCAAATCGCAATTGAATGAGGGCCTTGGTCTTTTAAGGTTTTTAAGGTGTGGTTGGGGCCTATATGGTCACACTTGGTTATTTAAGGTTTGTAAGGTGCGGTTGGGGCCTATATGGTCACACTTGGTTATTTAAGGTTTTTAAGGTACGGTTGGGGCCTATATGGTCACACTTGGTCTTTTAAGGTTTTTAAGATGTGGTTGGGACCTATATGGTCATACTTGGTTATTTAATGTAGTTAAGGTGCGGTTGGGGCCTATATGGTCACACTTGGTCTTTTAAGGTTTTTAAGGTGTGGTTGGGGCCTATATGATCACACTTGGTTATTTAAGGTTTTTAAGGTGGGGTTGGGGTCTATATGGTCACACTTGGTTATTTAAGGTTTTTAAGGTGTGGTTGGGGCCTATTTGGTCACACTTGGTCTTTTAAGGTTTTTAAGGTGCGGTTGGGGCCTATATGGTCACACTTGGTCTTTTAAGGTTTTTAAGGTGCGGTTGGGGCTTATTTGGTCACACTTGGTTATTTAAGGTTTTTAAGGTGTGGTTTGGGGCCTATATGGTCACACTTGGTTATTTAATGTTTTTAAGGTGCGGTTGGGGCCTATTTGGTCACACTTGGTCTTTTAAGGTTTTTAAGGTGCGGTTGGGGCCTATATGGTCACACTTGGTTATTTAAGGTTTTTAAGGTGTGGTTGGGGCCTATATGGTCACACTTGGTCTTTTAAGGTATGTTTGGGGCCTATATGGTTCCACTTGGTCTTTTAACGTTTTTAAAGTATGGTTTTGTTTCTTGAATGGTCTGATTGATTTGCTTGTTTTCTTTCAACCCCAGGTGAAAACCCTCTGTGGCAGCAGATTTGTTTGTACTCGTTGGTCAACTTACTGAACGTGAATACCCTGAGAAGAAGAGCCGACTAATGGTAAGTGTCACTGCTTTAATTTTTCTGTTAATGCGTATAGGTGCAATTATGATATTGCTGTAGTCTTGTCACATGAGTTTTTTCAATCTATATTGTATACCAATGAATTTAACACATTGTTACTTTACTTCTTGACATTGCTGCATTGCTGATCATGTATTTCAATGGGTGTTGCAAGTATAAGGTCATTGGGCGGGGCTTATAAAGGTCATTATGACGTCAGGGGGAGGAGTTATAAAAATGGGTGTGGTTTGAAAAAGGTGGAGGGGCTATGTTTCGCCCTGGCACCCCTCCAACTTGAAAGTTCACCAGCCGCCACTGGTTACAATCCCATATAGTCTACCATGAATTTCTAGATCTGGTAGTTCACTGAATCCACTTTGTCACCAGTATCCAATTTATCTTTCTCTTGAAGGAGGGCATAGCATGACAACATTGTGGCCTTATCTATTATAATTAATTTACTTTTTTTCAATTTTTTTGCTTGTAATGATGTCATGCGAATATCTGACACTGAGGTTTCTAAAATAGGCATTATCATTTTAACACCCTGGTCAGACCACAGCATGAACATTATTAATCTGGAGGATTCACTGGCCTTAAAAGTAATAAAAAGATGGAAAATCAATCCAATACTATTCAAAAATATAGATAATCTTAACGCAGTGAAAAAGGATACCTTGGAATTTTTTGAGCTTAATAAAGATTCAGTGACCTCCAGTAAGACACTGTGGTGTTCCTATAAAGCCTATATCAGGGGCATCTTCATTTCAAGGATGGCAGACATAAACAAGCAAAGGGGAAAACCCCTAAAAACTTTATATATTGAACTAGAAAAATTACACCAGCTCATAAAATAACTGCACTAAACAATCAAATAAATCATATTCTACAATCTCAGGCAGATAACCTTCTTTGGAGATTACAACAATCAAAATTTCTATATGGCAATAAAACTGGTAAAATTCTCGCGAATAGGCTAAAGAAACAACAAAATCATAATAGGATCCTAAACCTATTAGATAATGAGAAAAAAGTTCATATGAATCCGGATAAAATCGGTGAGCTCTTTCGGGAGTTCTATGAGAAACTATACAACTTAGATAAGGATGACAACTTTGTAAAACCAGATAGGGCAGATATTGATACCTTCCTAGATAAGATCCAGTTCCCTAGGATTTCTGACCAAGAATCCGTAGATCTAAACAGGGAAATATCGGGCGATGAAATTATTAAAGTAATAAATTCTGGTAAAACAAATAAAGCCCCAGGTCCAGACGGTTTTGACCATCTGTTCTACAAGGTATTACAGTCAGAGCTTAAACCGGTTTTACATAGTTTATTTAATGAAATTAAACAATCAGGTCACATTCCTTTAGAAATGACCGAGACAAAAATTATAAACATCCTAAAGGAAGGGAAGAATCCTGAGGAGTGCAGTAGCTACAGACCAATCTCTTTAATAAACATAGATGTCAAATTGTACTCAAAAATTCTAGCAAACAGGCTAAAGAATATCATTGTCAATATGATCCACCCGGATCAAACAGGGTTTATCCCAGGACGCCAGACATCAGCTAACTCAAGAAGACTTTTGAATATATTATCTTATGTCAAAGAAAAAGACATACCGGTAATGATACTATCACTAGATGCCGAAAAAGCCTTTGATAGAGTTAACTGGGAATTTTTACAATGTGTATTGATGAGATTTGGTCTGGGTGAATTTGCTTCCAAGTCTGTTAAAGCTCTTTATAGAAACTCCTTTTCACGAGTCGTGAATACGGAATTTGAATCAAAACAATTCAGAATTGGGAATGGTACCCGTCAGGGGTGTCCTCTATCCCAGCTTCTATTTATACTCTTCATGGAACCACTGGCAATATACATACGACAGTGCAAGGATATTAAAGGGGTTTGTATAGGCAAAGAAGAGTTCAAATACATGGCATTTGCAGACGATATCATAGTCACCTTAACAAATCCGTTACATGCCTGCTATAAACTCCAAGAATTAGTCGAGGAGTTTGGCAGGCTATCCTTTTTCAAAATTAACCACTCAAAATCAGATACCTTAATAAAAGGCATAACAACTGTAATTAAAAATAAATTAAGGGAAGTCTTTCGCTTTAACTGGGACTCTAAATATATAGTTCACTTAGGTATAAGATTTTCTTTCAGAGTGGATAAAATTCTCAAAGACAACATTAATGAGGTGATGAAGCGAATTAGACCCACATTAATTGATTGGAGCTATTTTAACCTATCTTGGTCTGCTAGAATAGCCTCAATTAATATGAACATACTTCCCAAAATTACATATTATATGAGATCCATACCTGATGTTTTAGCCAACAGTTATTTGAAGTGTATTCAGGACCAATTAGACAAATTTCTGTATGTATCAAGAAAACCGAGGATCTGGAAAAGTATAACATACAAAAAATGTATTAATGGAGGCTTAAATGCACCATGTTTAAAAGAAACTCACCTTAAGATAATCATCGCCCAACTCATATGCTGGAACATCACCAATGATAAGCCAAGATGGTTAATATTGGAAGAAGCATTAATGAAGGACTTCCCCATTCAAATATTGTTCTGGCTTCCTGCATATAATAAAACTATGACCAGCAATCTTCCAAAAAATCTTCATGCTATTTTAAAACTTTGGTATAACTTTAGAAAGAAGATGCAATTATTAAATATACCTTCAATTGCCGCTCCTCTAGAAATCTTAAAACCCAACGTGCAATGTCCTATAATAAAGATGTTATTTGACCAGGGCCTAAGAAATATCTCTCATTTATATAATAAAGGCAATCTCCTTACTATACATGAATTACAGCTGAAACCGGAGCTAAAAAAACTAAATTGGTTAAACTACGAAAGTCTCAAGCAAAACTTGTTGGAGAGAGGGTACATATTTTCAGGGATGAATATCCCGACTAAATTAGAAGAACTCATTCTAAAAGGAGAAATGTCACATATCATCTCTAAGTGTGGTAGAATCATTGATGACCTCACCCCCTTTACTAAAAGCCCAGGGGTTAAAGGCTGGGAAATGGATCTAGGGATCAGCTTAGAAGAAACAAGCTGGAGGGATATTCTTAAAACCACAAAAAAATCCTCTGTTAATGTATCATACACAGAGCTGTATTTTAAAATTATTCATAGATGGCATCTAACACCAGTTAAAATGGGGAAAATCAACTTAGAAGAATCAGATCGTTGTTGGAAACTATGTGGCTCACAAGGGACCGACTACCATATCTGGTGGGAATGCATTAAAATACAGAAGTGGTGGCTAGATATTTCCCAATTAATATATATATTGATTGATAAACAAATTATTTGGTCTCCCCAAGTAGCCATTCTCCACATGAATTTAGAGAAACTACCTCCTATAGAGAGATACTTGACATGCCACATTCTTTTGGTGGCTAAGTAGCTTATAGCAAAATATTGGAAGCAACCCACGTTTCCAACAATTAGTGAACTGTGTAACCATGTTCATATAAATAGAGAATTGATGAATAATTGTAATGGCATCTTATCGGAGTGTTATGCCCGTCATTTTAGTTGGTTGAAATGGGACTATTATATGGAGTCTCTATAATGATTTCAAGCATCTTCCTCTGTATGTAAGATGACCCCATATTAGTCACTTCAATATCACTGTGTCTAGCGCAAAATAACAAGTAAAAAAATAAATAAAAAAAAATAATAATATATAAATAAATAAATAAATAATAAATATAGTCTGGCCATGGAGATTCAGCAGCCTTAGTAAATTTTTGCTCCTCTCCTTTACTAACGGATCTATTGGATCCAAGAGTCAGTCGAGTTTCTTTCCTTTTCTAAATGTATTCTTTTTTGGTAAACAAGTACCGTGTGTCAAGATATTGAACGGTTTGGTAATGTTCCCACACTGAGGTTCAAATAGATGAGTGTGTATTTAGTGCCTTAACTATCTATTAAGGTATTTATTGTTTTTGCATGTCTATGTCTTAATTTGTTTCAATAAAAAATAAAAAAAAATAGGCACTGGCAGTTTAAACCAACTATGTACAGTTCTTCCACCTTCTAACAAAAGTGCATCAATTCCAGTTGTGGCAAATGCCAGTGCTATTTGACCTTGTGCTCGTAGAAAACTCATTAATAAATTATATAGATATGTTTTTCCTGATCCGCCAGGTCTATCAAGATAGAAATAATGCTCTTTGACTATGTCATCATCTAGTGCATTTTTGATGGCATTAAATGCTTGTAATTGTAATGTATTTAAAGTTGCAAGTCTTTCTTCTGTCCTTTGTACTTGTAGTTGAATGTCATAGTCTTCAAAGTTTATGTCATCTATAAGACCTGGATACGGCAGATTAAAACTTGCACAACTTAATCCATGAGTTAAAAATATTTCTTGGATTTCCATTAATGCTTTTAAGTGTGCAATTGGTTCATTGTATCGTTGCATAAAGTCTTCAGCCATATTACTTTTAAATGTGTCCCACAAAGCTAATGCATTTGGAGCATTTGAGAAGATACAAATGAATGCAAATTTGTCCCTCATCTGCCGTGGCATTTGACATAGTGCTGCTTCTTCTAGACATCTTTTCCATTCTGTATCATCAGCTAGTAAGTTTCTATGTCTTGCAGCTAAATGGAAGGATTCATATACTATGTCATTAACAGTTCTTAAGTGTTAAAAACTTTGTGCTCTAGGAACATTTAAAAGTAATAGTCGTAAGCAGAAACGTTCAAGGTCTCTTGGACTGACTGTGTAAATTCTTGGGATTATTTTATTTCCTCGGCTTTTCTTGGTCTCCATAATCCATTCACAAAAACATAGTGATATGGAATTTCAATATATAAGAATTGTGTTGCTTGTGAATCTGTAGAATTTAATTCAAACCATGCAGTTAGTGTAGTGTGTCAATGCTCACTTTGGGCCAATGCATTACTTTCATTTCCAGCATGGAAATACACTAAATGTCTTTGTGGCAAATGTACTGCTAATCTATATACTTCATGTGATCTATCATGCATTTCAAATTTTAAAAGGCGCCACATAGCTTTTGGTGCACTTACATAGCGAGCATCTACATGAGATGCAAATTCATCATGTACTAACTCAGTGCTTTCAGTGTTGTCTGTACTTTTGATGACTACAGTAGCTGCTTCATAGCTTTTGTAAATATATTTGTACACATATTTAATGGATTTGATGGAAGTGCAGGCTTCTACATTAATGTGTGCATTATACTTCATGAGTAAATGTGGATTGTAGGGTACCACATATCTATTGTCAACCTTTTTGCCACAAATAATGGCACTATCTCCTTCTCTTCTTCTATAAAGTGGATAGCCATCACAATTGGCATAAGTTTTTTTCTCTATAATCTTTTGGAAAATCTTTGGAACATTTATTATTTTCCATACATGGTGATTGTGGATTAAGCTTGCCACAGAGTCCATGAATCATGCGATGAGTTACAATCTCATATAGTCTACCATATAGTTCTGGATCTAGTAGTTCAGCAACAATGACTGAATCCACTTTGTCACTAGTATCTAATTTATCTTTTTCTTGAAGGATTATGAGAAGATGTGCATGTGGAAGGCCTCTTTTTTTTTAATTCAATTGTATATACATAAGCAATACATTTGCCAAATAAGTGACTTATAGTGATGTCACATATTAATTCATTTAATTTAATTTTGAAAACTCTGGCTACTAAATCTGGTCTATCGAAAGGACTTTGAGCAAGAAGTAAATTTTGTGTAATTTCTTGCCATTGGGGATTACATGTAAATGTAATAAATAAATCGGGTTTTCCAAATTTGGTGACAATAGCCATGGCATCATTCTATCTTTCTCTCATATTTCGAGGAGATCCCTGAAAAGAAGATGGTAAAATGATGGCTTTGCCAGCTGTCATGTCTCTGCTTGTAGCCACCTCAGCAACATAGTCCATTAATCCACAATATTGTTCTACACATAGTTTATCTTGTTGATATTTTAAGTTAAAATTATTGGCCTCAACTTGCAAATAGGAATCAATAATCCATTGTTGTGTTAGTTTTCCACCACATAAAATTGGATTAAATGTATTTCGAATGGCAATTTGAGCTACTTTAAATTCAAGCATAGAAACATTATTTTGCATTCTGGCTTTAGCATTTGGGTAACTGGGAAGGCTTAATTTTGGTTGCCGACCTGCTTCTCTGTGTGGGAAAAAAATGGGATATGTCATTGGATCCAAATTTAGACTTAAGATACTGATATTAATGAATGGTTGCTCCTCATTTCTGGGATATATTCTAATGTCTCTTTGAAATGGTGGTTCTCCTTCATCATTTTGAAACACCATTGCAACCTCATTTGATGTTGGCTAGTTATAACGGCGTTTATCAGTATGTCTATCTCTTTTAAGCACCATATTGACCTTTGGGATTGGTAATTGATGTCTTTCTGCATGAAGTTGTTGTTCATTTTCTACTTCAGCCAATTTTTTATAAGCTTTAGTGTAGGGGTTATTGGCCATAATGTTATCTAGCTCTATAAAAACAGTGGTTAAGGATTTGTTTTTATTGGTGTATCTTTTATTTTTACAGTTGATAGTCTTTTGCTTGCAATTCTTTTGCGTTCTTTTTCTTGTCGAATTTCCTTCTGCTCCCGGGTTCTGCTGGTTTGCCCATCTTTGTTGTCGTTCTCTAGCTTGACGTCTTATCTTTTCTTGTTTGGTCTCGTTATCATCTTAATCTGTAAAAGAAAATAATGTATCATTAGTTTAGTTTGAGATGTTGGAAGTTGGTTTGTGAAATCTTTTATTTTCAACAGTTTGTTTGTATGTGATTGTAGATCATTGTAGCTGAACTTTCTTTCTATTGTTAAATGAGTGTGTTTTATTTTTTTGCTCTTACTTTCTCTCTTGTAGGTTGTAATTTTTGCCTTAGATGTAGAGATGTCGCGGACAGTTCGCCCGCGGACTATTCGCGGCGATTTTGGCTTGTTCGCGCTCACATCGGACGGCGGACACATGCGCTTTTTGGTTCACCCCCTATTCTTTATCATTGAGGAAACTTTGACCCTGCACCTCACAGTCAGCAGACACATTCCAGCCAATCAGCAGCATACACTCCCTTCCAGAGCTTTCCATCTGAAGGACAGCATACATTTTAGAATCATTCTGAAGCTGCATTCGTTGTGAGAGGACAGATAGTGAAGCTGCTGGAGATTTAATAGGGAAATAGATAGCCAGGCTGTGTATTTAGCTTCCACTACAGACCTGAAGTACTCATCTGATATCTGCTGCAAGGACAGCAACCCAAAAAGCCCTTTTTAGGGCTAGAACATCATTTATTTTATTTTATAATTTTTTTCTGTGTAATCTAATTGAATATGCCTGCCTGCCAGCGTGTGTGTGTGACAGGCTAACACCTAACAGCTTATATTGTTCTTATTTTCACTACTCATACCTGGTGGTGTACCATACATTGAAAACAACCATTTTTTTCCTGTAATCTAATTTCAGTTGCCTGCCTGTGTCAGGCTCACAGCTAATATTCTGCTCTGTTTCACCAGTCATAGTTGGTGTACCATAAATTGAAAAAAACAACTCTTTTTTCCTTTAATCTAATTTCAGTTGCCTGCCTGTGTCAGGCTCACAGCTTATATTGTGCTCAGTGAAATAAAACAACACTTTTTTGACTGTAATAGATTGAATAGCAATTGCCTGCCTACAGGCGTGTGTGTGAAACCTATTGCATCTACTCTGCCAACTTTTGCCAGTGCACAGTGATACGTCATATCTGGTGCAACCGTAGTGTACAGTGACATAAAACAGAAACCAGACTCTGCATCAACTATGTAATTTTCCGTGGGAGTTTTGCCATGGATCCCCCTCCGGCATGCCACAGTCCAGGTGTTAGTCCCCTTGAAATAACTTTCCCATCACTATTGTGGCCAGAAAGAGTCCGTGTGGGTTTTGAAATTCGCCTGCCCATTGAAGTCTATGGCGGTTCGCCCGTTCGCGAACATTTGATGAAGTATGCGTCCGCCAACCGAAAATTTGATGTTTGCGACATCACTACTTAGATGCATAGCACACTCAAGGTAATTGTATTATAGCTTATTGTAGATGTAGTAGGTTTATAGTGTTAATTGAAATTTAGTTTTTGTTTTGTTTGTTAATTGCTTTTTATGTTGTAGTTTTGGCTTAGAGGCATAGTAGAGGGCAAAAATTGCTCTTTCTAATTTGTCCTGCAGAGGATTGTTGTATTAGTATTCTTATATTTGACTTAAAGGCTTATATGTTGTGGCTGTGAAAAGAAGGTTTGTATTGTTGTTTGTTCGGTGTTAGTAGTATTTGTTGTAGTATTCTATTTTCTGTGTGTGGTTAGGTTTTGTGCTTAACATTGTACATTAGGGCTGGGAATTGAGAATTAAAAATGTTTTTTTGTATGTGTTTTCACTATTTCTTGGACTATGCTGTTTTATGTTGGTTATTTTTTTTTTGGATAGATTGAAGTTTGGGTTTACTGTTAAACGTTGTTGTACGTAAAAGGCAATTAGCAGGTAAATAACAATTGTGTCAGTAATATTTTGTTAAAGCTGATAATTAGTGGTGCTTATTGTTGTTGTTTTTTTTTTTTTTCTCTTGACATGGATACAGAGCAAACATGTTTATTTGGTTTTCTCTTTTTTCACTTGTTATACTGTACCTTGTTTGAAGTGTGATTTCCAGCAGAATATTTCTTGATCCACTGTTGTAAGTCTTGGTGTGATGGTCTTCACGCAGTGTTTGTTGTAAAAGAAAAAGCAAAATGTTATTTGATTGGAAAGTATTTCTCATGAATAGCATAGTTAAGTTTTTTGCTCTACTAATTTTTCTGCTATGCTGTTTTTTGTGCACCACTTTAAAATACTTTAATTGTATTTGTATATTACAGTTATCCTTTATTTTGTTACTGTAATTATTAATGTTTTTGACATTTTGTATATGATCACAATGTTTTTTGGATTATCATGTTTTGTGTCCACCACTTTTGGGATGTTGTATTTGGCTTGTGGATGACAGTTAAAGGTTGTTGTAGAGTAAAGCTGACTATGAATTATCTTTTATCTGTGTTGTAGCTATTAACAGTAGTATCCTGTTTAGCGGCCGCTACTTTTGGTATGCTTATTAAGGCTTCTTTGTAAGGCTTATAGGTTGTTAAACAGTAAAGATGAATATTAAGTTATTTTTCTATTTGTTTGTGTGAATTTTGTACAATCCTGTTTTGTTTCCACCACATTTTGCATGCTCCATTTGCTTATTTAGTCTTGTTTGTGAGGAATACATGTTGTTGGACAGTAAAAAGGAATGTTAATTGCCTTTTCTATATGTTGTTGCGTTTTTTTGTTCTATCCTATTTTGTGTTCACCACTTTTCGGTTGCTGCATTTGGCTTGTGGGTGATGGTTGGAGGTTATTCTATAGTAAAGAGGAGGAATACTTTTGTTTTATGTATGTTGCTAATGTTTGGGATGCTATCCTGTTTTGTGGCCACCCCTTTTTTTGTGCAACTGTCTTTCTTTGGAAATTGTATAGGTCTTTGTGAAGTTTATTGAACTGTGTTGTTTTGGTCTTGATTGAATTTGTATTGTTTTTTTTTTTTTTTTTCAATTCTCATATTGGTGGCCATTAAACATATATATATATATATATATATTTTTTTTTTACTTGTTATGCTATACCTTGATTGAAGTCTTGTTATTGTCCGAATGACAGAGGGTCCCCTCCTGCCAATCTTAATCCACCAGTCTTCTTGTTGTGTCTGTTTGAAAAAGAAAGTTAAATATTTAATTGTATATTTATTATTTTGCATTTCGCAAAGCATGGTCTTTTTCTGCATGTAATGTATTTTTCTATCTTACCTCTTCTTCTTTCTTTCTGTTCTTTAAAAGTAATTCTCTTTCACAGTCCACGGTGCAAATTCTTGAGTGACGCTGTTGATGCAGAGTCTGTTTGATTAGTGAAAAAAGGGGAAAGATTGAACTGCAGGTTCCATATGTATTAGTGTCATCTTTTTTTTTGCTATGAGTTGCTGTAAATTAATGTCATTTGAATATACTTCTTTCATTAGTTTGAGTTAAGCTTAGGTTGTTGTAGGGCCTATACACATATATGTGCATGTCACATGTCACTATACATGAATCCCATTTTCATTGTTAATGTTTGCTTCTTTTTTTTTTTTTTTTGCTGTCTTTGTAAGAAAATGAAATATATTATAGCTTACCTCTCAGTTTCAATTTGCAGAGTGTAAAGTTGGAAATTAGGAAATAATTCTCTTCTCAAGTAACAGCAGCAGTTAACTATCCAGTCACACTGCTCATCACCTGAGGAGAAATGTAGAATTTTCTGGAAAGTAAGCAGTATTTATAAACTTTGAGGTGCCTCAGACCGTTAGAACGCAATACGCATGCGCTATTTGCGTTCCAGCGTACAATTTGCGTTCCAGCCGCCATTTTAGGCGTAATAGTTGTAATTTTCCTGTAAAATGGTGGTTAATATCAGTGTGGTACGTGCCGCATAGTGTGTGTTACATGCCTCGTGAAGTTGACTGGATCGTTGTTTCCGTTTTGCGAGTCACTGTAGTATTTTTGCGTCTTTAGCCTCGTTTTCGTTTTGTTCGGCGGCCATTTTTTCTCTTGCTTAGGTGATTTTCGTCTTTCTAAAATCCGATATTTTGACTTAAATCGAGGTGTAACTTCACTTGCAAAGGTCCTGGGTGCCCCCTTTTGCTGTGGGTAAGCTTTTTATGTATTTGTTGTGTGTATTTATTATGTTTCTCATGTTTACATGTGAGCCGGTTTCGGGCGTTTTTTGCGTGGTCGTGATGGGTCGTAACGCGTCCCGTATTTTTTGCGAGGGCTGCAGGCTCGCTGCGCAAGCCTGCAAGCGTTAGCAACAGCTTGCATGCTCACAACTATACATGTGATTGTTCAGGAACATTTCCTAAATGCTTTTGCTGTTTAGTTGCCTTCTTGGGGTTGGATGTTAGTTTGTCAGCTGGTAGTCTTTTGCTTGCGAGTCTCTCCGTTTTTTTTGTCGTTGAATTTCCTTCTACTCCAGCGTGTGATGATCTGCCCATGTTCTTTGATGTTCTCTAGTTTGACGTCTTTTCTTTTCCTGTTTCTTGTCAGTATCTGCCATTTTAATCTCTAAATAAAATTAGTATATTAGTATTTTTTCTCCTTAATTTATTTATTTGTTTGAACTGCTTTTTTTTTTTCTACTAACCATGTTTTGTGATAAGCACTGTTTGCATTATAAGGTTAGCTTTATGAGGTTGGACTTAGCAACTTTGGGCCTCATTCAATTGCGATTTCAGTAACTCAATTTGCAAGTTCAGTAACTAAAAAGTTCTGTAAAATAAATATGCTATGGGCTGAATTGCAACTGAATGAGACCCTTAGTTAGGTGCAGTGTATTTTCTGAAAGTGGCACATGAAAGATGATAGTTCCTTCTATTTTGTATGGGTTTTATAGAAGTTTTTGTGCGCTACCGTTGTCATTACGTGTTTAGGGTATGGAGTTGGGCTTAAACGTTTGCACAGGAAAAAGAGTATATATCCTTTTGTATATGTTAACATCATTGTCATTTTCTATTTTGCGTGCAACACTGTTCACTATTCTTTTTTTGTTGCTATCCTGTTTTGCATGTGGCAATGTTGTTATTAGGGGTTTTCGGTTATGGGGTTACACTTATATTGTTAGTTAGGTTGCAGTACGTTTCCATAAAGTCAGACAAAAAACAGGATAGGTCCTTCCATTTTATATATGTAAATAGCAGTATTTTATTTTTTGTTTAACTTGTAATACTGTACCTCTTTTCTTGAAATCTGTTGTGTGGAAATTGCTGTAGCGATGCAGAGAGTCTTCAGGCAGTGTCTGTTGAGAATGAAAGAGAGAGATGCAAATGTTGAAGTAAAATGTAAATCAATTTTTTTTGTACTAAGAGCATGGAAAACAGGATATATGCTTTGATTTTGTATGTATTCAGAGAGGTTTAGGTTATGGGGTTAGGCTTACAGAGTGGTGCATATTTAACAGGATAGATGGTTGCATGTGTTATGTTTTAAGAACATTTGTTGTAGTATCCTGTTTTGTGTGCAGAACTCTTGGCATTAGAGGTTTAGGTTATGTGGTTAGGCTTATCGTTTAGGGCACAGAAAACATGATTTATTCTTCCATGTTGTATGTGTTAACAATATTTGTTGTACTATCCTGTTTTGTGTATGCCACTGTTATTAGAGGTTTAGGTTATGGGTTAGGCTTAGAGGTTGGTGCAGACAAAACAGGATTCATTCTTCTATTTTGTATGTGTTAACAATCTTTGTTGTACTATCCTGTTTTGTGTATGCCACTGTTATTAGAGGTTTAGGTTATGGGTTAGGCTTATAGGTTAGGGCACAAGAAACCTGATTTTTACTTCCATTTTGTATGTGTTAACAATATTTGTTGTACTATGCTGTTTTGTGTACGCCACTGTTGTCATTAGAGGTTTAGGCTCTGGGTTTAGGCTTTTAGGTTAGGGCACACAAAACAGGATTTATTCTTCAATTTTGTATGTGTTAACAATATTTGTTGTACTATCCTGTTTTGTGTACACCACTGTTGTCATTAGAGGTTTAGGTTATGGGTTAGGCTTAGAGGTTGGTGCAGACAATACAGGATTCATTCTTCCATTTTGTATGTGTTAACAATCTTTGTTGTACTATCCTGTTTTGTGTACACCACTGTTGACATGATATGTTTCGGTTCTGGTGTTAGGCTTATAGGTTAGGGCACAGCAAACCTGATATTTAATTCCATTTTGTATGTGCTAACAATATTTGTTGTACTATCCTGTTTACACCACTGTTGTCATTAGAGGTTTAGGTTATGGGTTAGGTTTAGAGGTTGGTGCAGACAAAACAGGATTCATTCTTCCATTTTATATGTGTTAACAACATTTGTTGGAGTATCCTGTTTTGTGTGCACCATTATTGGCATTATATACATACATCTCTTTGCCCGTAAATTAGCGCTAAACATTTTTTTTATGAATTAGTCAGAGAGGGAAGTCCTTAATCTTGGATTGGAGAAAGAGGATGCTGGTCTTTTCAATGACCTGATGTCTTTGCTAAATGAGCATGAGGAATCACACCAAAAGAACTTGACAAGGAAAAGGAAGAGTACATTTACTCCAGACTTAAATTCATATACAAATATCAAGGTATTTTTGGACCTGGTCCAAAAGGATTTGAAACAACATTTTGAATCCTTACCATCAGATGATGCATCATGTCCCAAAAGAAAGAAGAATATGACTTATTTGGAAAGACAAGCAATGAAACAACTACAAGAGAGCATGGTAGTTATAAGGCCAGCTGATAAAGGAGACACTATAGTCATCCAGGATGCATGTGACTACATCCAAATGTGTAATAATCTGTTATCAGATACATCAACGTATCGTAAATTGGACAGATCTCCTATGAAGGATTTCAGCCTCGAATTGAATAAACTACTCCGTGATGCAAAAGACTCTAAGCTTATTGATACTAATACTTACGAATATCTATATCCAAAACATGCAAAGATAGCAACGTTTTATGCCTTACCTAAGGTGCATAAACGTAGAAATCCAGTATCGGGCCGACCGATAGTGTCCGAAAATAACAATCTTACTGAACAGATCAGTAAGTATGTTGACGATTATTTAAAAAGTTGTATTGAAGAAGTGCCGTCCTATACGAAAGACATATTGGACATCCTTAGACATTTAGATGGGATTGTTTCTCTCGTGAATACACTCCTTGTGACTATTGACATAGAGCAATTATATTCTTGTATTCCACATGACAAAAGTCTGGAAGCAGTCCAGTTTTTCATTAATCAAAAAGGACATGAAAACAATGAATACAATGCCTTCATACTGTCTCTCCTTCACTTTATTCTAACCAGAAACGCCTTCTTATTCAACAAATCCTGGTATCACCAGATACAGGAAACAGCTATGGGAACAGTGGTTGCCCCTAGCTATGCAAACCTGTATCTGGGGTACTGGGAGAAGACAATTGTTTGCCGAAACCTTTGAACATCTCTCTGATAATATAATATTATGGAAGAGGTACATACTGTAGATGATGTGCTATTGCTCTGGTCTGGAACAATAGAAGATCTTAACAAGTTTATGGAGCAACTCAATATCAAGAACTTGGGTTTGAAGTTCCCATATAATATTAGATATAACCATCACTAGAGGCTGTGTAGGCGAAATTCATACCTCGGTACATTATAAACCAATGGCAACCAACTCCTTGTTGCATTGGTCGAGCCAACATCCCTTTCCGTTGAAGGCATGAATTCCTATCGGACAATATCTAAGACTAAGATGCAATTGTGACACGGTGGACATGTTTAAAAAGCAAGCAAAGGACCTGAAGAAGAGATTCAGAGAGCGAGGTTATCCAAATCGCATACTTAAAAGGGCATATAAACGAGCATTGGAAACTGAAAGATCAACTCTCCTATATGATAGAGATGCCAAAGAAGAAGATGATAAAATTTGTTGTATAGTGACTGGCAGCAAATCAAAGCCATTCTAAGCAAACATTGGGTTATATTAACAAATGACCCAGTACTACAAGAGTTCTTGACAGATAAACCGTCGATAACATACAGACGAGAAAAAAGTTTGAGAGACAGCCTGGTGCACAGCTTTTTTCAACCTACAAACACATGGTCTCCTGGCCTAAATCCACCACTGGCCTCTATCGTTGTGGTCATTTTAAGCCTGCCGATATATACAGCCGAATAAAGGCTTTGTACGCCCAGTCCACAAATGTAAAATACCCTTTAAGAAATGTTATCAATTGTGGCACATGCCATGTTGTATACGTAATGATTTGCACATGTCCAAAAATCTATGTAGGAAAAACTATTCGACCCTTACGAAGACGGGTGTTAGAACATATCTATTCTGTTACCCACGGAATAGACACCCTGGTGTCACGCCACATGAAGAATTGGCATTCTAATACATCAGAAAGTATGACATTTTATGTTCTTGAACAAGTCCCAAAAAATCTGAGAGGTGGAGATTTGGATAGATATCTTCTCCAACAAGAGAGTAGATGGATTTTTCTGTTAAATGCACAAAGTCCTGAAGGACTAAATGAGGGATTTTCTTATTCTTTATTTGTTTAATATTTTTTTCTTTAACTTTTATGTATTATCTTATCACGGTTTATTACATTAATCAATATAAATTCTTCACCTTTTTCACTTTTTTGTATTTTAAGTAAACATCACATATCACCTATATTCAGGTAGATCTTTTCTCAATTAGGTATTTATATTCTCTGTGGGTTTGTCATACCCAGTAGTTCTTTTCACTTATAACATTATCACGCATTAACATATCGTTATATTATTTAACATATTCTATCTCCCTTTTCTGCATCATCATTTCTTCACATTTCTTCACGTGCAATCATCATTCACAGCTGCACCCAAGCACTTTCACGTTCACCCATATACTGGGGTTACCATATGTTTTCCTGCTTATTAGTGTTTTTGTGGCAAACATTAATGTTGTTTTAGAATCTGCACATTAGTTTATATCCCTATAAAGTGCGTCTCTAGAGAAGAGTGTTAATGGTTTATTCAGCAGTATCCAACCTAACAATACTTTTTGTAAGATTGCCAAGATGATACACCATTAGTTGCTTCTATTTAATAAAGTTAGACTTTTCAATTGACGTAGTGACGTCATCACGTCGCGTTTTTCACGCAAACCCGGAAGTATCAGCCATTCAATATGTTTAAATAAAGTTTTCTTATTCAATAGACACAATGATGTCATCTCGTCAAGTGTTGATGCAGTCCCGGAAGTGCAGGGAGGTTAAATACATGCTCAGAATCAGTGTCAGTTACCCTATGACTAAGCCCTGTGTAGGGGTGAAATGGTAGCCGTCGGGATATTGGAGGAGAGGAAGGACTAAGGAAGGCATCAAGTCACTGGCAACCCCCCTTTTTTTTGCGAATGAAACAGCAAGTATTTTGCAGTAATGTATTGAATACAGACTAGCAGAAGTCTGATAAACATTGGGCTTGCCTGTATCAATTTATTCAAATATAGGGCATATTGTACTGTGGAACTGCTTATGCAGCAATTAGCCACTTACTGTACTTGTCTCCTTTTTCCTTATACCTCTCCTACCATCTCTGTTTTAATATTTCTTCATCACTTTTTAAATTTGTTTTTGAAGTTATGTTCTTTGATACTGACGTGGATTATTTAAAACCACTAACCATATAATCATATGATTAGCAGTTTCTGCACATATGAGGATTATTTTCAAAATATGATCACTGTGTCTGTGGATATGACATATTGAAAATGTGAATTATATGCCATAGCAATGCATGTCCTGCAAGCAGTATAAATGTGAGATAAATAGATGTTATAGCTTCCTTGCAGCTGATAATTTCAGTATCAAACATATCCTCAACTATCAATTTTAGCACACTGAAGTAGCAGCAATTTTTTTATTTTTAAAAGTAAATTAATTAATAATTAAGTGCAAAGTCAGTATTCGTTGTCTGGTTTGCTGTATAGTTGTTTTCAATAATTGGTTTTGTAACAGAGTTAAATGGTTACATTATTGAATAAAATCAATCAGTCTGTTTTATGGAATATGGGTGAGGATTGAAATATATGAATTAACATCTACAGTCTGGAATGCAGGTGCTAATGAGTCTGGGTTCTGTGACCATGCCCAAAAGGATAACAGAAGGATTATGATATATTGGGCTAATTTTAACTCTACTACAAATCAGATAGTTAAACCATTGTATACATACCATTTATGGAATTTCAGGATAACGTCTGTCATTTTAGGATCCCTTCTCCAGATAGTATGAAGTAATCACTCTTTGTGTTATTAGATTGTTAGAAAGAGTTGTAGAGATAGAATATAATTTGATATAGACAGATATAGTAATATATCTTAGGTAAGATATGGAGGGGGCATAGATTTATGCCACAGCCTGACAGACAAGTTTGTCCACAGACAGCACTATCAGATAAGATAGAAAATAGTACAGAAGAAGACTAGACCAGCAAGAGACAAAAGCCCCGGAAAAACAGCAAAAGACCCCAAATATTCTCTCTCTCATTAGATAACCATTTCTTCCTCATATCAACAATCACAAATAGTTACTCCCCTTTTTTATGTATATGTATAAATTAGAATATATTTCTAAATTCCTTGTGTATATCTGTTTCTAACCGCTTGAGAGCGCTCTGGTAATATCAATATGTATGACCTCGGTTTTAATTATGTTTGCCAACAATTTTGTGAGAGACTAGGCCCATTGTGCGCTAATCTTAACACTTGTTTGATAATGTGTGAAAGAAACAATGGAACATTGAAGAGAAATGCGTATGTCTTAATACGCTATCTTAAATGTAGCATACTGAAGGTTTTGACTACGTCTTTTGAATTGGTTCAAGTCTAACTTGCTATAACATGCTTATCAGACTTTTATTTTATAAACACAATATTTATTTTCTGCAGTGATTTAACCCCTCACGTTAGAAGAGTATTCTATAAGTGTTTGTGTATGTTTACATTGGTAATAGCAAGACCCATAGACAACCATATAATGTAAATAATAGATGGGTTTGGTATTCATTTTGCCCTCAAAACCCACGACAGGGTTAGGTTTTGGAGGGCAACCTCTATATGAACCAAAGTCTGTTTATCCCAGTCAGTTAATTTGTGAAGCCAGCTCATCTTCACATCATTCTTACCCTGCTTCAGCATGCAATCAAGTTTTGTGGACAATTGTATTGCCCTTATTACGGGGGAAACAGCTTTCAGGGGTCCCTCATGGCCAGCATCAATTATACCAGCTTCAGTATTAGCCATGGGGGTAATCCTTATAGCTGCTAGCCCTGCCACCTTAGCTAATCCTACCTCTTTAAATGATCACTGCACTAATGTTAAGAAAATCTAGGCCACCCAGTGGCTTAGTCCCTCCACTAACCCACCCCATGTTCCTAAGAGAAAGGTGGGAAATGCTAGAAAATCCTCACCTTCTCCTTCTCAGAGGTCACACCACCCTGAAGCTAACCAGGGTTGGGCCTGGTCAGTACTTGGATGGTAGACCACCAAGGAATACCAGGAGCTGTATGCTGTGGCCCACTGAAGAAGGAACTTGCAACACAACTCTAGTATCTCTGCCATGAATACCAAGTGGATCAGGTCTATGAGGTCACATGAAGTGGGGCACGACTGTATGACTCAAACACACACACAAACAGCCATGTCAAACAGGGGGTAATTTTGCTCTCAGACAGAGGGGAAGAGATGCATTTGCAAATATGCAGTGCTGTAACCATGTCAGTGGATTTGGATCACAGACAAAGGGGAGACATGCATTTGCAGATATGTGGTGCAGCAGTCATGTCAGACAGGGGTGAGGATCTCTAGATGAATGTATAGTACTGGGGGAAAGTGGCAGTGAGCATGATATCAGTCTCTCACTTTCAGATCCATATGAGGTTTATACAGGAATGCAAATTAATGAACCCCCCCAAAAATATGACCAGGTTAAGGTTTCAGTGCCTGATAATAGGCAAACTGTGACTGGCTGTTTTCTTACAGAGGAGGATGTATCTGATGAGGAGGAGGTTCTAAACTTCATCCAACTTTATCCACCTTTATCCACCTGCTACTAAGTCCCTTATTCTGTACTTAAGGAACATAATTGATCAATTAGAAGGTCAGGACAGGATAGCAGCAGAGCAAGACCAAAGCTGCTCCCCCCCCCCCCCCACCCCATAGGTTGTTCATTAATTGCCCCTGGGTAATGGTCAACTTCCAGGAGAGATATCTTCTACAACAATAATTCAAAATTGGGTCAAGATGGGGTTGAAGTTGAAGTGGGGTCTGGTGAAGATGGAGAAAGAAATGGCTAGGGCAAGGCCTGCCTTCAGTAATCTGGGGCCAAAGCAGGTTCCTCTTGATATCAAAGAGAAGCTTTTGGAAATTATATTTATTTTGAGGTCAAGGAGAGAAAGGACGAAACAAGAAAGGAAGAGGAAGAAAGACAAAATATGGTGTAGGAAGATTCCTAAGACATTTACAAACAGGCTTCATGCTTATTTTGCTACGTCTGCGTGATGGAAAATATCCGCATTCATGTCTGAATCTTTTACCAATCCTTGTTGCTGTTAATATTGGAGGTGAATGACATGGCAGATGCATTATCCCAAACAATGTCCAAACATCTTTCCCAGAGGAGCTTTGGCATTTGGTAAATGCTTAATCGGTTCAAGCCCAACGTCTTGTCTGGATGAACTTTGGCATCTGGAGGATACTTTATCAGTCTGGTGCAACCATGCACACGTTAGTATTGTGTGTTACTAGTGATCTGATTGAAATTATATATATATATATATATATATATATATATATATATATATATATATATATATATATTTTTTAAGAAAAAAAAATATATATAAATAAATAAATTAATTAAAATATAACTTAAAAATAGGGTGGGCGTTTATACTTATGTTGATTGGTGTTAGGTTCAATTTATATACATATTCAATTTGTTCTGTAGGGGCTTTGTTGTTGTAAGTTGTTTTCAATTGTGACATGTCGGCAGTGATAGCAATTCATAATCCAACATCATCATCATTGCCAGTAGTATGCTTACTTAGGTGAGGTTGCAAGCTAATTCAATTAGTGTCTTTTTGCTGACTAGGAATGGCTTCCGAGTTACGGGCTTGAAAAAATGGCGCTGGTTAAACTCGCAATTTTCAGTCTCCAGAAGCCTTTGACCTTTCACTTTCGCAAGGCTAAAATCGCAAATCGCTATTCAATTGCTCAATTTCCCCAAGCCTGCAAATGTATTCACACCCGTAAACGGCAAATAAAGGAGAAAATCCCATGAGTGCTAGAAAGGAACCGCAAGGGGGTTACACACCTATTCGTAGTACTGTAAATGCAAATAAAAAAATCAATCCTGCACTCTAAATATCGGGGAAATTATACTCGAGTATAAGCCGACCCGAGTATAAGCCGAGGCACCTATTTTACCACAAAATACTTGGAAAACTTAGTGACTCGAGTATAAGTCGAGGGTGGGAAATGTGCTGCCCCCTGTGTCCCTCTTGTGCCCTCTGTGTCCCCCTCTTGTGTGCCCTCTGTGCCCCTTTCATGTGTCCCCCCCCTCTCTCTCCCCTGTGTCTCTCCCCCCTCACCCTCCCCTGTGTCTCTCCCCCCCCTCTCCCTCCCTTGTGTCTCTTCCCCTCCTCTCCCTCCCCTGTGTCTCTTCCCCTCCTCTCCCTCCCCTGTGTCACTTCCCCCCTCACCCTTCCCTGTGTCTCTTCCCCCTCTCCCTTCCCTGTGTCTCTTTCCCTCCCCCTCCCTTATCTCCTCAACCCCCTCCTCAACCCCCTTCCTCAACCCCCCTCCTCATCCTCAACCCCCTCCTCATCCTCAACCTTGCTCCTCAACCTCCCTCCTCAACCCCCCTCCTCATCCTCAACCCCCTTCTCATTCTCTCTCCTTAACCCCCCTGCTCATCCTCAACCCCCCTCCTCATCCTCAACCCCCTCCTCAACTCCCTCCTCAACCCCCTCCTCATCCTCAACCCCTGTCCTCAAACCTCATCTTCAAACTCAACCCCCCTCCTCATCCTCAACCTCAACCCCCTCCTCATCCTCAACCTCAACCCCCTCCTCATCATCTCTCCTCATCCTCAACCCCCCTCCTCATCCTCTCTCCTCATTCTCAGCCTCCCTCCTCATCCTAAACGCCCCTCCTCATCCTAAACCCCATTCCTCACTTTACCCCTCTAATTACCTCCCGCTTTCACCTCACTTACCTTCCACCAGCAGCTGCTCCTCCGCTCCTCTGCGTCACGTCATTAGCATATGCCAGCCCCCTTGTCAACCTCCCTCCTCAACCCCCCTCCTCAACCTCAACCCCCTGCTGAACCTCAACCACCATCTTCATCCTCAACCCCCCTCCTCATCCTCAACCCCCCATCCTCATCCTCAACCCCCCTCCTCATCCTCAACCCCCATCCTCGTCCTCAATCCCCCCATCCTCAACCTAGACCCCCCTCTTCATCCTAAAACCCCCTCCTCACTTAACCCCTCTAATTACCTCCCCCTCTCCCTCTCCCCTCACTTACCTTCCATCTGCAGCTACTCCTCCGCGCTCCTTCCGTCTGCGTCGGGACCCGGCATATGCTAATGACGTGACGTCACATGCGCGTCACGTCATTAGCATTGGCCGGGTCAAGACGCAGCCGGAAGGAGCGCGGAGGAGCGGAGGAGCAGCTGCAGATGGAAGGTAAGTGAGGGGAAAGGGAGAGGGGGAGGTAATTAGAGGGGTTTAGGATGAGGAGGGGGGTTTAGGATGAGGAGGGGGTTTAAGGATGAGGATGGGGGGTTTAGGATGAGGAAGGGGGGTTGAGGATGAGGATGGGGGGTTGAGGATGGGAAGGGAGGGGGTGAAAGAGAGACACGGGGGGGAAGAGAGAAACGGGGGGAAAGAGAGACACGGGGGAAAGAGAGACACAGGGGTGGTGACTCGAGTATAAGCCGAGGGGCCCTTTTCAGCCTTAAAAAAAGGGCTGCAAAAACTCGGCTTATACTCGAGTATATATGGTACATTGTTAATCTAAAAGCTAGCTACATTACTTTTTTCCCAATTATTTAATGTCTTTGTCAGTCTTACTGTTTTGTTTTTACTTAACTTATATGAGTATTGTAACAAACATGCTTTTACTCCCAAACGAACATAAAACAAAACAATTTCTGTGCTTGCCCTTCTCTAATCACATTATACAACTATGTCAAGGCTATAGACTAGATCATAATGTAACAGTTCATAATACAAAGACACATAAAGAACAATAGTGCTCTTAAGTGGTTTTTTGTGGGTTATGCAACTAAAATGCATGAATATTTATTACACAACTGTCTTACATAAAACCCTGTCTAATCTTTTATTGTCTGATTCGAAATGCGAGGTTACAGGCTATCTTATTTGATCATGTTCCCGCCCTGAACTGCTCAGAACCAGTGCATAGTTTACGGTTTTGGCTTCGGGCCCACAACTTACGGCCTTGAGCAATTGATTTGCATCGCAATCGGAGACGAACAACAGCCCGCAGCACACTCGCAGAAATTCGTCTGTCTACAATCGAGTTGCGGGCTTCAAATTGAATATGGCCCTTACTCTGTTTCTATTGCAGCTGAATGTTCTGATAAATAAGAATAAGAAGAAATAAGAATAATAAGTCATACCATTTATATGATCCAGTTAACATGGACCCTGATCCTAATTTGACCTATGTACACTACAGATTTCTAGAATTATCTACAAGTAAAAAAAAGCTGAATCTCTCAGGTCAAGAAAACGTCTTTCTTTTTACTTGGTGCAATACAAGGTAATGACAGATTACAACTAATATGCCCATACAGTCCACCAAAACTGTCTAAAAAATCTTGATTTAAAGGTGTAGAGGACTATTGAAGTGAATACATGTATTTGCTGCTTTAATCAATATCTCTTTCACCAAATCTGCCTAAATTGTCATTTAAAAAAACTGCTATAACACTATTAACTTATTTTTAACCTATTTAAATTATTTTTCCTGTCTAGCAGCTGCCATATTACTCGTAGTATTCCAGCTTAGTGCTTAGTGACATGATGCAGTCCCCCAGAAGCATTTAAAGTAACAGTCAGTGGCGGCCCGTCCATAGGGGCGTCGGGGCAAGCGCCCCCCCAAAAGTTTTCAGTGACCCAGCAATAAAAAAAGACAAATAATAATTAGAAATAATCATAAAACAATAAAATATCATCTTTAAATTAGCATTTAAGTGTTCTTTCTTAAGTATGCTTTCATTCAAAATATTCCCTGGGACACTGTCACTTTAAGATAACCCCTTGTATGCCTTAACTGCTGTGTGCTATCCATTGTAACTAGCTTCCCTGCACTGTGTGATCATATTACACTAACCTGACACTGTGAGAGCGAGTCATGAACGTTATTGAATGCCACCCAGCCACCAGGGAGAAGCTATGCATGGGCAGTGAAAATGTATCAATTTCAATGACTGACAGCCTTTCAGCATCATCCAATCAATGGTGAGAGGCTGTCTAGTTTCCATGATCCCCACATAAGCCCACCCAGAGCGTTAGCCCAGGGCGCCCACTACCAAATAGAGACCTGAGTTAGTGTTTGACTGACAGCCCTGCTATAAAAATCTGACCCCCTAAGCCAGCCCCCTCTGTTTCCCGCTCCTGGTGCTAAAGAACCCATCTACAAGTAAGTAGAAACACTGCCCTCAGTGCCCTGCCTTGCCCAGCCAAAGCCCCTAGTCCCTCTAATAAAAAAAGGGTCCCCCAGTTACCCCACTATGCCTACCTGTCACCCACCCACCCACCTAGGCCAACAATGCCTGTGCCACCCCCCGATCACCCCCATGGGGCCTGTGCCACCCCCGATCACCCGCACCTTGGCACCTTAACCTACCTAACTAGTACCTAGCCACCTACCCACCACTCTGACCCAGTGACCCTACCCTGACCCAACTACCAACTTGGTAGTTGGGTCAGGGTGGAATCACTGGTTCACGGTGGTAGGTAGGTGGCTTGGTAGTACCAAGCCAAGCCACCTACCTACCACCCTGACCCAGTGACCCCACCCTGACCCAACTACCAAGCAACCTACTTACCACCCTGACTAAGTGACCCTACCCTGACCCAACTACCAACTTGGTAGCTATGTCACTGGGTCAGGGTGGTAGGTAGGTGGCTTGGTAGTACCAAGCCAAGCCACCTACCTACCACCCTGACCCAGTGACCCCACCCTGACCCAACTACCAAGCCCCCTACCTACCACCCTGACTAAGTGACCCAACTACCAAGCCACCTACAAATCAATTAAAAACACAAAATAACCCCCCCCCCCCCTATTTTTATTCAATTTTTCAAAGTAACAGGCAATGTATCTTTAACATTGCAGTTAAAAAAAAAAAAGGATACATTGCCTGTCACTTTTACAAATAAAATAAAAATAAGGGAAGGGGAAGAAAAAAAACAATAATAAAGTAAACAACAGCACATACTTGTCAAATTGACCCCTCCAGCGGTGGCCTTCTGCCCTGGATAGTCAGGCATTCCAATCAATTTTGATTGAAGCCCATGTCCTTCAATCTTGATAGAAGCCCTTGTCCTCATCTTGATTGAAGCCATTGTCCATCCATTCTGGCCCATTGCAAGAGGCCTCCACCTAAAAAACCCGACGCCCTAAAAAAAAAAACAACAGCAATCTAATGAAGCTCCTCCTACAAGGAGCTCCCCCAGCGACTAAAATTTTGATTGACATTGATTTCAACCAATCAGAGTCTTTTAAAAATTAGCAAAGCAGGTATGGAAGCCTGTAAGGGCAAAAAAGGTTTGTGTGACCCTGTATGTATTATACATATTACAGGGCTATTTATGTGATATACATGTTACAGGATAATATCCTGTAACATGTATAGCAAATAAATAGCACTGTAATATGTATAATAAATAATGTCTAATAAAAATACATGAGCAATAATCAAATAATTAATAAAGTACATCAATTAATCAATTAATAAATATCAATTAATATATTTTTTAGTTTTATGTATATTGCTTTATGTGTGTGTATATATGTATGTATATATATATATATATATATATATATATATATTGATTGATTTATATATTGATTGATAGATATATTGATTGATATATATATATATATATATATATATATATATATATATATAAAAATATATATATATATGTATATATATATAGTTTTTTTTTTTTGTATTTTTCATTATTTATTTTTTTATGTACAGTTTGGGCCTATATGGTTTTAATTGGTTATTTAAGGTTTTTAAGGTGCGGTTGGGGCCTATATGGTCACACTTGGTCTTTTAAGGTTTTTAAGGTGCGGTTGGGGCCTATATGGTCACACTTGGTTATTTAATGTTTTTAAAGTGCGGTTGGGGCCTATATGGTCACACTTGGTCTTTTAAGGTTTTTAAGGTGCGGTTGGGGCCTATTTGGTCACACTTGGTCTTTAAAGGTTTTTAGGGTGCGGTTGGGGCCTATTTGGTCACACTTGGTTATTTAAGGTTTTTAAGGTGTGGTTGGGGCCTATATGGTCACACTTGGTCTTTTAAGGTATGTTTGGGGCCTATATGGTTCCACTTGGTCTTTTAACGTTTTTAAAGTATGGTTTTGTTCTTGAATGGTCTGATTGATTTGCTTCTTTTCTTTCAACCCCCTGGTGCAAACCCTCTGTGGCAGCAGATTTGTTTGTACTCGTTGGTCAACTTACTGAACGTGAATACCCTGAGAAGAAGAGCCGACTAATGGTAAGTGTCACTGCTTTAATTTTTCTGTTAATGCGTATAGGTGCAATTATGATATTGCTGTAGTCTTGTCACATGAGTTTTTTCAATCTATATTGTATACCAATGAATTTAACACATTGTTACTTTACTTCTTGACATTGCTGCATTGCTGATCATGTATTTCAATGGGCGTTGCAAGTATAAGGTCATTGGGCGGGGCTTATGAAGGTAATTATGACGCCAGGGGAGGAGTTATAAAATGGGTGTGGTTTGAAAAAGGGGAGGGGCTACGTTTCGCCCTGGCGCCCCTCCAACTTGAAAGTTCACCAACTGCCACTGGTAACAGTATAGCACAAAAAAACACTACAAAATAATGAAATGTCAACATTATTTGACACTTAACAAACCAATTTCAACATATGTGTAATTAAAAATATGATATGTTAATATTAGGTTGTTTACTTATACAAAATCCATGGAAATACACAGCCCAGTACTGAAGGGGTTAATACAAGTCACAAAACATGTTGCCTAGGAACAAAGGCTCTGATACATTGTTTATAAATATATGATATTCACACAAACACAAAATAAACACATCTTTATTTATTTTATTAAATATAATTGTTGCATCTTTTTAATATCAAAATATATTGATAAATAAAAAACAGGTCTAATGATGAGGGTGAAAAAGCTGGCCTGCTGTTCAACATTAAAAAGATGATGATCATGGCAAACAGCAATTTCAGTGCCTGGAAGATAGATGGGGAAGAAGTGGAGGCAGTGACATATTTTATTTTCCTGGACTCCAAGATCTCTGCACATGATGACTGCAAGCATGAAATAAAAAAAACTAAAAAAAAACTATTGCAAGTCTGGACAAGCTATTAAAAAATAAAGATATTACACTATCAACCAAGGTCCGCATAGTTAGAACTATGGTATTGTCAGTAGTAGCATAGAGATGTGAGTGCTGGACCATATAGAAGGCATTGCCTTCTCAAATGCATTGATGCCTTCTTTGAATTGTGGTGCTGCAGAAAATTGCTGAGAGTTCCTTGGGCCCTCATTCAATTGCAATTTGGCCAATTGAATAGGGATCTAAATAAGCACATAGCATATTTTTTTTAAATAAGTTTTTAGTTAGTGAAAACCTTGCTTTTAGATAGATGTTTACTAAGTAAAAACGTAAATAAAAAAATATGTTATGTGCTTATTTAGACCTCTATTCAATTGGCCAAATTGCAATTGAATGAGGGCCTTGGACTGCAAGAGGATCCAGTCAATCGATATTACAGGAAATCAAGTCAAACTGTTCACTAGAAGGTTTGATCATGAGGCTAAAGTGTAATATTTGGCCATATGAGAAGTCATATCAGGAGTACAGGAATCCATTTAGCATTTGTTACATCATATCCTGAGTGCTGGATGATGGAGGGGGTGTTTGTATTTATCAGTGCAGGAAGGGATGGAGGTAACAGATTAAAGCCCAGAGTCTTTGTTTAATATTAATATTGAAATTGACACCAAATCCCTTCACCCTCACTAGCCCAGAAGCAGACACCTTGTATCACCACAGCTCTCTAGAAATGTTAATTGCCCTCTCAGACACACAACTTCCACCATTAGTGATCTCTCCAGGTCCTGCAGAAGCATCAAAATGTATACTGTTAATCTAAATGCTAGCTACATTACTTTTTTCCCAATTATTGAATGTCTTTGTCAGTCTTACTGTTTTGTTTTTACTTAACTTATATGAGTATTCTTGTAACAAACATGCTTTTACACCCAAACGAACATAAAAGAAAACAATTTCAGTGCTTGCCCTTCTTTTATCACATTATACAACTATGCCAAGGCAATAGACTAGATCATAATGCAACAGTTCATAATACAAAGACACATAAAGAACAACAGTGCTCCCAAGTGGTTATTTATAGGTTATGCATGAATATTTATTACACAACTGTCTTACATAAAACTCTGTATTATTTTAGACGTTCCAGTGAAGGATAATGAATCTCTAAAAATAAAATATCTGAAAAAGTATTACGTGTTTTATTTGGTCACTTTCCTGTGTTTTTCATTGTGCCCTATTTGTCCTTTCATTCCACATATTGTTGCCTATTTGCCCTCTCATTCCACTTATTGTTGCCTATTTGTCCTCTCATTTACTTCATTGATGCCTACTTGCTCTCTTTTGCTCCTTATCGTTGATTACATATACACATCACTGCTGCCTATTCACTGTGTTTTTCTCCCCATTGCTGCCAATTCTCTCTTCTGAGCTCCTTATGAGTGTGTATTAACTCTCTCATGCTACTTAATATTGCCTATTCACTCGATTGTGCTGCCACCCTGTCTCTTTTCGCACACATCCTCAATGCATTCTTCAGTTTTTTCCATAATCTGCACATACTAGGTTCAATCGTTAGGCAACGTCCTTTCTTTTTGGCCTTTTTAAATCTTCTTCAGACTCGGACATACAGTACGTCCCTTTTTAAGCCACACCTCATTCCTCTAACTCACAATTATTACATTTCTGAATTCCATTTATCATTCATTCATTTATTACACTAAAAAAACAATACATACAAGCACAAAGCAATGACTGATTTGTGGGTGTGGCTAGAGGCCTTTAAAGTCTCCTCCCTCATCAGCTAGCACGCATTCAGGTATAAAAATACCCTCAAACCCCATATTTTAGTATTTAAAAAAAAAAATTAATAAAAAGGGTTTGCCCACATACAAATGTATGTATATATATATATTTATTTATTTATTTATATTTATTTATTGGTACAAACTGCAGTAGTACAGTATATAGTGTAGGTTGCAAATCACAATAATGTTTGCTTTGAAACATCTATAGAAGCTATTACAGAAGGGGCTTCTTACAAGGATATTTTTGTATAAGTTTGTTCATAAACTTTCTGTGTGCCTCTGTTCAATTTTGGGACTTTTTAGGTTGTTTTTATTTGTTAAAAGCTGACTTCAAAATCACTGTTTGCAGATAGACAGATTATGGTTTTCTGAGATTCCACAAACATTATTGTTTTAAAGCTTTAAAAAAATGAACATTTAATGCATGCATTTGCTTAATTTTGTAAAATAGATATGAAGATAGATAAAAACCTAAACAATTCATCTGCTCTGCCCATTCCATCTAAAAGTTTGCCTTTACAAATCCTCAAGATAAGCTTACACAAGACATTCTTAAATTCCTTAACTATGTTTGACTCACTTCCACTGGAAGGCTGTGCCATTTATCTGCTACTCTTTCTATAAAGTAGTACTCATTACATTACTATATATATATATATATATATATATATATATATATATATATATATATATATAGTGACAAAGTCGTACAGAAATGTGAGAGTATTTCAGGTGTTTAAAACTCTCTCACATCACATTGGAGTTGCAGCTGTGAAAAGGTCAAGATAGTTTGTTGAAGAGTTTAGTTGCAGCCAGACAACCCTGATATACTAAACTATATCCACGGGGTCCCTAATATTAACAATCTATATATTCTTATCCAATCAGAAAAGGGGCGGTAGCATATTCAAATGTATGATTCTGATTTCAAGCAATCAGAATAATCAAAAAAGCCAAGAAAGGGCCAGATGGTTCTTCCTTCCAAATATTCATGGACTCATGAATATTCAATATTCATGGACTCATCTTTTCCAACAATCTTGGAAAAGTGTACAGTAGAGCTTTGAAGCCAGCCATCACAATTCTAATCAAACACAAAATACCATACAGATGTTATGTTCACTTTGTTCCTTTTTTACGCGTAGTATGTATACTCCTCCTACTGGGGGCCCATGGAGGAATGCTGTCCTTCGTCTTCCTCCCCAGGCACCTTAGTGCTTAATATATTTGCAGGAGGAAATGTTATACTCATTTAAATGGTAATGCACATATTATCTATTCACTAAACACCTTTTTTCTTTTCCGTCCCCTTAAGGCGATTCTACATACCACAAACGGACCCATCCGGCCTCCCATGGGGTGGCCCCAGACTCCTCAGCGGGCTTCAGCTTGCTCGTTTCTATACTCTATCCTCAGGTAACTGTTCATTTAAGGAACACTTTATACCTCCCAACCACTTATGGTTAGTTCTGAATACACTTTTATAACACATATTTAAGGGTTTTAAGTCCCCCTCTAAAAGGCGGAAAGGCTTCATATGCTACAAAAAATACAAACCCTCTCTTCTCTTCCTAAAAGAGACCCATTTTGCCCACAATAAAATCCCTACCCGCCTGCATAATGACTACCCTACCACCACTAGACAAAGATCTAAAAAAGCAGGGGCAGCTTTTTTGCTTCATAAGGACTTCCCATTTAAATTAGACCATAAAAAAACAAATAGATAAAGAGGGAAACTGAACACAAAACTCACCCTAGTCTCTATCTATGCACCTACTACCGCCCCTACAATGCTCTCATTAAACTACTAGAATCCCATGAATCTGAAGATGTAGGCAAATTGATTGTAGGAGGGACTTTAACCTAGTTCTAAACTAAGAACTGGACAGGTCCAAAGGGAAGATTGGTAATCATTACTCAGATAAAGTTAAACTGATTAAAGCCCTTATGAACAAACAGGGCCTGGTTAACGCTTGGAGGGGGCACTATCCAGCAGAGAGAGAATACACATTTTATTCTCCCACCCAAAAATCTTACTCCATGATTGACACTGTTCTTATCAACACCTACTTACTCGATCAATCTAAAACATCAGAAATCCTTCCCTGTCCCTGGGCAGACCATAATTCAGTGTTACTGGTCCTGAATTCAAGGTTACTGATCCTTATGAGTGCAGAATCAATGACATGCTGCTGTCCAATTCCACCTTACAAGAACAAATAGCCAATAAAAATACAAGTATAGGCTGGATATGGGTTGCTTACAAGGCCTTCATTAGAGGCACCTGTATCCGAGTGGCCTCCTCCCACAAAGATTTTTCTATGTTTGTATGTATGTGTAAATAAGCCTTTATACGGACTCTTTATACGAGTTGTAAACCCCCCCCCCCACCAGAATTATTCTGGCTCCTACACCCCTGCTCCAATTTATACTACAAGAAGTTTTCAGACCTTCTTAACCCCCAATTAGTAATATTATTTAATGTAGTTTTGAAAGGGGAACTAATGCCCCCAGAATTAAACCAAACTTAGTGCTCTTCTCTAGAGCAGGAAAGGACCCTTTAGAGGTTGACAACTACTGTCCAATCTCCCTACTAAACGGGAATGTAAAAATCTTAGCCAAAATTATGATGAGTAAGATCTCTAATTTCTTCACCAGACTTATCCATAAGGATCTGGTGGGATTTATTCCACACAGACAGGCTGGAGACAATATAAGAAGGGTTCTGAATGTTTTCTACCTCGCCCAGAGATCCAACATCTCACTTTGTACCTTGAATGGCCATATCTATATGCAGTACTATCTAAATTTGGATTTAAGGGCCATTTCCTGAACATTCTAAGTACCTATTACCAATCCCCTAAAGCCTACCTGAAACTACCAGGTCCCATTGGGAAATTCCTGAATATCCAAAGAGTCACGAGGCAGGGATGCCCACTATCCCAACTTATTTTTGCCAGCTATTGAGCCATTAGCACAAATTATCAGGTCCACTCCTGATATTTATGGATTAAAGAAGGCCACCATCATTATAAATACTGTCTTTTTGCCACAACCTCCTGTGTACACAACCTCCTGTGTACTTTGAATAACCCCTCCACTTCAATCCCAACTCTCATGAACCTGTTAGATAGCTTGTTCAGATTTCCAGTTCTAAGGTCAACCTAGAAAAAAACAGAGGCCCTTGGGTCTCACCTCCCCAGATCTGAACTGCACTATTTAAAAAATGATTTACATTTCTCTTGGCCTAAGACACATATAAAATACCTGGGCATAAACATTACATGCAAATTATCAGACATATACAAAGTTAACTACTTTCCTCTTTTCTTTTCAAGGAATTGACAGCAGACCTTAACAAGTGGACTAAATTCCGAATCTCACGGACAAGCCGCATTAAAAACAATTAAAATGGGGCGTGGCAGACGTGCATCCGATCTGCTCTGCTAGCATTTAACCCAAAACCCCGATATAACCCGATTTCGGGGGGTCAAACTCCCCTAATTTGGGTACTCACAAGTGCAGCAAGCCCCCAGGATCACGGGGATACCTAACTCGAGCAGGCTTGGCCGAGTGAGGGGGAGAGCAAGATTGAGGCCTAGTCAGACCTGCCTTCCAGACCGGCCCCAACGTGCAGGGACAGCGACTCACACCGAGCCCTTCTCCCTCAGACGGGGAAATAGAAAAGACCCGGCTGGGCGAACCTCCCCTCGCTACGCCGACCCACATCACATCCTCATACTCTACCAACAGTGAGTACTGCATGGGGGCCATAGGGGAGCGCCGGACACGGCAGTGAAGGCTGGGGCTCTGTCGGGGCGGCCCGAAACTGCATCACACCCCGCGTGGGGAAGAGAGAGGAAACGGGGTGATCTCCCGGAGGTCTGGCAGGGGAGTGGACCCCGGCGGACACCCAGTGGCCCGGGATAGAGGAGGGCGTTGATAGTAGAAGGGACGCCATTTTGGACCACGCGTCCACTCAAGGAGACCAGAGACAGCGGCTGGCGGTAAGCAGGGTATCCCCCCCGCCTCACAAGAAGCCCTGAAGGAGCAGAGGGTCTTTAGGGAAACCCCAACAAACCCAGGCAGGTTACCCATTATAATTCAGGAGGGGGCCCATGAACTGGCCTTCCATTTAGGCCCAAGCAGGAGGCGGCGGCCATTTTTTGCTTTAGTGTGGTGGAAGGTGAGCAGCACTAGCCACCCTGGAAGGGAGCTGGGATCCTTGAATATAACGCTTTTGCATTACTAACCATATCAGCCCTGGACTGACCTATGCTAAATATCCCTGTCAATGCATAGGGTAAGCAAATACAGTTTCTTTTGGCTACACCTAGGTGCTGGATAAATGCCGGTTAGACACTCACCACATGGCACACAACCAGGACTTTCCTCACGGGTCTCCCTAGCCATGTAAACAAATAAGGATGAGAAGGCCCTACCTGGGAAACCATAACGCAGCTCTGCAATGCGTCAATGTGTTAATTTAAAAGGAAAGGATAAGAAGATGGGAAACCCTTCTGCATATAAGCAATTCCCCTGTCTCAAAAGCTGGATCAACAACGGTGCCCCAGTAAACTACAAATGAAAAACTGCGTGGAAGATGAAAGGTAAAACACGCAAGAGCTCGGCAGCTAAAGGAATTCCAGAACACTTCCAAACTCTCCCAAAACTTCAGCCTTCGCCCCAGAGCCCCGCTGTAGACTTATCTGACAATTCGGATATGGAGGGGGAACAGAGGGGTACACTACAAGAGCCGGAGATGATAGACAAAATTATGACAAGGTTTGAAACCTTACTAAAGACCCAACTATCCCAGGCCGTGCAGGACTTTAAGAAAGAAATCCAAGAGTCCACCCCAGGCAAGTCCACCCCAGGCACTTCCTCCGCACTTGTGCAGGAAGGGTGAACTTTCGCAATAATCAGAAACTTGAGAACTCTTAAACAATGCATAAAGGGTCTAACAATAGTTAGTAAGCCTAAGACTGTATACAAATATCATTACGTATTGTGAGTTTAAGTACATACTGTTCGATATAACACCAGAGAAGAGTTAGCTTTTACCAAAAAGACTATAGATCTAGGTATATCTTCTTCTCACGTTTCTTATGTTTCCCCAGGGTTGGGCCTATTTCAGGGCTAATGTTCTGTAGAGTAAAATACTAATTGTCTAGTCAGGAACTATTCAATTATATTCTTTTTCCTCATACTAGGGACAGAGGGAGGAGTGATTATCCTCTCCACCCTAGGCACTTAGGTGCTATCGGTAAATTTCAATGAGGATCAGTGTTCTTGAAATGTTTTTAGGTTATTTTCATCTTTTTATTTGTTATGTCTCAGTATTTACTTACTGTTTTGTTAGCTTGCTGTCTGTCCCATGTTCTCCCTTCCTGAACGCAAGACTCCCCAGAGGTAATTCCATCAGGTTAGAAGGCATCCTTCTCTCAATCAATAGACTCCCGGGTGGTAAGTCTGCCTGGTTAGGGAGTATTCCACTCTCCCAGCCTCTCTCACCCGTCCACAGTGCTATCGGGACTTCTCCATCGGATCGGGGTAAGTCAGGAAAACACTTCACCACACCACACACATGGCAGAAAATCTGAATAATTTAGACATAGTATTCCTGACACACAATGTCAAAGGTTTTAACTCCCCATTTAAACGTCGCAAGGCCTTTCTCTCTTATAAGGATAGCAACCCCTCTGTCATATTCATGCAGGAGACTCACTTTGTCCACAACAACCACCCGAATTTTCTTCACAGGAATTACCCAACAGTTTTCCTAGCCAATCAAAGAACTAAAAAAGGAGGGGTGGCTATACTCCTTCACAGGAACTTCCCCTTCACATTAGAGAATAAACAGATAGATCCGGCGGGTAGTTTTGTAATAATCACAGGACTAGTACAGGGTATTAGGACAACCCTGGTCTCTATCTACGCCCCAGCAACAAACCCCCATCAGACTATCATAAACGTGCTAAAGACTCTAGATAAGCCGGGGTTAGGAAAAATAATAATAGGGGGGGACCTGAACTTGGTGCTGGACCCGGCCCAAGATAGGTCAGGGAAGGGGGGACAAGAGAGGTTCTCTAGAAAAATAAAGATAATTAAGCGCTTACTTCTTAAACTAAACTTGACAGATGTCTGGAGGGAAACACACCCTACGGTTAAGGAATATTCCTTTTTCTCCCAAGTACATAATACCTATTCCAGGGTAGACTACATTTTTGCAGATTCCTCCCTGTTAGACCAAGTAAAGAAATCAGAATTTATACCCTGCAGATGGTCAGACCATGCCTCCGTAAAGCTTGCATTGGGCTGGGTTTCAGGGGGGAGGCCCATAATCTCGTGGAGACTGAACGAACGAATCCTAGCTAACCCAGAGGTCAAAGACCAAATTTCCCAGGATCTGGATCTTTTCTTCCAGGTTAACCTCTCCCCAGAAGTTAGGACAAGCATTATATGGGTTACACATAAGGCCTACATCTGGGGATCCCTTATTAAAATTGCCTCCCACTACAAAAAACAAAGAAAAGCCAGAGAACTTGAACTTCAAGCAGAACTGACAAAACTTGAAAAATTAAACCAATCCAAGCCGGACATCAAAAATAGACAGGCAATAGAAAAGGTTAGGACAGACCTAGACGCTCTCCTTTCGGACCAAACTGAGAAAGCCCTAATGTGGACTCAGCAAAAGTTTTTCGACAAAGCAAATAAACCGGGCCCACTCCTAGCCAGAAAGTTACAATCAAAAAGCACACAGAATAAAATCCATGAAATAAAAACGCGGGAGGGCGAGCTCACAGCCAATCCAAGTAAAATTAAGTCCATCTTCACCAATTACTTTAACTCCCTCTATGAAGGCTCCACAACTCTCAACCTTAATGAGATGCAAGCATTTCTCAATTCAAATGATCTCCCCACCATAACGGGGGAAGAGCTGGGAGCCCTTAACGCCCCAATATCGTTGGACGAGGTTCGCAAAACGATACATAAACTTAAAGTTGGTAAATCTCCGGGGGCAGACGGGTTTACCAATAGTTATTACAAAGCATTTATAGAAACCCTTGGCCCACATCTAATCACACTCTTCAACAACATTCTGGCAGGTGAGCAACTACCGGCAGAGCTTAACGATGCTGAAATTATACTATTCCCCAAGGAAGGAAGGGACCCCCTGGAAATGAAAAACTACCGGCCAATCTCACTCCTAAATATGACATGAAAATTCTATCCAAAATTATGGCAGACAGACTGGCTTGTTTCCTGCCAAGACTGATTCATAATGACCAGGTAGGCTTCGTGGCCCACAGACAGGCAGGAGACAATATTAGGAAAGTCCTTAACCTCATACATAAAGCCAAAATCTCCAAAACACCAGCGTGCCTTATGGCCTTTGATATAGAAAAGGCCTTCAATTCCTTGGAATGGCCCTATCTATTTGCGGCCCTAAGTAAATTTGGTATCAGTGGCTAGTTCATTAACTTGCTGAAATCTTTCTATAGTTCCCCTTCGGCCAAACTGAATCTCCCGGGTCCTGTGACTCCGAATATAACAATAGGGAGGGGTACTAGACAAGGATGCCCGTTATCGCCTTTGCTCTTCGCATTGGCTATGGAACCCCTAGCCAGGGAGATCAGGGCCAATTCGGGGATTACCGGGATAGAGGTTGGACATCACCATTTCAAAATTTGCCTGTTCGCAGACGATCTGCTCTGCGTGGTGTCCAACCCAATTAACTCAGTTCCGGAACTCATTAAAACACTAGAAAAGTTTGGCCAGCTCTCGGGCCTAAAACTAAATTTAGAGAAAACAGAGACCCTGGCCATAGACGTTCCGGTGGCAGAGAAAAATAGGCTACATGATAGTTACAAATTCAATTGGGACATCAAATATATAAACTACCTCGGGATAAGGTTAACGGCAAACCTGGTCGATCTATACAATGAGAACTATTCTAAGCTACCAAAAACCTTGATTTCAGATTTAGGTAGATGGACGAAATTTCGCCTTTCCTGGGTGGGGAGAATTAATACAATAAAAATGAACATTTTGCCCAGACTTCTTTACCTTTTTAGAACCCTCCCTATTCCGGTTAAAAATAAAGATTTATCTAATTTCCAAAGGCATATCTTTAGGTTCATTTGGAACCAGGGCCCATCACGAATCGCAAAAAAAATGATGTACCTGCACAAACTAGATGGAGGACTATCCTGCCCTAACATTAAACTTTATTACAAGGCCGCTGAATTATACTTTTTACCAATCGCCCATTCCGTGACCCATCAACCGGCGTGGATTTATATAGAAAACCAATCAATGAGACCGCTGACCTGGGACACAATTATGTGGCTCCCAGATATTCCCCCCAAAATTAGAAATACTTCCAATCCCATAATAAAACATACGCTAACATGCTGGAAATGGGCCCGCGAGCACACGAAAATATTCCCAAAACCATCCTATATGATCTCACTCCTTAATCACCCCAAGATGTCAGTTAGTCTAAATTTATCTTCCCAACACTGGTGGAAGAATGAAAAACTAGATAGGCTGGGAGAGTGGATAGAGAAGGGGCAAATTATCTCATTCGAAAAAGTAAGGGACAAACATGATCTGCCCTTGTCAGAACACTACAATTTCTGCAGACTTAAACATCTTGTACTCTCCTTATTAGAGAACCATACAGTACCGGAAATGAACTGGCTGTCTAAAATCTGTCAAGTGGCCCCTCTAACGAAGGGTACCCTAGGGATGCTTTAGAAAACGTTTAATGCCAGGCCTGTTGGACTCAAGCTAAAACACATGGTAGATTGGGAAACTGACATGAATACGAGCTGGGATCTAGGTAAATGGAGGGTGGCTTGGTCCAACATCTATAGGGGCTCTCTTAACTATAGCATCCTAGAAACCGCCATCAAGGTGCTCCACAGGGTATACATAACCCCAGAAAAGCTCGCGAAATGGAAAAAGTCATAAAGCCACTTGTGCTTTAGGGGGTGCCAGGCAACAGGGACATTTTCCCATATAGGGTGGACCTGCCCCAAGGTAGTAAAGGTCTGGGACTTAGTTTCAGAGTTAGCCTCGGACTTATTCCTTACCCCGGAGGACAGGTCTATTGACAACATGCTGCTAGGGATCCCCAATAGCACTCTTGCACCTTCCCAAAACAGGCTGCTGCAATACATAACTCTGGCAGCTAAGAGCCATATTGCTAAATCCTGGAAATCCAGCAACCTAAACTTCCAGTTGATTAAACAAAAGATTAACTATATTGCCATCAACGAAAGAATCACCCACCTATTGGATGACTCTATGGATAATTACAGGACAATTTGGGACCCATGGACAGTATACACAGGCCTGGCCTTAGGGTGTTAGGATTAGTGACTGGTTGATAAGTAGGATCGATTCCTCAGTTAGGTCGGTCAAAGGGACCGGGGAGGGGGAAAAGGAAGGGACTGGGGGACAATCTCATTAAAAAAATTCCTGGGCTTAGGGAAATCATAGGTAGAGAGGGGGACAGGGTCGGCCAGCAAGCAGTTTAAGTTTTTGGTTATGTTGTAAGATTCTAAAAGGTTAGTGTTAAAAAAAAAAAAAAAAGAGATAGTCGCTCATTATGTACCAGTACCAATCGGTTCGACCTATAACAGGCTAACCTTCATCCTGACTTTATTAACAGTAATGGTACAAAGTTCTCTGTATTCTGATGTATATAAATGTATCTATGTTGGGAGTCATGGACATATGATAAACTGACAGGCCTGCGAGCCGAGGTCAAATTTGTGAAATGTTTATTACAAGTGGTGACAATAAAACTCATTGTTTTAAAAAAAAACAATTAAAATGAATATTCTCCCCGATTCTTACCTATTAATGTTGAAACCAAACATCTTGATAAATTCCCAAACCAAATATTCAGGTTTATTTGGCGCAATAAACCTCCTAGAATCGCCAAAACCATAGAGCCCTATTAAATTGGAGCTACGTGTGAACACATAGCCCGCAAATCGGCCCCCGAAAATTACTTTATTTCATGAATATTTCATGTGTCATATCGATCCCTGCACTCAATGTGGTACAACTTTTACTGAAACTTGCATGTAATAGAATATAATATTTACTGCTTTATTAATATTGCATTATATCTGGCCTGTGGATCTGACCGCAAACTGGATTTTAAGCACGTAGGACTTCGATATTTACCCTTCCCTTTTTCAGTGATGTAACACTTACGATCTCTTTTTCCATTGGCTCCATCTGAACCTGTAACTGTGAGATTGATTAATTGCGTTAGAACACGCAACTCCGACGGCCGGGAACTGGTTTTCGAGATAGCGTCGCTCGCTTGTAGCTCGCAGCCCTTTTCTAATTTAATAGCAACATAAGTCTGCCAAATTTGAAGCATGCAGCCCTTACGTGCTACACTATGGACTTACGAGGCTGGAGATTGTAAGTTTGCGAGTTTTCAATCTTGTGTCAGGCCTTGGAAACAAGCTCTATGTACATTTGATTTTATGCTCAAAAACAGGGCCCTCCATTCTTTACAAGGTGTTTAATTTGTTTTCTGCTATGTACTCAACCCCTGTACAGCGCTACGGAATATGTTGGCGCGATATAAATAAAGATAATAATAATAATAATAATTTAATGTGGCCCATAATGTTTAGACACAAAAGCAAAGATGGGCTTTCCTGTCCGAACTTAAAGCTCTACTATAGAGCAGCTCAAATTACTTTCTTACCATTAGCTCACTCGGCAGCTTACAAACCCAAATGGTTATTCATTGTCAACTGAACCCTCTTTCATAGGATAGGATAGATGACCAGATTTTTACCTTCAAACAAATGAGAGCCATTAAAATTAACGGTGCGGTCTTATTTCTTATTTCTGGAAGATGTTAAAGGGATACTTACGTCACTATAAGTGTTCTGCATTGTGTGAGAGAGTACAGGATTCTGTGTTGAAGTGATCTGTTGCTTTTTTTTAAATGAACTCGGAACAGCTACGAATTTGCAGTGTTAGGTTTGTTTACTGACACGCTGGAGACTGACCATGATTTATAGCATCTGCGGCAAAGGAGCCCCCAAAGCTGTGTGGAGAGAAGGAATGTTAGATTTACAGCTTTCATGAATGTCATCAGCCATCAGTTAACCCCCAAGTCACATATTTGTTAGTTTTATCAGTGATTTCCCTGCACAGATGAATTTGGGAAGGGTTAACCCTCTTTATGATCCGCTCTCTGTACATAGCTCTTGCTGTCTGTTTCTTTGGAGGCTTGCATAATTCTCATGTAAACATTTATGATTTTTTTTCAAAAAGTATTTCAACATATTTTCAGGAGTACATTACAGTGGTATGCTCCCAGTTGTGCTGAATTAACTAGTCTTGTTTCAAAGGTTTCACACAGAAAGTCCAACGTGGTGGGCTCCTGGGTAGGTATCACTTTTACTTAAACAAACATGCCCTACACTTTAAACAAGAACCTCACCTGTCTATGTGAACAACTTACCAAGGTTCACTTAATAAACTAATACATTATATAGAAATATATCATTGAGCATACAGCCTTTTGCATATAAGCATAAGGTTCGGTAGTGAGGAGAGTGGACCCATTGGGGAAGTTTTGAGTATAAAGGCATTTGGCTATCAGTACCTGAATTATTTGGAGGAGTATATATAAGGTGTGCAAACATTGGGAAGAAGGTATCTAAACCACTAAATACAGCTCTGGATATAACACTGATTTATTTCTGACTCACAGTACACCTTGGATGGAAATAAGACCTCTTGAGATCTTCACAGATGGATATCTACCCATGCTGTACACATATCTCATGATTCTTGAGGGTGTAAAATGTGAGTGACATATTTTATGCTTTTTATTACTCATTATATCTCCTACTTTATTTAATCTTCACTATATTTGCATATCAAATTCGATGTTTATAATCACTTTGATGTAATGTAATGAATATGGCTTGAATATGCCTTGTATGTTTACGGGTGTTGATGTACACAAAATCAGCATATATTAAACCAAACACATTGAGTAGATTGTCGGCATCTTGATGGCATGCTTCCACTGCTTGCACAGCTTTGCTGGTGCCCTATAATACTCACCTCAAAAGTCATGGTAGATCATCATGGTCTGCTGCTATTTGCATAACATAGCAATACAGGCCAACTGTCTTGGGGGTATAGATATACTGTACCTTAACAAGACCATCCCCAAGACACTGAAACTGTCCACAGCCATGTAGTTTATGAGTACTTCTCAAGTAATCTGGCATCACTCATCACATGTGAATGTACATTTGTTATTCATGGCTGCCACTTCTGTAACTGATTTTTTCATTTTATGCAGAAGGATCACCAGGGCTGAGCAGAGGAGACTTCACCTTATATGAACCTTGGCTCTGCAAACTATGTATAATGCAGGAGATCTTTAAATTAATTCTCATTGTTGATAAACAGGTAGATCTTTTGGTGCTTTATTGTCACTCACAGTGGATAAGATAGATTAAGACAATTAAAGGGACATTAAAATAATTTCTCTTTGCTGTATATGCAAAGGGTTATTTGATATAAGTACCACTGTGTGTTTTCATTTTTCAAGAGATGGTCTCAAAGCAGTAAAAAAAACATGATGTGGGTGGGACCTCTTGTGTACCCAGTTGATAAAGACTTATGTTTTCCTCCATGGTATACCTATGTGCACTGCACTGCTTAGGTTTAGATGGTGCAAGTCCAGGCTCTTTCTCCCTATCTGTGAGGATCATCTGTTCGTATCTCGTCTGACGCTGAGGATTTTTCTGTCCCTCCTCTCCACTGAAACCAAAGGCCTGGTCCTCTGAGCCAGTCATAGGTATACAGAAAACCATTAAAAATAGTAGGCATTTACAAACCTTTCGAGATTCATTAGGCTAATAAGTTGGATGTGTAATAATGATATCTAAATAAGGATCTTTATTTATGAGTGGTGCAGACACAGGTTGTTTCAAATGTACATTCCTACATCAACATTAAATGTCCATTTAGTTATTATTGTATATTAATTATCGGTCCTCATAGAGCGGGTCCACAGCAAGGGTTAATGTGGGGACCCTGCAGTATAGGTGGTTAATGTTAGATGCCGCTGGGGTACTTACAGGACCCCTGTGGCCGGGGTTAACAATTTGTGTACAGCGCACCCTTTAAGGACCGGCAGCGGGAAATTTTAATTTCTAAATGCTATGGGGTCTCGATTGCTAACTTGTGGCCTTGCCGAACTGAATAGCATCGCAAACGGAGACCAAATGGAGCCTGCAACTCAATCGCAGACATTTGGCTGTCTGCGATCGACTTACGGGCTTGGAATTGAATGTGGCTCTTGAATAGCACCATAAGTTGTGGACGCTGCGGGCCAGCAGCAGACCTGCAGACTTACGGCCTACATCCATCGTCTTGCGGGCTTGCAATTGAATGAGGCTCTGTATAACGTAAATTGGGAGGGTTGCAATTGAATAGGGGCCATAGTGTCCAGTTTTATTAACGCCTTATATGTGAGGGTTAAAAAGTCTCTAATATGAATTGGTACCATCTTGTTATTATCCCAATTTGTCTTCAGAATGGTAACAGTTAAGTTATTCAAAAGACGTTAGAATAGTAACAGTAATTTATATGTTTGTATGATCAAAATAATTAATTTCGTACCAGTAGCAGGCTTTTCCCGTGAGGTATAATTCATTGGACAACAAGAAAGCTTTAACACGCTGGATAAATAACATGGCTGCTCTTTTGAATTCTAATAATTAATTTGGTAAAAGTAACAGGCTTTTCCTGTGAGGTATATATTAAGCTATATATTTATTTACAGCCTTATTAAGTTGCGATTCAGCCAATTGAATAGGGCTCTATATAAACACAGAGCATATGTTTTCTACAGAAGTTTAGTTAATGAACTTCTATCCAAAAGCAAGGTCTTCACTAACTAAAAACTTCTGTAAAAAATATATGCTATGTGCTTATATAGAGCCCTATTCAATTGGCCAAATCGCAATTTAATAAGGCTGTTTATATTTATTTAAATTCAACATTGTTTATAATCTCAAATAGTGAGATTCTAAGTATATTATATAGCCTTATTAGCAACATTATTGGTTACAATAACTTAATCTTTTAATTTGCTATCAAGCAGTGAGTTTCAGCCCATTACATATTTACATGAATTGTTAGATTCCCATTATTATTCATAATACTTTATTATTATTTTTACAGGCAAAGACGTTAGTCCACTTTCAGAACAATCACATATTTTGAATAAAGTTGTATATTTTATGGGGATAACAATACATTTAATTATTTTATCCCACCTTGTTCATAAGTCACTTTATTGTCTAAAACAATAAATAACAAAAAATATTTAAAACAATATTTTCACTAATTTGAATTTGTTTATTTCACCTTATTTTTTTATTTTTTTATTTTGTGGAAAGTAAATTTAGTAAATCACTATTGTAATTTAATGTAATTTCACTAAATGAAGAATTAATTCACAATTTGTCACTATTTTTCACTTTTATGTTTAAAGCTCTCGAATATCATTGACAGATTTTTGTTCATAATTATTAATTAGAATGTATAAATGACCATCTACATTAGATATAATTTGACACAATAAAGAGAAAGAGCGACCTCTTGTGGGATATATGTAAATTTGATTTTTCCAATAGTATAAGGAATAATATGAAATAAATGGGAAATAGTTGTAAAAATTATTGGGATTGGATCCTCAAATGTTATAACAAACAATGCATGCATTTTGGGAAATTTGCAGAATAGAAATCTACTCATATTATTGGTCATATAAGGCATTCTTTAGTATATTTAACCAATGGTTTTCCATACTATTGTTAATTTCAGGTACTTCATTTCTGGTCTAGCAAACCTATATAGTTTTCTTAATTATTCATATTTATATTATTAGAAGAATTTCAAATAATTTTTATATATCCAAATAAAATTGAAATGTGAATTAAGTTTAAGGTTTTATACAGGTGTGATTTTTTTCACAACTTATTACGTCAATTTATGTAGTTTTTCAACACCTAGGAGTCAACTTTGTTTCTGCTGGTATTTTTTCTATTGTATTTTATCACCAAGAAGACTGCAGCACACACCATGTAAAGCGCTTTGGAATATGTTGACACATTTCAAATAAAGTGTAACCAAAAAAATAAAAGGAGAATAAATTAGTAAAGTTATCAGTGTGGCTTGCATTTTTTTGCCAACAGAACAAAAATATACTGTTGTTTAAAACATAATAATCAGCAGTCTAAAATAAAGTATTCATAAACCGGAGAGGGAAGAAACCAATTAGGAACTAAAGGTTTTAAGCCCATTTTAATAAAATTAAGTACACAAAAGTAAAGAGATACATGGATATATTATATCCCTAGTGAAATCCAGAAACCTTTAATGACCATTTAACGAGGTTTGCAAGCTCACATCTCATTCAGCTGTAACCTAAGGTCATATCCACAGGTGAAGTGCTTCACACTACCAGTGTCTCATGCTGCTAACAAGCATGCAGTAACATACTGGGGCCCCCATTCAATTGAGGTTTAGGGCTATGCAGTAGCCCGTAAGTGAAGTTGCAAGCTACAGTATATACTCGAGTATAAGCCGAGTTTTTAAGCCCCTTTTTTAAGGTTAAAAAGGGCCCCATCGGCTTATATTCGAGTCACTCTCCCCCCGTGTCTCTCTAACTCCCCTGTGTCTCTCTAACTCCCCCCCCCCGTGTCTCTCTACCCCCCATTGTCTCTCTAACCCCCCCGTGTCTCTCTAACCCCCCGTGTCTCTTTCCCTCCCCCCTCCTTATTCTCAACCCCCCTCCTCATTCTAAACCCCCCTCCTCACTTTACCCCTCTTAATACCTCCCCCTCTCCCTTTCCCCTCACTTACCTGCTTCTGCTCCGGCCTCTGCTCCTTCCTGCCGTCTTGACCCGGCCAATGCTAATGACATGGCGCGCATGTGACGTCACGTCATTAGCATATACTGGGTGCCGGGGGGGAGGTATTTAGAGGGGGTAAAGTGAGGAGGGGGGTTTAGAATGAGGAGGGAGGTTGAGGAGATGGGGTTGAGGTTGAGGAGGGAGGTTGAGGAGGAAGTTGCGGATGGGAGGGTTGAGGATGATGATGGGGGTTGAGGTTGAAGAGGGAGGTTGAGGAGGGGGTTGAGGAAGAGGAGGGGGTTGAGGATGAGGAGGGGTTTTGAGGATGAGGAGGGAGGTTGAGGAGGGAGGTTGAGGATGAGGAGGGAGGTTGAGGAGGGAGGTTGAGGATGAGGAGGGAGGATGAGGAGGGGGTTGAGGATGAGGAGGGGGTTGAGGAGGGCAGTTGAGGATGAGGAGGGAGGTTGAGGATGAGGAGGGAGGTTGAGGATGAGGAGGGGGGTTGAGGAGGGAGGTTGAGGATGAGGAGGGAGGTTGAGGATGAGGAGGGAGGTTGAGGATGAGGAGGGGGATTGAGGAAGGAGGTTGAGGATGAGGAGGGACGTTGAGGAAGAGGAGGTTGGTTGAGGATGAGGAGGGGGTTTGAGGAGGGAGGCTGAGGATGAGGAGGGAGGTTGAGGATGAGGAGGGAGGTTGAGAATGAGGAGGGAGGATGAGGAGGGGGTTGAGGATGAGGAGGGAGGTTGAGGATGAGGAGGGGGACTGAGGAGGGAGGTTGAGGATGAGGAAGGAGGATGAGGAGGGAGGTTGAGGATGAGGAAGGAGGTTGAGGATGAGGAGGGGGGTTGAGGAGGGAGGTTGAGGATGAGGAGGGAGGTTGAGGATGAGGAGGGAGGATGAGGAGAGGGTTGAGGATGAGGAGGGGGGTTGAGGAGGGAGGTTGAGGATGAGGAGGGGGGTTGAGGATGAGGAGGGATGTTGAGGATGAGGAGGGAGGTTGAGGGTGAGGATGGAGGTTGAGGATGAGGAGGGAGGTTGAAGATGAGGATTGAGGTTGAGGATGAGGAGGGGGTTGAGGAGGGAGGATGAAGAGGGAGGTTGAGGATGAGGAGGGAGGTTGAGGATGAGGAGGGGGGTTGAGGAGGGAGGTTGAGGATGAGGAGGGAGGTCGAGGATGATGAGGGAGGATGAGGAGGGGGTTGAGCATGAGGAGGGGGGTTGAGGAGGGAGGTTGAGGATGAGGAGGGAGGTTGAGGATGAGGAAGGGGGTTGAGGAGGGAGGTTGAGGATGGAGGATGAGGAGGGAGGATGAGGAGGGGGATTGAGGAGGGGGTTGAGGAGGGAGGTTGAGAATGAGGAGGGGGGTTGAGGAGGGTGATAAGGGAGGGGGGAGAGACACAGGGAAGGGGGATGGGTGAAGAGACACAGGGGAGGGAGAGGGGATAAGAGACACAGGGGGCAGCAAATTTCCCACCTTCGGCTTATACTCAAGATACTCATTTTTCCCAGTATTTTGTGGTAAAATAGGTGCCTCGGCTTATACTCGGGTCGGCCTATACTCAAGTATATACAGTAATTTGCTATTCAATTGGTGTCTTTGTTCGGTCGGCTTCCAAGTTACGGGCTTGAAAACTCTGCGATGGTGAAACTCGTAACTTACAGACTCCAGAAGCCTTTGATCTTTCACGGCCGCAAGGCTAAAATCACAAATCGCTATTCAATTGCTACAATTCATCAAGCCCGCAAATGTTTTCACACCCGTAAATGGCAAATGAGGGAGAAAATCCAACAAGAGAGGACCCACAAGGGGTAAAACACCTATTCGTAGGGCTGTAAATGGAAATAAAAAAATCAATACTGCACTGTAATTAACGGGGAAATCAATCATAAACATTAGAATTAATTGCACAACAGTCTTAAGCCCGCAAATCATCAGGAAATACATATAAGCCCCCCCCCCCATGTGGACTAGAACAGTATTGGCATTCATTTTCATAATTCTTTATATTTCAAGTTTGCTAGTCTGATCGCATATCGGACCCCCGAAGCTAATTGATTGACATGTAACCTCCATGTTTTACTGACGTAATTACAGTCTCCTTTTCTATTGACTGATTTCAAATGGGAGGTTACGGGCTTGCTTGATTGATCATGTTCCCGCCCTGAACTGCTACATACTAGTGCATGGTTTCCGGTTTCCGCTTTGGGACAGTATCTTGCGGCCTTGAGGAATTGAAAAGCATCGCAATCAGAGATGAAAGGGAGCCGGCAACACACTTGCAGACACTCAGCTGTCTGCGATCGAGTTGTGGGCTTCACATTGAATATGGCCCTGTGTGTCTGAGAGACTGGAAACACTTGTAGTATGAAGCCTCTCTGCCATGAATGTGACCTTAAGTAAGAGGTGTGCATGATGTCAGCCTGCATTGAGAGAGAACATGGAGGTACCAAAACTAATAAACGGTTACTCTGGGTGCTTCTTAGAAGGAATTGAATTGTAAGTGTCATATCAGAATTACAAATATAGGGCCCTATTAAATTCTCCCTCGTAGTTCTCTCGGTGCTCGCAAAAGGCAGTTTTCCTGCTGTTTGCGAGAACCGAATCTCTCGCAGCCTGCTTTACGATAGGACTGCGAGAAAATGGCCGAGAATAGGCTCCGAGAGAGCTACGTAGCCTTAAATCTATGCACGAGTCTCGCATATCGTAAGAATCCCTACGTGGACAAAAAGTCCACGCAAGGGATCCGAAAGCCTCTACGTGCTGCCTCGGAACAGCCCGAGACAGCAGCGTGAGGCTCCCCCCTGCACCCTATACACATCCCCATGCTGCAGGGGTCTCTATCAGGACCCCTGCAGCACCCCCACATTAACCCCTTGCAGCGGGGGTCCCCGATCTGCATAGATCAGGCCCCCCGCAGCATTTAAAACTTTTAAATTCCCCGCCGCGGCTCCTTAAAGGGGCCGCGGCACACTATTACCCAATCCCGGCCGCGGCACTTAAAATTAACCCCCCTCTATGCTGGGGGTCCCCATCGGGACCCCCGAAGTGTCCCCACATAAACCCATTGCAGGGGGGGTCCCCGATCTGCATAGATCAGGCCCCCCGCAGCATTTAAAACTTTTAAATTCCCCGCCGCGGCTCCTTAAAGGGGCCGCGGCACACTATTACCCAATCCCGGCCGCGGCACTTAAAATTAACCCCCCTCTATGCTGGGGGTCCCCATCGGGACCCCCGAAGTGTCCCCGCATAAACCCATTGCAGGGGGGGTCCCCGATCTGCATAGATCAGGCCCCCCGCAGCATTTAAAACTTTTAAATTCCCCGCCGCGGCTCCTTAAAGGGGCCGCGGCACACTATTACCCAATCCCGGCCGCGGCACTTAAAATTAACCCCCCTCTATGCTGGGGGTCCCCATCGGGACCCCCGAAGTGTCCCCACATAAACCCATTGCAGGGGGGGTCCCCGATCTGCATAGATCAGGCCCCCCGCAGCATTTAAAACTTTTAAATTCCCCGCCGCGGCTCCTTAAAGGGGCCGCGGCACACTATTACCCAATCCCGGCCGCGGCACTTAAAATTAACCCCCCTCTATGCTGGGGGTCCCCATCGGGACCCCCGAAGTGTCCCCATATAAACCCCCTGCAGCGGGGGGCCCCGATCGGCACCGATCGTGACCCTGCTGCAATTCAATTTTAAATTTCCCGCCTCGCGGGTCCTCAAAGGACCGTAAAGGTCCTGAAAGGACTCGCACTAAAAATAATAACCCCAGGCAACTATAATTACCCCATTAACTCATGATGGTCAATCCAGACCACCATAAGGCCTAAATTAACCCATTAACTCATGGTGGTCAATCCAGACCACCATAAGGCTCTAATTAACCCATTAACTCATGATGGTCAATACAGACCACCATAAGGCTCTAATTAACCCATTAACTCATGATGGTCAATACAGACCACCATAAGGCTCTAATTAACCCATTAACTCATGATGGTCAATACAGACCACCATAAGGCTCTAATTAACCCATTAACTCATGGTGGTCAATACAGACCACCATAAGGCCTAAATTAACCCATTAACTCATGATGGTCAATACAGACCACCATAAGGCTCTAATTAACCCATTAACTCATGATGGTCAATACAGACCACCATAAGGCTCTAATTAACCCATTAACTCCTGATGGTCAATACAGACCACCATAAGGCTCTAATTAACCCATTAACTCATGATGGTCAATACAGACCACCATAAGGCTCTAATTAACCCATTAACTCATGATGGTCAATACAGACCACCATAAGGCTCTAATTAACCCATTAACTCATGGTGGTCAATACAGACCACCATAAGGCCTAAATTAACCCATTAACTGATGATGGTCAATACAGACCACCATAAGGCTCTAATTAACCCATTAACTCATGATGGTCAATACAGACCACCATAAGGCTCTAATTAACCCATTAACTCATGATGGTCAATACAGACCACCATAAGGCTCTAATTAACCCATTAACTCATGATGGTCAATACAGACCACCATAAGGCTCTAATTAACCCATTAACTCATGATGGTCAATACAGACCACCATAAGGCTCTAATTAACCCATTAACTCATGATGGTCAATACAGACCACCATAAGGCTCTAATTAACCCATTAACTCATGGTGGTCAATACAGACCACCATAAGGCCTAAATTAACCCATTAACTCATGATGGTCAATACAGACCACCATAAGGCTCTAATTAACCCATTAACTCATGATGGTCAATACAGACCACCATAAGGCTCTAATTAACCCATTAACTCATGGTGGTCAATACAGACCACCATAAGGCCTAAATTAACCCATTAACTCATGATGGTCAATACAGACCAGCATAAGGCTCTATTTAACCCCATCAGTCCCATAAGGGTATATTATTACCATTATGGGCCTGTTACAACCCAACATTAACCACATAAGTGCCATGATGGTCCTCAAGGACCATCATGACACTAACTACAAACACTACACTATAACCCCCAATAAACCATTTAATCTAAACTAACCCCCCTCTACACTAATCTATTAACACTTACACTACCTACCTACACTACCTACCCCCTAATAAACCTCCCCAACACTCTAATTACAAAAAACAAAAAACCTACAGTACAAAAAACAAAAAAACCTACAGTACAGAAAACAAAAAATAATTACAACCCCACCCCCCACTACAGAAAACAAAAAAATACATTACAACCCCACCCCCCACTACAGAAAATAAAAAAATTACACACCTGAAAAGGAAAGACAGATAAACACAATACAATACATACATATAATACATTAAATACATTACATACAATACATGACATTACATATAATATATTACATATAATATATTACATATAATACATTACATACATTACATACAATACATGACATTACATATAATATATTAAATATAATATATTACATATAATACATTACATACAATACATGACATTACATATAATATATTACATATAATATATTACATATAATACATTACATACATTACATACAATACATGACATTACATATAATATATTACATATAATATATTACATATAATATATTACATATAATACATTACATACATTACATACAATACATGACATTACATATAATATATTAAATATAATATATTACATATAATACATTACATACAATACATGACATTACATATAATATATTACATATAGTCCTAATCAAATACCCCCTATCTATCTAACATACAATCTATTTAATTTAAAATAAATCCTAACTATATCAAATACATCCCCCTATCTATCTAATATACAAAAAATCCTAACTACATACACAGACCCTTATTCTAAACTAAAATAAAATAATTACAGTCCTAACTACATACACAGACCCTAATTCTAAGCTAAAATCAATAAATTAAGACCACTTACCTTTAAGATGTTGCTTCAGATCACTAACCTATGGGTCAAACAAAAAATAAAAATTAGTACAAAACATTAACATCAAATAAATAAACATTCTATACATTCTAAATATTCAACTCACCTTTACAGCATGTCCAGTCACTGTTTATCTCTTCCGGCGCGGCCCTGTTAAAAAAAAAACACAATACATGAATACATGAATACAATATATAAACAATAAATAAAATACACAAATAAACATCTAAATATACATTTAACTTACCTCCCCGCGATGTCCCCGGCCTTCTCTCCTTCAGCCCCGGCTGGGCCGCGGAACCATCCGCGCTCTAAAAAAAAAAAAAAAAAAAACTAACGGAGGTCTGCACTGGCAGACCTCCCCGACGCTACTGAACCTCCCGGAGTCGTTTCCGGGAGGAAATTGGCATTGGCGGCTTGTGATTGGCTGAAAAAGCTGTCTATCAATTTCAGCCAATCAAAAGTCGTCAATGTGTGAGCCAATCAGGATGGGATACACCCCAATATCCCACCCTGATTGGCTAAAACACTTGTCTATCTTTATGGGAACCAATCACAACGCTCAGATGCCTTCAGCCAATCACTATGGGATACACCCCCACGGAGTGATTGGTAGAAGACATCTGCGCATCCTGATTGGCTCCTACATTGACGACTTTTGATTGGCTGACAGCTTTTTCAGCCAATCACAAGCCGCCAATGCCAATTTCCTCCCGGAAACGACTCCGGGAGGTTCAGTAGCGTCGGGGAGGTCTGCCAGTGCAGACCTCCGTTAGTTTTTATTTTTTTTATTTTTAGAGCGCGGATGGTTCCGCGGCCCAGCCGGGGCTGAAGGAGAGAAGGCCGGGGACATCGCGGGGAGGTAAGTTAAATGTATATTTAGATGTTTATTTGTGTATTTTATTTATTGTTTATATATTGTATTCATGTATTCATGTATTGTGTTTTTTTTTTTAACAGGGCCGCGCCGGAAGAGATAAACAGTGACTGGACATGCTGTAAAGGTGAGTTGAATATGTAGAATGTATATAATGTTTATTTATTTGATGTTAATGTTTTGTACTAATTTTTATTTTTGTTTGACCCATAGGTTAGTGATCTGAAGCAACATCTTAAAGGTAAGTGGTCTTAATTTATTGATTTTAGCTTAGAATTAGGGTCTGTGTATGTAGTTAGGACTGTAATTATTTTATTTTATTTTAGAATAAGGGTCTGTGTATGTAGTTAGGATTTTTTGTATATTAGATAGATAGGGGGATGTATTTGATATAGTTAGGATTTATTTTAAATTAAATAGATTGTATGTTAGATAGATAGGGGGTATTTGATTAGGACTATATGTAATATATTATATGTAATATATTATATGTAATACATTATATGTAATGTATGTAATGTCATGTATTGTATGTAATGTATGTAATGTATTATATGTAATATATTATATGTAATATATTATATTTAATATATTATATTTAATATATTATATGTAATGTCATGTATTGTATGTAATGTATGTAATGTATTATATGTAATATATGATATGTAATATATTATATTTAATATATTATATGTAATGTCATGTATTGTATGTAATGTATGTAATGTATTATATGTATTATTGTATTGTGTTTATCTGTCTTTCCTTTTCAGGTGTGTAATTTTTTTATTTTCTGTAGTGGGGGGTGGGGTTGTAATTTTTTTTTTTTTCTGTACTGTAGGTTTTTTTGTTTTTTGTACTGTAGGTTTTTTGTTTTCTGTGCTGTAGGTTTATTGTTTTTTGTAATTAGAGTGTTGGGGAGGTTTATTAGGGGGTAGGTAGTGTAGGTAGGTAGTGTAAGTGTTAAAAGATTAGTGTAGAGGGGGGTTAGTTTAGATTAAATGGTTTATTGGGGGTTATAGTGTAGTGTTTGTAGTTAGTGTCATGATGGTCCTTGAGGACCATCATGGCACTTATGTGGTTAATGTTGGGTTGTAACAGGCCCATAATGGTAATAATATACCCTTATGGGACTGATGGGGTTAAATAGAGCCTTATGGTGGTCTGTATTGACCACCATGAGTTAATGGGTTAATTTAGGCCTTATGGTGGTCTGGATTGACCACCATGAGTTAATGGGTTAATTTAGGCCTTATGGTGGTCTGTATTGACCACCATGAGTTAATGGGTTAATTTAGGCCTTATGGTGGTCTGGATTGACCACCATGAGTTAATGGGTTAATTTAGGCCTTATGGTGGTCTGTATTGACCACCATGAGTTAATGGGTTAATTTAGGCCTTATGGTGGTCTGGATTGACCACCATGAGTTAATGGGTTAATTTAGGCCTTATGGTGGTCTGGATTGACCACCATGAGTTAATGGGTTAATTTAGGCCTTATGGTGGTCTGTATTGACCACCATGAGTTAATGGGTTAATTTAGGCCTTATGGTGGTCTGGATTGACCACCATGAGTTAATGGGTTAATTTAGGCCTTATGGTGGTCTGGATTGACCACCATGAGTTAATGGGTTAATTTAGGCCTTATGGTGGTCTGTATTGACCACCATGAGTTAATGGGTTAATTTAGGCCTTATGGTGGTCTGGATTGACCACCATGAGTTAATGGGTTAATTTAGGCCTTATGGTGGTCTGGATTGACCACCATGAGTTAATGGGTTAATTTAGGCCTTATGGTGGTCTGGATTGACCATCATGAGTTAATGGGGTAATTTAGGCCTTATGGTGGTCTGGATTGACCATCATGAGTTAATGGGGTAATTATAGTTGCCTGGGGTTAATATTTTTAGTGCGAGTCCTTTCAGGACCTTTACGGTCCTTTGAGGACCCGCGAGGCGGGAAATTTAAAATTGAATTGCAGCAAGGTCACGATCGGTGCCGATCGGGGCCCCCCGCTGCAGGGGGTTTATATGGGGACACTACGGGGGTCCCGATGGGGACCCCCAGCATAGAGGGGGGTTAATTTTAAGTGCCGCGGCCGGGATTGGGTAATAGTGTGCCGCGGCCCCTTTAAGGAGCCGCGGCGGGGAATTTAAAAGTTTTAAATGCAGCGGGGGCCTGATCGGTGCCGATCGGGGACCCCCGCTGCAAGGGGTTAATGTGTGGGGGCTGCGGGGGTTCCTATGGACCCCTGCAGCAAGGTGTTCATGTGAGGACACTTCGGGGGTCCCGACAGGGACCCCCGCATTGAGGGGGGGTTCATTTTTGGTGCCTGGGGGGGGTTTGGAGTACCCCCCACGGCAGGGCTTATGTGGGGGACTGCCGCGGAGGTCCCTTTTAGGACCCCCGCAGCACTTGATGAGGAGTGGGAGCCTGCGATATCATCTCGCAGGCTGTCACTCCTTTACGTAGTGTAGATACGTATGGCCCTGCTGCGTAGCTCATACGTTGCTCGCAGCAGGGCTAATTTAATAGCATTGTAAGTTAGAGAAACTTTGCAGTACGTAGGGCTTAAGTAGAAGCCTCTTATTTACGAGGCTGGAATTTAATAGGGCCCCTAATTAATTATGTGCCCTTATTATGTTTACTCTTATCTATGAAGCTACAGCATTTTCCCTAGCACAAAGGGCACAATTAGCAATTACAAAGCTACATACAAATGCCAAGGTAAACAGAAATGCAATTACAGATACAACACAATTCAGAAGGTTTTAGTTAGTGAACATCTATCCAAAAGCAAGGTCTTCACTAACTAAAAACTTCTGTAAAAAAATATGCTATGCGCTTATATAGAGCCGTATTCAATTTGCCAAATCGAATTTAATGAGGCCCCCAGTGAAGATTTCAGATCACAACACAGGGCCCTATTCTATTGCCCAATTCATAAATTTATACACACTTAAAACCACTCTTAATATTGCTACATATTTGGCAATTATAACTTATTGATACTAATGATTTCTTAAGTCAATAGAATTCAAATAGACATTTATTTAGTTCAAGGCATTTGAAAGTAACTAATAGAATATGGCCCACAGTTTAGGAAGTCTGGAATGAAGGTTACACTCACATCTGATTCAGCTGATACTTAGTAGCTGCCACTTGGGAGAACTTACTAAGGGCCTTATTCAAATGCGATTTGGCCAATTGAATAGGGCTTTATATAAGCACAAAGCATTTTTTAGTTAGTGAAGACCTTTCATTTGGATAGATGTCCGCTAACTAAAAAATTCTGTAAAAAAATATGCTATGTGCTTATATAGAGCCCTATTCAATTGTACCAAACGCATTTGAATGAGGCTCCAAGCATCTCAAGTGGCTGAGAAAAGCATCCCTGTATTTACTGTGCACTATTTCCAGTGGGGACCTCTTCTCAGCCACTTAAGATGCTTATTAAACTATCTGTCTTATTGGGTAGTATGTAGGTTTCATAGTTATCTTACACAAATATTCTACTCAGTGTACATTCTTTTACATGATTAAAGAAACCGTTTAACAAATGGGATCCATTAATATTCTCCTATAATGTATAATGGGTAATACACTTTGTTATATCTCCACACCTTTCATGCAGCTCTGAAATAAAAGCAAAATTTTGTAAAGTAAGGCTGGGCTGCTTACAGCACATGCCCATACAATAAATGAGTGAATCATGAAATTAATTTCAATGCTGGTATGGAATAAATAAACACAAAGCTATTATTGTTGTAATTTGCTTATGATAGAATCATAAACAATTTACAATCTATCTCAGCATCAGAGTCTTCTTTATGGGATACTGTCTGCTTATAATATGGTCAAAATATTTGTGTTTTAGCCTCATGATCAAACCTTCCAGTGGACTGTTGGCTTACTTTCTTGCAGTATTAATTGATTGGATCTTCTTGCAGTCTAAGGCAAAACAGTTTTCTCCAACACCACAATTCAAAGGTATCAATTCTACGGTGCTCAGACTTCTTTATGGTCTCACATCTGTATGCTATTACTATTTGGAATAATATAGTTCTAACTATGTAGTCATTTGTTTATAATAGAAATATTTTCGTATGTTTATGTGAAAACTATAACTGACTTTTATTATTTCAAATCCCACATATTTATACCCTGTCCCTAGTTATTAGCAGCCAATGCCAACAATGTCCATTCTTGATTAGCCAATCACGACATGCCTATGTGTGCAATGGAACATTTACTAACCACCAATCAGGCCAATGTGCATTCTCAGTTGCCTTGGGAACACATGTGCACATGTCCAACAGAAAACATCCCTGGTGCACGACATAAGAGGATTTTTGGTAGTAATCAGAATATGAAAATATGAGTGTAAATAAAAATAAACCAAACAGATTGTGCATGGGGTAAATGAAATCGAAGCAAAGGAACAAATAAAAGACTTGAAAACTGCCAACATTTTATCTTTACAATGGAAATCACCTATATCTTTGGAAGTTCCTTGGCTCTTACATTTTCGCTTTTTTGGCCTTATCTTTAACTAATATGTTATTCATTAATCTAATCTATAATTGCCTTGCTTGATATGATTGATCTGTTTTTTTTTTTAACAAGAAGAGAGGCGATTATTCATCTATTACAACCACCACAATAAGGACTAGGACATTTGAATAAAAGCAATGAAATTATAAATTAGCATTTAGAGTCCCCTCCAACTTGTAAAAGCAGATAAAAAGAAGCAAACCTGGTGGATCTCACTACAAAATGTGTGAGAAAGATTGGATACCCCTGTCCTAGATAGCATATTGTATTGTTTATAAGAGCCCAGACTGTAGCTTATAGATTATGTACATTACCTTTCAGTTCCTTAACAGCAAACAGAAATATCACAAAGTGGATCAACAGAAACAGTGGAATTATTAAGTAGTCCTCTGAAGTGAAATAAACCTAGAAACGGACAAGAACCGATAAGGCTTAACTATTAAGTCCATTGTATCTACCTAAAAGCTTGGCTTAATTAAGCCCAGGGATGGTCTTCTGCTTATACAAGGTATTCCGAAACACCTTAAAGGGCCACTTAATTGAGCATAGTTTGGACCACATCATAGGAAGGATCTCCTATTAACATGGTAAAAACCTTTGCATTTTTTAAATTCATGCTTTTTCCACTTAGACATGAAATAATGAAAATGTGTGCTTGTTTGCCTGATTGCCCGCCCTTAGAGTCTTATATCTAAAAGACAGGGGGGCGCTGTCTCCCTCTCTGTTACTTGAACCAATCAGGATGCAGGGGTTTGTGTCCCATGCAGTACCAATGAGCAGCCTGCAATTGTGGCAAGTTCCCTTCACAGTATATAGAGATGAATAATCACACTATTGCAGTATATAATGATACCTTTTTTATTTGACTAAAGGCTAACTAAAATCTTTGTCCAATAAAACAGGTATCACTATATACTGCATTAGTGTGATTACTCATCTCTCTCTATATATATATTTACTGTGTGTGTATTTGAATCTCTCTCTATATAGAGATATTTATCTAAATATACTGTATATAATAAATATAACTATACTAGTAAATTGCCCGTAAAATATATATGTAATATACATGTGATATATGATCTGCTTTGTCTCTCTCTTTGTGCCCTCTCTCTCCCTCTGCTACCTCTCCCTCTGAGCGCCCTCTCCCTCTCTCTATGTGCACCCTCTCCCTCCATGTTCTCTTTTCCCCTTGCCCTCCTTCTGTTCTCTACCCCTCCCCTACTTCTTCTCTCTACTCCCTCCCATCCTTCTTCTCTCTTTTCTGTCTCTCTCCCCCTTATGTTTCTCTCCCCTGTGTCTCTCTTCCACTGCTCCCTCCCCTGTCTCTCTCTCCTACTCTCTCCAGTGTCTTTCCCCCCCTTCCCTCCTGTGTATCTTCTACCTTCCCTCCCCTCCCGTGTCTTCTCCCCTTCCCTCCCCAATGTCTCTCACCTTCCCCATCCCCCAATGTCTCTGCCCCCTTCTCCCCTCCCCAGTGTCTCTCCTCCCCTTCCCTTCCCCAGTGTCTCCCCCATCCTCTCCCATCCTCCGTTTGCCCCCTTCCTCTCCCCTCCCTAGCTTCTCTTCCCCCTTCCTCTCCCCTCCCAGTGTCTCTTTACCCCATTTATCTCCCCTTCCCAGTGTTTCCCCCTACCTCTCCCCTCCGCAGTGTCCCCCCCTCCTCAGTGTCTCTCCCTTACTTCTTCTCTCCTCCCAAGTGTCTCCTCCCCAGTGGCTTCCCCCCCCCCCTTACCGTTCCAGTTTCTCTTTCCCCCATTCCTCTCCCCTACCTAGTGTCTCTTTCCCTATTCCTCACCCGTCCCCAGTATCCCCCCTCCCCTCCTCAATGTATTTCCCCCATTCCTCTCCCCTCCCCAGTGTCTCCCCCTTCCTCTCCCCAGTTTCTTCCCCCTCCTCGTCTCTTTCCCCATTTCTCTCGCCTCCCCAGTGTCTCCCCCCCTCCCCCTCCCCCCCCCCAAGTCCAGCCTTTCTGTGCCTAGCCTGTGTTAACTCCTTGCTGCAGGGTCCCAATCGGGACCCCAGCAGGCTCCCCTTATTAACCCCTTTCCTTGCTGCAGGGGTACTGAACTGAGCTATGGTATTCTATTCCCTTGCAGCCTGTGCCCTACTTTCCCTTGCGGCAATCAGCGCCACAGCTTACTTACTTACGCAAGAGATTCGGCTGAATGAAAGCACCCATCCCTATTCAAATGCTCCGATAACCCCTCCACCAACCCCGCAAAACACCCAAAAATGGCAGCAGCTTACTTGCAGCCTGGAGCCATCGCAAGGGCTGTGAAGCCCTTGCGGCTGCTCCAATTAAGCCCCACTTGCTGCAGGGGACCCGATCAGGACCCTTGCAGTGGCCATACAGTGTCCCTACATCACCCTATAATGCAGGGGTCAAATTGAGACCCCTGCATTATAGGGTTCATGTGTGCACATTGCTGTTCGGGACCCCTGCAGGCTTCCTAAATGAACTCCTTGCTGCAGGGTCCCAATAGGGACCCCAGCAGGCTCCCCTTATTAACCCCTTTGCTTGCTGCAGGGGTACCGATCGGGACCCTCTGCAGCATCTATGAGATTTTAATTTCCCGCTGTGGGCTTGAATTCAAAATTCAAGCCCAGGGAATTGTGGGTTTGAATTTCCTGCCGCAGGTCCTTAAAGAGCCCACGGCACACTAATGGTTACCTCCAAGCTGCAGGGGTACTATAAGTACCCCCCCAGCACATAAAATTAACCCCAACCCTCATGGGGGTCAATATAGACCCCCATGAAACTAAAATGAACCCCCTCAGTCCAATAAGAGTCTTGAGGACACCCCTAAGGACACGATTAACCCCTAGGTTAACCCCATACATGCCATGAAGCTTCCCCAGTATTTTGTGGTAAAATAGGTGCCTCGGCTTATACTCGGGTATATATGGTAAGTGACAAGAAATAAAAACTATGTTGCCAAAAAATAAAAGGACATTACAACCCCCCCACTTCATAAAATAAAAAAGAACATTACAACATCCCCATTACAAAAAATAAAAAAAGAACATCACAAACACCCCCACTACAAAAAAATTAAAAATAATTACACACCTGCAAAGAAAAGCCATACACATATATACATGACATTACAGTACATCAATAAATACATTACAAATATACCCCTAACTACAATACTATTAACCCCTAAATACAATACATTACCCCATATAGAAAACATTACCGCCTATTTTTGAAAAAATATCCCTTATCTACCAAACATTAACCCTTAACTGCAATACATTAAACCCTAACTACAATACATTACCCCTATCTATTAAACATTACCCCATCTATTAAACATCCCCCCTATCTACAATACATTAACCCATATCTATTAAACAGTACCCCTATCTATTAAACATTACCCCCTATCTATTAAACAGTACCCCTATCTACAATACATCAAACCCTATCTGCAATACATTAAAAAGCCTACATCTAACCTAAATTAGAATAAATAGGACCACTTACCTTCAGCAGGTTGTACCCCTAGGAAAAAAAGAAACATACATTTAGTCACAAATAAACAAAACATAAAATAATACACATTCTAAATATTAAACTTACCTTTCCACCATGTCCCCATCCTTCTTCTTGTCTTCCCCGGCTCGGCCCCTGGAAAAAATAAATAGCACATTAGTATACACATACACAGAAACTAAACATACTATGCATTCAACTTACCTTGTTGCTATGACCCCATCCTTCTCGTCTTCTGCCCCAGCTGGGCCTGTGAGATTAATTGCTGCTCTATAAAAAATAAATAATGGAGCTCCTACATTAGGAGCTCCGCAACGCTAATGAGGCCTCTAGCCTCTACACCGGTAAAAAAAATGGAATGCCGCCTTCTGATTGGCTGAAATGGCTGTCAATCAAATTTCAGCCAATCAGAAGGTGCCAAGGTATGAGCCAATCAGAATGGGATACACCCCTATAACCTATTCTGATTGGCTGATGGACCTGCCAATATTTTTTAAACCAATCAAAAGGCACTATTGCCTTCAGCCAATCAGAATAGGATTCACCCCCACGGGGTGATTGGCTGAAGGTATCTGTACCTTCTGATTGACAGTGACAACAGTCAATCAGAAGGTGCTATTCCCTTCAGCCAATCAGAATGAGATGCATCCTGTGTGGATGTGTCCCATTGTGATTGGCTACAAGCATCTGCGCCTTCTGATTGGCTGTATGGGTTATACCCCATTGGGGTGTATCCCTTTCTGATTGGCTGAAGGCAATATCGCCTTATGATTGGATTAGAAATGATTGACAGGTTTATTAGCCAATCAGAATGTGATATAGGGGTTTATCCCATTCTGATTGGCTCACACCTTGACAATTTCATTGACATCCTTTTCAGCCAATCAGAAAGCACCATTGCAAATTTCCTACCGGAAGAGGCTCTGGAGGCTTCATGAGCACATTTTTTTTTTTTTTTAGATTCTTCAAGGGCCCAACCAGTGCAGAAGAGGAGAAGGCCAGGGACATCACAGACAGGTAAGTTTTAAAATTATAAAGTTTATTGTTTATTTAGATTGTAAGTCTGCAAGTTTCAATCCCGCAAAGTGCTTTAGGGAAAGCGCTATGGACACCAGATTCCAAGCTCAAAGACAGGGCCCTCCGTTCATTGCAATGTGTAAATCTTGAACTTGTTATTGCCTGTAACTTAACTTATGTATAGCGCTACGGAATATGTTGGCACATTACAAATAAACGATAATAATAATAATTTATGTTGTGTGTATTTGTGTATGTGTATTTGTGAAATAATGTGATGTTTCTTTTTTCCAGGGGATGAGCCGGAGAACGGAAGAAGATGGACGGGGACATGGTGGAAAGGTGAGTTGAATACTGTATTCATAAAGTTTATTTATTATATGTAATGTTTATTTCTGTAATAATTTGATGTTTCTTTTTTTCCTAGATGGTGCTATCTGAAGGGACAACTGCAAAGGTAAGTGGTTTTATTTGTTCTATTTTAGCCTAGATTTAGGGGGTAATGTATAGATAGGGGGTTATGTATAGATAGGGGTTATATATAGATAGGGGGTAATGTCTAGTTAGGGATAATGTCTAGATAGGGGTAATGTATAGCTAGGGGGAAGTGTATTGTAGATAGGGTTATATTATTAATGTATTTATTACTGTAATGTTATCTATATTTGTGTATGCCTTTTCTTTGCAGGTGTGTAATTCTTTTTTTATTTTATGTATTGGGGAGGTTTGTGATGTTCTTTTTTTATTTTTGTACTGAGGGGGGTTTGTAATGTCCTTTTTTTTGTACCTTAGGTTTTTTTATTTTTGTACTTTTTTGTGTGTGTAATTAGTGGGGTGGGGGTTTAATAGGGGGTTAGGTAGGAAGTGTTGGGTAGGTAGGGGTTAATAGGTTAGGGTAGAGGGGATTAGTTTAGATTTAGTGGTCTATTGGGGGAATAGTGTAGCGTAGTGTAATGTTTGTACTTAGTGTCATGGGGGTGCTGGAGGACCCTCATGGCACTTATGGGGTTAATAATAGGCTTGTCTTTGTCCTATGAGGGACTTCATAGACCCTTATGGGACTGATTAAGTTAAATAGAGACTTATGGGGTCTGTATAGACCCCAATAAGGGATGGGGTTAGATGGAGGCTTATGGGGGTCTGTATAGACCCCTATAAGTGATGGGGTTAAATAGGGCTAGATGGTGTTACATAGGCTTACATGGGGTTAAATAGGGCTAGAAGGGGTTACATAGTCCCAGTTAGGGTTATTGGGTTCAGATAGGTTTAAATAGGCCCAGTTAGGGTTAGATTGGCCCACTAAGGGTTATTATATACATATAGGGTTAGATAAGCCCAGTTAGGGTTAGATCCGGTTTAGAATGAGTTAATGGGGTATAGTTATGGTTAAGGGGTTAATGGGGTATAGTTAGGGTTAATAGTGTAGTGCTTAGACTTTGTCACGAGGGTCCTGGAGGACCCTCATGGCACTTGTAGGGTTAACCTAGTGGTTAATAGTGTCCTATAGGGGTCTATATAGACCCCTATTGGACTGAGGGGGTAATTTTAGTCTCATGGGGCTGTGTATACAACCCCATGAGTTATAAGGTTAATGAAGGTCTCATGGTGCTCTCATCCCCATGAGGGATGGGGTTAATTAAGGGTTCATGGGGTTCTGTATAGAACACCATGAGTGGCAGGGTTAATTAAGGGCATGAGTGAGAGGGTTAATTAAGGGCTCATGGGGCTCTGTATAGAGCCCCATGGGTGATGGGGTTAATTAAGGGCTTTGTATAGAGCCCCATGAGTAATAGGGTTAATTAAGGTCTCATGGGACTCTGTATAAAGCCCCATGAGTGACAGGGTTAATTAAGGGCTTATGGGGCTCTGTATAGAGCCCCATGAGTGACAGGGTTAATTAAGGTCTCATGGGGCCCTGTAAAAAGCCCCATGTGGGACAGGGTTAATTAAGGGCTCATGGGGCTCTGTATAGAGCCCTATGAGTGACAGGGTTAATTAAGGGCTCATGGGGCTCTGTATAGAGTTATGCTGAAAACGTTGTGGAGGCCAAGGTTCAACAATATATCTCTGGTGGCACTGTCAGAATATAAAATTATTATTATTATTATCGTTTATTTGTAACGCGCCAACATATTCCGTAGCGCTATACATAAGTTAAGTTACAGGCAATGACAAGTTAAAGATTCACAAATTGCAAAGAGTGGATGGCCCTGTCTTTGAGCTTGGAATCCGGTGTCCATAGCGCTTTCCCTAAAGCACCTTGCAGGATTGAAACTCGCAGACTTACAATCTAAAGGTTGAAGTGTGTATGTGGTACAGTAGGGAGAGAGTAGTGCTGAGCATGTTAGGGAAGAATAGTTATAGGCTTCTTTAAAGAGGTGCGTTTTTATTGATGTTTTGAATTATTTAAGGCAGGAGGATAGTCTGGTGAAGCGAGGCAAGGAGTTCCAGAGAATAGGGGCAGTGCGAGAAAAGTCCTGGAGGCGAGAGTGAGAGGAGGTGACAAGAGTGGTAGAAAGAAGAAGGTCATTAGCAGAACGAAGAGGGTGTGTGGGGGAGTATTTGGAGATGAGAGCAGAGATGTATGGGTGTGCTCTGTTGTTGAGGGCTTTATAAGTTAGGGTCAAGATTTTAAACTTTATTCTGGAGGCTAAGCGAAGCCAGTGAAGTGATTGACAAAGAGGAGCTTCCGACACTGAACGATGTGTACTGAAGATGAGTCTGGCGGATTCATTTATTATGGATTGAAGTGGGGAGAGGCAAGTGATGGGCAGGCCAACAAGGAGCGAGTTGCAATAGTCAAGAGGAGAAATGATGAGAGAGTGTATTCAAATCTTAGTAGTGTCTTGTGTAAGGAAATGGCGTATTTTGGACATGTTTTTTAGATGGAAAAGACAGGATTTGGTTAGAGACTGTATGTGTGGGATGAAAGAGAGGGCAGGGTCCAATAGAACCCTGAGACAACGGGCTTGGGAGGTGGGAGTGATGATGGCATTGTTGACAGAGAGAGAGATGTGAGGAATTGAAGCTGTAGTAGAGGGTGGGAAGATTAAGAGTTCAGTCTTAGGCATGTTGAGTTTCAGATGGTAGGCGGACATCCAAGAGGATATACTAGAGAGGCAGTCGGATACCTATGCTAGAAGAGAGGGGGATAGATCTGGTGCTGAGAGGTAGATTTGGGTGTCATCTGCCTAGAGATGGTACTGGAACTCAAAAGAGTTTATTAGGGTGGCGAGTGAGGATGTGTAGATGGAGAAGAGGAGGGGGCCTAGGACTGATCCTTGGGGTACGCCAATAGACAGGGGATGAGGAGAAGAAGATGTGCCGGAGAAGGAGACGCTAAATGATCGTTCTTGGAGGTATGATGAGAACCACAAGAGAGTAGTGTCTCGAATGCCGAGGGAGGAGAGAATGTGGAGTAGAAGCGAATGGTCAACTGTGTCAAAGGCGGCAGAGAGATCCAGAAGAAGCAAAATAGAAAAGTGGCCATTAGACTTGGTGGTGAGCAGGTCATTAGTGACTTTTATGAGGGCTGTCTCAGTGGAGAGTTGGGGCCGAAAGCCGGATTGGAAAGTGTCCAGAAGAGAGTTAGAGGAGATGAAACTGTTAAGGCGGTTATTAGTCCTTTATCTCTTCCATTGATTGTAAAGCATGAATGTATTTGTGTAAGAATTTATGTATTTATTTGTTACTTTGTATTTATATCTTTGAAATAATAAACATTTTGAAATTGGAAGAAGACAATTACCAATTATTTTGGCATTTGCCATAACCATAAATAAATCACAAGGTCAAACTTTTAATTCTGTTGGTCTATTTTTGGAGGAACCAGTATTTGCCCATGGTGATGGGAAAAAAAAATTGCGAGGAGTGGAACTTAGAAAAAAAGAAAATAAGATGTTGGAAAATATGAAGTTAACGGCCGATCCTCACAAATCAAAAAACATGAAAAACAGAAAAAAATCTAAAAAACTAAACTCACACACAGCTCGGGGGGACAGCCAGGATGTCTGGGAGTGAGGTTCCACTCAAATTTAAGCCAAATTTGTTGAGTTTCGGCACTCGAAAATCGGAAAAGCGAAAAATAAATGGCGGCCGAAAAAAATGAAAACGAGGCTACACGACCCCGAACCGCCAGACATGTACCACTTGCATAGGAACGTACGAGGTACAAAATACATTATTAGAAAGGACGGAAACTGCTCGCGAGCCGCGGAACACATAGACAATCTCCTCCATTTTACAACACTAACTTGCAACTAATAACATTACAAATCTAAAACAGCGCTTTACACGACTAAACCACCAGTTTGGCCTAACGCACGCAGCCTATTTATACTGCACAATTGGCACATTGCTGACACTTTCTCCTCAGGGCAGTAACAGTCGAACTGTACATTGTATGCTGCTAGCTCTTCAGGATATTGATTGCTGGATATATTAATTACAAATAGGTAAAGTATATTAATTTATTAAGTAATTAATTATTTAATTATTATTTTAAAAAAATATATAAAAAAAAATAAAAATACGCTAAATAGCATATTTTATCGTTACTTTATGAATACATTAATGCTTCTCACTTCCTAAAGCCTTTGTTCATTCACAATTAATTATTAACGTACATTAATTATTAATTATTAAAGTATTAATTAGTAATAAAAAATATAAATTAATATTTTCCACTGCACTGAAAAAAAAATCATTTTTACACTGCAGTTATATATTTTGCACCGAAGGTGCTCAGAGGGGCAAAAGTACACGAGAGGAGAGGCTCACAATGAGCGCTGAAGGTCCTCAGAGTAGCAAAAGCTTGACATTGTGTGGCAAACAGCATTGCCATGGCTTCAAATTTTATTGCGCCGTCATTTTTGACGGGCAAGTCGCTAGTATATATTTAACATGTGTTATTACTATATTTGTGATTTCATTACATTTATTTATATGTAAATTATAATTTATTGGTTTTGCATATAGAAAATGTTATTCTTATTGTCTAAAGAAAAAAAAATGTACCATGAAAAATATTAGGTGTACATTGTTATCTTCATGGATATTAAAGATAATCAAATGTTTGAAGTTTATATGAAGATATTGTTCATTATTTGTTTAGAAAAAAAATTGGAAGTAATATTTTTTTTTTTTTATTGGTTTACTGAATTATTCCATATTTTTTTAAAAGTCTGAAAAGAGACAGGAGAGAGACTCACATGGTACACAGAGAGATAGTTTGTAAACAGATAGAAAACACAATGTATAACACTATATTATGCCGTCATTTTTGACAGGCAGGTCGCTAGTATATATATAATTCCCAACATGTATACCCAGCAATCAAATTACAGTACTGGTATCTTGTTGCATAAATATAAAGAATAATATAATATATATATATGCAACCTTACATATATGTATTCGATTTATATACGTGTTTACATTTCCTCAGCATCATATCAGATTAAACATATTTAACCCCTCACAGATGTTTATGATGTCAAATTAAATGGAAATAATTCCTTACAATTTTTTTTAGGTTAATTTCTTCCATTGATACCCAGTATATAATATTGAATGCTTCTAATTCCCCACAATCATTTATCAGAATAAATACATATAATTCACATACAGTATATACTAAGTATAACAGATTATACGCATATCATTTCTCACATACATAGTCATAAAATCACAGGGCCTCATTGTATTAAGGGCCGTAGGAGATGCTTGGCGCTAGGGATGTCCACAAGCTACTTCCCTATTCTATTCCCTTGCTGCCGAGGATTTAGGCCGGCTTGCGTCCGGCGCCCTGTTATTCTTGCAGCCATCCACGCTGCAGGGAAAGCCTTTGATCTTACGCGGCCACAAGAATTGCGGACGCAAGAAAGCCCAGGTCGCTATTCAAATGCTACGCGAACCCTTCCGTAAAAGCTGTAATTCGCTAAAACCGAGCTGCAGCTTACTTACACCAAAAAAGGGTTAATTACAAATCGTAGCACCAATTAAGCACATAAAAAAGCCATCCTGTACTTTGATGAGACGTGAAAGTGATTGTAGGTGTTAGAATTCATAGCACAACATTCCCCTACACTCAAATCTGCAAATCATATTTTTTGTAATTCATGTTCAATTTCCATGTCCTGCGGGACTTGGGATAGAAAATAAACCTGAAATTAAATATTGGATTTGGGCGATGTGCAAGCTTAAGAGGGTGTTGCTATTAATACTTATGTCCCCATTATGATTATCATTTACAGTGCTGTCTTGAATTTATATTTACATTTACAGTTTTCCGATTTTGAAACACGATTTACGAGCGCGCAGGAAATGCTTGCGTCCGATTGCATAGTTTGCGGCCCGCCGTAAAGGGGACCTCCTTGCCGCGCCATCATTTGAATAACAGCGTAGCCATTTTACGGCCCTTATAGAATGAGGCCCTCAGTCATCATATCAGATTGATTGTGTAATTAATCATATAGATAGCCATCAGGCTAAAAATATACAATTACATTAATAACTAACAATCAGACTAATCAGAGATATATTGTATGTTAGATTAATATGTATTTTCCTATGTTTACACAAAGCAAATTATGTTGCATAAATGTGCTTCTTTCCTCAAAAAACATACTCATGAAATAACATTAAATGCATGTATTTTCTTGTGTATTTCATGTTTCTGTCATATTACATAAAAATGCAAAACTAAGATAATAAATCAATTTAAAATAAAATTAGAGGTTCTGATCAGATGTGTGTGTTTAGTGAAGGGTGTATGGTGTGGAAAAAATACAAATATCCTTACATTATTTATTGTATGTATATATATATATATATATATATATATATATATATATACTAGCGACTTGCCCGTCAAAAATGACGGCAATAAAAACTGAAGCCTGGCAATGCTGTTTGCCACACAATGTAAGCCTCTCCCCCTCTACTTTACTGGCCTTGTGATGAGCGCCTTTGGCGCTCATCACAGGCCTTGCAATGAGCCCCTTTGGAGCTCATTGCGAGTCTCTCCCTCTGTCTACTTCCTCCCTCGTGTCTTATTTCCCCCCTCCTCTCCCTCCCTTGTGTCTCCTTCCACCTCGTCTACCTCCTTTGTATCTCCTGCCCCCCTGTGTTTTTACATCCCTCTCCCTCCCGTGTCTCTAAACCCCTCCCCTGTGTCTCTTTCCCCCTTCTCCCTCCCATGCATCTCTTCCCCCCCCTGTGTCTCCCCCAACCTTCCCCTGTGTCCCTTTCCCCCTCCCCCTGTGTCTGTTACGGCCTTCCTCGTGTCTCCATTTCCCTCCCTTGTGTATCTTCCCCCCTGCACTCTCTCCCCTGTGTCTCTTCCCCCTCCTCTCACTCCCCTGTGTCTCTTCCCCCTCCTCTTTCTGTGCCTCTTCCTCCCTGTCTCTTCCCCCTCACCCTCTGTGTCTCTCCCCACTCTGTGTCTTTCACCCTCTCCCTCTGTGCCTCTTTCCCCGCCTCTCTCTGTGTGTCTCGCCACTGTGTCTCTTCACCCCTTCCTCTGTTCCCCCCCTGTGCCTCTTTCCCCCTCTCTCTGTACCTCTCCCCCCCCCTCTGTGTCTCTTCCTCCCTCACCCTCTGTATCTCTCCCCCCTGTGTCTCTTCCCCCCTCTCCCTCTGTGCCTCTTCCCCCCTCTCCCTCTGTGCCTGTTCCCCCCTGGCCTGTGTCTCTTTCCCCCTTCCCCCTGTGTCTGTTCCCCTCTCCCCCCCCATTTCCCTCCCATGTGTATCTTCCCCCTGTTCTCCCTCCCGTGTGTCTTTTCCCCCTCCTCTACCTCCCCTGTGTCTCTTTCCCACCTATCCCTCTGTGTCTCTCCCCCCTCCCTCTGTGTATCTTCCCCACTCTCCCTCTGTGCCTCTTCCCCACTCTCCCTCTGTGCCGTGCCTCTCCCCCCCTCTCCCTCTGTGCCTCTTCCCCCCTCTCCCTCTGTGCCTGTTCCCCCCTGGCCTGTGTCTCTTTCCCCCTTCCCCCTGTGTCTGTTCCCCTCTCCCCCCCCATTTCCCTCCCATGTGTATCTTCCCCCTGTTCTCCCTCCCGTGTGTCTTTTCCCCCTCCTCTACCTCCCCTGTGTCTCTTTCCCACCTATCCCTCTGTGTCTCTCCCCCCTCCCTCTGTGTCTCTTCCCCACTCTCCCTCTGTGCCTCTTCCCCACTCTCCCTCTGTGCCGTGCCTCTCCCCCCCTCTTCCCCACTCTCCCTCTGTGCCGTGCCTCTCCCCCCCTCTTCCCCACTCTCCCTCTGTGCCTCGCCCCCCCCCCTCTTCCCCACTCTCCCTCCCCTCTTCCCCACTCTCCCTCTGTGCCTCTACCCCCCCTCTCCCCTCTGCTCTCAGGCCCCGCTGCGCGCAAGCGCGGCTCGCGCCGCGCTCTGCGCATGCGCGGCTCACGCCGCGCTCTGCGCAATGCGCAGCAGTTTGTAATTGTCTAACTGCGATTCGTCTGAAGCGTGACGACGAATCGCAGTTACACAATTATAATATGTGATATATATATATATATTGAAGAGTGAAGCAGCCATGAAGGTCCAGTAATCTAGTAATTTAGTAATTATTAATCTATATATATATATAGAGATTAATAATGAGTATTGCAATATAATTTGATACCTTTTGTTTTGGACAAACGTCTTATTTATAATGACGAGCTTTCAAGAGGCTTAACCTCTCTTTATCAAGTCTCAAGCAATACTAACATGAGATGGAACCCTCATTTTGAATAATAACAGCAGATGCAGATAGAGTGGAAACAGCATCTGACATAATCAGGTAAATACATATATGGGTGATAAACACAACATAGCAAAGGAAACATTTATACACATATTATATACACATATACATCAATATATACATGAAAAAGCAGAGCACTGTAGTCTACAGTGATATCTTTCCTGTTGGACAAACACCTCACTAAGAGTGCTAAGTCTGTTATGGTATAAGAGGAAAAAAAATCACATGAAATACTGATGATGTGTTAGAAAACCCAAGTCTATATTAAGTCCTGTGTTTTTAGTGTTGAAGAATGTGATCATCTTTATTTCAAATGCTTTTCTCTCTTGGATGCTTTCAAATTTTCCTCTGAGTATTTTGACTTTTAAGTTTTGGATGGAGGGATCATTCTGGCTAAAATGGTGTCCTACTGGGCTACAATAACTGTCTTCATTATGCTTTCTTATTGAATGTGTAAAATCATCCTTAAATGCATTTTTTGGCCGGTTTTTCAGTGTAACAGCATGTGTCACTAAAGTACATTATATTATATAAACCACATTAGACGATGTACATGAATTTGATCCTTTGATGTTATAGGTTTTGTTGTTATGTGTGGCTGTATCATCATTACAAATGTGTTGGCATAATTTACAGGCTCGTTTGTTACAATGTTTAGTTCCATTTTTTGTATTCAGTTGTTCATTGGTCAATTTTCTGCTTACAAGTTTTTGTTTCAAGTTTGGTGGTTGTTTAAATGCAAGGATGGGAGGTTTTGGGAATATATATTTTAATTCAGTATCTTCAATTAGTAATGGTTGTAAATCTTTGATTATTTTTCAGATTTTCTCTAAAGTTGGATGGTATGTGGTCACGAGAGGTGTACGTGAAGTAGTTTCTTTTGTTTTGTAGTTTAAAAGGTGTTCTGTTTTTTTTTGGTAGCAGTGGTTATTTTTTGGGTAATAATACAGGGTTTGGAACCCTTTTGTTTGAAAGATTCAGACAGTGTTTTTAAATTTTTATCACAGTCTCCAGTGTTTGAGCAAATCCAATGGTATCTAATAGCTTGATTATGGATGATGGCTTGTTTGGTGTGGGAGGGATGGAAACTGGAGCTGTTTAGGTAATTACATCTGTCTGTAGGTTTCCTATATATAAATGAGTGGAGAGTGCCATTGGTGATAGATATAGTAGTGTCTAGAAAGTTTACCTGTTCTGTGGAGAAATCCATTTTAAGTTTTATAGATGAATGGAAGGTGTTGAATTAATTATGAAAGTCTCTGAGTTTGCTTTCTCCTTCTGTCCAGATGATGAACAGATCATCTATGTAACGGTAGTATTTGTATGGTTTGTAAATAGATACAGGTAAGAATGATTCTTCTAGATTGGCCATAAATAGATTTGCGTATTGTGGAGCCATTTGGTACCCATGGCAGTCCCCATCATCTGTAGGTAGGTATCTTGGTTAAAAGTAAAATAGTTGTGGGTAAGGATATATTCTATTAGTTTAACAATAATATTATGGCCATATTTATTGTTTTGCTTGTTTGTTGAAAGAAACCTAAAGCATGCCTCAGTACCATCTTTGTGTGGGATATTACTGTAAAGAGACTCTACATCCATGGTAACAAGTAGTGTGTTAGCAGGTAGGTCTTTAATCTATTGAGAAAGTCAGTGGTGTCTTGTATATAGCTACTGCTGTTACTAACTAATGGTTTAAGGATGTTTTCAACAGATCCAGATATCTGTTCAGTCAGTGTGTCCATACCTGTAACAATTGGTCCCCCTGGGTTGCCTGGTTTGTGGATTTTTGGCAGTAGGTAGAAAGTCCCAGTTGTAGGATTGGCGGGGATAAGTTGTTCTAATTCCTGATGTATATTTTTAGGGAATGTTTGAAGGAGGCTTCTTAAGTTGAAGAGTATATTTTTCTGTAGGGTCCTGGTTTAATTTCTTGTAGTAAGTGTTGTCTGACAGTTGTCTGTTGGCTTCATTTATGTAGTCCTGAGTATTCATGATAACAACTGCACCTCCTTTGTCTGCTGGTCTGATGGTTATGTTGGGGTTGTTTTTTAAAATCATTATGGCAGTTTGTTCTGATGGAGTAAGATTGTGCAAGTCTCTTTTATATTGTGTTGTTATAATGGATGCAGTTCTCAGGCAAAAGCTTTCTATATAACTGTCCAGTTTATGTTACGACCAGGTTGTGTTTTTTGTTGTTGTTACAGTCTAATGATGTTGTGGTATGTCCCTTGTTGTAGAAAAATTCTGCCAGTCTTAATCTCCTGAAGAATTCTTCTATGTCCGAGTATAGTTGTATTTTATCTAGTTTTATGTCTGGACAGAAAGACAATCCTTTGGAGAGAATAGAGGTATCTGCTTGTGATAGTTGATGGTCTGAGAGATTTATGATTCCTGTATATTTTTCAGAAAAACTATTTGTTTGAGTTGGTAGGTTTTTAGATGTGTTGTTAGTAGAATTTAGGGCTAAATTTGGGTAGTTTCTTCTCTCTTCCTTTCGCTGTTGTATGGTGTTTTGCAATTACAGGCCGTGAGGTATGAGAACTGTTAATTCTGCTTCCTATTTCTCATAATATTTTTTTTTCAAGAGACAGTAAACAATTATTTTAGTCTAAACAAATATGAATTTCAGTAGCTCAACAAGGCCAGCTCTTGGCCTATCACAGAGATAACAGGTGGGAGTCTTTTTTGCGCATCTAGTGTGATGTACTTGCTTGATGTGTGCTAATCACATGTGTTATATCTTATTGGTCTACTAATATCAATAATCTTCCATTGGCTGTTGGTGGGTTATACCATGTTTCTAAAATGTGGGAATGGATTATCCCATTGTCTTTATGTAAACAATCAAAAAAAGCAATGTTTTGTTTATATTTGTGTCCAGTGATCCAGTAGCAGGAGACAATTATAACTGGTCTTCTGTTGCTAATTCATTTCTTTTTCAAATAAACAAAGAAAATCATCTGTGTTTTGGGTATCATGACTGGGTTTCTGAGTGTATTGTGGTTTGTAGGTATGATTTTTCCCAAGCATGTGTTAAAGTTTGCATTGGAAGAAGATATGTATTCACCTCAGTAAACAGCCTCTCAGTGTAAAAGGACGTTTTTACTTACTAGGTGAGATGATTTTATGAACAGCTGCACTATACAGAGACAAGATTCAATGCCATGGAAGCAAAACATGTCACAGCTCTAAAGAACATCCTTTACAGACCTTCGGATGAGAAGCTGAGATGGAGGGAGACCTCTCAGTGCTGCTCCTGTCTGTCACCTCTGAGCTGTGCTGTTACCTCCAAAACTACAGGACGCAGTCAGCTGCTGGGGCCTTGTACTTCCTGTTACCAGACGGAACTGCTCCACAGAAACTGGATGTGATTGGACATATCTAATGCTTGATTGACAGGCCTGTGCATTTGCTCACCCCTTCATACCTCTGACTCAATACTGATCATTCAGGGCGCCTGATCCACTGCCCAGAAGCAGATTAAATTGTAAGTATTTTTAAGCTCCTGTGCGCATGCTCAAGTTGATAGCTGTGGCAGTTGTAAATTTTGACCGAAAAAAATTCTGAGGGGAGGTGGAGCAGGGGAGAGGGCACTGATGAACAGGTAATAATTAAAGTCACAGGTTACAGTAAAACTTACATACAATATGCTAGAGCTAAAACAAATATTTAATAAAACAAAATAAATATATACCAAAATTATATATATTTTTATTACATAGAAATATACAACATCTGAAATTTATGGGGTATGAGGAATGGGGAAATAAACATAAAAATATTTTTTATGATCTATGGATTTATTATTTGTGAAGGTGGCTGCCCCATTGCCCTCATGCACCAGCCACCAAACTTTGAAAATAGATGCTACCACAGTAATCCTTACATTATTTATTTATTTATTTATTTATTTATTTATTTATTATATATAACTAGAATATTGCCCGTCAAAAAATGACGGCAATGAAATTGTAAGTGAGCTAATGCTGTTTGGTGTATGGTAATGAAATAAATAATTCATTAATAAAGTAATATACTTTACCTATTTTCAAGTAATATATGCAGGAAGCATTGTGTTGAGCTGGCAATCTGTTTTGATGTTGCTGCAGCATTAGTGCTGTGGAGCTGCTGTGTAAGCGTGATGAATGTGTGGAGTTTAATTGTGTGCGTGCGCAAGGCAAATCCGTTAGCGTAGCTGTGTACTTCCGCATTGTATAAGTTATTGTTCTAAAATGGCGGCTAATGTGTGGTATGCGGCTGTGGCTGATTTAGCTTCCTTCGTTTCGGATGTCATCCGACTTTTTCGGAATATCCGTAGCTGTTTGGTGGTGTTTTGTGTGTTTAGGGTCCTTTAGCCTCGTTTTCGTTTTGTTCAGTGGCCATTTTTTCTCTCGTTTAGGTGATTTTCGAGTGTCTAAACGTCAAAATTTGTACTTAAATCGAGGTGTAACTTTACTTGCAGAGGTCCTGGATGCACCACCTTGCTGTGGGTAACCTTTTTATGTGTTTGTTGTGTGTATTTATTGTGTTTGTAATGTGTTTGGGGTCGCGCGGGTTGCGTCCTAGTTTTCGGATCTCGTACGTCTTTTTCGGGAAATCTGTAGGTGTTTGGTGGTGTTTTGCGTCTTTAGACTACTGTAGCCTCGTTTTCGTTTTTTTCGTCTGCCATTTTTCTCTCGCTTAGAGAATTTTTGAGTGTCTAGACTTTTATTTTGAGTTAAATTAAGGTGTAACTTCAGTTTTTGAGGTTCTGGGTGCACCCTCTTCCTGTAGGTAAGCTTATTATGTATTTGTTATGTGTATTTATTGTATTTTTCATGTTTTTATGTGCGCGGGTTTTGGACGATTTTTGCAAGGTCGTAATGGGTCGTTACGTGTCTCGTATTTTCCTTTCGTAACTACGTAAATTTTGCGAGGTTCACAAGGGCTAAGCGAGCCTGTAAACGTTAGCAATATCTCGCATGCTCACAGCTATATATTTGATTATTCTTTCTTGCTTATGGGCCTGCTAGGTTTTCATGACTTTGTATCTCTGCAGAGGCAGATTGTTTTGAGTTTTTACTGATACAAGGTATAATATGATAAGAAAAATATCAATTGTACCTAAATGGATACAATTTAACACCCGGTTATTTATCCATTAAATATGAATAAAGCTTTTTTTGCATTAAAATTATATTGGATTTTGATTTTTTTGTCTCTCAACAATCAACCTTTTTGATACATATTTTTTATTTTACAATAAAAAAATATATGAGGAATCTCACAAAACATATTCTGTATATACAAGGAAATGAAAGGCAGAGTATGCAAACTGTCTTTAACATGTAGTTGTTTCAATATAAAATGTTTATACTCTTTGTTAGAAAGCCAGATTTACTCCACTGCTAGGAACAGCACAGACCCCGGGGTCAATACCTCTTATCCACCTTCCTCTCTCTGTCTCTCCCTTCTCTTTGCACAGGACCTGGGAGACGCAATCAATAATACGCAGACATCGTAATATTATTAAATATGGCACAGTTTTATTGACATGACAGGTGTTTATATAGATTTTAAGTGAACAGTTCAACATATGCTAAAGGTATATATAATTGTGAAACATCCTGGTCTATGACAAATGTTTTTCATTACATACGTTATATGTGGTTACACAGTTGGGCCAAAGCGGAACATACGTAGTTCCTGTGCAGACATAAGAAAGCGGAAGTAACAGCATTTACAGCATTTACATGAATGTATTGCATATGCTTTCCTGAAAACTAATTGCAAACATTCTACAGTGGTCACGTACTTAATAACCTAACTTAATGAAGCTGTGAGATTAAGAGCTTTAATGCATCAAAGCCCCCTAAATAACCTAACACGTGTCATTCTTTCTTTCTGCTTAATAAGGAGCTTTGGAATTAATTCATACCAGCAAAAATCTTTCCTTTGCCCAAAGAATAACTAGTCTTTAAAAATTCCCTATAATTTATCCCAATAACATTTAATTCTGAAAATATTGCCTATGCTTTTTCTATAATGCATGCTATTACCAAACTCCATAGCCCCTGTTTTTATCTGTGTGCACGAGTTACTGGTATCTATTTACTAGATGAGTGTCTACACATTCTGAGATTGACATGTGAATAGAAACATGGGCATTGTTCTGTACCCAATAGCAACTGCTAGAATATATTTGAGCATGTACAGATCCCCAGGGTGTAATTAGCCAGAATTATCAATACATAACTCAATCACAAAGATAAAAAAAAGTACTGTAAATATCAAATAATTATTTCCTTTAACTGAGAAATACAGTATACACCATACTCCTCAGTAATTACATGACAGACCACCACCCTCCATATAAAAATGTACCCTATGATAAAAGAAAGTGCAAAATGGTTTGGTTTACGTTAACCCAAGGACTTACAGTTAGTTTGCAACAATTGCTTGCAATCTGTTATTTTAGTAGCTTGAAACAATTAATGAACTATTATTAAAAAGTTATTTTATTTAAAGTTATACTTATTTAAAGTTATTTTTAAAATACATGAAACAATGGTTATATACTGTGCTAGCCATTTGTTTCTGAAGCAAATCAGTTCTGAGACCTTTATTCTCATGCAAATGAATGTTCATAAATACTAACTGAAGTGCTATTTAGTGACACAGTCTGATTGTTTGTTTCTGTGATAGCATAAATAGTGTGCCTCAATCATGCATTTAGATCCCCTCCCCCACACTTATCAAGCAATCTTAGCAGCAAATTAGTACACAGAGCAGCACAAATAATGCTTAATCTCTCGGAAATAATTTACTTTAGAGAAAAACTGGTATATAACAATCTGAACATTTGTAATGCTCTATAAGATTAAACAGACTTGTTGTTGGGAGACAGCATCACTTTAAATAAATGGCTGGAGATCCTGATGTAAAAGTTGTTTTCTTATTCAAGAACAATCAGAATGAAAGATTAGCATTGGTTAATGACTCTATCACAATTCAATCACAATTTTCATCAATGGCCCTTTCCATGGCTTCCCAATATTGTAGAATCTCATATGGTGCGACTGGATGGGATGTGACAATATTTCGATAACTACAAACAGAGAAGGAAAGTTTTTCTGGAAAAAATGTTTCTGTTGTATGTAATTCCTGCAAAGATATTCTCACTTTTTGCAGACAGAGTCCAACGTAGACATCTTCCAATTTAAAAAATTTGACATTTGCTGAAATACCATGAATCTTCTGTGCAACGTCCATGGAAAATACATAACCTGTTCCTGAACAAAATGGAGGATATTTAGTATATGGAAACTCTATAGTATTCACATACCATTTACTAGATATATTTCGTATAGGGTAATCATTCAGTTTCAAGAAACCTGTAAAAAAGTTAGTAGTCTGATTTTTTTCTGCTAGTTTTTGAACAAGAAAAAATGGATTCACAAAAACATCTGTGTCTGTCTTCATGACAAAACGTGTTTCTGGGCAGTATTTTGATATCCATTCCATGCCCATTAAGGTTTTACATGTCAAATTAGAATATACGTCAACAAAATCTTTCTGAATAATGTCTTTATAAATACTATTTTCTGCAGCAATTTTTTCAGTCTTGTTCTGTTTTGTTGTTCCTAGAAGAAAAAGTGTCAGCACTAGTTTATCCTCGATAGTTCTTGATTTGCCCCAGGTTTGCCGGATGGCCATTCTAGCATCTTCCTGATTGTGTGTGGTAGTTACTAGAATTACCAAAAATGGGTGCATCTTTTTGCAATTGATCGTTGGTATCAACAGGAACGTGGTATTCTCCACATCAGTATCACATCCAGTGGCATCAGAGTCAAACAAAAACTCAGCTTCTTCTCCCTTATTGCAAAAGGGGCAGAAATCTAAGAACTGCAAATTAATATAATAGACACATGTTCCAATGAAAGAAAGAAACAGAACCATAGCAAAAATAAACGTTTGTCTTGCCATCTGAAAAATATAAGAAAAAAAACACATGGAATATTGGTTTTTGTTTAGAACCATATAGTAAACACACTGTTAATAAAACAACAATTAATGTATTTCACCTAAAAAAAACTATTTCAAAATATTATTTGATCCTTTATAGGCATCTCTGAAGTGTTTGTTTGTTGCAACTGATTGTATTTAAAAATGTTTCACTGTATTTTATTTTTATTTTAAAATGAAGGTCCAATTGATTAGCCTTTTTTCTATCAACCAATTTCTTCGTGCTAAATTGTATTTAATTCATAGTTATCATATATGAAACCAAGTGAAAGACCAGTCTTAAAGGACCACAATGGGTCAAAATTTCTCTATATCCTATTTTGAAAAACAAAGACTGATATGCAAGTATATGCAATTATTCTTTATCACAGGCTGCTTCTTGCATTTTCTGTCTTAACAAGGTATGTAGTTATAAACTAATGAGCTTTCAATTACTTTCAGATGTATCTGCCACCTTTCCATCATGTAGATACAAGTGCCCGTCTATTCAGTCTCCCCCCACCTCAGTAAATACATCACTAGAAACTAAGGTTAAATGGCTCAATTATATGGCTCCAATAGCTCCTGGTGTTCTTACAAGCAAATGTGTGAAACTATCACATGGCACCCACAAAAAAAATTCCACGGGGTTTGCACATAGCTATCTAGCTTAGACGTTATGTGCTTGCAACCTGCTTTATGTATAACTGTAGGGGCTCCTCCATAGTCTGCAAAGAAATGCTACAGAATGCTACCCACTCCTTAACGTGCACACACTACAATAGCTGTAACCCCACTGAGGAACACAACTTACCACATTAGTCCAATCGGAGTATGTTCCATTTACAACAACCCTTTGCTTCCTGTCTTTTAGCCAGCTCTCAATCCATGAGCAGATATTTACTGCAACTCCTGTATCTTTTAGTTTGCACAATAGTCTCCCATATGACACTGTATCAAAAGCCTTTGCAAAATCCAAAAAGACTACATCAACTGAGTTGCCTTGATCCAGGTTCCTACTAACCTCCTCATAGAAACTAATTAGATTTGTTTGACATGACCTATCCCTCATAAATCCATGTTGACTCCTACTTATAATCCTGTTCAAATAGACATATTCTTGTATATTATCCCTTATTAAACCCTTCTAAAAGCTTCCCCACTACAGAAGTGAGGCTCACTGGTCTATAATTCCCCGGATTTGCTCTTGCTCCCTTTTTAAATATAGGTATCACATCAGCTTTTCTCCAGTCATCTGGTAGAGACCCTATGTTGAGTGAATCTTGAAAAATTAAATATAAACGGTTTGGCTATTACAGAACCCAGTTCCCATAGTACCCTTGGATGTATTCCATCAGGACCCGGGGCTTTATTAACATTTATTTTTTCCAACCTCTTTTGGATTACTTCCTGTGTTAACCAATTATTTGGCAAAGGTAGTGTAGCCCCATTATGTTGCCATGTCCCAACCACTAGTACCTCCCTTGTGTATACCGAAGAAAATAACCTATTTAGCTCATCTGCCTTTTCTTGGTCACTAATTATCAGATGGCCTGTGTCACATTGTAATGTTCCTATAGCTTCCTTCCTCGCCTTCTTCCCATTAGTATACTTAAAAAATATTTTAGGGTTAGTCTTACTCTCTTTTGCAATACATTTTTCATTTTCTATTTTAGCCAGTCTAATCGCCCTTTGCAAGCCTTGTTGATTTCCTTGTTTTCCTGTAAGGCAGTCTCTGTCCCCTCTTGTTTGTATAATTGAAATACCTGTTTTTTACTCTGTATCTTGATCTTTAAATCATTGTTAAGCTACATATTTGTACCAATGACAAAGTTAGTGGAAGATGGAGTGTCCTAAAGAATGATTTTAGAGAACTAGGTAATAAGCTGAAGGCAAGGACCTCCAAGGTAGTATTTTCTGAGATACTACCAGTGCCACGTGCGAGCCCAGGGAGGCAGAAGGAGCTTAGGGAGGTTAATGCGTGGCTAAAGATGTGGTGCACTAAGGAGGGGTTTGGGTTTTTAGAGCACTGGGCTGACTTCTCACTTCGGTACAATTTTTTTAAACTAGTAGGTGGGGGGATGGGACTAGATATAAGTAATGGGGTAGAAAGTGTAGAGGGTATAAGGGATAAATTAACAACTCATAGGGGAGGAGATGGGGGGAGGGGTAGTATAGTCAATAGGGAGGTAGTACTAAGTAATTCAAGTACAGTGGCAGGCACTTCAAAACTACAGACTCATAACATAAGGTGTATGCTTGCTAATGCCAGAAGCTTGCCAGGAAAAATGGGGGAGTTAGAATTATTAGTAATTAATGAAAAATGGGATTTAATAGGCATTACTGAAATGTGGTGGGATGAATCTCATGACTGGACTGTTAATCTGGATGGGTATAACCTATTTAGGAAAGATAGAGGCAATGGTAAATGAGGAGGAGGGATTTGTCTGTATGTTAAGCCTATAGTCAGAGAAGATATTTATGGTGGACCTAGTGATAAAGCTGAATGTTTGTGGGTAGAGTTAAATAGCGGAGCAGCAAATTCCAAAAGAATATTAGTAGGAGTATGCTATAAACTCCCAAATATAGCTGAAAGTGAGGAAATACAATTATTGTTACAGATTGAAAATACAGCTAATCATGGTCAAGTTCTAATAATGGGAGATTTTAATTACCTTGAAATAAACTGGATAAATGAGACCAGCGGTTCATCTAAGGGGAGCAGGTTCTTGAGTACACTCAGGGATCATTATCTGGCCCAGGTTGTATAAGAGCCTACTAGAAATGAAGCTATCTTAGATTTACTCATCACAAATAATATTGATATAGTATCAAATGTTGGAATAGGGAAACCTTTGGGAAACAGTGATCACAACACAGTCTCGTTTGAGATTGAATTAAAAAAACAAAATTTTAAGGGGCCAACGAAAACTCTTAATTTTAAAAGGGCAGATTTTAATGGTCTAAGGGCAGCAATACAAAGTATAGACTGGGACAGAGAACTGGCAGGTAAAAATACTGAACATAAATGGACAACATTTAAATCCTTACTAAATATACATACACATCAGCATATACCATGTGGGAATAAAAGTAAAAGGAGTAAATCCCATCCAATGTGGCTTAAAAATGATTTAAAGATCAAGATACGGAGTAAAAAACAGGCATTTAAATTATACAAACAAGAAGGGACAGAGACTGCCTTACAGGAATACAAGGAAATCAACAAGGCTTGCAAAAGGGCGATTAGACTGGCTAAAATGGAAAATGAAAAATGAATTGCAAAAGAGAGTAAGACTAACCCTAAAATATTTTTTAAGTATATTAATGGGAAGAAGGCAAGGAAGGAAGCTATAGGAACATTACAATGTGACACAGGCCGTCTGATAATTAGTGACCAAGAAATGGCAGATGAGCTAAATAGGTTATTTTCTCTGGGTAAACATAAGGGAGGTACCAGTGGTTGGGACACGGCAACATAATGGGGCTACACTACCTTTGCCAAATAATTGGTTAACACAGGAAGTGATCCAAGAGAGATTGGAAAAAATAAATGTTAATAAAGCCCCGGGTCCTGATGGAATACATCCAAGGGTACTAAGGGAACTGGGTTCTGTAATAGCCAAACCATTATATTACATTGTTCAAGATTCACTCAACACAGGGTCTCTACCAGATGACTGGAGAAAAAGCTGATGTGATACCTATATTTAAAATGGGAGCAAAAGCAAATCCGGGGAATTATAGACCAGTGAGCCTCACTTCTGTAGTGGGGAAGCTTTTAGAAGGGTTAATAAGGGATAATGTACAAGAATATGTCTATTTGAACAGGATTATAAGTAGGAGTCAACATGGATTTATGAGGGATAGGTCATGTCAAACAAATCTAATTAGTTTCTTTGAGGAGGTTAGTAGGAACCTGGATCAAGGCAACTCAGTGGATGTAGTCTTTTTGGATTTTGCAAAGGCTTTTGATACAGTGCCACATGGGAGACTATTGTGCAAACTAAGAGATACAGGAGTTGCAGTAAATATCTGCTCATGGATTGAGAGCTGGCTAAAAGACAGGAAGCAAAGGGTTGTTGTAAATGGAACATACTCCTATTGGACTAATGTGGTAAGTGGGGTTCCTCAGGGTTCAGTATTAGGTCCTCTCCTTTTTAACATATTTATTTATGACTTAGAGGTAGGATAGGAGTGTGGTGTCTCCATTTTCGCTGATGACACGAAGTTGTGCAAGGTAATGAAATCAGATAGTGATGTGCTTTCCCTCCAAAGGGATTTACACAAAATTGAGGAATGGGCATCTAAATGGCAGATGAGATTTAATACGAATAAATGTAAAGTTATGCATTTGGGAAGGAAAAATAGCCATGCAATTTATAATCTTAATGGAGCAAATCTAGGTGTATCAGATATCGAAAGGGATTTGGGAGTGCTTGTGGACAACCACCTAGGTAACAGTGCTCAAAGCCAAGCATCAGCGACAAAGGCAAATAAAATATTAGCATGTATTAAGAAGGGTATAGAAGCCAGGGAAGCAAATATAATTCTGCCACTATACAAATCTCTAGTACGCCCTAATTTGGAATATGGAGTACAATTTTGGGCACCACTTCATAAAAAGGACATTTTAGATCTGGAAAAGGTACAGAGGAGGGCAACAAAACTAATACAGGGAATGGAGGGGCTAAGTTATGAAGAAAGACTAACCAAATTAAACCTATTTTCTCTAGAAAAAAGGCGTCTAAGTGGAGATATGATTACCTCATATAAATACATCCAGGGTCAGTATAAAGATTTGTCAGGGGGTTCCACCTTAAAGAAAGAAAAGGGTTCTTCACAGTAAGGGTGGTTAATCTGTGGAATTCTCTACAAGAGGAGATGGTGACAGTGGATTCGATAGATAACTTTAAAAGGGGACTGGATTTATTTCTAATGAAAAAGGGAATTCAAGGTTATCATGGATAATTAGAGAGGCCGTATTGATCCAGGGAGAATTCCGGTTGCCGGTGTCTGGGATCAGGAGGGATTTTTTTTTTTTTAATACAACTAATTAATTAATAGGTAATCCGCATATTGCAGATCAGAGGAGATCTTGAAAGGTTGAACTTGATGGACTGAAGGTCTTTTTTCAACCTTAAATACTGTGTAACTATGTAACATTGGATGGGATTTACTCCTTTTACTTTTATTCCCACACGGTATATGCCGATGTGTATATTTAGTAAGGATTTCAATGTTGTCCATTTATGTTCAGTATTTTTACCTGCCAGTTCTCTGGCCCAGTCTATACTTTGTATTGCTGCCCTTAGACCGTTAAAATCTGCCCTTTTAAAATTAAGAGTTTTCGTTGGCCCCTTAAAATTTTGTTTTTTTAATTCAATCTCAAACGAGACTGTGTTGTGATCACTGTTTCCCAAAGGTTTCCCTATTCCAACATTTGATACTATATCAATATTATTTGTGATGAGTAAATATAAGATAGCTTCATTTCTAGTAGGCTCTTGTACAACCTGGGCCAGATAATGATCCCTGAGTGTACTCAAGAACCTGCTCCCTTTAGATGAACTGCTGGTCTCATTTATCCAGTTTATTTCAGGGTAATTAAAATCTCCCATTATTAGAACTTGACCATGCTTAGCTGCATTTTCAAACTGTAACAATAATTGTATTTCCTCACTTTCAGCTATATTTGGGGGTTTATAGCATACTCCTACTAATATTCTTTTAGAATTTGCTGCTCCACTATTTAACTCTACCCACAAACATTCAGCTTTATCACTAGGTCCACCATAAATATCTTCTCTGACTATAGGCTTAAATTCAGGCTTAACATACAGACAAATCCCTCCTCTTCATTTACTATTGCCTCTATCTTTCCTAAATAGGTTATAACCATCCAGATTAACAGTCCAGTCATGAGATTCATCCCACCATGTTTCAGTAATGCCTATTAAATCCCATTTTTCATTAATTGCTAATAATTCTAACTCTCCCATTTTTCCTGGCAAGCTTCTGGCGTTAGCAAGCATACACCTTATGTTATGAGTCTGTAGTTCTGAAGTGCTTGCCACTGTACTTGAATTACTTAGTACTACCTCCCTATTGACTATACTACCCCTCCCCCCATCTCCTCCCCCATGAGTTGTTAATTCATCCCTTATACCCTCTACACTTTCTACCCCATTACTTATATCTAGTCCCTCCCCCCCACCTACTAGTTTAAAAACTCCTCCAGCCTTTCTACCATCCTATCCCCTAGTACAAAAGCTCCCTCATCATTAAGGTGCAATCCATCCCTATTATAGAGATTGTACCGAAGTGAGAAGTAAGCCCAGTGCTCTAAAAACCCAAACCCCTCCTTAGTGCACCACATCTTTAGCCACGCATTAACCTCCCTAAGCTCCTTCTGCCTCCCTGGGCTCGCACGTGGCACTGGTAGTATCTCAGAAAATACTACCTTGGCGGTCCTTGCCTTCAGCTCATTACTTAGTTCTCTAAAATCATTATTTAGGACACTCCATCTTCCACTAACTTTGTCATTGGTACCAATATGTACCAAGACCGCCGGTTCATTTCCAGCCCCTCCCAATAATTTGTCTACCTGATCCACAACATGACGAACCCGTGCACCCGGGAGACAGCAAACTGTTCGATTGCTGGGATCTGGGTGACAAATCACCCTGTGTAAATCAACCTAATAATAGAGTCCCCTACAACCAAAACCTGTCAGTTTCACTCAATCTGGCAAATCTGTTGGTGTTTGCCAACTCAGAACTGGCCTGCCTCCTCCTGTTCCCACAGCATTCCCCTTGTAACTGTAACCCAGCTACCTCCCTGGACATCCTCACTAGCCCCAGCTCCACCCTCCATGCTAGGCCCAGCTAAACTGTGAGCACCAGTGAGCACCAACCACCTTTCCAGTGGAGCAATATCACTAAGTGCTGCAATTCCCCGCTCCAAATCTCCAATTTGAGCTTCCAGAGAGGCAACATGCTCACACCTCTCACAGAGGTATGGACCCTGGATCATCTGTTCCAGTATTGCATACATATGACAGGATGTACTCTGAGTGAGGTTGCCACTGGACTGACTCATAATTATTATTATTGTCTACAAAATTTCAGTGGGAAAAATAAAGAATATAAAATAATATATTTGTATAAAGTTTTCCTCCTTTGCACTTTAAATCTGCCCTCCCTTTTCTTTGAAGTCCCTACCCCTATTTAAACTCCTACACTTTCACTAGAACTGCACCTGATACCGAAAATGTTCGCAAGCTCACAAGTTTGCCCCTTCTCCTGTTTATACTAACTTCTGCCTTCTCACCTGGGCACAATTAGTGCACTCTGCAATTTATCAGTCTTTACCTGTAAAGGAAAATCCACTTGTAAAAAAAAAAAACAGCTCATTCTCTATACCAATACTATCTGGAGACTGATCTTACTAGGCCCCGATGGAGGGAACCATATTCTATTGCACTTGGTTCCATGACCCACCAGGGACTTGAGTTGGGGAGTGCTTCATAATGCACTTAGCACAAAAGAGTACCTAGCTGTTTTTGTGAATTCCCCAGTCATTGTGAACCATATTTGTGTTGTGTCAGACTGCAGCCCCTCTTATCACTCTGGAGAAGCCTCCTCTTACAGTTCTGGGTGCATTTCTCAACTCACATGTTTTGTTTGTTTGGGTGCCCAGTGTCCCAGAGCAACAGGGCCAGGGCCCTCGCAATCAACCTGTTCCTGTTATTATCTAAAAGTCGAGGAAACCTTGTCTGACAGGGAAGGTTTCACTGCCATTTAAAACCATGTTCACTAGTGCGCTTCCATGTTCGGGCAGAGTATGTCCTAGCTTTGTCTACTAGGAGGTTGTCTGTGACTATCTCCTAGTGAGCTGTAGATGAAGTAATCTGCTCTGTATATCCCCTCCAGGTTTCTTTTGAGCTCCATATCCTTTTATAGAACCCTATTCTTTTAGAAGCCCACACATTTCTCTAATCCGTAATATTTGTTGCAGGTGTTTTTTTCTGTAATTGTTTAGATATATTCTATTGAATAAAGCCTGCAATTTACCTCCTTAATCCTAAATACATAAATCCTGCCTTTTTATGTAGGATTTCAGGAGGCGTGATGATATGATATGATCTGACAATATTTACTCAAGCCCATAATTTACCTTTTAGACACAGACAATAGTAAATGAGACAGTAAAACATGGAGTTTAAACGTAATTTGCAATCGGAAGCTTCAAATTAAATAGTGCCAATAAGTAATATTTGCCGATCAGGCTAGCAATGAAGCAATCAAACACTCTATAAAATGCATTAGATTATCTGTTTTAGTCCATGTGGGTTTCATGATATATATTAATCTCTTGAGTTCTAGGATCGATATTTCTCAGAAATAACTGTTAAAACTAATAGTTTTGAATAGCATATTTGTGGATTTGAAACTGTTGTGCAATTAATTATAATGCCTTTCCATGCATTCCCATGCTTTTAAAGTACAGTACTGTGTGTTTAATTGCTGTTACAGCTATAATAATTGTTTGGCCTTGCGATTCCTATTTAGTATGCATAATATTTTCCAGTGAAACTTGACAGAATACTTTTTTCAGTTTCGGATTAGACTTTATAAGCTTGAGCTACGGGTCTAATAGAATATCAATTTTGTGTAACCTTATTTATACAGAGCTCATAATATTCAAGCTATGCTAAAACCAGTGGCATTCTAAGGTCAATTTGCTGGCCCGTAGTAATTGTGGGCGAGGAACTCGTAATCGGATTGCGAGTAGTTAATAGTATATGTGGAAATAGTGAGGAGTGATTTTAAGTATGTATAAATCTACAAATTAGTCAGTTGAATAGGGACATTAGTTTTTATTTTTTTCATTGTTTTCCGTACCACCAGTTGGAGATATAGAGTGTCTTCTGACTGTTCCTTTAAATGGCATGTTGGAACCTTGTTTAATACACTGTGTGGCGTTCTTATGTAGAGAGGCTGTGTAATTGTCTGTGTGCTGACTGAAAGTGCTTTTTAATAGCTTCAACCTCAAGAATGTTTTATTTTTGCATGTTTCTAAACAAATGGTGCATGTGGCTATTCATTTGTGATAGCTTTTATATGGTTTTCATAATCTGTGCCCCACCTTCACTGCTGGAGTTTTTACTTTTTTCTTTACGTTTCTCACATTAAAGCAATGATATCTTATTTGGTTTGGTTGAGAATAATAGAATAGTCCTCTTTCTTTAAAACCTGCAGCCGCTGTACTAAAGCTGCTGCAAAGAAAATCTGTTAATTATTCCACTGCCCGGTAATCATATCAACAAGATATCTCGACCTGCTCACTTTTTATTTTCTTTCTCACACTTTCCTTTCTTTTTTGTTATTTAGTAAACAATATAATATATATATATATATATATATATATATACCAATAATATAAAAATGAAGGATAAAACTCCTAAGAAGTCTCCGGTGTCAAAAGGGGGAATGATATCCCCTGAAAAACAAAACTGCATTATTGTAAAGCAGGGGTTTTAGACAAAATGGTCCATCTCAACTGCCAATAGAGCTATCCATGCAATTGCCACAACATATTGTTCGTAGGTGATCTCTGTTGGCCCTGGCATAGCCACCTCTATGAAAGAGGGGGATTTAATTAGGAGGTATGGGATCATGATTTATTTGCACGCTGCATCACCAATTTTGTGCCCTTCTAATCTAGCAGAGGAAAGAGTAAGAGGATATCTCCAGAGAGTCACGGCATATAAACATGAGGTTGTGCCCCTGATGTTTGAGATGGGGCTCCTGCTGAATGGATGGTCAGTGTCCCTAAGGTGTTGAGCATAGGATACATCAGAAAGTCTCTCACACCAGTACTCTCCAGTGACAGGAGACTTTGTATGATGAGTCCATATTCGAGGAGGAAATTTGGGCTTGATCCGCATTTATGACCCTGCCGATGATACTGTCAGGGGATGTACTATCAAACAAGGTGGGTATGGGAGAAGAAGGTAGGCACCTTAATTTGTATTATAGAGGAGCCTACCAGTGACAACTCCTCTGTTTCCACCAACTTAATCATATCAGATATTCAAGCTGTGTAAGCAGCAATGGGAAAGGAAGATGAGTCATACAAAAGCCTCCAAGGCTTCAAATACCAGCAAGGAAGCCATGTCAGCTGCTGCTGTACATGCAGCTATCCCTGAATGTACCCCTAGAACTATAGGCATGCAGCAGCAATCTCAGGGTCCCAAGTGGGTTATCCTCACCAAGGAATTGGACAGGTTCATTGAGAGTACCCTCTAAGGTGCAAAAGAACAGGAAGGTGCAGCTGGCCTGGGAAAATATGCCATTTAATATCCACTCTCTTTAGCAATATCTAACAACAAGTGATAGGGCCAAGAATTGTGGAATACCTCTGTATCTGAAAATGTCTTAACATGTGCGCTTCCAATTAGAACTCACAATAGGCTAACAACGTAACAAAAAATAAGGACTTTGCATCATCAGCACACTTAATACCAATGGCTATCTAGACAGTTTACACAGGTTCCAGGTACTCCACTATCTACAGCAGAGAGAGTACTTTGCAAGGTTCCTACAGAAAATCCATACCACTCTAGAAGCTGGAAACTCATGGCAAATGGAGTAGAGAGGCAGAGTCTTTTTCAGGTACTTGACATTGTGGTTGTGTGGAGTGGTGACTCTGAGACAGAGTTGCTGTTTTTGAAAGGCATTATCCAAGGCTGTCTACTCCGGGTCCAAGAGCAGGAATGCATTATTAATGTATTCAATGTGCATGTTCCAAAAGCAGGACCAGGGAGAGTGATGTTCTTAGCCATACTGTCATCATACCTGGAGATGCAGATTATTGCATGATCCTTGGGGTTGATTTCATTTGCAACTTTGAAGCTCTGAACCGAAATGGGCCAGAACCATGCCCTTTTTTGTGCCAGCCTTACAGAAGCTCATAACCAACTTCTCCCTAGAAGATGTCTGGCAGGAATAGGACACTGGGGCATCAGGTGGTTCCATCTATGTTAGGGTACGAGCTTGTCTGGTGTACCACTCTCAGATCAACATATTCTATAGATCTAACCACTATATATAGTGAGCCTGTTCCTGTGCCATTACACTGTCTCCATTCACAGACCACAGTTTTGTGTCTTTGACAATGGTGCTCACACCAACAGAAGGGTAGGGGCTCGCAATTTTGATCCAGGAGTTTTGCACAGACTAGAAATATTGTAAGAATATTGTAAGAGCGACTTTACCATGATGACATGGTGGGATCTAGGCAAGGGATACTTGTGAATCTTGTTTAAGGAATATATCAAAAGTGCAAAAGTTGAACCTGGGTCACTCTGGGGGGGGGGGGGTGCTTAGTCTTGCAAAACCTCTTACATTTTCTAAAAGATATGTACAGCAGCTTGAACCAATTTTATGCACTGCAAGAGTAGACACATAATTTGTCTTTTAGATGAAGACAGTGACCTTCTTACACATCTGGAGATTCTCCGGGACAGGGCCAGAAATCAAACCTTTACTTTTCTATTTTTCGAGTCGCCTGAAGGGTGCTATGGGAGCGACTCCTCACGGTCAGAAAGGGCGTAAGAGTCTAGCTTTGAGAGCCAATAACATTACAAAACCTCTCTGAAGCTTTCTGTTTCATGTCCTGTGAGAAATCTCCAGGACTAGACAGGTGGACTGGTCTATGACTTACTTGCCGCTTCCTACATAATGAGAAGGCTTTACCTCTACAGCTTTGGCTGACAATTTGCAGGCTGTATGAAAAGGTTGTACACCTCTGCAGAGGGTTTTATTTAAAATCAATTGGTACCTAACAACATCTTTGGAATTTGGATGAGGTGTACAACTTCAAGGATGCTCATTGTCTGTGCAAATATATACACTGGCCATATTACCTTTACTTTGATTATTGAGGCGAAGGCTCAGAGTTCTGATGATGTGCTTCTTGTGGCCAAGGATACAGTTGAACTTAAGCTGGCAAAAAATGCCAAGGGGTTTATTTAGCTGACCTGCAATCTAAGCTGCACCTTCACATACATCACTGATAAATATTTCAGGAATGGTTTGCCATACCGAAAAATGTCAAATCTAACGAATAAACAGTTTTAATGTTCCTTATGACTAAATCAGCTTCCTGTTGGAATCACTGTGTTTCTTTAATTATTGTCAAAGCTCTCAGCTCAGCGTCAGGGGGTGGGGTAAAGTAACAAGCCAGACCAAATTAAAGTGGCACATACTATGAACACATAAACTTGAAAATATAGGGAGACTTAAACATAATACTTTTGTGGTAAGAGAGGAGGAGAGGAAAGAGGGAGGGGACATAAAACAAATATATACCATTAAGTAGGACCTGACATCCTTGTAGAACAGCATCAGGCCAGTTTTTTCACCCTCATCAATAGGTCTTTAAGTTCCACCTCACTTTCAGCCATCAGGTGAGTATCATCTGAGTATCTGAGGTAGTTGATATTTCTTCCAGCTATACTGATTCCGCCTTTGGATTCATCCAGCCCTGCTTTATGCATGATGTATGTTGTGTATAAGTTGAATAAATAAGGTGACAATATACAACCTCGTCGCATTCCTTTCCTGATATTGAACCGTTCTGTTGTTCCATGTTCAGTTCTGACAGTGGCTTCTTGGTCGACATAAAGATTCTTCAGGAGGTGGATGAGATGATCTGGTACACCTATATCTTTAAGAACTTGCCACATTTTGTTGTGATCCACACAATCAAAGGCTTTAGAATAGTATATGAAGCAAAAGTAAAAGCATAGATCTTTCGTGTATTATTGCCACCTCTTCTTTATTGGATCTGCTTCTGTTAAGTCATTACTATGCTTGTCTTTTATCGAGCTCACTTCGGCATGAAAGGTTCTCCTGAGATCCACTATTTTCTTGAAGAGATCTCTTGACTTTCACATTATGTTATTGTCTTCTATCTCTTTATATCACTCATTATAGAAGGTCTCCTTGTCTTTTCTTGCTATCCTCTGGAATTCTGCACTCAGTTGGACACATTTTTTTCTGTCTCCACTACCTTTTACTTTCTGGCTACTTTCAAAGCATCATCAGACAGCCAGTTTGTCTATTTAGCTTTCTAGATATTCTTTGTTGCTGTTTCCTGGATACTGTTGCAAACATCAGTCCAAAGTTATACAGGTATTCTATCTTCCATGTCTAGTCCCTTAAATCTATTTTTCATCTACACTTCAAATTGACAGGGGATATAACTTATTTTATATCTGCTTGGTCTGATGATTTTCCCTCTTTTTCTCAGTTTAATTCTGAACTTTGTAATAAGAAGCTCATGATCTGAGCCACAGTTAGCTCCGAATGTTGTTTTTGCTGACACTCTTTGACTGCACAGTATATCGTCATTCTGAATTCTTTATTGTCCATCTGGTGATGTCCATATGTAGAGTCATCTCGGAGGCTGTTGGAAGAGGGTGTTTGCTCTTACCAGAGAGTTATCTTAATGGAATTCTACTAATCACTGACCTGCTTCATTTTGTACAAATTTGCCAGCATTGCAATCTCCAATGATGATAGTAACATCTTTTCTTGGGGTTATATCTATGACGTGTTGAATACCTTCATAGGACTGGACAACTTCAGCTTCTTTAGCATCCACGGTGAAGCAAAGACGTGGATCACTGTCATGTTAAATGGCTTTCCTTGAATTTGAATTGAAATCATTTTGTCATTTATTGGGTTGTAACAAGCATTGTTTTGGCAATCCTATTATTGACTATGAGGGCTGCAGAATTCTTGACCATGGGAGAAGATCTGGAGGTTGTCTTACGTGAAATGGCTCATTCCAGTCCGTTTCAGTTCACTAATTCCCAGAATATTAATGTTTGACCACGTCAAGTTTGCCTTGGTTCATAGTTCGGACATTCCAGTGCTGACTTGTTTTTTGCAGCAGCAGACTTTGCTACCCCCCCCCCCCAGTCACATCGGCAGCTGTATGTACTCTAAGCTTTGGCCCAGCCACTTCATTAGATCTGGTGTTACTCATGCTTCCCCTCTGCTCTTCCTCAGTAATGTGGTAGGCACATTCTGACCTGAGGGGCTTATCTTCCAGTGCCATATCATTATGTCTCTGGTTGTGCCTGTTCATAAAGTTATCTTAGCAACGTTATTGGCATGGTTTGTCAGTTCCTTCTCCAACTGACCTCGATTTGTCTTACTTCTTGGCTATGGCCAACATAGGATAGGAGAAAAAACACAGGAGTTAAAAAAAAAGGGGAACTGATTGAAAGATAGGAAGAAGAGAGGAATGATATGTACTGAAAAAGGTACTAAGTACTGATAATTTCTGAAAAGCAGTAATCTTGTGTTTTATTTACTTTTATTACTGCTATTATATGCTATTATTATATTAAAGTATTAATATTGTGTAAAATAATGAAACATTTTACTGTGCCTATCATATGAACTTAAAAATGAGAAGGTTAAATGAGACACCATGATCTTGAATGTTATAGAAGGAGACGAGCAAAGTATTTAATTGAACACAAAGTAGTATAATAGTACAATATTTGTCCCTCTACTACTGCTCTCTCCATGGCCTGTTTCTAGGCATTCTATTTATTGCTGTCCATTTTAATATATAACCTTAATGTATCTTTCTATATGAGAAAGAAATTATTCCACCAGTCTAATGATTATATGATTACATAAAACATAATTTGCAGTTCTTATCTGTTAACTTTAGTTGGGGTTGGTCAGAAGAAAATTATGCCAGTTACTTAATCATTAACTAATAAAAGTCGCTGTCTGGTGTTCTGGTGGTGTAGGGATCAAGACGATAAGAAAGCAAATAATAAGGTTTTGTTGTTATAATGACCTTGTGTAGTTTACAGGCAGTACATGCTGCACAAAAAAAGGATCATAAGGGAAATGGAGAAGTTAATGATTTTACAGTTGCTTGTAACCAAACCGGTCTCTATATAAGTATATCAACCTGCGTTTTTTGAATGAAATAGTTTATTTTTTTATGGATATATAATAAGTCTCATTATATCTCGCCTTGACTACTGTAACTTGATCTTTGTTGGCCTCCCCATAATCTTTCTGTTTACTCTTAAATCCAAAAGATTAATTTCCACTAGACTCATCTTCCATACTCACTGCTCAATGTTTCAGTCACTCCACTGACTTCCCATCGCCTCCAGAATAACATTTAAAATCATGACCCTAACATATGAAGTCCTTAAAAATAGTGCAACCTCTTATATCTCTGCCTTTGTCTCAAAATACTCACCCAACCACCTCCTTTATTCTGCTAATTACTTTCTTTCCTCCTCTATAGGTCTCCTTGCCTGAGACAGACATTGTTCCTGCCTCAAAACCTTAAAAAATCTCTCTAAATATGCATCTGCTTAAAAAACTATCAGCTTCAGCCTTGGAGAAGGAACTGGCAACTCACTCTAGTATCTTTGCCAAGAATTCTATATGAAAAAACACTACCACAATCACAGACCGATGTATCTGTGTGTTGCATCCATATGGTGACCGAGAGTCGGACTTGACTGAAGGACTGAACAACAACAACAATAGTAATAATGACAAATCAATGCACTCTTCTTTTTTGGGACACCATATTCCAAACTCCTGTTTTGACCTCCCTGGATTATAGTAGTAGTATAGTAGTATAGTATATCTTTCTTAGTACAAACTGATGCTTCCACCTATGGATTAGTAGCTGTTTTCAGTCAGATAGATAAATAAACAGGGATAGGAACATCGATTGCCTACCTCAGCACAAGATTATTGGCCCAAGAGGTCACTTATGCAGCCGTCAAAAAGCAACGTGGAAATGAAAGAAATTACAACCATATTTGTAAGGGAGAGAGTTTATAGTCATTACCAATCACAACCCATTGTGTTGGCTAAACTGGGTGGCTGGAGATAACGGGAGATTGCTGCCTTGGAGTCGGGTTTTGCAAGCTTTTAATTTTTCCATCCAGCGTCAGATAGGATGCCAACACCAAAATACTGATGGACTGTCTCGACAGAAGGACAAATAAAGTAGACTGTCAGGTATCATCCAAGAGGATCATCCCCTCCTAGTCACCACTGGAAGGATGGGGGTGTGGATGTCAGAAACCACGATCCCCTTTTTGCTATGTGGGACCACAAGCAAAAATACTACTAAAATAGGGCTGTTGTTACAGGCCAGAACTTTATTAAAATTACTATGTCACTGGGAATAACTGGGTGTGCTTTCACTGTTATTCATGGTTACTAATTGGGAGATGTTATGACTGATTTTGGGACTCCCCTGAACCCACAAGCAACTCTGCTATTTGGAACTCTAGCACACCGGGTTGCTAAAATCCAAGGCATACACTCGCAGGCGTACACTCTCTCTCTAAGAAGGTCATAAAATTGATAAGAGGCCAGACCTTGGAATCTGGGGCAGGGGGAGATCTGACCCCCTCACTTATTGAAAGCAGAAAATACCAGATCAGATATTTCTCAGAGGAAGGAATGTTGGGGTATTGGTAGCCGTAGTAATAGGGAGGACATTATTTGGGGGAAGTCTTTTTGTGTTTGTGATATTTCTTTAGAAGAGATACTAAGCAATGGTATGCCTGAGTCTGAGTTGGAGATTCTAACAAAATAAATGTCTGCCTGTGTCTTTCTTGGTGTTTGCTCATCTTAAGCTATGGGATGAAACACAGTTTATTATTTTTAATAAGCAGTAACTTTAGTGCTGAGTTTGCAAACTGGGACGTCCTAACTTCTGGGTGCTGAGATCTTGAACACCCAAATGCACAACCTAGAGGTAGAAAATTGAGGTGCACATGGCCCCTTAAATCTGGGTCATAACAGGAGATATGGGGGTAAACTTGGTCACCCTACAAACAATGGCTACAACAACTAGCCATAATCAGGGTGAGACCCTCTCAGAACCTCTCCAGACTGTATTAACCTCTTTATAAGACTTATCTCTTCCACAACCTCAAGATGCCATATGTTAAATAGGATGGCTTGCTTCAGAGATCTTAGATCCCAGAAAAATTAAATCTCTCATTGCCTCCACTATTTCCCCATCTTTATGTCAGGAATTGAGATTGGCTAGCTTTTGCACTCTCTTGTTTTACCCTCATCAATAGCACCTTTAGTTCCTCCTCCATCAAAGTTGTATCTGAGATTGTTGATATCTCTTCCAGCAATATTGATTCTGGCTTTGGATTCATCCAGTCCAGCCTTAGGCATGATGTTCTCTGCATATAAGTTGAATAAATAAGGTGACAATATACAACCTTTTCCAATCTTGAACCATATTGTTTTCCCATTTTCATTTCTGACAGTGGCTTCTTGGTTCACCTATCCCATCTCTTTAGGAACTTGCCACATTTAGTTGTGATCCACACAGTCAAAAGCAGAAGTAAATGTTTTTCTCAAACACTCATGCTTTCTCTTAAAATCAGTTGGACTTTGGCAATTTGATATTTTGTGCCTCTTCCTCTGCAGAACATGGTTTGCCCATCTGGTATTTCCCCATCCATATATTGTTGGAGCCGAGTTTGTAGGATCATGTGAAATAAGTGCAATTGTTTGATAATTGGAGCACTCTTTGCACTGCCTTGTTTTGATATTGGGATGTAGACTAACCTTTTTTCATTCTGATGGCCACTGTTGAGTCTTCCAAATTTTTTGGCATAAAGAAAGCAACACTTTCACAGTATCCTCTTGTAGAATTTTGAATAGTTCAATACGAATAGACTGAAGATCAATAAAGGAAGGATCTTAACCGCAGTTATGACCTCAATAGTTTGTCCAGTAAGCTGGAGCCAGAAATCTTGGAGAGCAGATGGGCCCTAGGATGCCTTGCTGATTACAAGGCTGCAGGATTCCATCAAATACTTCACCATGACATGGTAGTGATCCTGAAGGGGATCCTAACATGTAGTTGAGAAATAGTGAGGAAACATGACGCATTAAAACCATTTCCTATTCTGTGCTTTGGACAGAGTCACTTACTAACTGTTATATTGCCCAGATCCTGAAGAAACCTGCAGAGGAAAGAATCCATGGAATCCATTCATTGGCTGATTCAGTTGGTCCCTTCTCCTTGACATAAAGTATACATCAGTGAATACAGATAACATGCTTAAACACAATTATTGTAGAGGGAGTAAAGGGAAAGAGTGGTGTAGGTAGATAGGACATCATGCTGACAAGATGAAGCAGACTGATATGGATGCAAAGATATCATATTAGTCACAGTGGAATATTCATCTATTTTCTGTATGATAATGTGCCAGAAGAGGTCTATTTTTTTACATCTAGTTATAATATATAATTTTACAATAATAAATATTTTTGCTAATAGTTTTTTTTTCTTTGTGGAACAATCCTATTAAAAACTGTGTTGTAAACATTATTTATCTACTATATATATCAATTATTACTTCTGTTTTCTGTTATATTTTCCTAACTCTTGGAAAATTCCTTTAATGCATTTTAAAGTTAAAGTATTCTATATTCAATGCAGTTATTGAAATAATCCTGGGGGAAAACACAGCTAGATCAATTGTGTAATATGTATAATATGTCCTATTTCAGTTGACTAGAGGTATGTTGGGTGTACATATCATGTGGGGTTTTATTTATATATATATATATATATATTTATTTATTTATTTATTATATATATATATATACATATATATATATATATATATATATATATATATATACATATATATATATATATATATATATATATATATATATATATATATATTCACACAGGTAGACACTATTTAACACTACCTCATTTAACACTAATTCACTATAATGCTGTTTTTTCCTGACACATCCCCCATTTGATATAACACAGTTTTTGCGGTATACATCCTCTATTTATGTGCATCATTCCAAAACACCAAGAGCTATGAAAGGAAGTTTAAAATAATCCCGTTTAGCGCTATTTTCATTTAGCACTGGGTCTTCTAGGAAGCCATCTACATCATTAAAAGGGGTAGGCCTGTGTACATTGTTTGAGTGCATGGGCTCCTCGAATTTGTACTTCAGGCTCCTAATTTATTGTCCAATATATCTCTCTTCCACACTGCTAGAAACAGCCTAACTCCTAAAAACAATCTTTTTTGTCAATAAAATTGTTTTATTTAGGAAATTCATTAAATTGCTTGTAGTATAATACAAAAATCCTCAGAGAATAAGTGAATGAATATACTTGAAATCATGCACACTGCTCTGTACCATCATGTAGAGCAGTTCAAATCTAGTATAAATACAAAAACACTTGAATTTTAAGCTATTGTCACTGTTTTTTAATTGTTTTGTAATTGCATTTATTATGTGAACAAAAATAAGCATTACAATATACCACAAAACATGCTGCTAAATTCATATTGTATACATTTTATTCTTCTTCGAGTGTTAAAGACCACCAAGGGCCTCATTAAATTGAAAATTGCAACAGTTACATATCAATTTAATTGAACAAGCTGCAAGTACATGGGCGAAAGCCAAATCTGTAAACTATGTAACCGTACGTAGCATTTCAGGGAATGGTCATGATCAATTAAGCAATCCCGTAAGTAACAGCCAATAGTAAATGAGACCGTCATCATGACTTCAGTAAAACATGGCATTTAAACATAAATCAATTATTGTTTAGACATCTGATATGCAATCGGGCTCGCAATCCAGCAATTTAAAAATCAATAAAAATGAATGAAGAAACTGTTATAGTCCATGTGTGTGGCTTGATATGAATTAACTCCTTGTTTCCTGAGATTGATATAACACGGAATATAAACATCATTTTTTTATTTTTATTGTAGATTTGCGAGCTTGAGACTGTAGTGCAATTAATGTCTTTCATAGCTTTACCCATATTTTAAAGTCCAGTATTGTGTTTTTATTGGTTTTAATAGTGTTAAGAACAGGTGTTTAACCCCCTTGCAAGTCCTCTCTAGCACTCATATAATTTTGGGAATTGTTGCAATTAAATCTCGATTTGCGATTTTAGCGAATGTAACATTTGCTGGCTTGAAAGATCTAAGGCTTAGATGGGTCAGAGTTACGATTTTGACAAACTGAGGAATTTTCAGCCTGTAACCCTCAAATCAATTGTGGGTAGCTAGAAGAGGTCAATTAAATAGCAATAACTTTCGCGGGTTACATTACGGGCTTGAGTAATTGCAATTTTGACAATTTAATACGACCCCAAATGTGGTGAAGGCCTCCTGTGATGCAAATAATCAGCTTACAAAACAGCCACATATGTTACAACAACTCTGAATAATTAGGTTAACTTGACCTTCTTACCTAGTGATCGTAATCATGTTACCAAATAATATTGTTTAATGACACCACTGTATAATCTTTTTTGTTAATGTGTATTTATTATTATATTTTTTCTACAAATATGCTGCACCCTGTTCAATAAAGATATCTTATTTTTAATACAAAAGAGATAGAACTATGTTCTTTCTCAGAATGTTGAATTTGCATACTCTGTTTGTGGCTGTCTGATCTGATGGAAGGCTGCTAAAATTCTGCTGTCTGCTCTAGCTGGTGAGGTATAGAAAGGAACCGTGTGCATGGACAGAGAGTTGAATCTGTAACATGACAACAAAGTTTTAGATCTTTGTCATGTATACTTTAAATCCAAGTCCTGGATGTAATTAGGTTTTATGCTGCCATAGGCCCATTATTTTTTTTGCACCCTAACTACCCAGTTCCTACTCCTCTTTTGCTATTGCTATATCCAAATTGTCATGACTGACTTATGGGACCCAGGATGGGACTCCCCTAAACCCCACCAACAAGGGCATATTTGACCCAGCATCTAAATGTCACCGCCCTGAACTCATGGACTATTTTGTTCTATCATTTACTATTTTGTAATAACCTGTATAATGTTAGGCCTAATAAGGATTGGATAAACAAATAATATCTTAGGGAAATAAACCCATTAGTGCTTGACACTACAAATTCAAATGTGAGGACAACATTGGGTTAATCATAATCATATAGTATTAAGGAATTTTTATTGGTGAAAAAACAACGTCGATTAAAAGAATTTAAAATAAATTTAAAAACACTGTGAAAAATAGTTCCTTCAATGACTCTTGTAACCACTATTGCCACTCTGTTGTATAGTATTTTTAGAGTGTGGTTACAAGGATAGTTTCTCAGAGTGTATAAAGGGGCAAATGCTCACTGACTTAAGAGCTATAGAGAAATCCCATAGGTATATATATATATATACAGTATTGATTTAGATTGCTGGCAAATGATGTGGAGCACCTATTAGTGATAGAGTTATCTGGGTGTTCAAGAATATAAATGCTCAGCCTCATATGGGAGTGTCATAAATTCTGACATAAATTCCAGTTACTATATGCAGCAACACTGCTTTCCCTTTGTGTATATATACACATACACAACTGACATGCTGTTTATAAAGCGTTAACTGTCTCCTCTTAACTAAGTTACTGAGGATATTTGTCAGTTTAATAGATAGGCTATAATAGCCCAAATTATATGCCCTTAAAAGTGCCTCTGAGTTATTTATTATAGAGCGTTTGCGCCTCCATCAACTCGGAGTTTCGCGCTTCCTGATTACGGCGTGCGTGATGACGTCATGCTACGCTCGCCTGTTACCTAACATGTTTCTACGTTACAAAACGTCTTTGTCAAAGGATCAAGGCGTGTACTGGAGATAGGAGCTATTTAAAGGGAACGGTCGCCATGGTTACCAGTGCTACCGAATGTGCTATACTTAAAAACATCTCTTATTTATCATCAGCCTAGGAGGGAGGAGGATAATAGAAATTAGAAATAAGAAATTAGACATTTATAAAGTATTATCAGATATTAAAGGACCCTTATATAGATTGATACAGGGCTGAAGAATCTTCCATGTGTAAGTGTGCATACAATGATGAATCAATGGATATAGCCTCTTCTAGTGGTCAGTGTGTCACTAAAGAAGTGAACATATAAAAAAGGAGGATATAATGATATCAAATCAATAAGACAAGTGCTTAATATTTCTAATGAATAAAAATAATATCCATGACAGTAGTGTGAAGTGCTTGGTGCGGTGACTGATGACAGATAGGTAGAAGATAGAGTCCCAGGCCATTAGCGACTGTGTACTTGAATACCTATAATACTTAATTGTGTAGATAAGTCCTGGTAAATGATAAGGAAAGCATCCATCTAGAAAGAGGTGCAATATATAGTGACCTATAATTATATAGGCTAAGGTACTAGGTAGTGTAAGTGTGAGGAATTGTGCATCAAAAGATATACCTACTCTATATAAGCACCCTATAAGGGAGGCGGTATAAGTAGACTATTACAAAACAACATATATGTGTACAATATTTAAATGAAGGGAGTGTAGGAAAAACCTTCATTTAAACCATTGGGTACTTGTGCTTGAAGTTTGTAAATCCATTTAGATTCACATTGTAGTAATTTCTTTTGGAAATTGCCCCTTCTGGGTCCTGGAGTTACAGAGTCTATGATGCAAAACTTGAGTGCATCCAGAGTGTTGTTGTGGCAATATTTAATTTGTCTTGCTATGGGGGTGTCATATTCATTAAGAATAGAGTATATATGTTCCCCCACTCTACGTCGAAGCTCTCTACAGGTTTTGCCTACGTAAATCTTATTACAAAGGCATGTGGCTATATATACCACTCCTGTAGATTTACAATTAAAGAAGTTGTTAATCTCATAGCTGAGCCCATTAATAGGGTGTATATAGTTTTTACATGGTTTCACAAATTTGCAAAATTTGCATCTACCACATTTATACATTCCCTTAAGGGGTTTAAGCCATGTCTTGGTCTCAATTGGATTGTCATTGTACATACTATGTACAATCATATCTTTGATATTGGTGCCTCTCCTATATGTTATGCTTGGCTTTGGAGTTAGGGCATCTTGTATGTCTTTGTCGCTTGTAAGAAGATGCCAATGTTTATCAAGAATATTCTTAATAATATCAGAGTCATGACCATATGTCATTATACATCTAATAAGATCCTGATTAGATGTATCATTTACTTTAGTGATATTATTTTCCTGTTTTTTTGTGACATGTGTATTTAGCAGGTCAGTTCTGTTACAGGATAAGGCATGCTTATAGGCTGATTTAAGACTCCTATTCGGATAACCTCTTGATTTAAACCGCTGTCTAAGTTTATCTGCTTCTGTTTTGAATTCTTATTCTGTACTGCAATTCCTCCGAATCCTTAAATATTGGCCTTTAGGGATTCCTCTTTTTTGGGGCCCAAAATGCTGGCTTTCCCATTTCAATAGTGTGTTAGAGGCTGTTTCCTTTCTAAAGGTGGAAGTACAGATTCTCCCTTTCAAATCTTTTTTAATTTTTAAGTCTAAGAAGGAGACTTCGCTTTGACTTGCCTCAGAGGTAAATCTCAGGACTAGTTCATTGTTATTCAAATATGATATGAAAGTAGTTAGATCTTCTCTGTTGACCGTCCAGACAAGAATCACATCATCTATGTATCTTCTCCAGATGAGTATATTGCTTCCAAAGCAATGTGCGTTGTCATCATATATATATTTATCCTCCCACCAACCAAGAAAAAGATTGGCATAACTGGGAGCACACGGTGTTCCCATTGCCGTTCCTTGCTGTTGGTGGTACCATTTATGGTTAAAGAGGAAAAAATTATGTTTCAGAACATATTCAAGCAATGATATCAGCAGTTGGTTTAATTCCTCAAAAATGGAGCCTTTCATCTGTAAGAAGTATTTTACTGCATCAATCCCAAAGTGATGAGGAATACTACTATAGAGAGCTTCGACGTCGATGCATACTAGCCAAGAGTCGGTAGGTATAGTTAGGTCTTCTAGTTGCCTAAGAATATCTGGGGTGTCCTTCACATATGATGGCAGTCCCATCACAAAATCTCTGAAGTGGTAATCCAAAAATACACTACAGTTATGTGACAGATTATCAGTGCCAGAAACTATAGGTCTTCCAGGGATAGGCCTAGTCTTTTTGTGCACTTTTGGAAGGGAATAAAAGACTGACACCGTAGGGAATTTAGGAAAAAGAAAATGGTAAGTCTGGTCATCAATGATTCCTGAGTTTTTAACACCATCTAAAATATTCTTAAGGGTTGATTTAAATTCAACTGTGGGGTCCTTGGGAATGATTTTATAAGTCATTTTGTCCTTGAGGATCCTTTCACACATATCTTTATAGTCTATGTTGTCCACTAATAAGGATTGGTTATAATGTGTTGTGGTTGTGGTAAGTGTGAAAACAAAGCGTTAACTCTGCATGAAATGGAAAGTGTACATTGCCTATTTGGTATGTTGGTCCAGTCAGGGGGTGGGGGAAAGATTAGTTAATACTTTAACCAGAAAACATATGGCTGCTTTGTAGACTTTCCCAGGATGATCAAAGAAGTCTTAAAGTGGGAAGCTAGTTTATGACCTCTGTGAAATCAGATCTAGAAATGAGGATGAGGGTTGGTAACCTTGGTGACGGGGTGTGGGGAAGTGTTTTGGTGTTTGTGATATTTTTCTGTACAAGCCAGAATAAACGGTCAGTCTGAGTTGGACATTCTAACAAAAAGGAAAGCCTGTCTGTCAGCCCCATTAAATTTGGGCTATGTGTTAAAACGTAGCCCGTAACGTTGATCTTAGAGAAATTTGCTATAAAATTAGCCCCATAACGCAGCCCGCAGACGACTTGCGGGATAAAGCGCAGCAAGGCCGAGAAAAGCCTACGTGTTAAGCAACATTGAACTTCTCGCCCATGAATCCTTTGATCCGTCAAGCCCGTAACCACTACTTGTTCAATATAGCTATTCAATTGCAAAGTAGTCACACGCGAGCATGCCCATAACACGCAAATGGAGCTCAAAGCCCAACGTGTGCTCGAGAGGACCCCCAAAGGGGGTAAAATCCAGTACATAGCACTGGTAATTCAAATAAAAACACACTACTGTACTTTTATTAAAAGTGATGTTAGGTCTTAGAATTAATAGCACAACATTCTCAAGGCCGCAAATCTGCTCAGAAAAATACTTCATTTTATGTATATATTTTTTGTTATATTGATCCCAGCAATCAATGTGTTAATGCATATACTGTAACTCACATGAGATAGAAAATCATATTGCGGCTTTATTAATATTGCATTATGACTAGAATGTGGGTTCTCTGGTAGCTCAAATTTGAACCCCGTAAGACTTGGAAATCAATCCTCCATTTCCTTGTGACGCTATGCTGACGATCTCTGTTTCCATTGGCTCCATCTAAACCTGTAACTACGGGCTTGCTTAATTGATTACATTCTAGCCCGCAAAGCTGCCGGTTTTGCGTTTCAAGCCCATAGCTCGCAGCTCCTTCTAATTTAATTCTAATTTAATAGCCCTGTAACAAAGAGGATTTTCAAGCACGCAGCGTTGCAGGGCTCACGTTGCAGTTACGGGGCTGCAATTTAATGTGGCCCTGTGTCTGCTGTTATGATTTATTCCTAATCAATGGGATATAACAGAGTTATTTTTAAGAAGCAATAACTTTTGGACTGAGGTTTCAACCTCTGATGTCTTGATTTCTCCTGAGACGTGTTTTTGCTGGGTGCTGAAATCTTGAACACAAAAAGGCACTGCCACGAGGGAGAAAGATGGGGTACACTTGGTTCCCCAAATCTGGGTCTTAACACCAATCATAAGTTTACCACACACCTACATATACAATCATATGTGTATATGTTTCTATGAAGTATACAGTACATAAGAAAGAGACAGGGACACATACAGACAGAGGTGTCTCTACATGTAGACATTTATGTGTATATTCTTTGCCCCCTGTCTTGTGTGCCTTGTGATGAGCGTCAATCGTGCTTTTTTCAAAGACTTGCAGGCTTCACAATGAGCGCCCAAGCCCTTCGGACTTCGGCCTCGTTGTGACCTTTTTTTTTTTTTTTTAAATACAGCTTTACGGCTTTTCCTTGCTTAGCTGATTTCAGACCTCCCAAAAAAAACACCAATTAAACATCAAATGAGTTTGCAAGTTCATTTTTTTATTAATTGGTGTATTTTGGCGGTCTTCCGACGACTTCCGAGTTACGCGCTTGAAAAAAATGTTGGCTGCTAAAGCTGTAATTTTTTCAAAGTCTTGCGTGCCCCAAAGGCGCTTTTGGAGCTCATGTCAAGCCTTTTTCAAAGTCTTGCGGGCCTTCGGCACTCATCATGAGGCCTGCAATGAGCAGCTTCAGCACTCATTGCCAGCCTTTTTCAAAGCCTTTGGCGCTCATTGAGCATGCACAAGCCTGTAACTTTTAACATAGCGTTACCGGCAAACTCCCAATTACAACAACTATTATATGTGATGCTGGATTTTAAGGACCACTGTAATCTCTTAACAAAAAACTATTTTGAGTTTTAGCTTCCAGTGTTCCTATTGATCTCTACCCTCATAAGATCATCAGATATAGGGGAAGGGACTAGAAGGAAGATATGTATGTAATAACAGTCTTAGAAGATAGAGGCTATATTCAGTCTAGATAATTATTCATAGGTTGCTTTGCAGTCAACACTTTTTTGCATGGCAGTCACTTTAAATAAACAAGCCTTCAGCCAAGGCAGAATTATTTTATTGATATAATACTCTGCCTGACAAATTTAGAACTTCCCGCCAGCCAGAACTTGCTCCTCAATTTTCCTGTTAGTGGGGGGAGACCAGCAGCATTGAAAAACATTGAACTCCTCTCTCGTCAAAGATTTTTGTGAAACCTCTATTACTCTATTATCCTAAAAACAGGGTCTCTCAACCTATTAGTGTCTCTTTCCAGTGCTCAAGCAGATTATACCTTTGAGATCCAGGACATTTTTAAAGATACAGTGCTCAACAGCATTTTAATATCTTGTAGAACCCCCCCCCCCCCCCCCACGATCCTTCCCTATCGTCAGATAATAATACTTCATAAAGAGCCCTCTCACAGGCCTCATGATGATTATGCATGTGAGTAGCATATATGATGTAAAAAAAGTCTTGATCTTCTATTTTTAAGATTATGTATATTCCACAGCAAGATGTCTACTGTTCTCAAACATCAGCACTACCCAACAACATCCCGATATATTATGACCCTAAAGGCCCTGCCTGTCCTGTGTGTAGATAGAGGTACTTTGTTGGAAATAACTTTATACAGATTTATAGATACTTGTTAGTAGATCGTTATATAGATCCATAAATACTTGTGCATGTGATGTACCTGATGTTTCCTTCCCTATATTAAAATGTAGGCACTGCAAAAAAAAAACATTAGGTGTATGCACTTGATGACGTCATGCAGGTCTCTTGGTACTTGTTTACATAATATTAGAGGCCAGATAGGTCCTTTCTCACATTCAGCTGAAAACACTAAATAAAAAATCCTCATTTAGGCCTCTTGGGCCTATGCATGTAATCAGTAAATCCACTCAAACTCTTTGTTTAGGAACTTGACATCAAGAACCCCCATTTCTTGGACCTGTGACCACAAATTTAAGCAGTGATATATCTTTGCTGCAGTATCATTTCATGTGTTACTAAATGGAAGTATCATAATCATTAATAACAGAGTAAACATACTCCCTGATCCAACAAAACCAGCAGTTGGTTTGAATCTTTGTGGAAACAATTTGACAATAATGAAGCCTTTATAATTGACATCCAGCCTTATCAATTATCAGTGAATCACTAGATGACGTTTCGTGGCAATTTATTGAATGATACAAAGCATTGGCTCTATTTAAAACACAGTCAGAATATGGTTTACAATTTAATCATATATTTGTTTCTAGGGGACTCTAGTTCTACTGCCATCAGCAGATTATGGGCTGTTTTAGCATTCATCTCACTCACGACATACAGTACTGGTTTATGACAAACACATTTATATTACCAAGTAACCTATCTCATTTTCCACTATCAGTTTATTTAGTATTCCATTTAGCCACCTGAAGAGCTGGCTTTTTGTTTTTGCACCCTGTTTCAACAGAGACCACCAACAGCTACTTGTCTTAGGACTTTAGTCCTCAGTATTTTATCTCAACCTTTAAGGATTATATGTCTGAGGACAATTGCATATTATATACAGGGACCAGGCATCTTTGGGGTGACAGAATACTACTGCACCTTCCAGTTAGGAGCAACCCCGTTGTGTGTCATAGGACTATCTGGTATTTACCCTTTTGTACATGTCATTCATATGTCCCTTTAGAATGTAAATCTCATTTTACCCGTTCTTCCCTCCATTGTATCTTTCCCGTTCTGTGCCCCCTCCCACACTGTTGCTTAGTCCTCCCTCGTATGCTCCTTGGGGGTGGGGGTTTCAATCTTGTATGGTGCTTTGAGGAAAGCTCTATGTGCAGTGGATTCTAAGCTCAAAGACAGGGCCCTCTATTCTTTGCAATGTGTTGAATTTGTGCGTTACAAATAAACCAAAATAATAGCATTAATAACAATAAGTGATTTTTTTTATTTCCTTACGCAACCTGCACACTTGATTCTAATTAGGACTACCAACTGTTGCAGCTCATTTTATATTCTGGTTATGCTCCTGGAATTTGAGTAGAGCTGTTTTGACTGCAGATGGCAGTCTCTGTGTAGCCAGCAGTCTGTGTGAGTCCAAAAAGGAACTTTCTCCATTTGCTTTAAGAAAAGACACACACACACACAGAAAAGCGTGTACAGAGTTTATTTGAGCTGAAGAGAGACACACACAGAGAAGTGTGTACAGAGTTTATTTTATTGTTTGAAGTCATAGCCAGAGAGACCACAGATTGGAGCTGATGATGATACAGGGCAGTGGTTTTACACAAACTTCTGGTCTGCTTGTTTTTGCTCCATCCAGGTTTTGCTGTCTAAAAGTAGTGCTCCAGTGGGAGCTAGGTCTGCTTTTTTCATTGATTTGTTTTATTATTGTTTTGTCACTGTCTACTATTGATCTAAAACTTGAAAAATAATTATGGCCTCTTGTATAGTGTTCCCCAATCAAAGTGCCAGGAACACATGCACAAATCCAAAGAGAGATTGGCAATTTGTGACAATGGTGTCTGAAGAGGTATTGCATAATTTTGTATTTAAAGACAGCACACGCCTCAGCATGGAGGAGACAGTAAGGGTCTTAACTACAGCAGCTCAGCAGAAGAACAACTAAAATAAAAGGAATTTATCAAATTACTGGCTACCCAATTTGCTCACTATCAAGAAGCCTTGGAAAAAAAATCAGTAATATTAGAACCTGTGACAGGAATGAGAGCCAGTCATTTAAATAAAAGGACTAAAAAAGATGACATGCAAACATACCTCCTGACCTTTAGAATTATTGCCACTAGGATAGCTTTGCTTCGAAGTCACTGGGTCATTATCATTGCTCCTTACTTATTTGGTGAAGCTCAGAAAGTGTGGATTGTCATGAATGCGGAAAAGGCTAAGAGAAAGAATACAAAGTATAAAATTGTTCACCAATGACTGTGTAAAGAAACGCCTTATAATTATATCCGGTAAACCATATCTTTCTGTATTAAGGGAGTGCCAAAGTAATGCTTGAAAAGCTTTAATCTCTAACAGAAATAGCTTTAGTAAAAAGCACTACTGAATATTTTTGTGGTATGTATAAACGAAACAAAGTCACAAGTCTGAATTAATAACCACATAATGAAAATGAATTAGGATGCTGTATTATAAAACATTATACACTCCGTAATCAATCACTTACTAGACATGATCCATTTGTTGAGTGAAAAGGATAATGTATAATTAAGTCCTAAAAATTAACAGCCTTATTCAATTGCAATTTGGCCAATTGAATAGGGCTCTATTTAAGAACATAGCATATTTTTGTTACAGAAGTTTTTAGTTAGTGAAGAACTTGCTTTTAGATAGAAGTTCTAACTAAAAACTTCTGTAAGAAAAATATGCTATGTGCTTAAATAGAGCCCTATTCAATTGGCCAAATTGTAATTTTTTTTTAATTTTTTTTAATTGTTTTCAAGAAAAAAACATAAATATTAGACATTACAAAATACATACAAAATCGATTCATATTCAATATCACTGAGATAGGAGATAGAGGAAACATAGTAATAAAACCGTACCAAACTGAAAGTTTTTCCCTTCTTTTTTTAAGTATTATAGTTATATATTAGTAATGAGAGTACTCTCCCTTCTCTCCTTATCTTCTTTTATCATTCTTCTTATTTTCGTAAAAGATAAGACATACACTAACAATTACATATGCCACATAAACAAACTTTCATTCTTACTCCCAATAGTATATCTATTTGTTCTTCTCTCCTCATCATCTCTCTCATCCTCATTATCAATCAACAATGAGGATCAGAGAAAGGAAAGATAAGAGAAATGAGAAAAATGAGGGATACAAAAGGATTCTACATACTCCTATAACTATTGTCCCTTAGAAATATTTCCTTTCTTTTAGCTTTTCTTCATTACTGCATATATTTTTCCCAGATATTCCAGTTAATTTAATTTTTATCTCTAGAGCCATGAGTATAATTAGACTTCATCAATTCTTTGTTGTAGTTAATTTTGTTCAAGACTTCACACCAAGATGGAATTGTGGGCTTTTTCCAGTATTTCACTAATAAATGTTTAATAGTTAATAGAATATGTGATATCAATAGGTTATCCTTGGGAAAAGTTTTATCTATCTGTAGATGAAATAGAATTACTTCTGGGGAGCACCGGCAATCAATTTTTAGCATTGTTGTTTAGTGACTATAACATTCTTTCCCGAAATTTTGGATTTTTATACATTCCCACCACATATGGGCTGATGTGCCAATTTGGCCACAGCCTTTCCAACATAGTGGGGAGGACATATAAATTTATTAAATGTGGCCGGAACTAGATACCACTTTTGAGTTAGCTTAAAATATATTTCTTTAAGGGAACTATTTATCGAAGATTTTTTAATAATCTTAAGGCTCTTATCTAATCGTGGTCTTCACAATTTAGCTTAAATTTATTTTCCCATTCCTTTACCTTCTCAGATTTTATATAATTCAGACCTTTTTTCCTTATTTTATTGATCTTTGAGATGAGATGGGTACATGACCCTTACTTAGAAGTATCTCTAGTTCATATGGTTTGTCTACATTGATCAGAGGATAACCCTTGCTTTTTAGTACTTCTGCCATACCTTTATAATTTAACCAAGATATCTTCTCCATAGAATATTTCCTCTGAAATTCTATGTATTTTAATAGTAAGCCTTGACCATATAGATCTATAACATTTTTATGCCCGGCTTTCTTTAGATGTTCTATAACTTTATTATTGCATCCGTTCTCCAAGATGTCAATTGGAGCTGATAAGGACGGAAAATGGAATAGTCCTAATTTATCTTTGTTTTTACCCCAGAATTTTATCAATGATCTTATTCCTTTTGGTAGATTACCCCATTTATCTTTTCCATCTTTATATTTTTCTAATAATGATCTAATTGAAGAAGAGCCCACAAGATCTTCTTCTATGTTCATCCAGCATGTATTCCTATTTTTGATATTCATAATGATTATGTGGGATATAGCGATATTTTCACAAACATCTTTAATGTCTGGTGTTCCAATTCCGCCACCTTTTTTACTCTCACTTTTGTATTTAAGTAAATGAAACTATCTATTGTTATTTGAATGTTTTTAATAATATAAACTGGTACTATTTCCGGAATACATCTAAATAAGTATGTTAATTTAGGGATTATACTCATTTTAACGGTAGATATTCGGCCTGACCATGAAAGTCTTATATTTCGCCACTCATAGAGTAATAGTCTGATTTCTTTTATTAAATCTGGTATATTGTCTTCTATTATTTTATCATTATGAAACTTAAATCTTATACCTAGATGTACTATACGTCTTTGATGCCAGTTAAAGGTGTAACTATTCTTTAATTTATTGATATCGTCAAAATGTAAACCATTATGGATTATATCAGACTTTAATTGATTTATTTTGAAATATGACACTTTCCCAAGTTCAGTCAGTAGTTCCATCAGATTATTGCATGATTCGACTGGGTCTGTTATAGTAATTATAATATCATCGGCGAATAGCATAACTTTATATTCTATTAATCCTATTTTTATGCCTCTGATTTTATTGTGGCATCTAATTCTCGAAGCCAATGGTTCTAAAAAGAGTAGAAATAATAATGGAGAAAGAGGACATCCTTGGCAGTCCCATTAGAAATTCTAAATTTCTCTGATTGAAAATTTGGGCCTGTTATATATGCCGATGATTTTTCATATAGGGCTTTAATTGTTTTAGATACAAAGTTGGTCAGTCCGACCTTTTTTAACACTGCTTCTAGGAATTCCCAGCTGACCCTGTCAAATGCTTTTTCTGCATCTAGAGACAGGATCAGGGTGGGAACTCCCGTTTTTTTCGCTTGAAAAATCAGGTCTACTAACCTTCTAGTGTTATCTGATGCCTGACGTCCTTGGACAAAACCAGATTGGTCCATATGTATTAGTTTAAGCAATATTTTATTAAGCCTATTGGCTATTATTTTTGCATATATTTTTAAATCTATATTTATAAGAGAAATTGGTCTGTAGCTTGTAATTTCTTCTGGGTTTTTCCCTGGTTTTAGTATGTTTATAATTTTTGCCTCAACCATTTCCTCTTCTATTTTCCCTGAGTTTTTAATTTCATTAAACATATCTAAAAGACCTGTTCTAATTTCCTTCCCAAGGAACTTATAAAATAAATGGTCGAACCCATCGGGTCCTGGGGCTTTGTTAGAATTAGCCTTTTTTTATTACTTCATCTATTTCCTCAAGGGTTATATCTTTATCTAGATAATTGCAGTCCTCAGTATCAATGGTAGGAAGAATTGTTTTATCCAAAAATGTATTTATTTCATCTCTATTTGAGTTTGACTTGTTTTCTATATTATATAGTGATTTATAAAATTCTGTAATGATTTCTCCTATTTTATCTGGGTGAGTATAGATTTTATTATCTGGTCCCTTAAGACTTAATATCTTTCTTTGATTGGTTTGCTTCTTAAGTTTTTTCGCTAGGTATTTACTTGTTTTATTCGCCAATAGGAAGTGGGTCTGTTGGAATCTCCACAACATAGAGTCTGCTTGGCTTTGCAAAACCTTATTTATTTCATTATTTAGTTTAGTAATTATAATTGTTCCTTCCTTACTCGGGCATAGTTTATTTATTTTTTGTTGATTATTCAGCTCTATGTATAACACTCTTAATGGTTTACCTCTTTCTTTTCTAATGTTGGCCATTTTAGAGATTATTTGACCTCTTATTACAGATTTATATGCACACCATAAAGTAACATTTGACTTAGTTATAAAGAATTCTCTCGTTTCTTTCTTTAAGGATTCTAATATTTCGTCATTCTTAAAAATTATTGGGTCAATCCTCCATATATTTTTTAAGTGAAAGTTGTCTTTTATATCTTCTATATCTAATGATAGAATAGAATGGTCCGACCATGTGGTCACTATTAAGTCAATATTCTTTGTTGATCTTAAAGTCTTTATATCTAGAAAAAAGTAATCCAATCTTGAATATGATCTATGGCGGTTAGAAAAATAAGAATAGTCTTTTTCATATGGATGGAGTATTCTCCAACAATCTAGTAAATCATATTCACCCATCTCTTTATTAAATTCTTTCGATATATTACTAATTTGATTTATTGTTTTTTTATTAGAGTTTCCTACTCTATCATTAATAGGATCCATTATCATATTGAAATCCCCACCTATAATTATCTTCCCTTTTCTAAATTTTGTTAATTCTTTAAGGATTTTTTAAAAAATGCTAATCTGATTGGTATTTGGAAAATATAAATTGACTATGGTCATAGACTTGTCATTAATCTGGCCACCCCAGATTATGTATCTCCCTAAGGGGTCTATAATTCTGGTCTCCTCTATTATTTTTAGCTCATGGCTAAATAGTATGGATACACCTCTAGATTTTTTATTAAATGTGGAATCTGCTCTAAAATTGTATTTTTTATTACCCATATATTCCAATACCTCTTTATTCCAATGTGTTTCCTGTAAAAGCAGTATATCTGCTTTCATTTTTCTATATTCTTTAAAGGCCGTATTCCTTTTAGAAGGGGAATTTAATCCATTTACATCATGGGATAATATCTTGATCATTTAGGCTTCAATATTTCTTCTTTCTGCTTCCCTTGATTTTATTTTTGTTCTATATCTAGTTTTTCCTTTGTTATAGATAATATTTTTAAACATTGGGGTTTTCTCCCTATGTATTCTTCTTTCATATCCTTTTACCATTTTCTTTTCAACCTACTATTGTTTTTGGGAGATCCAAACATACTCTGATTCATACAACTAACAAACAAACTCTGAATTGGACTTGACTTTATGTCCATCTTGGTTTTAGGGCATTTATGCCAATATTAGGAAATGTTAGGAGATAAAACGTCAGAAATTGGTCATGAAGTCATGCTATACCAATACATAATTTTCATACACAGCAATTATATTCTCCACCAATATCAAAATATAAATTGTCTTATATACATAAAAACAATAGAATCATAACAAACTTCATATTACTAAACTTAAACTCAGTGGAAGAGAGATAGTTTTGTCATTCGATCATCTAAATCAATCTTCTATATATTTCTATTTAGATTATTTCCTTGTTTCGCTGACTTTTTTTCTTAATCTTGCCGTTAAGCTTTGTAGACATAACATGATTATTTTATAAAAAAAAAAAAAACAATATTTAATAGCTAAATTCCAAATATTATTGTTAAAAAATTCATTCTATATACACAATGACCTTTGTGGGTCTTATATCCTCCTTCTTTTCTTTTCTCTCTTTTTTTTCCCCTCATATCTATAAAGTGCAATTGTGCTATTATTATAAATCTTTCTTCCCCTAAAAAATGTATTTCCTATTGTGATTATATGATATGTGATTCAAAGCTAATACCATATTTTCTTAAATTTTATATAATTTCTATTTGTGACCTTACTAGTGTTTAGAGACTCATATTCCTCTCAGATCCAGATGTATATTGTAATTCCATTATTGTAATTTAATAAGGCTGTAAGTCTAGAATTGTATAGCTGATATATTTACTAACATTTGGATAATCCAAATGTTAATAGGTTTTTGTTTTTAAATCATAAAAAAATTAAATTTTGAGATAATTTGTAGATAAAGGTATTAAAGTAATGTTTCTAGTATCCTATATGTGTAGCTTTAAGCTATCTAATGGTATGATACCATTATATATACATTTCTGCTTCACAAGCATTTCAAAGCAATTGTTGGAAAGTATGACAGTCCAGCCTCATGGATGTCCCTGTAAAGTGTAGTGAATCTACCCCACTGTATGTAACAATAAGGGAATGTAATATACGGTATGTAATATACTTCATGCAAAGTATATGGTATATGCCCTATTCACTCTTGCAAGACTAGTGTCACCTTTAGTACATGCTTTCATGTGCTATGCATGATACATACAGCCCTATACAATATATAAATAACATGCCATATATATCAGCACTGTGTGTATAAAATGCCCTCTATTCACTCTTACAAACTCCTACTCATTGTGTTAGACATCCAGAGTACATGTAAGACTCTGATCACCCACAATGTTTACTTAGCGGTATATTATTATGTATTATATTATTATATTATATAAAAAAATAATTCCGAAATAAATAATTATCATTCACAATTGATTTGTGCAAGTTTGTCAGATCCCCACAACTTGCAGATTTGTTGCCTCCCTTCATAAAGTAACAAGTAATCTCACATTATAAATCTTAACTTTATAGATTAAAAGAGAACTTGTTCTAGGCTGACATTCAATCCAGACCTTTTGTTCCATTTATCATATAATTGTTTATGCCCATATTTTATTTTTTACATTTAGTGCATTCTAATATTCAAACAGTTTTGCATTGACTTAAAATAATAATAGCAATATGGGTTTATACATCTGCAATGTGTTACATCATCTAGCACGATACCAAATTGTATTAACAAAAAAGGGTCTTACCTTCAAAATCACCATCTGCATTTGCTTGGAAATGAATGGTTTTGTTTTCTTCTCTTTTAAAGAGAAAAACAGTCAGAGGTTCTAGTAAATCTCCCCATTGAATAAAAGAAATGACCATCCAGAGACTGAGACACAGTAAGGAGCAGTTTGCAAGTGTAGTATAAATCACTTTTAAACCTGCTGGAGGCTTTATCCAAGCATTGCTAGAAAAACAGGCAGTAATAGGGTAATAGGACAGTCACTGCATGCCCATCCCCATGCAGCCTTAGTCACCAAAGAAAATACAGTTACAAATAGGTATGAAATAAGGAAGTATATTCTCTGCCAATTTACAGCCACATTAATAGCCCTATTAAATTCTCTCTACGTTTAAAAACGTAGCCCGTAACTTGGCCTGCAAGACTTACGACTATAAAATTGGCCTCTTAAACCTACCCGCAGACGACTTGTGGGTTAGGTGCGAAAAAACCCTATGGGACATTAAAATTGGAACTGCGTGCCTGCAAATCCTTGGTTCTCTAAAGCCCGTAACTGCTATGTTCCAATTCAGCTAATAAATTGCAACAAATCCACTGGTGTTCAACCCCGTAACCCACAAATGGAGCCAAGAAGCCAACGGGCTAAAGGCCCTATCCATAGCACCGCAAATAAAAACACACTACTGTGAACATAATGAAAGGGAAAGTGCTGTAAGGTATTAAAATAAATAGAACAACATTCTAAAGCTTGCAAATTGGCAATATAAAATATTTTATTTCATGTTTAATTTCTGTGTTATATCAATCCCGGCAATCAATGTGTTAATACATATAATGGAACTTGCATGTAATAAAATATCATATTTACGGCTTTATCAATATTGCAATACTTCTGGAATGTGGGTCCGTTAGTACCCGGTAATTGAAACCCGTAAGACTTTGAAATCTAACGCCCATTTTTCAGTGACGTAATGATGATGATCTCTTTAACCATTGGCTCCGTCTAAACCTGTAACTATGGGTTTGACTAATAGATCATGTTCACAGCCGCTATGGGTTTACAGGTTTGCGTCTCAAGCCAGCAAATCACTGCATGGCCTAATTTAATCTCTCTGTAACTCGGCCAGATTTCAAGCTCACAGCCGTTGCAGGTCTCACATTGCACTTATGGGGCTCAATTTTAATGTGGCTGTTAATTTGAACCACGTAAGTGCAACATGAGACCCCCAAAGGCTGCAGGCTTGAAATTTGGCCTAGTTACAGAGTGATTAAATTCAAGCTGGGCCCGAGTTACAGGCTTAAGATGTAAACCTGTAAACCTGAGACACGCAAGCTGTAAAGGGGACGGATGAGCCGCGATCCCCCGTAACTATCCAATTGCGGTAAAAAGTAGTATGACACAGGCCGAACAGACAATAGAAAGCGGGAAACCTGTAAATCATTCACTGTGCTATAGCTGAGCAAGTGAACACACAGGTCTAGGCGTTGGTGGGAATTTGAGCATTGGAGAGAGAGAGAGAGAGAGAGAAAGAGAAGGACCATTGTATGTTTTTGATATTTTGACCCCTAACATAATTTATCCCTTAATTTACAACACATAATTACTGATATCACATAATTCACACACATAGATTAATACGTAAACAGAGGTATACATAGCAGTAGGCCACAGCACATCCCCATACCCCCACCTACCCCCCCACATACAATTAGTATACTACACATAATACTCACATTCTTGTTTTACCACATACACATCCACATATATATTATATTTCTTTATCCTTATTTTTATTTCATTTGTCATAGGAGGGGAGGAGGAAAGAGAGGAGGAGAGAGAGGGGAGGAGGAGAGTGAGGAGAGCTAGAGGTATGGAGGGAAGGAGATCCAGGTCAGGGAGGTCAGATAGAGAAGGTACACAAGGTGGAGGGGCAGAGGGTCAGGGGCCTGATCCCATAAGGGTTGGTAGTGGGGATAAGGAACCAGCCCCAGGAAGAGGTCATTACATATACACACCTTTTTTGAAAGGCCCCAGAGGCTGCAACACCTAAGCAAGAGGCACCACTAACCAAACACTGTCATGAAGTCCAAGGAACTCTCCAAACAAGTAAGGGACAATGTTGTTGAGAAGTAAAAGTCAGGGTTAGGTTATAAAATAATATCCAAATCTTTGATGATCCCCAGGAGCACCATCAAATATATCATAACCAAATGGAAAGAACATGGCACAACAGCAAACGTGCCAAGAGACGGCCGCCCACCAAAACTCACGGACAAGGCAAGTGAGCATTAATCAGAGAGGCTGCACAGAGATCTAAGGTAACCCTGGAGGAGCTGCAGAGTTCCACAGCAGAGACTGGAGTATCTGTACATAGGATGACAATAAGCCGTACGCTCCATAGAGTTGGGCTTTATGGCCAGAAGAAAGCCATTACTTTCAGCAAAAAACAAAATGGTATGTTTTGAATGGGCAAAACGGCATGTGGGAGACTCCCAAACTGTATAGAGGAAGGTGCTCTGGTCTGATGAGACTAAAATTTAACTTTTCAGCCATCAAAGAAAACGCTATATCTGGCGCAAATCCAACACATCCCATTTTTCAGCAGCCGGGACTGGGAAACTGGTCAGAGTTGAGGGAAAAATGGATGGTGCTAAATACAGGGATATTCTTGAGCAAAACCTGTACCACTCTGTGTGTGATTTGAGGCTAGAATGAAGGTTCACCTTCCAGCAGGACAATGACCCCAAACACACTGCTAAAGCAACACTTGATTAGTGATTGAAGGGGAAACATGTAAATGTGTTGGAATGGCCTAGTCAAAGCCCAGACCTCAATCCAATAGAAAATCTGTGGCAGACCTAAAGATTGCTGTTCACAAGTGCAAACCATCCAACTTGAAGGACCTGGAGCAGTTTTGCAAGGAGGAAAGGGCAAAAATTCTAGTGGTAAGATGTGGCAAGCTCTTAGAGACTTATCTAAACGACTTGGAGCTGTGATTGCCTTAAAAGGTGGCTCTACAAAGTATTGACTTTAGGGGGGTGAATATCATTGATACAAATTATGAAAATTATATGTTTGCTACCAGGATTTACATGGTTATTGATGCCCCATATCTTCACTCATAACCATAGGACTTACAGTGCATAGGACTTACCTGCAGTTTAAATTGCTTATAAGTACAAGTTGCTTTGATTTGACATTCAATAGAGAGTACATATCTGGATGTGCGCACTGCGGCATATGTGGATACAGACTCTGTAGGACTGCATGTGCATGGCATTTACTGTCCTAACCTGGACCATGTCTCAGCTGCATATTAAAAACCATTGCTGAGAACATGTCACCGGTTGCTCAGTCTCACACACTGCATAGCAGATCCAGCAGAACACGTGTCTGATGCACATGAGGTGGCACACCGCACCTGCAGTACACATATTCATATGAGACATGATTCCCAATGCTCATTATGCAGGCTGTGGTTCATCTGTGTAACATAAGCACCATAGTATAATGTCACGACCTATATAATTTCCTAGTGGTTAACACTAGTGTGTTATATCCCTATATATTATAATAAAATTGATCTATTGCATACCTATGATTAGCAAATATTTTGCATATGAGGAATGCATTAAATGTATCAAAGATACTACTAATACCACTACCACATAAATGATAGGTTCTACCTTTTCAATTTATTATATTTAAGCCAAAATTTGTCACTATTTAAATCCCAGAATATTGTGGGACAGTGACATTTTTTGACATTTATTGAAAATAATTTGAGGAATGACACACTTTCTCTTTTTAATATATTATCAGCGTTTTTTCCTGGATTTTACTTGATTTCCCTAATTTGCCTGTTAAATACTTTACCCATTAACATAAGCACCACAGTCAATCACAGGTGACCATGATGTCAAGGATATGGAGACACATAGCTGTCTATTTTGTAGAGAAACCAACTCATATATATTACATTTTCTTCCATTTCAGTACCCAGGAGGATAAGGCCTGCCACAGAGCAACAGGGGGAGGATCCAACGGAGGTGGGAGTGGCCAAAGAGAAAGGCCAGGACATTCAAGCTGGACATTCATCGGCATATGAGGAGTGGGAATCGCTGTTTGGGCCCTAAACAGCATTATACAGCCGGGCACAGCTGTACCAGCACCCTCCACCGGCCATGTCCTGGCCCTAGCCATCATCCCAGCTGCCACCTGCTACAGCAACATTCCAGCCATGGCAGCCCACAACCACTCCCACACAATGGGGTCCCCCAAGATGGGCTCCCACACAATGGGGGCTCCCAGCATGGGCTCCCACACAATGGGGGCCCCCAACATGGGCCAAACTCAAGCCTTCCTGCCGACACATCAGGGCCTGCTGCAGTTACCTCTGCCACCAATGCCTTCACCTCTGTCACAAATGTTGTCACCTCGGCCACCAATGCCATCACCTCGGACACCAATGACAAGACATGCGCCTTGCTGTTGTCACCTGTGCCATCAACACCAACACCCCTGACATTGTGGGAAATCATGGGCCTGTTTGACAGGGAGGGCATGGCATGCTGTAAGCAATCAAATGAGAGGCTATAGTTGCAATCAAATTCGAGGCTGACACACATACCATCCTGGCGAGCACAAGATCGCTACATTCTGAGATGAGAAGGCACAACCGAAGGATGGAGAGATATGAGGAACAGGCGAGTCTGGACAGACGGCAACTCATCGAATTGGCCGAACGCCAACTCACACCTCTTCAGCCTTCGTTTGCACAACATCATCCTGAGACATCGCCTCCTTATCTCAGACCTTCCCACCACCTCAAACAGATCCACAGCCAGCCAACGTAGTGGCACCCCAAGCTCCTACAACACCACAACGTGGAAGAGTGAGACGGGGTGCGGGCACAGAAAGTGGGAGCCCTGTGCTGTGGAAGAGGAGGTCTTAGGACCATACAGGATGTGGTCCTCCTCTTGATCACTCCTCATTAAATACTGATTGTTATAAATGTTGACATACTATTGGCTGGCTACAGAGTGTGTGTACATGTCTGGTTATCTTTAACATTTCAACAATTGATGTTTAATGTGGACCTTGACCTTGAGATGAGGTGTTGTAGTTAAACAGAATAATGTTATTATTGATATCTTGTTCTTGTCTTTGTAGGTGTTAATAGCCAAATCTCACGACCATGAAGTCATGTTCTTCATCTTCAAGCAGTACAATACCATCATGTGAGTGAACACTAGACCCATTTCCCAACAGCCATTCGATCAGTGTCATTCACGACTACAGATGGATCTCTAATGCAATATATGACTACAAATCTCTTCACTAATGAACATGACTGGTGTGAGTTTCAATTATAATGAATAGTGTCCCGGCTGTAGAGTTGTACGGTCCTATTAGGATCTGCAAAACTAAAGCAGTAGTTAGACATGCGTTTTAGTTGCATTTCATCCCTTTAACAGTATGAAAGCGGATTAATGTTTTTCATGTCATCCAAACAAAATGGATAATTTCCTTGGTTTGACATCAGGATCAATGTGCATGTGTTCAGGGGTAATGTGAACAGTGTAATCTTTCTGGCCTTGGTACCCCCCATATACAAGTGAGATGTGATATCAGCATGGCACAACTATTCTATGTAGATAGTGATAGTACTTTTTGATGAAAGATTGTGTTCACAGTGAAGCATGCCTTGTCGTATTACACATCCTCAACATATTCCAGAAAGGCTGATTGAACAGGACAGAATCAATATGGTTATTACTGCTTGAGGATGCCATTCATGTTAGTTGGTTTATTGTACTGTCCAGAGCAAAAACAATGTACTATAATATCAGCTTATGATTGTTCTAACACCTCCTCTTCAAGTTTTCCAGATTCCTATCATCTATTTGGGAATCAGCAGTAATGTATAAAAATACACTGTGTGTGGAATTGATTAGTATCCCATAATTTTTAGCATCTGTTTAATATGGCAGATGGAAACAATATGGTTGCTGTATGCACATTAATGGTTATTTATATGAAATGATGTTATATGGTGTTCCTTAGTCACATCCCATTATGGTGACTGTGGTGTCCTGACCACATGTGACCCTAGTAGATGCTATGCATTATCCTTATGATGTTGTCTAACAGTTAACCCTTAAGGTGTCCTTTGATTGGCAACAGCCTCTTGTCCTTCCGGTATCAGCCCACACCATACCCATGATATTAATGCACAGTCTTGTCCATTTCTGATTGTGGCCTGTGTATAAAATAAAGCTTTTTTATACTGTTCTAACCGTTTCAGTGTGTTTTCAATGGTTGGGGTTATGGGACATCCACATGCATCACATTAGTGTCACGTTCCTATTTATGTAAATTAATGAGCCCTAGTTAACATGCAATAGATGAATACATATCACATATAATAGTTGTCAAACTGCAATTTGTCACCACGCTTGCGAGCCTCGCAAAGCAAGTCGAGATGTTGAGGCATTGAAGCATTCCGAACTCGCCAAAGGCGCTCATTGCCCTGCTCACCTCGTGAAGCGAAAACAGAACAGGGGGAGCGCCAGAAATTACAGGAGTGAGGTTGCAAGCGATTTTGAGCCTTATCAGCTAAGTGAGAGAAAAAAAATGGTGGACAAAAAATGTAAATAATTCTGAAACAGGATGAAAACGAGGCTGAGCAAAGCCAGGCACAGGGGACTTAGAAAATACACGACGTTAAAGAAAGTAACACTTACACCAACAATGCCAGGCACACGGGACTTAGAAAATACAAGATGGCAAAGACACTAACAGTTACACTCACAACGCCAGACCCACAGGACTTTCAAAATAAAACAAACGCCAGTCAGAGCACGTAAACATTCAGCATACACACAGAAGAGAAACACACAGGGAAGGAACAGGGTGAAGATGCTGGAAAGAGACGCATTGCCCTTCCCAAGCACAAAACTTGCAGGTTAATGAACCCTGCAATGAGCGGCCTGTACAGTAGGTGGGAGGAAAGGTTTGCAATGAGCGCCGAAGGTGCTCAAAGAAGCAAAAGCCTCACATTGTGTGGCAAACAGCATTGCCTGGCTTACAATTTTATTGCCGTCATTTATTGATGGGCAATTTGCTAGTAAAATAATATTAGTAATTATTGCATTGGTTATCATATACAGTGCCTTGCAAAAGTATTCATCCCCTTGGCATTTTTCGTATTTTGTTGCCTCACAACCTGGAATTAGCATGGATTGTTTGAGGATTTGCATCATTTAATTTACAGAACATGCCCACAACTTTGAGGATGTTCTTTTTTTTTTTATTGTGAAGCAAACAACAAATAGGACAAAATAAAAGAAAAAGTCAATGTGCATAACTATTCACCCCCTAAAGTCAATACTTTGAAGATCCACCTTTTATGGCAATCACAGCTCCAAGTTGCTTTGGATAAGTCTCTATGAGCTTGCCACATCTTACCCTGTATATCTCTGTATTTAGCACCATCCATCTTTCCCTCAACTCTGACCAGTTTCCCAGTCCCGGCTGCTGAAAAACAGCATGATGCTGCCACCACCATGTTTCACTGTGGACTGTTGCAGGCTCCAGGTGTAAGCAGGAGAGGTACGGGGCAGTCAGAATGTGAGGGTTTGCAAATGGTTCTTGTTGCAGGGTCTAGGTGTGAGCAGGAGAGGTACGGGGCAGTCACAATGTGAGGGTTTGCAAATGGTTCTTGTTGCAGGGTCAAGGTGTGAGCAGGAGAGGTACAGGGCAGTCAGAATGTGAGGGTTTGCAGATGGATCTTGTTGCAGGGTCCAGGTGTGAGCAGGAGAGGTACCAGGCAGTCAGAATGTGAGGGTTTGGAAATGTATATTGTTGCAGGGACCAGGTGTGAGGAGGAGAGGTACGGGGCAGCCAGAATGTGAGGGTTTGCAAATGGTTCTTGTTGCAGGGTCCAGGTGTGTGCAGGAGAGGTACAGGGCAGTCAGAAGGTGAGGGTTTGCAAATGGTTCTTGTTGCAGGGTTCAGGTGTGAGTAGAAGAGGTACAGGGCAGTCATAATGTGAGGTTTGGAAAAGGTTCTTGTAGGGTCCAGGTGTGAGCAGGAGAGGTACAGGGCAGTCAGAATTTGAGGTTTGGAAAAGGTTCTTGTTGTAGGGTCCAGGTGTAAGCAGGACAGGTACAGGGCAGTCATAATGTGAGAGTTTGCAAATGGTTCTTGTTAAATCTTTTTGATCCCCTTTACATAGTAGCTCTATACAATTCAATCAAACACTGTATATTTAGGTCCCTTAATAATAATATTGTTAGTTTTATTTACATATAGATATATACTGTTTGGATCTCCCTCGCCCTTGTACTATTATATTTATGTCACTTTAAATTCACTATGTGTTTTTCCAGATGTGATTGATGTTTGGGATCAATATTTAATATATATTTATGTCTTTCCAGATATAGAGTGAAAGGGCTGACTCCAAGACATTATCATCCTTATTAGATTGCGATTCAGGAAAATTTAAAAGGGCTCTATTTAAGCACATAGCATATTTTTTTACAGAAGTTATTAGTTAGTAAATAACTTGCTTTTGGATAGAAGTTCACTAACTAAAAACTTCTGTAAAAAAATATGCTGTGTGCTTAAATAGATCCCTTTTAAATTTGCCGAATCACAATTTAATAAGGCTGTATGTTTGGATGGGGCGTGTTATTGTTGCCGTTGGAGGAGGAGATTATCATGGCCAACAAAAGATTTAATTGATGAAAATTGAAAAATAATGGTTGGAAAAGATAAAGTGGATAATGTACACCAAAAGGTTATTATCGAAGAAGATTTTTATAAAGGGATTGCAGAGATATCAAGCGGATTGAATTCACTCTATTCTATAAGAAAAGATAAGAAATAAATAAGAAAATAAGAAAAAATGGAAAGAAAGTATGAATACTTTAGAATTCAAACTGACCAATGATAACTTGCCTTAGGGTATATAAAGGATATCAGTTCCAATTGTGAGAAGTCTTGGGAAAGCGGTGACCCTCGAAACGCTCATTGACTTGCCCACCGACGTCACACTCCGACTTGCTGTGCTGAGGATCTTTCCTTCTTTCGGCGAGTGGATACATATACTGTTACAGAAGTCTACTGCCTGGATATATTTGTTGAATTAAGATACAATGAAATAAGTAACCAAGCGACATTTGCAAAGAATTTCAAGTTGATATATTGACTATAACTGTTGATTAATTTGAACAAAAAACAGAAAGGGACATACTAATTGTTTACTTACTGTGACTCTTTTTGTGCCATATAATATGGAATTATGTATGTATTTATAATAAAGTTACCTATAAATTAATATATATTGTTCAATGCTATGTAACTATATTGGGTTTGTAAAGCTGATTGAACTGATTCTTGTATATACACTTTCACATATAATTTGGATTTTTCCAATTATTTAGTAGCACTTTATTTTCTTATTAATTTTAGCACTCAGCACTTTAATATATCACTTTAGGGATTATATATCAGTCAGCTCTCTTTTTTGCATTTTCAATACTTTTGGATAAGTAATTGTATTGTATATATTATATTGTTCCCTACATTGGATATCTATATTTTTACTATCCAGCGCAATAGCCACTTAGCGCAATTTTTAAATTTATGAATGATATGGTGGAGCAGTGCAATATAGTTAATTTTTTTATATTTTAAGTGCCGTAGTTCATTTTAATATTGAAAATAAATTGATTATTTTTTATTATGATTATATCTTCTTTAAATTAATATATAAGGGTTAAACAATTACGTGGAGTGTCTACTCTATTTTTCTTAAACATATGTCTATTTACACTCACTAATTGATTTATTTCTGTAAATTATATAATTTGATGACATTAGAAATATTACCCTTACATAGAAGGTTACTCTTTTTCTGGATTTAAGATGTCCCATAAACCCAACCATTGAAAACACACTGACACAGTGAGAACGGTATAATAAAGCTTTATTTCATACACAGAGCACAATCAGAAATGTACAAAACTGTGCATTAATATCATGGGTGTGGTGTAAGCGGATCCCGGAAGGGCAAGAGGCTTGTTTTTTTGCTAGAAGGGGATACCTAAAGGGGGTAATGTCATAGTCTAAAATAAGCATGATGCATAGCACTTACCAGGGTCACATGTAGTCACTACGCCACTGCAACCTGAATCTGGTGAAAAAAAGGATCATCAGAAATCACTCCATTTAATTGAGGAAACCATGAATGTGCATAGCACTTACAACTTGTATAAATCTGCTCAATTAAACAGATACTTAAACCTCTGGACTGTGTAATCCAATCCAGTTTCACACATGCAGTGTGTTTCAAAACAAAAATCGAAAAAAATGAGAAGAACGATAAAAAAAATAAAAAAACATGCATGTACAGTACAGTGCTAAATACTAACAATATACCAAATTACCTGGTTCCCATCTGCAATCATTACTAACCATTAGCTAGTTCTCAGGATAACTCACTGGCCATGACTATTAATAATGAAGTGTCATCTCACAATAAATGCTTAGCTGTGACCAGCGTCAGTGGTCAAGGTGTAATATCACCTTCGCAATATGATCTTGTTCATCAACATTGACATAACATCCATCAGCTACACAGGTGTTAGCACATGTTAAAGGATACTCCTAATATCAACTATAGGGGAAAATACCCATTAATACGGATAGGACACAAAGGTCAGCAGCCAGATTCAATGTTACTTACATCAGACCCAAAGATCTGTTCTCAGACTGATATTGAGGTTAGGATCACATGCTTGACTAATGCATATATTAATGCTGGCTGTCATTAACATACCATTGTGAGACTTTACAAGTCCCCTGCCATAACGATATTAGTCTACATTTAAGCTAGCAAAAATCATGTCTTTGAAGGAATGTCTACCTGAGAGGCACTGGGAAAACCTTAAACATCAAACATTTCCTTCACAATGCTTGCGGATGCAAGAAGATGCCTTCATGGACCTGAATTGTACCTGAAACAAAACAAAACAAAAACATAACACCTACAAAATAAGGCCTTAAAAAAGATAGGGACTGCAGCATCTCTTCTCAACAGCATTCCTCAGTGACCATCAATTGGTGAAATGTTACACAGAACCCTATGTGTCCACAGAGAAGAGGATCATGGACCATGTTATGGGAGGTAGTCACCTGCATACAAATTATCACCATCACATAGGCCAAGATCCAAGACTCTGTAGGCAGTCTAGATTAGATTAACATTGCGACCAATAGATTGAAACTGAGGAGTGCTGCTGAAAAGTCCCAAACATATGCGCAGCACCTAGGTCCTCCTGAAGCCTTGGGACAGAGCCCCAATCTCCTGTGGCCGGTCTCCGTCTTCTTGGTGTTGGTGTGGGGGGGGCGGGAAGCATCTCACCAGGAGGCAGCGGCAATAGCACAGGTAGTGGTGCTGGTAGCCGTGTCCTTTGCGGAAGCATGGGGGGGGGGGGGAAGAGCAGCCGGGCTGCGGTGGGCGGGGGAGGCCTCTGGGTTGGAGGAGGCATCCATAGTCAGGTGCTGAAATGCGCTCTGGTCTGCCCCCATCCTGAGCAGCGAGGCCAGGTATGATTTCGTCATGAGATGGTGCCTCCTCTACTCTCTATTGCGCCTTGCCAAGCTGTGCATTACCTCCACATGATTGGCGGAGATGCTGGACTGGATCCCACAGAGACACTCACATGAAGGCCAGCATCTCCACCTGTGCAGCCTGGCTTGGTGTTGGGCATGAAGGTGCCTGGGGCTTGACCTCGTGAGGAGCTGGCGGTGGTGTTGGCCCAGTGGGGAAGGTCTGGGGCCCCGGCTGAAGCCTTGCTCCATGGGGGGTGGTTTCAGTGATGGGCCTGGTGGTGGTGACCAGTCACCAGCACTGCTTATGGGAGGAGGAGATGGGGTCAAGCCCCGCTGGTCCCTCCAGCAGGTGACAAGCTTAGCCTTTGGAGGAGGGGGACAGTGGGGTCAAATGGCAGCTGGGCAGTGGATGGTCCTGCTGGCTACCCCACTAGCCAGAACCAGGACCAACTGCTCCTCTTTTTTCCTCCTCCCCCTGCGCCAGTTCCTGCTGGTTGGGGCCTCACTTGCCCACTTCCGGCTCGAATGGAGCCGATGCCCCCACCTCTGCCTCACCACTGGACCCAGAGCTCCTTGATGCTGAAAGAGAGAAAAGAAAGGTATATGTTATTAGTATGATGAATAGTACATTGTTTTGTGTTCATTCTTAACAATCTGACATCTAGGCTTGAACCTGGATGATTCTCCTAATTGCAACTCAGAATTCCTATCATTTGCTAGATTTGATCTATTCTTTGGTTCTTGATCTTGGTTATTCTTGGCTCCTAACGCTATCTTGATTTCAGCTGCGGTCTGTAACTGCATACACTGCATTGGGCACACTAATCAATGGACTCTCTATTGGTTGACTACTCTTGTTGTGCCCAGGAATGACAGTGATTTTGATTTAATGATGCATCCATCTATCCCTGGTTAATTCCATAGAGCTGACATGTCAGTGTCCTTGTTGGTCATCATGTACATTTGTTGTGTGTGTGATGTACATGTGGTGGCATGTTGTTGTGTGTGATATTCACTTGACATGGATGCTGGGTCCTGCTGGCCCACTAGGCCCTTAAGCTCCAGCGCCGGCTACCTGGATGAAGGTCCTTGGCCATCCTCTCCCACTCGTTGTAGCACACAGTCACTTAGGGGGACCTCCCATCCCTTTGTGCGGTGCCCACTGCTGTTACTTTGGCCGCTACCTCCTTTCATGCCTAAGCCCTGGCCTGACCCCCCGCCCGCAAGGATCACAGGGCTCCCACGAATGGCACTAAGTAGGACCCGGTGCTTACCCTTAGCCTCTTGCCCCCCTGACTGTGGAATGGGATCCTAAGCTCCCTCATCTGTCCCCACCAGGAATCAGGCCCCTCCCCCTCTGTCCCTGATCTAGATCTCCCTCTTACTAGGGCCGCCCTGCCACCACCCACCTCCTCCTCTCCACTCTCCTCCACTTTCCACGACTACTACACAATTTTCCTTCTCCGCCACCTCTCTCCCCGCCTCTCCACTTCTCTCTCATCCTCTCTCCTCCCTCCATTTAAAATAACATAAGGTTAAATAAAAATAAGTTTTTCTGTATAAGTATGAAGAAAAAAAAAATGTGTGGATTACGTGTATTTATTAACTGTTGGAGTGTGGGGGATGGGATGGGGGTGTATGTATGGAGAGACCTAGCTCTATGTGTGTCTATGTGTGTTATTTGATTTATGTATATTGCTATTATGTGTAATCTGTAAATATCAAGGATTAAATGTTAATTCGTAATTAGATGAATAGAAATAAACAAAACCACAATATACTGCTCTCACAACTCGCCTACTTTCTCACTGTCACTCAAAAACCTCCAACTCCGGGATCTGCGTGTTACTTGGGAAGAAAATACAACACAGTCAACGCATGGGCATGTGGAACGCAACTTTATAATCTCTCACTATCAATTATTATTGGCTGAGAAACCTGTGTTGCATGTGATTGGATCGTAACATCGGATCGCATCTCGGCCAGTCCATTAACAGTTTGCGGCTGCAAGAGGGATTTACAGGCCTTGCTCAATTGAATATCTCCGGGAATCAGAGACGACAGGGAGCCTGCAGCATGGCTGCAGATAAACCGCCTCAATCCCACTAGATGCGAGCTTGGAATTGAATCAGGCTCAAAGACTTTAGAATTGTCTAAATAATTGCCTTTATTCAGATCCATAAATACTTGTGCATGTGATGTGATCAACCAGATGGTCCCTTCCCTATATTAAAAGTAGGCACTGTACAAAAAACATATCTGGATACACTTGATTAAAAACTCTCATGCAGGTCTCTCGGTACTTGTCTATATAATATCAAGGGCCAGATATGTCCTTTCTCACATTCAGCTGAAGGCACTAAATGAAAAATACCTCATTCAGGCCACTTGGGCCAGTGCATGTAATTGGCAAATCCACTCACACTCTCTGTTTAGGAGCTTGGCATTAAGATCCCCTTTTATTGACCCTGTGGTCACATTAATAGTGCAGCATTTAAGCAGTGATATATCTTGTTTGGGGTACAATTCTGTCACAAAATGAAAGTATCATAATCATTAATAACAGAGCAAACATAATCCCCGATCCATCCGAACCAGCAGTCAATTTGAATCATTGTTGAAACAATTTGACAATAATGATGTCGCGAACATAACATTTTCGGTTCGCGAACCGCGAACGCGAACCGCAGCAAATGTTTGCGAACCGGCGAACCCAGCGAACCGCCATAGACTTCAATGGGCAGGCAGATTTTAAAACCCACAGGGGTGTTAGGGATAAGGGTGAGGGGGTTAGGTGTTAGGGTGAGGGGTGTTAGGGCTAAGTGTGAGGGGTGTTAGGGATAAGTGTAAGGGGTGTTAGGGTGAGGTATGTTAGGAATAAGTGTGAGGGGTGTTAGGTCTTAGGGATAAGTGTGAGAATGTTAGGGTTAGGTGTTATGGTAAGGGCTGTTAGGGATAAGTGTAAGGGGGTATTAGGGTTAGGTGTTAGGGTGAGGGGTGTTAGGGATAAGTGTGAGGGGTGTTAGGGTTAGGGTAAGGGGTGTTAGGGATAAGTGTGATGGGTGTTAGGGTGAGGGGTGTTAGGGATAAGTGTGAGGGGTGTTAGGGTTAGGTGTTAGGGTGAGGGGTGTTAGGGATAAGTGTGAGGGGTGTTAGGGTTAAGTGTGAGGGGTGTTAGGGTTAGGGTGAGGGGTGTAAGGGATAAGTGTGAGGGGTGTTAGGGTTAGGTGTTAGGGTGAGGGGTGTTAGGGATAAGTGTAAGGGGTGTTAGGGTTAGGTTGATGGGTCTTATGGATAAGTGTGAGGGTGTTAGGGTTAGGGTATGGGGTGTTAGGGATAAGTGTGAGGGGTGTTAGGGTTAGGGTGAGGGGTGTTAGGGATAGGTGGGAGGGGTGTTAGGGTTAGGTGTTAGGGTGAGGGATGTTAGGGTTAGGTGTTAGGGATAAGTGTGAGGGGTGTTAGGGTTAGGTGTTAGGGTGAGGGGTGTTAGGGATAAGTGAGAGGGGTGTTAGTGTAAGGGGTGTTAGGGATAAGTGTGAGGGGTGTTAGGGTTAGGTGTTAGGGTGAGGGGTGTTAGGGATAAGTGTAAGGGGTGTTAGGGTTAGGTGTTAGGGTGAGGGATGTTATGGTTAGGTGTTAGGGATAAGTGAGAGGGGTGTTAGAGTTAGGGTAATGGGTGTTAGGGATAAGTGTGAGGGGTGTTAGGCTTAGGGTGAGGGGTATTAGGGATAAGTGTGAGGGGTGTTAGGGTTAGGTGTTAAGGTGAGGGGTGTTAGGGATAAGTGTAAGGGGTGTTAGGGTTAGGTGTTAGGGTGAGAGATGTTAGGGTTAGGTGTTAGGGATAAGTGTGAGGGGTGTTAGGGTTAGGGTAAGGGGTGTTAGGGATAAGTGTGAGGGGTGTTAGGGTTAGGGTGAGGGGTGTTAGGGATAAGTTTGAGGGGTGTTAGGGTTAGGTGTTAGGGTGAGGGGTGTTAGGGATAAGTGTAAGGGGTGTTAGGGTTAGGTGTTAGGGTGAGGGATGTTAGGGTTAGGTGTTAGGGATAAGTGAGAGGGGTGTTAGGGTTAGGGGTGTTAGGGATAAGTGTGATGGGTGTTAGGGTTAGGGTAAGGGGTGTTAGGGATAAGTGTGAGGGGTGTTAGGGTTAGGTGTTAGGGTGAGGGGTGTTAGGGATAAGTGTAAGGGGTGTTAGGGTTAGGTGTTAGGGTGAGGGATGTTATGGTTAGGTGCTAGGGATAAGTGTGAGGGGTGTTAGGGTTAGGGTAAGGGGTGTTAGGGATAAGTGTGAGGGGTGTTAGGGTTAGGGTGAGGGGTGTTAGGGATAAGTGTGAGGGGTGTTAGGGTTAGGTGTTAGGGTGAGGGGTGTTAGGGATAAGTGTAAGGGGTGTTAGGGTTAGGTGTTAGGGTGAGGGATGTTAGGGTTAGGTGTTAGGGATAAGTGTGAGGGGTGTTAGGGTTGGGTGCTAAGGTGAGGTGAGGATGATGATAAGGGGGGGAAGAGACACAGGGGTGTCCTTGCAGCAGAGATCAAAAGAGTCCTTCAGGACTGTATTGCACACTGTGTACAGTAGCCTAGCTATGGTTTTCCCTATTGATGCAGTATCACCTACACTCAGCCTCCTCTCAGTAAGACTGCAAGTTAGTTATGATTCCAAAATGGCTGCTGTCCATGAGGTAGAAGGGTGTGGAAGGCAGGGTATGATGCTGATTGGCTGGAATGTGTCTGCTGACTGTGAGTTGCAGGGTCAAAGTTTGCTCAATGATAAAGTATAGGGGGCGGGTCGAATATCGCATATGTTCGCAGTTCGCCGCGAACGCGAACATGCTATGTTTGCCGGGAACAGTCCGCCGGCGAACTATTCGCGACATCTCTATTTGACAATAATGAAGCTTTTATAATTGACATGCAGCCTTATCAACTATCAGTGAATCACTATATGAAGTTTCAGTGGCAATTTATTGAATGATACTATGTAAACTACAGTCAGAATATGGTTGACAATTTAATCACATATTATTTTCTAGGCAACTCTATTCCTATTGGCTGTTTTAGTGATTTTTCACTTATGCATAGAGTACTGGTGTATGACAAACACATTTATACCACTACACAGCCTTTCGCATCCTCCACTATCACTTTATTTGGTACTCTGCTTAGCCACTTGAAGAGCTGACTATTGTTTTTGGCCCCTATTTCAACAGAGACTACCATCCGCTACCAGTCTTAGGAGTATCCCCAGTATTTTAGCTCAACCTACAAGGATTTTATGGTTGAGAACAATTGCATGTTATATATAGGGACCAGCCAGCTCTGGGCAAATAGATACTACTGCACCTTCCAGTTAGCCCTGTGTGTCATAGGACTATCTGGTATTTTGCCCTATTGTAAATATCATTCATAAGGAAAAAAATTTAGCTCATTTTTTTTTGGGGGGGGTTTGAAAAAAAGTTTTTATTTATCAAATAAGTGAATACAAAGTTTACATAAAATGTTTCCAACAACTCCATTACGTTGACAATACATTACATTAAATAAATAACCATTCTACCTCATTCATTCCTCATTCAAACATTACAGCATTTAAAAATGTATTAATTGTTCCCTGTTTTTGATCCCATAATTTCCATTTTAGTGGGTCGAACGTAGTTAGACCTCTTTGTTCATAACTTTTCTCCAGTTCCCGAATATGTTTAACTTTCCAGACGATGTCCGCAAAGAGTGGGGCAGTCTTCTCTTTCCAGTTAGTGATTAATATATGTTTTGCTATTGAGAAGATTAAGATGGCAAAAGCCTTTTTCTCAATGGTGACATCGCTCGGAAAGACGTGCAACAAGCTGCATTCTCCCGTAAAAGGAAATTGGTTTTCTACAATTTTAAATACAAGTTCATGGCAGTGTTTCCAAAATAGATTTAGTTTAGGGCATTCCCATAAAATGTGCAATAAATCGGCCGAATTATCACACTCCCTCCAACACATTCTGTCCAAAGGTGAGTGGGAAATCTGCGCAATTTTGGTGTAATATACCAATTATTAATTATTTTAAAGAACATCTCTTTGTATGAAATTTGTTTAATAAATCTATTTGTCAATTTTAAAGCTGTGTCCCAGTCTTTTACTTCTATTTCTAGCTTTAAGTTCAGCTCCCATTGTTCCATACCTTTAGTTTTAGGCTGCTCGCCAAAGGATCTTGTGATATTAAAACACTTGGAGATTAAGTGTTTTTTTTCAAATTTCAGTAGAATTTTTTCCATAGGTTTTAAATTTTTACTACCTTGTGTATATATGTTGAGTTCACCACAGGCGTCTCTATAAGCTTCATACGTTAGCCATTCTTCTACTGCGATGTTATATTTTTTTTTAATTTGGTCAAAGGATGCTAGTGCGCCTTAAATCAAAGTATCTCTAATGCATACTAGGCCCTTACTATTCCATTCTTTAATGATACCTTCCATGTTTGGGTGTAACAGTGATTTCACTGGGGTAATTAAGCTACCCCTAGGAATTAGCCTGTTTTTATTATTAATCTGTCTCCATTTTTTAAAAATTTCTTTCACCACAAATGATCCTACCGCAAGATCCTTATAAGCGGGGTTTTCCCCAAAAACTAGAGCTGAAAGCTGACAGTTTAAAATTAATGCTTTTTCTATATGCATCCATGGAAGTGTATCTGCTGTTTCCAGCCATTTCAATGCATGTACTATGCAGTTAGCTTCCTGATAGGGTTGCAATAAAGGGTAGGAAATTCCACCTTTTAAGACGCTCCTGCCCATAGTTATTTTTTTCAGCCTTATGTTTTTAGAATGGTATATAAATAAATCAATTGCATGTTGCAATTTCTTTAACCAGTGCCTAGGAATCTTAAAAGGTATACATCTTAGTATGTAATTAATTCTTGGGAGAAGCATCATTTTTACCACAGCAATTTTGCCAGAAAAAGAAAATCTATCTTTTCTCCAATTTCCTATGATATTTTGGAACTTAAAGTATAAGTCTTTATAATTCCTATCCACCATTTCCTGTAAATTTCCCAGAAAGGTAATTCCAAGGTGTTTAAATGTTTTCGAGTTCCAATCAAAGGAGTAAGTAGCGTTCATTTGAGACAACAAACTTGCTGAAAAATTGAAAAAAAGTGTTTCTGATTTTTTATAATTCAATTTGTAATAAGAAACTTTACTAAAAGTTTGAATTAGATTTAATAAGTGATACAGTGAATCTCCAGGACGGGTAAGTGACAAAACCACATCATCTGCGTATAGACTAATTTTATGCTCCCTCTCCCCCACCCTGATCCCATAAATTTGTGGGCATGACCTAATATTTTTTTTAGCCCATTTAATGTTGTAGCTCATTTAATAGTCTGGTTAAGCCCCTGAAATTTTGATTGGGCTTTTTTGAGGTTGGAAAAGAGCTTTCTGCACAATTTGTTTGAAGTAAATACACACACATATACAGAGAAGCGTGTACAGAGTTTATTTGAGATGAAGAGAGACACACACACAGAGAAGTGTGAACAGAGTTTATTTGAAGAAAAAAGACACGCAGAGAGAAATGTATTGATTGAAGATGAAAAAAGACTCAGCCAGAGAGTCCACAGATTGGAGATGAGGATTAAATGAAGACCTGGTCATCAGAAATATATAGGGCAGTGATTTTGAGCACACTTCTGGTCTGTTTGTTTTTAGCTGGGTGAGAGCTAGATAGTTAGGGAACTATCTATAAGAGTAAAAGTAGTTGTCTGGTGGGAGCCAGGCCTGTTATTTTCTTTGAATTGTTTTGTTTTGTTATTGTTGTATCACTGGATACCAACTAAAAATTGGAAAATAATTATAGCCTCCTTTATGGTGCTCTCCAATCAAAGTGCCAGGAACACATGCACAAATCCAAAGAACAAATGATTGCCACTAGGGAAGCTTGGCTCTAATGTCACTGGGTCATTTCCATTGCCCCTTATTTGGTGAAGCACATAAAGTGTGCATTGTCACAGATGCAGAAAAGACTTAGAGAAAGAATACAAAGTATAAAACTGTTCACAGATAACTGTGTAAAGCAACACCTTTTTATATCTGGTAAACCATATCTTTCTGTATTTAGGGAGTGCCAAAGTAATTAGTTACATAGTCACATTGATATGCTTCAATCTCTAACAGAAAGAGTATTAGTAATAAGCACGAAAAATCATGTGAATATTTTTATGGTGAATATAATAAAAATAAAGTCACACAGAATTTTTTTAATTAATAAACACATACTGAAAACAAATTATGATGCTGTATTATAAATCATTAAGTACTGTATTTATCGGCGTGTAACACGCACCGGCGTATAACAAGCACCTCATTTTAAGAAGGAAATTTCAGGAAAACAAATTAAATTTCAACTAAAGAACTTTTAAGCAAAATAAGGGTAGCTCAGAACTTTTTTTTATTAATATTATTAACACTTATAAGGTAAAAAATGTAAAATGACAGTAAAAGCAACTGTTTTAACAAAGAAACATGGATATTATATGTTTTTACAAAAGTTTACTCAGAAATCGCTGCTCTTCCTCAACCCCCTCCTCAACCCCCCCATCCTCAATCTCCCTCCTCATCCTCAACCTCCCTCCTCATCCTTAACCTTCTCCTCAACCTCCCTCCTCATCCTCCCTCCTCAACCCCCCCATCCTCAACCTCCATCCTCAAACCCCCTCCTCAACCCCCATCCTCATCCTCCTTCCTCAACCCCCGTCCTCAACCCCCCCATCCTCATCCTCCTTCCTCAACCCCCTCCTCAACCCGCCTCCTCAACCTCAACCCCCTCCTCAACCTCCCTCCTCATCCTCAACCTCCCTCCTCATCCTCAACCCCCCCATCCTCAACCCCTCTCCTCAACCTCCCTCCTTATCCTCAACCTCCCTCCTCAACCTCCCTCCTCATCCTCAACCCCCTTCTCAACCTCCCTCCTCAAACCCCCTCCTCAACGGGGGGGGCATCCTCATCCTCCTTCCTCAACCCCCCTCCTCAACCTCCCTCCTCAACCTCCCTCTTCATCCTCAACCCCCCCATCCTCAACCCCCTCCTCAACCCCCCTCCTCATCCTCAACCTTTCCAATCCTCAACCCCCCTCCTCATCCTCAACCCCCTCCTCAACCTCCCTCCTCAACCTTCCTCCTCAACCCCCCTCCTCAACCCCCCCTTCTCATCCTCAACCTACCTCCTCATCCTCAACCCCCTCCTCAACCTCCCTCCTCAACCCCCCTCCTCAACCTAAACCCACCTAAATACCTCCCCCTCTCCCTTTCCCCTCACTTACCTGCTTCTGCTCCGGCCTCCGCTCCTTTTTGACCCGGCTCCCGGTATATGCTAATGGCGTGACGTCACATGCACGCCACGCCATTAGCATATACCGGGTGCTATTCTTATGGCCATAAAAGTATCTTTTTTTTTTTTTTACAAAAATACAAAATACATTACACAATTATACAAACAGCAAAGGGACACATATATAAAAAGGAAACAAAAACAATTTAAGAGCACAGGTAACATATAAGAATATACAGGTTTACGAATTTACATAGCATTGCCCTTGAAAAGGTTGTATATATTTAAGTTGATGGATGATGATAGTTATCCCAAACCACCCAGCTATTGCACTCTATATCTAATTATCTCCATTTTCCAACGTTTAGCTATCAACCATTTAACCACTAGGAATACTTGAATAAAGAAGGCCTTTTCTTCCAATTTAAACCCATCATCAATAATATGTAACAACGCCATTTCACATGAAGGATTGATGATCTTATCCCAGCATTTAGAAATGTAATAAAAAACAGAGTTCCATAAGTTCCTAATATGTACACAATCCCACCAAATATGTTTATGGGAGCCTTGTTGGTTACAAAATCTCCAGCATACCCCAAGTCTAGGTCTTAATATATCAATGAGGGAACAAAGTACCATCTCTGCACCATTTTAAAATACATTTCTCTGTAAGATTGATATTTAATAATTCTCTGAGAAAGATTAAATGCATTAGACCAAGTTTCTAGTGTAATAGAGTTATTACATTCTTTTTACCATCTCTGCATAGCTGAAGTTTTTTCCACAGTAATCTGTTTTTTTATTGTATCATAGCATTTAGAAATTATATGTTTCCTGTATTTAATAATGTTAATTTTTCAAATTTAGTTAAATCTCTAGTCAGAGTAATTAAAAATTTTGATTTCATAATTGTCATCTTGGCACTTTCGTATTCTAACCATTTTGACACAGGGAAATTAAATTCCCTGCATAACTCAGCAAAAGATTTCATCTTCCCTGAGTCAAACAGGTCACCTAACAAGTGAATATTCCAGGTATTCCAGTCCTGAAGGAATGGGAGATTAAGAACCTTACTCAGCCATAGCAGTGTCGTACCAGGAGAAGAGGATGGGGAAAAGTAAAATTTATTGTTCCACTTAAACCAAAATTCCAATCCGGATTTCACTATAGCGGGCACTAATTTATTAATTTTACATAATGATTTGTCATACCAGAGCCATTCTGATAAGGCCAAGTTACTAGTCAAATCTTGTTCTATGTTTACCCAGCTGTTTTTCTTTATTTTAGATGACCAATTTACACAGTGTGAGAGTCTAACAGCATTATAATAATCTTCAATACATGGAGATGCAATGCCACCTTTTATAAAACTTTTCCTGACAGTTTTCAATTTAATTCTGGGTTTTTTCCCGTTATAAATAAATGAGTCAATTAAAGTTTGATGTTTTCTGATTATATAGATAGGGATGTTCAGACTTAAACATCTAAAAAGATAATTAATTTGAGGTAAGATTGACATTTTTATAGCTGCAATTCTACCTAACCAGGATAGCATATTTAATTTCCAGTTATCTAGCTGGGTTTTTATTTTGTTGTATAGTTTGCTGAAATTTGTTTGAATTATTTCTTCCACTTTACTAGTAAATAAAATTCCTAAATAAGATATTTTATTCATTTCCCAGTTGATATCCCAAATTGATTTCAATTTTTTTTTTCTTTTCCATCTATATAGATGGGTAATACTTCTGTTTTGGACCAATTTATTTTATTATAGGAAATATTCCCAAACTTCTTTATTAGCTCTTGTATGTAAATTAGAGATTTGATTGGTTTGGTAAGAGTTAGTATCACATCATCTGCATATAGCATAATTTTATATTCTGTTTCTCCGATATTAATACCATGAATTTTATTATTTCCTCTAATCGCCTCCGCAAGGGGTTCCATCATTAGAATAAAAATCAATGGATAATGGGACCCATTATTAATGGTCATGGAGGATGATCCTGAACCAGTTCCAGAGATAAAGGCACTTGGGGAGGAGTATAAGGCTCCAATTGACTTTACTCCAAAATCTTCAAACCCAAATTTTGATAGGACTTGATACATATAATCCCAGTTTAACCTATCAAAGGCTTTTTCTGCATCTAGAGTAATAATTGTGCAAGGTTTGTGATTATCTTTACTATAAGTTATTAAATCAATCAATCTTCTAGTGTTATCTGCCCCCTGAATATATTGGAGAAAACCAGATTGATCCATATTTATCAGTCTGGGCAGGCATTTGTTCAATCTATTAGCGAGTATTTTTGCATAGAATTTTATGTCAGTGTTCATTAATGATATTGGTCTGTAATTCTTACAGTATCTAGTGTCTTTATTTTGCTTTGGAATATTAATTATAGCTGCTTCCAGCATTTCTTTTGAAGCTTTACCCTTTGTTTTAATTTCGTTAAATGTTTTACACTTTTAAAGTTATATTGTGTAATAGGCCCTAATTGTGTGCCTTGGGCCACCACAAGTCCATATCAGCAAGTCATTTGAGCCTAGAGCACTCTGGGTTGTTTCTGTAATTCCACATTATTTTTCTACAAACCTCATCTACCATCCATTTCTCCAAGTCGCATACTTTATAAGCTTAATCCTCTCACATGTCCTTGTATCTCTCCTCACTCTGCTCTTTCTAATCTCTCAACATGCTAACTTAACTTCAGCTATCTTCATATTCCATGCTCTTCCCACATCATCCAGACCGTCTAGTCAATCCAGTTGCGCCGACCCATCGACGGGCACACATTTCTATTCAAGTCTCACAACCTACTCCACCAAATTCTCATTCCATCTATTTGCCGGACCGATCACTATGGCTGACCCGAACCAACCAGACACTGGAACAATTCAAGGTGTTACTGCCTCATCAATAGCCAGTGCACCCCCCACTACAGTCATTCAAACATCACCAACACACTGGACAGTCCCACATCTAATTCAGGAACTACACAAAATGGGTAGTCCTTATCCAGCTGGCGACAAAGACCAGAGCCTTAATAGGAAGCTCACAGTGTTGGAGTTTGGATATATTGTGATGTAATCTGTACCATCTATCCCTATCACAGACAGGAGCTTGACGATTATATGCACATCATAGTAGACCTGGCATAACGATACGGGGGATTTACCTCCTATGATTACCATTGTTCTTTTGCAGTCAAAGCCGGTTTAATTAACTTATCAAATGGGTAGCTCTGGATCATGACCTTTATTGATGTCATTTTACAGGAGTTAGATCCTCAGTATGTCAACACTGCCAATCTCCCATGCACAGATCCATGTTCTGCCACAACATTGTACTGCCTCCACAACAACTCAGCTCAGCTTCTCTGCCAGCACTTACTGACGTACTTCTTGAGAAGACCAGTACACTATCTGGGTTCTGCAGTTATCTGTAATAATTTCATCTCCAGAGGTTGCAACTATAGTGGCTGTTGTATGCTCCACATCTGCTCAACATGTCACAAGGTACACCCATAAATGACAATTAACTCTCAACCTAGCATCCTTCACCTCTTGAATCATCCATCACCTCACTTTGTGTCTTACCTCATTACTTGGTTTATAGAAGGTTTTCACACTGGGATGCTCGCATTGCCTAAGGCCTCCTTTGCATGTGATAACCTACTCTCTGCTGTGAAGGAGTCTGATTTAAGTGAAAATACATCTTCAAGTCGAAGTTGACAAAGACCTTGTAATAGATCTTTCAGCGAATCACTGAGAACATATATATACACTGAGAATATATTGAATATATTGGTATAATCCTCAATACTGTTTGCCTCAAAGCCAGGCTCCTGCAAAACAAACTTGACTGGCTACAGGCATGGCCAGATTACCCATTAGGCAAACTAAGCAGCTGCCTGTGAGGGGCACTTGTTTTTTGGGGCTTAAAATCTGCCTGGAACTACAGTGTAGATCTAATTGTTCCATTCCTCTGCGTTTCCTGCATGTAAATGAAGGACCTGCACCAATGCAGCATAAGTATGTTTATACAGTATAATGTTTTTCCACCAAAATGTTTTTTGTAAGGAAATATTGGTAGAAAGTAGGTATTCTGTGTGAAAGGCTATTTATACTGTATTATTACAGGTATTCATGAGTGAATATTTATTTATATACAGTATCTCACAAAAGTGAGTACACCCCTCACATTTTTGTAAATATATTTTCATGTGACAACCCTGAAGAAATGACACTCTGCTACAATGTAAAGTAGTAAGTGAACAGCCTGTATAACAGTGTAAATTTGCTGTCCCCTCAAAATAACTCAACACACAGCCATTAGCCATGTCTAATCCATTGGCAACAAAAGTGAGTACACCCCTAAGTGGAAATGTCCAAGACAGCAGGTAAATCCAACCACATAGCTCCCTGAAGTCAACAGGCCCTACCGTTATGCCTCCCCATTCAGAAAGTGTCCCAATCCTACCATTCAATCCCACTGCCGTCCACTAGGTTTGTTGTATAGTGAAGTCCCACTACTTTCATCAGTCAACCCAGGTCCCTGATTCCCTGGGTGGGTTAAAGATCCAAACCCCTCACACAGACACTATGTCGCCACCAGGTACACTAACTAACCCCTGCTGTGCACAGATCCTTCTGGAGGTAACTGAAAGGGCCCTAGACCCCTTGCACCTAGGGGGAAAAAGCTATAATGGCAGCAAGTCTTTAGAGAAGACCTGGCCCACGTGGGGTAGTTCAAAGGGGGCCTAATGTGTGAATTGTATATTTGTCCAATGAAGGAGCTAGTGGTGATTGGTGGATTAACTGCACAGTTATATAGTCTGAAAAATAAATGTTATGTTCTGCTTGGGACACATATCCATGGTTTGTTTCATTTAGAGGGAATGTGTTTATTATTTTGTTGAGTCAGAAAATCATTTTTGCAGCTTGTCCTGAACCTGTACAACTTGGTTTGCCAAATCAGCAACGGGTTCTAGTCTCCAGTTAAGCAATCCTGTGTAAGGGAATAAAAAAAGAACCTAACAAATTGTGGGTATGACTGGTTTTCTTGGCCTTTTGAAGCACAATGAAGAGCGGGTTATGACAGGTACATAGCACATTGTAATTTCAAAAGGCTCCCCTTTTTCCACTCCACTCTTAACTAAGTTTGGCTCTGCCACTTCCACTGAAATTGAATTACACCACATTTTCTTTTTGTAATTTTAAACCCCGCTCCCACCCCTAGATATTTTGGGGGTTCTGCGCCTGTGTGTTTATTATTATTATTTTTGTCTTTTAAATGCTATTACAGCAGGAGTGGAGCGCTCTGCTTTCTTAGGAGCTAACAATTTAAACTTGTTAAGGGTTGTAGAGACAAAAGATAAGCAGGCTCAGTAACAAGCAGAGATTTGTCTCCCAGTTATGGTTCATCATACCCTGTGTTTTCCTCTTTGTTTCTTCTGCATTCTTTAATTCATATAAAAGAAGATAAATGTTTAAAAACGTTTAGATACATTATAAAGAGCTTTTTGTTTTAGATTAAACAAAATATATGTTAAGCTATCATTGTTAAATGCATACAGAGGGTATTAATGTGTCACAGTGCGTTTGTTTAAACAGGTTGTACTTTTTATGCAACAAAACTACTTTTGTACAGTAATTTATGCAGCTGATAAAAGAGTGCAATTGTTTCTTAGTCTCCCAGTACAACTAGACAGCAGCAGCGGAACTGCCCTAATACTAGCAGAAGAGGGCAGTGACAGCGGAATGCAGCCAAAGAAGGTTACAGACACGAGATCATGGGTCTTGGAAGTCACCATGCAGGAGCGGCTAGAAGCATCATCTCTTTTATATAGCACTGTGGAATATATGTGGTGCTTCAAATGTTATATTATTATCAGTAATAAAAATAATACTATCAATTTGTTGTTTCAAATTACTAAGGTACCTTGGAACTCAAATTTAATCTGCTCTGGATGGCAGGTTGAGTTCCAGAAAGGTTGAGTATCAAGATAGCATTTTCTTTAGGGATCAATTTAAAATGAAGTAATCCGTTCCAGGCGACAAGAATTTCACATTTTAATTTGAACTGATGGTGTTGTTTCTGGATAAAAAAAAACGTAAAATTAAACAGACATAAATAAAAAACAATTAGATAAAATAAAATAGAATTTAATTTCACTTTAACTGCACTGAGAGGACTTGAGGGACAATGGGATGGTAGTGATGTAGGAGGAAAAGAAGGAGAACAAATAGAGAGGTTATTGCTTGGAACTTTAATTCGTATAGGCACAGGCTACACTTTGGTTCTTCTAAGCACAAGTTACACTTTAGTTCTTATAAGCACATATCTACACTTTGGTTCTTGGCGCAATGGTAAGTTTTAAAAAGAACTGATCACAGCAGTAAGTTGTTCCGCACACAGATGCATATTTTAATGCATTTCTCCTCAAAGGGTGAAATTCATCATTGCTTATGTAATGTTTATAGAACCCAAGCAGTGGGAGGTTTTTGTACCAAGCTTTCAGCTCATCATCGCTTTGCCGCTTAATGATTTTGTGTTGTTGGTTATCAGGCACATCAGCTGGTTCCACATTGAATGGTTTAGCAAAGATGTTCAATTGTGTTTTTTATAACCTTTCATGTCCTTGAAACTTTCATTAAATGCCTCAATTAGTTTTGCACATTCACCAGCATATTCAAGTATCGTAGAAGGCTTTTGTCCATCCAGAATGGGGAAATCCACCGTTTTACCCCTTTCAAGTTGGGAGCTCAGAAACTGGTTGGGACCCGGTAGCTTGAGAGTTCAGAGGTACTTTGTAATGTCCACAATGAACGCTAGGTCCCACAGCCACTAGCTATCATTGATTTCCCTGACAGGGTTTCCCTTGACTTCAGCAGTTTATAAAACCTCAAGAGCATGTTCCCGCAACTCAGCCACCGGACTTCATAGTGATGGACAAGATCACGTACTCGTACTCACCGTACAAAATGTATGAATGTCACTACTGTTGACATCACATTGTTGAGCCACTACGACTGTGCATAGAGTCTTTCTTGGTGTACGATGCAGTGGCATTAAATTGGTTGGATCAAAACTGAGAGTCTGTGTCTCTTCCCGCACTCTCCCTGTCCTGTGTCTCTTCCTGCCCTATCCCTCTACTGTGTCTCTTCCCCCTCCCCTGTGTCTCTTTCCCCCATGTCTCTTCCCCCCTATCCTATGTCTCTCACCCCATCCCCTGAGTCTCCTACCCCTCCTCCCTCCCGTGTCTTCACCCCCAACCCTGTGTCTTACCCCCTGCCCTGTGTCTCTCCCCGCCTCCCCATGTGTCTCTTTCCCCCCTGTCATGGCTGAAGCATGCCAAGGCACCAGCTGTGCAATATATTACAGACTGATGCCCTCAGCCTTATAAGATAGGCTTATTGTGCCAGGGGAAAGGGGGCATTGGGAATGTATGTGTTGTTCATTGTTATGCCTGTTTAAAGCTGCCTGGTTACCACTAGGCCCATACTATGGTACCCATGTTTATAGTTGGGGTGTGCGTATGAACATGATGGGAGTGATGGGATGTATGTCTGTGTTGTGCTTTGGGGGGCTAGCACTTACAAGGGTAATATTTTATATGCCCAATATTTCATAGTAATGGACTAGTCCCATATTAACAAAATTAGGGTGCTAATTGACCCCTAGGAGTCACATGACACCAGTATCTCTCTCTATGTATCACAAGACTCAGTCTGGTATCTCCTCCCCCCCCCTACCCCCTCCTCCTCTTCCCTTCTCTTTCCTTGGCTACTTTTGAAAAGGACTGCGCATGTGAGGCTTTGGTGCACTTGCGCAGAAGCTACATATAAGGGCACATGTGAGCAAGAATACATATGAATGATCCCAGTTTTGGATAGGACTGCACATGTTAGAAGTTTTCACGGTTTAAGATAGGACTGTGCATGCGAATACATAGAAGTTTTCCCAGTTTTGGATAGGACCGCTCATGCGCGAATATGTAGACGCTTGCACAGTTTTTGATAGGACCGTGTACACGCGTGCAAATACATAGAACTTTGCACAGTTTTGGATAGCATGCACCATGTATGGAGCGTTACAATCTTACGGAAACTATATTAGGGATGGTCTCTTGGCTTCACATATTGGACTCATGACCCTGATCTTGCTTGTGGCCCAATTTGCACCATTTCTTCAAATCCCCTAAGGATCAATATATGATGAGGTGATAATGCATGTTCAGTAAACATCCTTTCTACTCCAAAACAATTATGTACCATTTTATAACTATGCACAGTTCCTTGGATAAAGTCACTATATACCAATGTAATAGAAAAAAAATAGAGGGGTAGTGAAGTACAATACTGAGAATTTACTAATGTGCATGCAATAGCTTGTGTTAACCCACAATACAGCTTCTTAGCTCATGTGCTGTGTGATTTATTACAGCCCTTTCTTCTGTGTTATACCTAGCTCATCGCAGCTGAGTGCAAGTTATAGTAATTGGGGTAGTATGTGTGTTACCTGCATCTGTTGTGAACACTCAATTCCTCAAACTTTACTTAACACTTTCCTTGCATTTTGTTACAAGTAATGTTGATATTCAGCATTGCAGGTTTCAACCCCACCTTAGCAGTATTTGTTTATTTAAAATAAAATAATATGACCATTAGAGATGTCGCGAATAGTTCGCCGGCGGATTGTTCCCGGCGAACATAGCATGTTCGCGTTCGCGGCGAACAGCGAACATATGCGAGATTCGACCCGCACCCAATACTTTATCATTGAGCAAACTTTGACCCTGCATGTCACAGTCAGCAGACACATTCCAGCCAATCAGCAGCATACACTCCCTTCCAAAGCCATCTACCTCATGGACAGCAGCCATTTTGGAATCATAACTAACTTGCAGTCTTACAGAGAGGAGGGAGAGTGTAGGTGATGTTGATTAAATAGGGAAATCAATAGCTAGGCAAGTTTATTCAGTGTCCAGTGCAGTGCTGAAGGACTCATCAGATCTCTGCTGTAAATACAGCACCCCAAAAAGCCCTTTTTAGGGCTATAACATAATTGTTTTTTCTTTGTTTTTTTTCTGTGTAATCTAATTTCATTTGCCTGTCTCCCTGCTAGCCCCTGCTTGCAAGTGTGTGTGTCAGCATACAATATAATATTGTTTACTAGTTGTCTACTTTTAAAAAACCCAAACTTTTATTTTCTTAAATCTAAGTGCATTTGCCTGACGGTCAATCAAAGTTCATTTGCTTGACCGCTACCCATAGTGTGTGTCTTGCTTACAAGTACTGTGCCAAGTTCAACCAATCCAATCTATTTGGGGTACCAACAGTCCACATTTAAAAAACCCAAACTTTTATTTTCTTAAATCTAAGTGCATTTGCCTGACCGTCAATCAAAGTTCATTTGCTTGACCGCTACCCATAGTGTGTGTGTCAGGCTTACAAGTACTGTGCCAAGTTCAACCAATCCAATCTAGTTGGGGTACCAACAGTCCACATTTGAAAAACCCAAACTTTTATTTTCTTAAATCTAAGTGCATTTTCCTGACCGTCAATCAAAGTTCATTTGCTTGACCGCTACCCATAGTGTGTGTGTCAGGCTTACAAGTACTGTGCCAAGTTCAACCAATCCAATCTATTTGGAGTACCAACAGTCCACATTTAAAAAAAAATGACAGGCAGAGGCAGGACACCCCGCAGAGGCCGTCGTGGTGATGTGATTCCCTTTGGCCCTACAATAATGCCCAGTGTTCAGAAGCCATTTACCCTGAACTTGAAAAGTTCAGAGGACGTAGTTGACTGGCTAACACAGGACACCCAATCTTCTACAGCTTCTGCTTGGAACATTGACGCACCATCCTCCTCCAGCTTAGCTTCGGGCACCTCTCAAGTTACCACTCACCCGCCTGCCGCCACCACCAACACTAGTACCACAGCCAATTCAATTGATCAGTCAGAAGAGTTATTTACACATCAGTTTGAAGAAATGAGTGATGCGCAACTATTATTGCCAGAGAATGTAGATAACATGGATATGTCTCAGTCAGGCAGCATTACACACATGAACGTATGATGTGATGATGATGATGATGATGTACCCGCTGCTGCTTCCTTTGTTCAGTTGTCATATACAAGTGAGGCGGGTGATGACGATGCGTCCGTGGGTGCCCGCTAGAAGAGAAGAAGAACAGGGGGAAAGTTCAGATGGGGAGACAGAGAGGAGGAGGAGACGAGTTGGAAGTAGAGGAAGGTCATCGCAACGAGCTAGTGGCACAGTCAGACAGCATGCATCAGCACCCGTGGTCAGCCAGACAGCACGCCAATCAACGCATGCTGTTGCCACCACCAGAATGCCGTCACCGCCGAGCTCAGCAGTGTGGCATTTTTTTGGGTGTCTGCCTCTGACAACAGCAATGCCATTTGCAACCTGTGCCAAAAGAAACTGAGTCGTGGGAAGTCCAACACCCACCTAGGTACAACTGCTTTGCGAAGGCACATGATGTCACATCACAAACTCCAATGGGATCAACACATGAGTACAAGCAGCACACAAACTCAAAGCCGCCATCCTCCTCCTGGTCCAGCATCTTTATCCATATCAACCACTGCTGTCCTGCATGTTTGAGCGTAAGAAGCCAATGCCACAAAGTCACCCCCTTGCCCGGCGTCTGACAGCTGGCTTGTCTGAACTCTTGGCCCGCCAGCTTTTACCATACAAGCTGGTGGAGTCTGAGGCGTTCAAAAAGTTTTTAGCGATTGGGATACCACACTGGAAGGTACCCGGCCGAAATTTCTTTGCCCAAAAGGCAATCCCCAATCTGTACTCAATTGTGCAAAAGGAAGTAATGGCATCTCTGGCACACAGTGTTGGGGCAAGGGTCCATCTGACCACTGATACCTGGTCTGCAAAGCATGGTCAGGGCAGGTATATCACCTACACTGCGCATTGGGCAAACTTGCTGATGCCTGCCAAGCATGGAATGCGTGGCTCTGCAGAGGAGTTGGTGACACCGCCACGACTTGCAGGCAGGCCTGCTGCCACCTCCTCTACTCCTCCTACTCCATCCTCTTCCATAACCTCCTCAGCTGAGTCCCCTTCTGCTGCTGCGTCTTGCTCCACATCAACGGCACCCCCCCAGCTCCCCAGATACTATTCCACATCCCGGATACGGCAGTGTCATGCCGTCTTGGGGTTGACTTGCCTCATAGCAGAGAGTCACACCGGGCCAGCACTCCTGTCCGCCCTGAACGCACAGGTGGATCAATGGCTGACTCCGCACCAACTAGAGATTGGCAAAGTGGTTTGTGACAACGGAAGAAATTTGTTGGCGGCATTGAATTTGGGCAAGTTGACGCATGTGCCGTGCATGGCACATGTGTGTAATCTGATCGAACAACGCTTTGTCCATAAGTATCCAGGCTTACAGGACGTCATGAAGCAGGCCAGAAAGGTGTGTGGCCATTTCAGGCGTTCCTACACGGCCATGGCGCACTTTTCAGATATCCAGCGGCGAAACAACATGCCAGAGAGGCGCTTGATTTGTGACAGCCCCACACGTTGGAATTCAACACTCCTAATGTTCGACCGCCTGCTCCAACAAGAAAAAGCCATTAACGAGTATTTGTATGACCGGGGTGCTAGGACAGCCTCTGCAGAGCTGGGGATTTTTTTGCCACGTTACTGGACGCTCATGCACAATGCCTGTAGGCTCATGCGTCCTTTTGAGGAGGTGACAAACCTTGTCAGTCACACTGAAGGCACCATCAGCGACATCATACCATTTGTTTTATTCCTGGAGCGTGCCCTGCGAAGAGTGCTGGATCAGGCCGTAGATGAGCGTGACGAGGAAGAGGAAGAGTTGTGGTCACCATCACCACCAGAAACAGCCTTATCAGCATCGCTTGCTGGACCTGCAGCAACGCTGGAAGAGGATTGTGAGGAAGAGGAGTCAGAGGAGGAATGTGGCTTTGAGGGGGAGGAGGAAGACCAATCACAACAGGCATCCCAGGGTGCTCATTGTCACCTATCTGGTACCCGTGGTGTTGTACGTGGCTGGGGGGAAGAACATATCTTCAGCGAGATCACTGAGGACGAGGAACGGGACATGACTAGCTCGGCATCCAACCTTGTGCAAATGGGGTCTTTCATGCTGTCGTGCCTGTCGCAGGACCCTCATATAAAAAGGGTGAAAGGGATCGACCTGTACTGGGTGTGCACGCTACTAGACCCCTGGTATAAGCAAATTACCAAAGTCAGAAAGGATGCAGCAGGTCCAAAACAAATTAACAAGTATGCTTTACACAGCATATAAGGGTGATGTCACAGCACAAGGGCAATATAACAGGGGAAGAGGTGAAAGTAATCCACCTCCCACGACCACGCCGGCAAGGACAGGACGTTTAAAAGACGTGTTGTTGATGGAGGACATGCGGACCTTTTTAAGTCCTACGCATCGCAGCAGCACTTCGAGATCCACCCTCAGAGAACGACTTGACCGACAGGTAGCAGGCTACCTCTCCTTAACTGCAGATATCGACACTCTGAGGAGCGATGAACCCCTTGACTACAGGGTATGCAGGCTAGACCTGTGGCCTGAGCTATCCCAATTTGCAATTGAACTTCTGGCCTGCCCCGCTTCAAGTGTCCTGTCAGAAAGGACCTTCAGTGCAGCAGGAGGTTTTGTCACCGAGAAGAGAAGTCGCCTAGGGCAAAATAGTCTAGATTGCCTCACCTTTATAAAGATGAATGAGGGATGGATGCCGAAGGGACTGACACTGGGCGATACATTCGACTGAAAAAGGCCTGATGAGATGAGCTGTCTTCGGCTAAAAATGGTCCACACGCTGCTGTATGTTATCTGTGAATGCCGGATGAGTTGCGTGAATTATCCGCCACCAACTAGGGTTCAAGAAGACGCAATGTTTTATGGCACTTTCTGCCTGGGGAACAAAGGTCAATTTTTCTGGCCGCTGCAACAGCAGCGGCTGCAACAATACCTAATTTTTGAATTTCAATTTTTATGTCAGAAGGCGTACGGCATGTAATGAAAAAGAAAGCATATTGAACAGTCTTGCATAACACAACAGTTGTGCAAAAATACATATTTACAATGAAGACATTTTGTTAAAATTAGGTGGCTAGGCCTTCTTTTTTTTACTTTTTTGGTTAATACATTTTCTTTTTTTTTACTATGATTGCAATTTTTAAGAGAAACCTAAGACATGGTAAAACAGACAATAGTAAAGAGTATATCAGCAGTTAACACCAAAGTCCTATTATCTATCATCACTCCAGCAGTAGCTTATTATTTACAATATCTAACCTGCTCAATCGCCCTTGGGTTACCCTAGGGCAGGCTTCAGTAGGCGACCTCTCCTTTCCTCGGATGATTTTGCCGCCGGTTGTTTCTGAAGGGTCTCCTCCAGGGCTCCCCCACTCCGGTCCTTCCCCCCGAGTCGCTTCAACCATTAACAAATGTTTTATTATATTAGGGGGGCACTAAATGGGGATGTTATCCAGGGATCCCAAATTGTCTGGAACGGGGTGATTCTATCCAAGAGTACATGGTTAAATCTCTCGTTGAGCAGTAAATAGTTGATTTTTTTTATTAATTCCTGAAAGTTTTAATTTGGGGTTTTCCAACTACTAGCTATGTGTATTTTTTCTTTCAAAAAATATTTTATTAGGTCAATCTTAAACATTTTAGAAGCTAGTAAGCATGTTTCTTCCCATAGTCTTATGACTGCCGAACACTCCCACCAGACATGAATAAATGTAGCCTCATTACCACTGTTCCTAAAACATGAGCTGCTCCGTTTTGGATCCCATTTATTAGCTTAAAAGGAGTAATATATGTCCTGTGTAGGACCTTTATTGAAGTCTCTTTTTTTATTTTTTTATTTTTTTTATTTATTGGTATCAAAAGTAGACAATTACAATATAAATATATAAAACAGAATACACAGCAAAAAAAAAAAATGACAAAAGAAAAAGACAAGACATACATTTACAATACATATTGTGAACTTGTACCAGAAATTATAATTGCTGGGAGCTAAGTCCCAGAGATATTAAAACTTAGATCATAACCGAGAAAGATCTATATTTTGATCCCAAATTTTCCATTTATAACGTTTTATTTTTATAAGACCTTGCTCTTGAAAAGATTTTTCAAGATTTCTGTTTCTATCTACCATATTTGTGATTTCACCCCAAGAGGGAACGGAAGACTGACCCTATCTCCTTGCTATCAACAGTTTAGATGCCATGAATATCTGAAGTAAAAACGCAATTACGTCCAGAGCAAGCTGATTCGAAAAAATGTGAAATAAAACATTTTCTACAGAAAAGGAAATGGTAATGCCCAAAATATTCCTAATATGCCCAAAACAAGTTTCCCAAAATTGTTGAATTATCGGGCAACTCCACCATATATGGGCATGTGAACCCACCAAACCACAGTTCCTCCAACAAAACTTCAGATTATCTTTTTTAGTAATCTGAGCCATTTTTGTTGGAACATAATACCATTGAGTACTTAATTTAAAGTGTAGCTCTCTGTATGATGTATTTTTAATTATTTGATCTGTGAGAATAAATGAATCGGACCATTCTTCTTCTGACCAAGAGAGATTAAAAGAATGTTGCCAAATTTTAGATTTGTTAAAAGGGCATTTATCCATTTCCTCCCGCAAGATGTTATAACAATTAGATATTAAGTGCTTTTTTATCTTCTAGAATCAGTAGTTTTTCAAAAGAAGTTAAAGATCTAACTTTAAAACTAGAATAGATTGAATCTCTGAACGCAGCCAGAAGTCTATTATATTCAAGCCAACTTTTATGAGGAAGCCCAAATTTTTCCTTCAAGTCTTCAAAAGAAGCCCAAGAGTTGCCAATATATAAGTCTCTCAAACAACAAATGCCAAATGCTCTCCATCCACTCAAAAATGATAAGTTCAATTCTCTCTCTAATAATAAAATCGGAAGGATAGGGCTAGGAAAAGGCATTAATTGAGATCTCAATTTATGTTTATCCCAAAATTCAAGTATTTCATGAACAATATCAGAACCATCTAAAAAGAGTTCTTTTTTAACTCCTTCCTAAACATCAACCAGCCTAAAGAATCCTTAACTACTGAACATCTTTCAACCTGCAGCCAACCTGCCACTTTCAAACTTTCTATACATTTGACTGCATGTGAAAACATTGTAGCATCATGATAGGTCTGAATCATTGGGTATGCTAGTCCCCCTTTTCTAAATGTTCTGGAAATTATAACTTTCTTTATTCTGTTGTTTTTCCCCTGAAAGATAAATTTGTCTATTATTTGCTGAAAATGTACTATAAAAGTTTTGGATAAAGGTATAGGAATAGATCTAAATATATAGCTTAATCTTGGAAGAAGCGACATTTTGGCTGCTGTTATTCTAGCTGTTAAAGTTAAATTCAAAGGTCTCCAAGAGGAAACAATTTTCATAAGTTTATTTAATAGCTCCTTATAGTTGTTTTTAATTATTAACTGGATAGAATTATAAAATTTGATTCCCATATGAGTTATGGTATTAGAATGCCAATTATACTGGTAGATGGATTTCAAGTAATCTTTTTCCGGACTGGCTAAATTAAGATCCAAAACCTGTGACTTGGAGATATTAATTTTCTAGTTAGAGGCTTTGGAATATTTATCTATTATTACATGCAAAGTTTTCAAAGAGTCAATTGGGTTAGACACAAACACAACCGCATCATCGGCATACAGCATTATTTTATGCTGTGTCCCAACAACTGTAATTCCATGAATAGAGGGGTTATCTCTTATAGAAACCGCCATGGGCTCCATTATCAATGCAAAGATTATCGGAGAAAGGGGACACCCCTGTCTCGTTCCATTAGTAACTGCAAATCTCTGCGTTTTAAACCCATTTCCAATGACCGAAGCGGATGGGGAACAGTATAATGCTCCAATGGACTTAGACCCAAAAGAGCCAAGGCCATATTTCTGGAGTACACACCTGATAAAATCCCATCCGACCCGGTCAAAGGCCTTCTCTGCGTCCATTGATAGAAACACTGTTGGGAGAAGTTTGTGTTTAGAATATGAAATCAAATCCAACATGCGTCTGGTATTGTCAGAGCCCAAACGTCCCTGTACAAATCCAGTTTGATCTAATGATACAAGTTTGTGAATAACATCACTCAATCTATCCACCAGCATTTTAGCATAAATTTTTACATCAACGTTCAAAAGTGAAATGGGGCGGAAGTCTTTACATTCCAATATACCTGCGTCTTTTTTTGGTATAGTGATAATTAGCGCCTCTGACATTTCTGAAGGAATATGTCCCTTTCTTTTAATCTCATTGAAAAGATTTTTTAAATGGGGGACTAGGGTTGTTACCAAAGACCTATAGTAATGATTTCCAAAACCATCTGGGCCTGGGGCCGTACCCAACTTCAATTTAGAAATAACGTCACAAATCTCTTTTTCAGAAAAATCATTATTTAGTGTTAAAACTTCCTCTGGTAAAACTTGCGGCAAATCTATTTCATTCAAAAAATGTTGAATGACCTCCAGAGATGGCTTCTGAAAAGAAGGATCCAATTCCAAATTATATAACCTAGAATAATACTGTTCAAATGCTTCTGCTATCTGGACTGGGTTATTAAGATAGGTTCCATTGTGATAAATATAATCAACCCTTTTTTTAGGAGCATGAGATCTAAGTTTATTTGCTAAGATTTTACTTGGTTTACTCCCATAATGGTAAATTTTTTGTTGTAAAAGCCATATAGACTTATCAGTTCTCATCTGATTAATGGATTTAATCTGTAATTGGATTTTTGTTAATCAACATCGAGTCAGAAGCATTAGGATTAATTTTATTTCTTAGTTCCAGATTATATAATTGGATATATAATTCTCTCAAAGGAGTTCCTCTTTCTCTTTTCCTTTGACTTTGCAATGTAATCAGGATCAACTCTTATAAACGCCTTATGTGTGTTCCAAAGTGTAATGTTAGATTCTACTGAAGCTGAGTTTACTTGATAAAAGAAATAAATTTATTTTTTAAGATAATCCCGACTTGTCTCTGAATCAATGAGTGAGGAATCAAGGGCCTCATTAAATTCCAGCCTCGTAAATAAGAGGCTTCTACTTAAGCCCTACGTACTGCAAAGTTTCTCTAACTTACAATGCTATTAAATTAGCCCTGCTGCGAGCAACGTATGAGCTACGCAGCAGGCCCGTACGTATCTACACTGCGTAAATGTACATGAGGAGTGACAGCCTGCGAGATGATATCGCAGGCTCCCACTCCTCATCAAGTGCTGCGGGGGTCCTAAAAGGGACCTCCGCGGCAGTCCCCCACATAAGCCCTGCCGTGGGGGGTACTCCAAACCCCCCCCCCTAGGCACCTAAACTGAACCCCCCCTCAATGCGGGGGTCCCTGTCGGGACCCCCGAAGTGTCCTCACATGAACACCTGGCTGCGGGGGTCCATAGGAACCCCCGCAGCCCCCACACATTAACCCCTTGCAGCGGGGGTCCCCGATCGGCACCGATCAGGCCCCCGCTGCATTTAAAACTTTTAAATTCCCCGCCGCGGCTCCTTAAAGGGACCGCGGCACACTATTACCCAATCCCGGCCGCGGCACTTAAAATTAACCCCCCTCTATGCTGGGGGTCCCCATCGGGACCCCCAAAGTTTCCCCACATAAACCCATTGCAGGGGGGGTCCCCGATCTGCATAGATCAGGCCCTCCGCTGCATTTAAAACTTTTAAATTCCCCGCCGCGGCTCCTTAAAGGGACCGCGGCACACTATTACCCAATCCCGGCCGCGGCACTTAAAATTAACCCCCCTCTATGCTGGGGGTCCCCATCGGGACCCCCGAAGTGTCCCCATATAAACCCCCTGCTGCGGGGGGCCCCGATCGGCACCGATCGTGACCCTGCTGCAATTCAATTTTAAATTTCCCGCCTCGCGGGTCCTCAAAGGACCGTAAAGGTCCTGAAAGGACTCGCACTAAAAATATTAACCCCAGGCAACTATAATTACCCCATTAACTCATGATGGTCAATCCAGACCACCATAAGGCTCTAATTAACCCATTAACTCATGGTGGTCAATCCAGACCACCATAAGGCCTAAATTAACCCATTAACTCATGGTGGTCAATACAGACCACCATAAGGCTCTAATTAACCCATTAACTCATGGTGGTCAATACAGACCACCATAAGGCTCTAATTAACCCATTAACTCATGGTGGTCAATACAGACCACCATAAGGCTCTAATTAACCCATTAACTCATGGTGGTCAATACAGACCACCATAAGGCTCTAATTAACCCATTAACTCATGGTGGTCAATCCAGACCACCATAAGGCTCTAATTAACCCATTAACTCATGGTGGTCAATACAGACCACCATAAGGCTCTAATTAACCCCATCAGTCCCATAAGGGTATATTATTACCATTATGGGCCTGTTACAACCCAACATTAACCACATAAGTGCCATGATGGTCCTCAAGGACCATCATGACACTAACTACAAACACTACACTATAACCCCCAATAAACCATTTAATCTAAACTAACCCCCCTCTACACTAATCTATTAACACTTACACTACCTACCTACACTACCTACCCCCTAATAAACCTTCCCACCACTCTAATTACAAAAAATAAAAAACCTACAGCACAGAAAACAAAAAACAATTACAACCCCACCCCCCACTACAGAAAACAAAAAAATACATTACAACCCCACCCCCCACTACAGAAAATAAAAAAATTACACACCTGAAAAGGAAAGACAGATAAACACAATACAATACATACATATAATACATTACATACATTACATACAATACATGACATTACATATAATATATTACATATAATATATTACATATAATACATTACATACATTACATACAATACATGACATTACATATAATATATTAAATATAATATATTACATATAATATATTACATATAATACATTACATACATTACATACAATACATGACATTACATACATTACATATAATATATTAAATATAATATATTACATATAATATATTACATATAATACATTACATACATTACATACAATACATGACATTACATATAATATATTACATATAATATATTACATATAATACATTACATACATTACATACAATACATGACATTACATATAATATATTAAATATAATATATTACATATAATATATTACATATAATACATTACATACATTACATACAATACATGACATTACATACATTACATATAATATATTAAATATAATATATTACATATAATATATTACATATAATACATTACATACATTACATACAATACATGACATTACATACATTACATATAATATATTAAATATAATATATTACATATAATATATTACATATAATATATTACATATAGTCCTAATCAAATACCCCCTATCTATCTAACATACAATCTATTTAATTTAAAATAAATCCTAACTATATCAAATACATCCCCCTATCTATCTAATATACAAAAAATCCTAACTACATACACAGACCATTATTCTAAAGTAAAATAAAATAATTACAGTCCTAACTACATACACAGACCCTAATTCTAAGCTAAAATCAATAAATTAAGACCACTTACCTTTAAGATGTTGCTTCAGATCACTAACCTATGGGTCAAACAAAAAATAAAAATTAGTACAAAACATTAACATCAAATAAATAAACATTCTATACATTCTAAATATTCAACTCACCTTTACAGCATGTCCAGTCACTGTTTAGCTCTTCCGGCGCGGCCCTGTTAAAAAAAAAAACACAATACATGAATACATTAATACAATATATAAACAATAAATAAAATACACAAATAAACATCTAAATATACATTGAACTTACCTCCCCGCGATGTCCCCGGCCTTCTCTCCTTCAGCCCCGGCTGGGCCGCGGAACCATCCGCGCTCTAAAAAAAAAAAAAAAAAAAACTAACGGAGGTCTGCACTGGCAGACCTCCCCGACGCTACTGAACCTCCCGGAGTCGTTTCCGGGAGGAAATTGGCATTGTCGGCTTGTGATTGGCTGAAAAGGCTGTCAGCCAATCAAAAGTCGTCAATGTAGGAGCCAATCAGGATGCGCAGATGTCTTCTACCAATCACTCCGTGGGGGTGTATCCCATAGTGATTGGCTGAAGGCATCTGAGCGTTGTGATTGGTTCCCAGAAAGATAGACAAGTGTTTAAGCCAATCAGGGTGGGATATTGGGGTGTATCCCATCCTGATTGGCTCACACATTGACGACTTTTGATTGGCTGAAATTGATAGACAGCTTTTTCAGCCAATCACAAGCCGCCAATGCCAATTTCCTCCCGGAAACGACTCCGGGAGGTTCAGTAGCGTCGGGGAGGTCTGCCAGTGCAGACCTCCGTTAGTTTTTTTTCTTTTTTTTTTTTAGAGCGCGAATGGTTCCGCGGCCCAGCCGGGGCTGAAGGAGAGAAGGCCGGGGACATCGCGGGTAGGTAAGTGAAATGTATATTTAGATGTTTATTTGTGTATTTTATTTATTGTTTATATATTGTATTCATGTATTCATGTATTGTGTTTTTTTTTTAACAGGGCCGCGCCGGAAGAGCTAAACAGTGACTGGACATGCTGTAAAGGTGAGTTGAATATTTAGAATGTATAGAATGTTTATTTATTTGATGTTAATGTTTTGTACTAATTTTTATTTTTTGTTTGACCCATAGGTTAGTGATCTGAAGCAACATCTTAAAGGTAAGTGGTCTTAATTTATTGATTTTAGCTTAGAATTAGGGTCTGTGTATGTAGTTAGGACTGTAATTATTTTATTTTACTTTAGAATAATGGTCTGTGTATGTAGTTAGGAATTTTTGTATATTAGATAGATAGGGGGATGTATTTGATATAGTTAGGATTTATTTTAAATTAAATAGATTGTATGTTAGATAGATAGGGGGTATTTGATTAGGACTATATGTAATATATTATATGTAATATATTATATGTAATATATTATATTTAATATATTATATGTAATGTATGTAATGTCATGTATTGTATGTAATGTATGTAATGTATTATATGTAATATATTATATGTAATATATTATATTTAATATATTATATGTAATGTATGTAATGTCATGTATTGTATGTAATGTATGTAATGTATTATATGTAATATATTATATGTAATATATTATATTTAATATATTATATGTAATGTCATGTATTGTATGTAATGTATGTAATGTATTATATGTATGTATTGTATTGTGTTTAAGTGTCTTTCCTTTTCAGGTGTGTAATTTTTTTATTTTCTGTAGTGGGGGGTGGGGTTGTAATGTATTTTTTTGTTTTCTGTAGTGGGGGGTGGGGTTGTAATTGTTTTTTGTTTTCTGTACTGTAGGTTTTTTTGTTTTTTGTACTGTAGGTTTTTTGTTTTCTGTGCTGTAGGTTTTTTATTTTTTGTAATTAGAGTGGTGGGAAGGTTTATTAGGGGGTAGGTAGTGTAGGTAGGTAGTGTAAGTGTTAATAGATTAGTGTAGAGGGGGGTTAGTTTAGATTAAATGGTTTATTGGGGGTTATAGTGTAGTGTTTGTAGTTAGTGTCATAATGGTCCTTGAGGACCATCATGGCACTTATGTGGTTAATGTTGGGTTGTAACAGGCCCATAATGGTAATAATATACCCTTATGGGACTGATGTGGTTAAATAGAGCCTTATGGTGGTCTGGATTGACCATCATGAGTTAATGGGTTAATTTAGGCCTTATGGTGGTCTGTATAGACCACCATGAGTTAATGGGTTAATTAGAGCCTTATGGTGGTCTGGATTGACCACCATGAGTTAATGGGTTAAATAGAGCCTTATGGTGGTCTGGATTGACCACCATGAGTTAATGGGTTAAATAGAGCCTTATGGTGGTCTGGATTGACCACCATGAGTTAATGGGTTAATTTAGGCCTTATGGTGGTCTGTATAGACCACCATGAGGTAATGGGTTAATTAGAGCCTTATGGTGGTCTGGATTGACCACCATGAGTTAATGGGTTAAATAGAGCCTTATGGTGGTCTGGATTGACCATCATGAGTTAATGGGTTAATTTAGGCCTTATGGTGGTCTGTATAGACCACCATGAGTTAATGGGTTAATTAGAGCCTTATGGTGGTCTGGATTGACCACCATGAGTTAATGGGTTAAATAGAGCCTTATGGTGGTCTGGATTGACCACCATGAGTTAATGGGTTAAATAGAGCCTTATGGTGGTCTGGATTGACCACCATGAGTTAATGGGTTAATTTAGGCCTTATGGTGGTCTGTATAGACCACCATGAGTTAATGGGTTAATTAGAGCCTTATGGTGGTCTGGATTGACCACCATGAGTTAATGGGTTAAATAGAGCCTTATGGTGGTCTGGATTGACCATCATGAGTTAATGGGTTAATTTAGGCCTTATGGTGGTCTGTATAGACCACCATGAGTTAATGGGTTAATTAGAGCCTTATGGTGGTCTGGATTGACCACCATGAGTTAATGGGTTAAATAGAGCCTTATGGTGGTCTGGATTGACCACCATGAGTTAATGGGTTAATTAGAGCCTTATGGTGGTCTGGATTGACCACCATGAGTTAATGGGGTAATTATAGTTGCCTGGGGTTAATATTTTTAGTGCGAGTCCTTTCAGGACCTTTACGGTCCTTTGAGGACCCGCGAGGCGGGAAATTTAAAATTGAATTGCAGCAGGGTCACGATCGGTGCCGATCGGGGCCCCCCCGCTGCAGGGGGTTTATGTGGGGACACTTCGGGGGTCCCGATGGGGACCCCCAGCATAGAGGGGGGTTAATTTTAAGTGCCGCGGCCGGGATTGGGTAATAGTGTGCCGCGGTCCCTTTAAGGAGCCGCGGCGGGGAATTTAAAAGTTTTAAATGCAGCGGGGGGCCTGATCTATGCAGATCGGGGCCCCCCCCCTGCAATGGGTTTATGTGGGGACACTTCGGGGGTCCCGATGGGGACCCCCAGCATAGAGGGGGGTTAATTTTAAGTGCCGCGGCCGGGATTGGGTAATAGTGTGCCGCGGTCCCTTTAAGGAGCCGCGGCGGGGAATTTAAAAGTTTTAAATGCAGCGGGGGACTGATCTATGCAGATCGGGGACCCCCGCTGCAAGGGGTTAATGTGGGGGTGCTGCAGGGGTCCCGATAGAGACCCCTGCAGCATGGGGATGTGTATAGGGTGCAGGGGGGAGCCTCACACTGCTGTCTCGGGCTGTTCCGAGGCAGCACGTAGAGGCTTTCGGATCCCTTGCGTGGACTTTTTGTCCACGTAGGGATTCTTACGATATGCGAGACTCGTGCATAGATTTAAGGCTACGTAGCTCTCTCGGAGCCTATTCTCGGCCATTTTCTCGCAGTCATATCGTAAAGCAGGCTGCGAGAGATTCGGTTCTCGCAAACAGCAGGAAAACTGCCTTTTGCGAGCACCGAGAGAACTACGAGGGAGAATTTAATAGGGCCCCAAGTCTCCAAGATTTGGAGTTAATGGAAGAATTTTTCGAAAACAATTCCAAGTTAACTAGAGCATGATCCGACCACACTCTTGGCCCAATATCAACTCTCAAAGTTCTTTTAAGTGTATTGATATCAACAAAAAAATAATCTAACCTAGAATATGTATGATGTCTTGGAGAAAAACAAGTAAAATCCTTTTCATTGGTGTGCAGTACTCTCCAAACATCAATTAAATGATATTTTGTCATCAGAGAAATAAACTGTTTTGACAATCTTTTAACTGATGAGTCTGGAGGTGAACGATTTTCAGATTTTCTATCTTTAATTGGGTCTGAGAGCATATTGAAGTCTCCACAAACGATAAGAGATCCCTGTATCAGTTTATTAAACTTTTTTAAGATTTTACTAAGAAATTTAGGGCCCTATTAAATTCTCCCTCGTAGTTCTCTCGGTGCTCGCAAAAGGCAGTTTTCCTGCTGTTTGCGAGGACCGAATCTCTCGCAGCCTGCTTTACGATATGACTGCGAGAAAATGGCCGAGAATAGGCTCCGAGAGAGCTACGTAGCCTTAAATCTATGCACGAGTCTCGCATATCGTAAGAATCCCTACGTGGACAAAAAGTCCACGCAAGGGATCCGAAAGCCTCTACGTGCTGCCTCGGAACAGCCCGAGACAGCAGCGTGAGGCTCCCCCCTGCACCCTATACACATCCCCATGCTGCAGGGGTCTCTATCGGGACCCCTGCAGCACCCCCACATTAACCCCTTGCAGCGGGGGTCCCCGATCTGCATAGATCAGGCCCCCCGCTGCATTTAAAACTTTTAAATTCCCCGCCGCGGCTCCTTAAAGGGACCGCGGCACACTATTACCCAATCCCGGCCGCGGCACTTAAAATTAACCCCCCTCTATGCTGGGGGTCCCCATCGGGACCCCCGAAGTGTCCCCACATAAACCCATTGCAGGGGGGGGGCCCGATCTGCATAGATCAGGCCCCCCGCTGCATTTAAAACTTTTAAATTCCCCGCCGCGGCTCCTTAAAGGGACCGCGGCACACTATTACCCAATCCCGGCCGCGGCACTTAAAATTAACCCCCCTCTATGCTGGGGGTCCCCATCGGGACCCCCGAAGTGTCCCCACATAAACCCCCTGCAGCGGGGGGCCCCGATCGGCACCGATCGTGACCCTGCTGCAATTCAATTTTAAATTTCCCGCCTCGCGGGTCCTCAAAGGACCGTAAAGGTCCTGAAAGGACTCGCACTAAAAATATTAACCCCAGGCAACTATAATTACCCCATTAACTCATGGTGGTCAATCCAGACCACCATAAGGCTCTAATTAACCCATTAACTCATGGTGGTCAATACAGACCACCATAAGGCTCTAATTAACCCATTAACTCATGGTGGTCTATACAGACCACCATAAGGCCTAAATTAACCCATTAACTCATGGTGGTCAATCCAGACCACCATAAGGCTCTATTTAACCCATTAACTCATGGTGGTCAATCCAGACCACCATAAGGCTCTAATTAACCCATTAACTCATGGTGGTCTATACAGACCACCATAAGGCCTAAATTAACCCATTAACTCATGATGGTCAATCCAGACCACCATAAGGCTCTATTTAACCCATTAACTCATGGTGGTCAATCCAGACCACCATAAGGCTCTATTTAACCCATTAACTCATGGTGGTCAATCCAGACCACCATAAGGCTCTAATTAACCCATTAACTCATGATGGTCAATCCAGACCACCATAAGGCTCTAATTAACCCATTAACTCATGGTGGTCAATACAGACCACCATAAGGCCTAAATTAACCCATTAACTCATGATGGTCAATCCAGACCACCATAAGGCTCTATTTAACCCCATCAGTCCCATAAGGGTATATTATTACCATTATGGGCCTGTTACAACCCAACATTAACCACATAAGTGCCATGATGGTCCTCAAGGACCATCATGACACTAACTACAAACACTACACTATAACCCCCAATAAACCATTTAATCTAAACTAACCCCCCTCTACACTAATCTATTAACACTTACACTACCTACCTACACTACCTACCCCCTAATAAACCTTCCCACCACTCGAATTACAAAAAATAAAAAACCTCCAGCACAGAAAACAAAAAACCTACAGTACAAAAAACAAAAAAAACTACAGTACAGAAAAAAAAAAACAATTACAACCCCACCCCCCACTACAGAAAACAAAAAAATACATTACAACCCCATCCCCCACTACAGAAAATAAAAAAATTACACACCTGAAAAGGAAAGACAGATAAACACAATACAATACATACATATAATACATTACATACATTACATACAATACATGACATTACATATAATATATTAAATATAATATATTACATATAATATATTACATATAATACATTACATACATTACATACAATACATGACATTACATATAATATATTAAATATAATATATTACATATAATATATTACATATAATACATTACATACATTACATACAATACATGACATTACATACATTACATATAATGTATTAAATATAATATATTACATATAATATATTACATATAATACATTACATACATTACATACAATACATGACATTACATACATTACATATAATATATTAAATATAATATATTACATATAATATATTACATATAATATATTACATATAGTCCTAATCAAATACCCCCTATCTATCTAACATACAATCTATTTAATTTAAAATAAATCCTAACTATATCAAATACATCCCCCTATCTATCTAATATACAAAAAATCCTAACTACATACACAGACCATTATTCTAAAGTAAAATAAAATAATTACAGTCCTAACTACATACACAGACCCTAATTCTAAGCTAAAATCAATAAATTAAGACCACTTACCTTTAAGATGTTGCTTCAGATCACTAACCTATGGGTCAAACAAAAAATAAAAATTAGTACAAAACATTAACATCAAATAAATAAACATTCTATACATTCTAAATATTCAACTCACCTTTACAGCATGTCCAGTCACTGTTTAGCTCTTCCGGCGCGGCCCTGTTAAAAAAAAAACACAATACATGAATACAATATATAAACAATAAATAAAATACACAAATAAACATCTAAATATACATTTCACTTACCTACCCGCGATGTCCCCGGCCTTCTCTCCTTCAGCCCCGGCTGGGCCGCGGAACCATTCGCGCTCTAAAAAAAAAAAAGAAAAAAAACTAACGGAGGTCTGCACTGGCAGACCTCCCCGACGCTACTGAACCTCCCGGAGTCGTGTCCGGGAGGAAATTGGCATTGGCGGCTTGTGATTGGCTGAAAAAGCTGTCTATCAATTTCAGCCAATCAAAAGTCGTCAATGTGTGAGCCAATCAGGATGGGATACACCCCAATATCCCACCCTGATTGGCTTAAACACTTGTCTATCTTTCTGGGAACCAATCACAACGCTCAGATGCCTTCAGCCAATCACTATGGGATACACCCCCACGGAGTGATTGGTAGAAGACATCTGCGCATCCTGATTGGCTCCTACATTGACGACTTTTGATTGGCTGACAGCTTTTTCAGCCAATCACAAGCCGCCAATGCCAATTTCCTCCCGGAAACGACTCCGGGAGGTTCAGTAGCGTCGGGGAGGTCTGCCAGTGCAGACCTCCGTTAGTTTTTTTTTTTTTTTTTTTTTAGAGCGCGGATGGTTCCGCGGCCCAGCCGGGGCTGAAGGAGAGAAGGCCGGGGACATCGCAGGGAGGTAAGTTCAATGTATATTTAGATGTTTATTTGTGTATTTTATTTATTGTTTATATATTGTATTCATGTATTCATGTATTGTGTTTTTTTTTTTAACAGGGCCGCGCCGGAAGAGCTAAACAGTGACTGGACATGCTGTAAAGGTGAGTTGAATATTTAGAATGTATAGAATGTTTATTTATTTGATGTTAATGTTTTGTACTAATTTTTATTTTTTGTTTGACCCATAGGTTAGTGATCTGAAGCAACATCTTAAAGGTAAGTGGTCTTAATTTATTGATTTTAGCTTAGAATTAGGGTCTGTGTATGTAGTTAGGATTTTTTGTATATTAGATAGATAGGGGGATGTATTTGATATAGTTAGGATTTATTTTAAATTAAATAGATTGTATGTTAGATAGATAGGGGGTATTTGATTAGGACTATATGTAATATATTATATGTAATATATTATATGTAATATATTATATGTAATACATTATATGTAATGTATGTAATGTCATGTATTGTATGTAATGTATGTAATGTATTATATGTAATATATTATATGTAATATATTATATTTAATACATTATATGTAATGTATGTAATGTCATGTATTGTATGTAATGTATGTAATGTATTATATGTAATATATTATATGTAATATATTATATGTAATATATTATATTTAATACATTATATGTAATGTATGTAATGTCATGTGTTGTATGTAATGTATGTAATGTATTATATGTAATATATTATATGTAATATATTATATTTAATATATTATATTTAATGTATGTAATGTCATGTATTGTATGTAATGTATGTAATGTATTGTGTTTATCTGTCTTTCCTTTTCAGGTGTGTAATTTTTTTTATTTTCTGTAGTGGGGGGTGGGGTTGTAATGTATTTTTTTGTTTTCTGTAGTGGGGGGTGGGGTTGTAATTTTTATTTTTTCTGTACTGTAGGTTTTTTTGTTTTTTGTACTGTAGGTTTTTTGTTTTCTGTGCTGTAGGTTTATTGTTTTTTGTAATTAGAGTGTTGGGGAGGTTTATTAGGGGGTAGGTAGTGTAGGTAGGTAGTGTAAGTGTTAATAGATTAGTGTAGAGGGGGGTTAGTTTAGATTAAATGGTTTATTGGGGGTTATAGTGTAGTGTTTGTAGTTAGTGTCATGATGGTCCTTGAGGACCATCATGGCACTTATGTGGTTAATGATGGGTTGTAACAGGCCCATAATGGTAATAATATACCCTTATGGGACTGATGGGGTTAAATAGAGCCTTATGGTGGTCTGTATTGACCACCATGAGTTAATGGGTTAAATAGAGCCTTATGGTGGTCTGGATTGACCACCATGAGTTAATGGGTTAAATAGAGCCTTATGGTGGTCTGGATTGACCATCATGAGTTAATGGGTTAATTTAGGCCTTATGGTGGTCTGTATTGACCACCATGAGTTAATGGGTTAAATAGAGCCTTATGGTGGTCTGGATTGACCATCATGAGTTAATGGGTTAAATAGAGCCTTATGGTGGTCTGGATTGACCATCATGAGTTAATGGGTTAATTTAGGCCTTATGGTGGTCTGTATTGACCACCATGAGTTAATGGGTTAAATAGAGCCTTATGGTGGTCTGGATTGACCATCATGAGTTAATGGGTTAATTTAGGCCTTATGGTGGTCTGGATTGACCATCATGAGTTAATGGGTTAATTAGAGCCTTATGGTGGTCTGGATTGACCACCATGAGTTAATGGGTTAAATAGAGCCTTATGGTGGTCTGGATTGACCACCATGAGTTAATGGGGTAATTATAGTTGCCTGGGGTTAATATTTTTAGTGCGAGTCCTTTCAGGACCTTTACGGTCCTTTGAGGACCCGCGAGGCGGGAAATTTAAAATTGAATTGCAGCAGGGTCACGATCGGTGCCGATCGGGGCCCCCCGCTGCAGGGGGTTTATGTGGGGACACTTCGGGGGTCCCGATGGGGACCCCCAGCATAGAGGGGGGTTAATTTTAAGTGCCGCGGCCGGGATTGGGTAATAGTGTGCCGCGGTCCCTTTAAGGAGCCGCGGCGGGGAATTTAAAAGTTTTAAATGCAGCGGGGGGCATGATCTATGCAGATCGGGGCCCCCCCCTGCAATGGGTTTATGTGGGGACACTTCGGGGGTCCCGATGGGGACCCCCAGCATAGAGGGGGGTTAATTTTAAGTGCCGCGGCCGGGATTGGGTAATAGTGTGCCGCGGCCCCTTTAAGGAGCCGCGGCGGGGAATTTAAAAGTTTTAAATGCAGCGGGGGCCTGATCGGTGCCGATCGGGGACCCCCGCTGCAAGGGTTTAATGTGTGGGGGCTGCGGGGGTTCCTATGGACCCCTGCAGCAAGGTGTTCATGTGAGGACACTTCGGGGGTCCCGACAGGGACCCCCGCATTGAGGGGGGGTTCATTTTAGGTGCCTAGGGGGGGGTTTGGAGTACCCCCCACGGCAGGGCTTATGTGGGGGACTGCCGCGGAGGTCCCTTTTAGGACCCCCGCAGCAATTGATGAGGAGTGGGAGCCTGCGATATCATCTCGCAGGCTGTCACTCCTCATGTACATTTACGCAGTGTAGATACGTACGGCCCTGCTGCGTAGCTCATACGTTGCTCGCAGCAGGGCTAATTTAATAGCATTGTAAGTTAGAGAAACTTTGCAGTACGTAGGGCTTAAGTAGAAGCCTCTTATTTACGAGGCTGGAATTTAATGAGGCCCTTAATTTGGGATCTATTCGGCACGTATACATTCAATATTGAGTATTTTTGGTGGTTAATTGTGCCTATCCATATTATATAACGACCCTCCTGATCTATTTCCACAAATTCCTCTGTGACCAAAAGTTTGTTACTAAAAAAAATTGAGGTACCCCTTGCCTTTTTCTTATACATTGAATTGTATGCAACTTTATAATGTGTATTAAAAAACTTAATTGGAGCTCCCTGCCAATGAGTCTCCTGCAAGCAGATTATATCTGCTTTTTGCTGCAGAAAGCTCTTTAGAAAAAAACTACGTTTAGCTGGATGATTCAGTCCCTGAACGTTTTGCGTTACTATCTTTAATGACATGCTGTTAGTATCACAGTAGAAATGATGGTCAGTCCCCGTTCCCCTGGAATAAATTTAATTCCAGTCCACAAATACAAATAAACACCAATACATAAACCAAACATAAAACATTCATCCCTCCTCAACTCATTGAGGCATATCGTGAGGCAGTCCTCCTTGAAGAGGAAGAGTCCCTCCTGTGATGCAACAATGTCAGATAAATACATCTGAAAGCCTTAGCCGAAGCTCTATTGTACCCTCTATCTGTTTTTTACTACTATCTTGGGTGTCCAAGCTTTAAATCCTACTCTAGATGTATATATTATTCCCTTTAATTTGAGAGAATTTCAAACAGAACTCTCCCTTTAAATTCCCTACTCCAGTTGTGAACCCCTTCCCTTATAGCAATCAACTACTGAATTGTATTTTGCTCACTAATTTATAAAAGTAAATTTTCTTAGTGTCATTATTAAATACTAATATATTTTTACCCATTATCTAGGTTAGTGTTTTCTTTATTGTTTCCCTCGTGTTAATAATAAAAAAAAGTGAGAATATATATTCACATCTAAAAAATTACCCAACAACTAGTGAGTTTATATTTTACTCTTTAAATTTCCCGTAGTAAAACAGTAATTTAAAAATATTAATCAAAACATGGTGTATTTTCCCCATTATCTAAATTCATTAAAGTGTACCATCTGTATGTTACTTCTAAATTAGCAGCAAAAAATACCATTCAATTTTTTCCCTTTTTTTTTTTTCCCTTTTTCTATCAAAATAATACATATACACTACTCTTTACAAAAAAATTTTGGATTGAAGACAATCTAATATTTATATTCCAATGCATATTTAAATAACCGCTGTGAACCAACCTATAATTACTGACTTTTATTTAATTTTGTCAGGAAATTCTCCCCTTCCAAAGTGTCATTAATAATGTATCTGTGATTCTCATACCAAAAAATCAATTTGGGGGGATTTCCCCATCTATAGGAAATCTGTTTGTCTCTCAAAACTTTAGTCACAAATTGAAGTTTCTTACGTTGAAATAAAATTTCTCCTGTCAAATCTGGGAATATTTTAAGATTTTCATATGGACTCTCAAAACATTTTTTATTGAATGAAGCTTTTAGTATTGCTTCTCTATAGGACATATGATGCGGTTTTACAATTACATCCCTAGCAATTTCTTTGCCCATGTTAGGTGGAGGAGGAATTCGGTATAATCTCTCTATAGGCTTCTCGCTCTGGCGCTCCACTAAGCTTAACAGAAAGGCTTCCACAAATTGATGGAGGTCTTTAAAGGTAACAGACTCTGATATACCACGGATTCTAATATTATATTGTTTTTCAGCTTCCGCTAATCTGAGATTTTGGCTCTTTAGCGTTTGGATCTCCTCTTTAAGTCCCGTTATCTCTCTCTTTAATTCATCATTATTCTTCAAAATAACCTCTTGAGTCTGTTCTACAATTTCTGTTCTATCTGTTAATGTTTTTATATTCTTAGCATTATTTTTAATTTCGCCTATCAATTCTTCCCTGATGGATATCTGAAACTCCATTAAAAGAGCTGTCATAGTTTTCTTTAACGCTGAAGCTGTTAGAGGTTCTTCAGGAGTGGTCTCTCTCACAGATTCATCTCCTATAATAACCTCAGCTTCTATAGGAGTTTCAGAAAAGCCTAACGTGGACTGAGAGAGTGAATATGATTCTCTCTTGTACTGTCTATTCTCTTTATCTACAGGAGAGAGAAAATTAGCTATAGTTTTTGAGCTATTGTTTTGTAATGTTTTTTTAGAGCCTTTACCCCTAGGGGCTTGTTGTTCTTTAGACCTTTGCATAGATACCACAGGGCTATATCAAAAACCAAAGGAAAGAGAGAAGAGAAATGGGAGAATAGGAGTGTATAAAAGTCTCAAGCAGACTATAATTTAAAGATCCCCTACTTAAGCCTCGCCAACTTTTATCCCATGTGCTGTCTGCCAACTCGGTGCCCAAATCCCTCTCCCAGGCTTTGGTATAGTCTGGTTTGTTTGCCCATGAGTTTTCATTAAATAGTTCATACATGAGGCTAATAATACCAGGCTGAAAGGGGGAATCCCTACATTTTTTGAGTAGCCAGGTGTTTCTTTGGGGGGTTCCCCTACCACTTATCGTATATATAAAATGATGTATCCTGCAAAAATTATAGTTTTCAGCCAGGGGTAAATTGTATCTATCTCTCACCCACTCAAAGGTCATTATTTTGTCATCATGCCACCATGGACCAACCCTTAGTAGGTTCTGAGACTTCCACCAACTGAGAGAGCTTTCCGGAAGATGTATCTTAAAGTGGGGATTGGGTACGATAGGGGTAAGATCTGATACCCGAGAGTACAGTTTTTGTGTCCAGTTCATCTCCGTCCATATTTTTAATGAGTGCTTAATCAACAGGTTTTTCAAGTTTCTCAAAAAAGTATACAGGCCTGGAATCCATATTACTGTATACCATGTATAAGGTGACATGCTTACATTTTCCATAAATACCCAGAGCGGCTGATGTGTTTTGGAGAATGCGCCAGAGGAATGAAAGCCAGCTGAGCTTTTGAGTTTGAGATTCGGGTCCCTACCCTCTTTTGGAAAGACTATGAGGTTGGCCTGATTCATTTAAGGGGGCCTAGGTTCTCCATTTAGTATAGCGTTAAACAAAGATGTTAGGTGCGGGGGTAAGCAAGGGCTCAAATTTCTTATAGTACAGATGAGTAAAACCGTCTGGCCCTGGGGACTTGCCAAATTTAAGATCTTGGAGATTTAACTTCCTCTTGGGATATGTCTAGGTTCAAGCTGTCCAATTGAGGTACAGGTATTTTGTGGACTTCTTGCTGTAGTAGGAAGGACTCTATGTCAGATCCGATGCAGCGGGATTGGGATGAATATATGGTCTGATCGAAGTTTTGAAATGTTTCTTGGATAGCATTGGGGCTAAAGGAGGTTTGGCCATCAGGTAGTCTAAAGATACCGTATATTATGTCCTCTCTTGGGGGGTAAAGACACAAAAAATTCCTCCAATAAAATTCTGCTTTGTTTTTGTGGGTAAGGTCCCTGGTTAGCCACTTGGGTTATCTGTTAAAAAGAGTGGTGCAGAGACTGTGGGGGCTGTTAGCCTCCTTGTCCCCGTGTGGCTGTTTAGAATCCCTGCTGCTGCATGTTTCAGCTTTATTAAGGTGTAATTGTACAGCGTTTGACTCAAGTAGCTGCCTGTGCTGGGTCAGTTTGGCTTAATTGCTGGGCTCTTTTCCTGCCAGCGTGTGTGTCAGACCTACAGCGTCTACTCTACCAACTTCTGCAAGTGCACAGTGCCACTCATATCTGTTGTCACAGTAGCTTGCACGCATAGTACCGATCTGTCAAAACCTGTAATGATGAATGAGGTCTAGAGTAGCCTGGTTCCCTTATCCTCTACAGGTTGAGACCTAATGTTTGGGTGACTCCAGAGCAACACATGAGTACAAGCAGCACACAAACTCAAAGCCGCCATCCTCCTCCTGGAGCAGCATCATAAGCCACATCAACCACTGCTGTCCTCCTTGCCCCCTCTCAACCATCCACCACTCCGTCTCTCGCCTTGAGCAGTTCCTGCTCATCTGCCCATAGTCAGGTGCCTGTAAAGGACATGTTTGAGCGTAAGAAGCTAATGTCACAAAGTGCCCCAAAATTGAAGTGATACGACCAACAAAGCATCTTTTTCCATCTCCTGGTTCTAAAAATCCAGGCCTTATACACGCCCCCTGATAAGTGCTGTAACAGGTATTAAACTGATAAGAGTAGTACTTACAAACACGCCACTCCTATCTGGTGGCACCTTTGATTGCACGCGCCGTGCCCCAAAATTGAAGTGATACGACCAACCAAGCATCTTTTTCCATCTACCGGTTCTAAAAATCCAGGCCTTATACACGCCCCCTGATAGGTGACGTAACAAGTATTAAACTGATAAGAGTAGTACTTACAAACACGCCACTCCTATCTGGTGGCACCTTTGATTGCACGCACCGTGCCCCAAAATTGAAGTGATACGACCAACCAAGCATCTTTTTCCATCTCCCGGTTCTAAAAAAACAGGCCTTACACACGCCCCCTGATAGGTGACGTAACAAGTATTAAACTGATAAGAGTAGTACTTACAAACACGCCACTCCTTTCTGGTGGCACCTTTGATTGCACGTGCCGTGCCCCAAATTTGAAGTGATACGACCAACCAAGTATCTTTTTCCATCTCCCGGTTCCAAAAATCAAGGCCTTATACACGCGCCTTGATAGGTGGTGGAACAGGTATTAAACTGATAAGAGTAGTACTACTTAACACACCTTATAATAATGCAGAGAGAGGCAACGCAGTGAGAGGAGTCTGAAGAAGAGGAGTCAGAGGAGGAAGGTGGCTTTGAGGAGGTGGAAGACCAAACACAGCAGGCGTCCCAGGGGGCTTGTTGTCACCTTTTGGGGACCGTTGGTGGCTGGGCGGAGGAAGAGACCTTCAATGACATCAGTGAGGACAAGGAACGGGACATGGCTAGCTTGGTATCCAACCTTGTGCAAATGGGGAGTTTGCGGTTGTTAAACGGGGTGTTTGGTCTGTCACTGTGAAGCGGGCCTAACCCTTACACTACCTGATTGATACAACATTATACCTGATGTTTTAAAGCACGTTATTCCAAACAATTTAGGAATGTTAGGTAATTTATGCCCTTTATGGCTTAAAACCAGACTCTGCATCAACTATGTAATTTTCTGTGGGAGTTTTGCCATGGATCCCCCTCTGGCATGCCACAGTCCAGGTGTTAGTCCCCTTGAAACAACTCTCCCATCACTATTGTGGCCAGAAAGAGTGCCTATGGGTTTTAAAATCCGCCTGCCCATCGAAGTCTATGGCGGTTCGCCGGTTCACGAACATTTGCGGCGGTTCGCGAACCGAAAATGTTATGTTCGCGACATCACTTACTGATGAGACTAAAATTAAACTTTTCGGCCATCAAAGAAAACGTTATGTCTGGTGCAAACCCAAAACATCACCACAGTGAAACATGGTGATGTTTTTCAGCAGCCGGGACTGGGAAACTGGTCAGAGTTGAGGGAAAGATGGATGGTGCTAAATACAGGGATATTCTTGAGCAAAACCTGTACCACTCTGTGCGGGATTTGAGGCTAGGACGGAGGTTCACCTTCCAGCAGGACAATGACCCCAAACACACTGCTAAAGCAACACTTGAGTGGTTTAAGGGGAAACATGTAAATGTGTTGGAATGGCCTAGTCACAGCCCAGACCTCAGTCCAATAGAAAATCTGTGGTCAGACTTAAAAATTGCTGTTTACAAGCGCAAACCATCCAACTTGAAGGAGCTGGAGCAGTTTTGCAAGGAGGAATGGTCAAAAATCCCAGTGGTAAGATGTAGCAAGCGCATAGAGACTTATACAAAGCGACTTGGAGCTGGGATTGCTGCAAAAGGTGGCTCTACAAAGTATTGACTTTAGGGGGGTGAATAGTTATGCACATTGACTTTTTCTGTTATTTTGTCCTATTTGTTGTTTGCTTCACAATAAAATAAAAAAAAAACATCTTCAAAGTTGTGGGCATGTTCTGTAAATTAAATGATGCAAATCCTCAAACAATCCATGTTAATTCCAGGTTGGGAGGCAACAAAACACGAAAAATGCCAATGGGGGAATACTTTTGCAAGGCACTGTAAATCTCAATAGTTCTGTTTGATCAGTGGTTACTTTATTAACCAAGATTACCCCCCCCCCCCCCAGCATTTCTTTGTTGACAGACATCACACCATCTTCTATGAGCACTTCTGTCACCGTTATCCGCATATTCATTTACCCTCTGGCTACTACCGAGCTCACTACTGCCGTACTTGATGTAGTACTTCTTGTGGATGTCATTTATAAAGATCTACATTTTCCTCCATGTTATACTTAGGTGCACTGTTCCTTTTGAGTTAAATGATGCAGGACTAGTCTCTCCCCACATTGTGGTTACCATCTGTCCCTATCTTCTCTGACCCCAAGGATTGCTCTCACCACCCCCACTGCTCCTTTTACCCTGTCATAGGTATGCTTGTTAGGGGAATCCCACCTACTTCTCCACACATATTAAACGTAGTTTGTGGAAATAAAAAAATATTTGCTATGTATATTTCTATGTAATATATTTGGTGTATGTGTTTCAAGGGAAATTGGTTAAAATATAAGGGCCTATAGTGTGAGTGGTAAGGTATATAATGTAAGAGCTATGGGGTATAGAGTATGTGGTAGAGGGGATGGGTTTGACAGATGTACTATGAGCAATGTATTTATATGTAAGTGAATATATCAACTATGTGTTAATGTGCATTATGTTATGAAATGTCCTGCTCTAATTTAACCCCCAAGAACTGACCAGTGTGTTAGCTAGCACAACATAGTCAATGTTAGAGATACTTGAGTTAGAGAAACCATAATCGATATTGACAATTTTGCCATAGGAGACAACTGCTTATCGCATTCTGACACTTAAGTCGCGTTCAGTGTAAACGTTAGACACGTCAGACATGTTAGTGACATGCCAACAAGAAATCAGCTAGTGAAGCCAAACTCTGTGTATGTGAACATTATATTATGAGAAATCATTAATACAATGTCATTGTTGAATATTTTTTTTAGCAAGAGTTTTAGTGAGTGCAATATAATCCAGGCCTAAGTATTCTATGGTTGGCTATCATCTTCCTACCACCCATAGCATACCTAGCATCTGGTTTAAAACACCTTCAAATACAATGAAACTAACAAGTCAATCACATCTTTGAGCTTAGTGACCCTTCTAGATTTATGATTCATCCTGTAGGTCTGACATCACCTTTTAATTGTAATAGGACATTAATTACAGACAATCATTGGGTGTCTACATTATTTATATATTGTATATAGTGTATCAGGTAGCCCCAGGAGACTGCATAGCAACAAGGGGCTTTTGACCTGGCTGAGTGGGAGGTGTGGTTTGGGTAGGCATATAGGGGCTAGTTTCCCACCCTGGGGGAAGTTAAGCAGTTGGGGAATAAAGTGTATCAACAGTATAGTGTCCCCTATAGTGGATTCCCACATTGCCCAATTGAAGACCCAAGTTGCAGCCCATGGAGTGGATTGGCTGCAGACCCTGGTGGCTAGCATTCAAGCACCCCAGGGGGATAGGAGCATGGAGAGCAGAGCGAACACTTGCCAAGGGCTGCACCGAGGCAGGGTCGCCCAACAAGGAGAGTGTGGCTCCCTGACAGGTTAAGCCCGATTATGGAGACCCCCAAGAGAAAAGGAGGAGGTCAGATGGTAATGAGGAAATTTGTGAGCCCAGGAGAGGTTTCTGCCAGCAGCAAGACCCCCAGAAGACAGCAAAGGGCAGAAGAGCTAGAAGGCCCCTACCGGGTGTCAGTGCAGTGTCCCTCATGGCCAACGGGACAGACTCAGCAGAGTGAGAGGAGTGGGAGTCCGGTTGCATCAGAAACGGCGGTGGAGCTGGTGAGTGAAGGGGCAACGGAAGAAATCAATGCGCGCATGAGGATCCGGCGCGCCAGCGGGGGCCACGTTACAGGTGGTAAGGAGAATGTTGCTGAAGCATCTGCCAGCAGGTCAGAAGCAGGGGATGTGAGATTGATGCGGTCGGCGTCTAGGGCAGAAAAGAGAGGAACTGACATGCTGCATGTGGCTGATGAGAGGAATGATGAAGATGGGATAAGAGGAAATGCCAGGAGCATGGACATCAGCACAAATGAGGCTGCAGGGGGTGCCAGAAGAAGGCAGTTAGCGGCGGGGGTGAGGAGAAGAGGCAGAGGGACAAGGAAGAGAGGGGCAAGGAGGCTGGGGGAAGTGCCAAAGAAGCAGAACAGTCAAAGAGGCGTGAAGGAGGGCAGTGCAAGGGAGGTGCAGCAGTCACAGTAAATCTGCAGGGTGAGAAGGAAGGAGGACAGGAGCAGCAGGAGGGAGGAAGAAGAATGGAGGAAGATGGAAGAGAGAAGTGATGTGGGCTAGGAAGGCTATCAGGAGTTAGAAGGTTCCAGAAGGAGTGATGCAGGGCACGATTTACACCAGGATGGCAGGAATGTGCCTGATGAGGCATCAGCTACAATGTTTTGTCCTGTCTCTGCATGTGGAGATCCAGAAGAGGGCACGTCCAGCTGGAACAGGTCACGGCCAGGGCACGTTGAGGAGGCAGTGCTTATTGGTCATCGAGGAGTCCGGCGAGCTGTCAGCTGGAGTTTCTGCTGTTAACCACGTCATCTCTACTATTCATATCCCCAGGTTCAAGGGCGTGAGGGCAGCCTGCCGGCAAATGGCAGCGCAAATGTGCCTTATACTAACAGATGCAGATCACCTTTTCCAGCTCGCAGGAATAGACGTATGCCCTCTCCGCAAGGAAGGTCTAGATCTAGAAGGCAGTCACCGTACAGGCCAGGTCATCATGGTGAATATAAAAGGGGTTAGAGAGAAAGGCGTTCTCCTTCTTATCATTACAGGAGCACCAGGGAGTCAAAAAGATGGAGGGACCTGAGACTGCCTTCTGGGGAGGACTGGAGGGTACAAGACACAGCTAGAAAAGAGTCAACAAGCAGCTGGAAAAGGCGACTTCCCTCCTTTAATCGAGGAAGGGAACAGGTTGGAGCAGCCTGCACATCAGGGTTTAGAGCCTCAGCATGGGCGACAGATATATGAGGCATACTGTGAATCTATACACAACACACAACCTGACAGTAGTATGCACAAGAGTTTGTTAAGTGTTTTGAACAATTTAAGTAGTTTGGTGTCTCAGAGAAGGGAAAAAATGTGGGTCCAGGGGCAGCATGGGTGGGTCCAGAGGGGGCTACGGTCAATAGTTTGGTTAGGGTAGTGCAAGTTTGAGAGGGGAGGGGCAGGAGGTAGCAGGGTCAGATGGAGAGGTAGCGGTTGTGAGTGTTGCAGCTAAGGCCATCCCCCGGGAGGTAGGTGCAGAGCCAGTTCTCTGGGTCGCGGACAGTTTAGAGTAAATTGGTCCTGTGTTCTATTGGCCCAATTAGGGAGCATGTTTCCAAAGAGTTGAAGGAAAACTTTTGGAAACGAGAGTTCATAGAGATATTTTCAGTACTCCCGTTGGATAGTTTCATAGATAAGCCAGATGAGAAGGAGGATTCTAAGAAGGAAGAGGAAGAATGTAAACATAGATATAGGAAGATTCCAAAGACCTTCAGTAATTGGTTACAGGCCTGTGTGATATTTGCAAGTATAGTGGGGGTAAAAAACACTGAGTTTTGTTGCACATTATTCTGTTATCTCGATGAAATTGAGGGGATTCATAGGACTTATGGAGGCCAGGCGTGTTGGGTTTATGATGAAATATTAAGTCAGAAATTAGCGGTTAGACCCTCTACGCAGTAGGATGATAGGGATATGGGCAGTTGGTTAAAGATTGTGATCCTGTTACGCCCATCATTTGGTACTGGGATAAAGCCGGCAGCGGTGGATCCTAGTAAAAAGGGATTTTGTTTTGCATTTAATGAAAGTTCATGTGCTTGGGGTGCTTTATGTAAATTTAAGCATGAGTGTTCGGAATGTGGTAGCAGTCATCCTCTTTTTTGCAGTTTCAAAAGCTCAGAAGTCAGAGAGTCTGTTGCAAAAGACGAGGAGCCCAGTGCTGTTAGAAAGGATGGAGGCATGGCTGAGTTATACGGCAGTAGGGTGTCTACCGCTGAGGATGCCAGGTTGATTAGGAAAGGCTTTGCTGTTGGCTTTACTATCCCATCATTGGCTGTGGACATGGGGGGCTGTTTACCAAATATGAGGTCCGCCAGGGATAATCCTTCCCTAGTATTTAGTAGGTTGATGGATGAGGTGGAAAAGGGAGGATGCATTTAGGCTCAAACATCATTTGTCATATCTTAGGGGGAATCAGTCAATGATGTGACTGAGAAACATCTGTAATTTATGCATCACCGGCTTTTTGATTACTTTCGGTTCACCCAAATTCTTATCATTTGTTGGGATGTTGTATTTTGGATACGTTTTTTGTGGACTTGTTTTTGTGTTTGCCTATGGGGTGAGCATTTCTTGTTCCTACTTCAAAAAGTTCAGTACGTTTCTGCATTGGGTGGTGTGTGTTAAGATAGGGTTATATTCAGTGGTTAATTACTTAGATGATTTTTTGTTTGTGGGTTCGGCAGGCTCATTAGATTGTCACATATTAATGCAGGCTTTCCAGGAATTAGTGGCTGATTTTGGCATTCCGCTGGGCGTAGATAAGTCTGAAGGTCCCTGCCAGGTGTTGTTTTTTGGGGATTGAACTAGGCACAGTTAAAATGTAGTGTAGGCTTCCAAGGGAGAAAGTGTCGGATTTATGAAAAAGTGTTAGTTTGGTAATAGCTGCAAAAAAAGGAACCTTGAAGTCTATGAAGTCATTGTTGGGGAAGCTTAAATTTGCTTGTCGGATTCCGAAGGGGAGGATTTTTTCCAGAAGGTTATACTTAGCCACTGGGGGAGGGTGTCAGCCACACTATCATATAAGAGTTACAGCGGAGCACAAAGCGAATCTCCGCATCTGGTTTATTTTCATAGAGAAATGTAATGGTTCTAACACGATTTTAAAAGAACCGGCCTTTAATGAAGTCCTGGAATTATAAACTGATGCAGCGGGTGCATGGGGTTTTTCGGGCCTATTCTAGAGGTAATTGGTGCACGCAGGCATGGCCTGCCAGGTGGAAGGAAAATGGGTGGACTAGGAATTTAACTTTACTGAAATTGTTTCCTATTGTGGTAGCATTGTATTTTTATGGGGGGAGAGTTTAAGAGATCATCATGTAGTGTTTCACAGTGATAATATGAGTGTGGTGCAGGCAATCAATTCAACTACTGCCTCTTCACATTCAGTATTTAGGCTGCTGAGGCAATTGGTATTAAAGTGTCTGCAGTTAAACATTCTGGTCCAAATTTGAATGGGAGAAGTTTTGGAAGTTAGCACCTTTAGCTTATGTGGAGCCTACATTATTTCAGCCTGATTTGTGGAATCTGTTTATAAATCTGAAGACAGGGCACTGGGGTACGGCATACTGCCCAAGTGTCATGAAAACTGTAGTAACTGTAAATTGTAGAATAAAATGTTTGTTGTTAGAATGTACTTGTCTTTTATTGCAGGGAGTCCTTTGCACCTATGGATTGTGGGGCATTCTTTCATATATTGGGTTAGACGGGCAGCATCTATCACAGATCGGGGCCACCAGTTGGGTTTCCCTGAGGAGGTAATGCAGATTAGATGATTCGGCATAAGGGGATTGAGATGGGAGCAGATGTTGTTAACAGTAGTCGGGTTGGCTATATCCTCCCCTCCGCCAGTCATATTGCTAATACATGCAGGGGGCAATGATCTGGGGTATATGGCTATGAAGGAGTTATTTGGAAAATGAAGAGGGATATATTAAGGCTTAAGGAATTGTTTCATGGCCAGTTAATTATTTGGTCACAGATTACACCCAGACTAAAATGGAGGGGGGCCATGATCCCCAAAAAATAAATAAAGCCAGGCTTAGAACTAATATATTATGTCCTCATTTGTCAGGAGATTGGGAGGTTATGCTATTAGCCATCAGGATTTAGAGGTTCCGGGAGTACATGAGTTCATTTACTTGTGGGATGGCGTACACCTTAATGAGATAGGCCTGTCATTATTTCATTTCACATTAAAGGAGGGTATCGTTCAAGCCATGGTCAGTTTTTGCGGTGCTGAGCCTACAGGGCTTGTGGGTGAGGGGCGGCGGCATCACCTTAGGGCGGAGCTCATTAGTGGGTAAGTTATCTGGTTTGAGCCATGGCCAGAGGTCGCTTTGGCACGGGGTTCCATGGGACCTCTGGTGAGCTCCATCCGGGTGAAGGTACGCAGCTACCCATGGTTAGTGGTTACATGTTATGTTAATAAAGCTGTGGCCTGATTATACCCACGTAAGATTTTGTGTCTTTGTTTATTGGGGATGCTGGTTAGGTAGTCTCAATGCGGACCATGTCATCCATGCACAGGTAAAAGATTATTTGTTTTACCCTGTGGCAGACTTTATCAGATATCAATGTAGTTTATCTTATACCAATGTATGTAACAACTGTTGATTCCTATTAACATTAATTTTCACCTCTTGAGTAAGGTCTATATTCACTAAGGTGAAAGGTTTCTCTCCAGTGAAGACTCTGCAACTCATTTGTTTCCGATTGGAGAATATTTGAAGCGTTCTTCAATAAACTCTTTATTGAATAGTAGTTAAAAAGTTATCTTTATTAATGCTGTTTATTAATAAAGTGCCATTATTTTCTGTACTGCTAGATACATTTATTTATATGGTGGGTAGAATGGTAATAGATGATAATGACCAAGGCATTAGCATTTAAACGCCTCTGCCATTAGGCGGATTTAACCAAATGGGCATATTCTTAGTATTTATGTTTTAAACATTTTTTGAAGGGAAAGGATAAGTAAGTATGGCTGTCATTTTTGTAATTGTCAATATTTAAATTTTGGTTGAAAATAGCTTCTATTACAGTGATCCTTAAAGTATTTACTTATATAAACGTGCTTCTAAAAACAAATGGGTGTTTTTAGTATTAATAAATCACAATGAATACCACCAAAAATAAAAAAAATAAATGCACATATGTATTACAAGTTATCATAAACATGTTATAAATTAAAATGAGCTCAATGATTAGTTTCTTAACAAAATATTCAATCTCCCCTTCCCTTTGAAACTTTAAAAATGAACAGACACAAGGAAACTATAAAAAGCATGGTCAAATTAATTAACAAACAATCTTTACAGCAAGTAATTCGTACATGCTTGTGGGCCTGCTATGTTTTCATGACTTTGTATCTCTGCAGAGGCAGATTGTTTTGAGTTTTTTTACTGGTATTAGGTCTAATACGATAAGAACAATATCACTTGTACCTAAGTGGTCACAACTTAAAACCTAGATGATTTTTTTCGTAAAATATTAATAAAACATTTTTTTGCATCAAACTTAGAATGGAGTTTGATTATTTTTTTTGTCAATCATCCTTTCTGATGCTTTTTTTTTATATTTTACAATACAAAAAAATATATGATGAAATTCACAAAACATATTCTTTATATACAAGGAAATGAAAGGCAGAGTAGGCAAACTATCTTTAATACCTAGCTATTCCAATAGAAAATGTTAATGCTCTTCATTCTTGAATTCTGCTTTATCTATAATTAGCCTTCTTCCCATACTCTATAGCCATTGATGTTTGTGTAAGAGTGTACTGGTAGCTATTTACTCCACTGCCATCTACACGTTCTGAGATTGACATGGCAATGTTCTGTACACAATAGCAACTGCTAGAATAAATCTGAGCATGTACAGACCCCCAGGGTGTAATTAGACATGATTACCAATGAGTACACTCCAGCACAAAGATAAAATCATGCACTAATGAAGGATAAGTGAGTTTCTAGCTTAAGATTTGTTAGTTCCATTCATAAAACATTTGTGATAACTATAGTTTTAAATTACCTCATATATGGAAAGTTGGATATGTCGCTTTAATAATATGCTCCCGCTACTGATGCACCAGAGATTATTCATTGATGTAAATACTATTTGGCGCTTTGATGACTGATTATCAAATAATGAATACACATTATTTTCCCCCTAAACTGGGAAATACAGTATACACCAGACTCTATCCTCAGTGGTGGTAAACTATGTGCCCCAATGTTATCATGCTTTTAAACCCATTCCCAACACTTATCAAGCTATAAATTAGCAGATAGATTAGCACATTATCTTAAATGAGCTGCACAAATAATGCTGAAACTCTCTGGTAATGCAATGTAAAAATAGTTATTAATGTTCTATAAGATGAAACCAACTTGTTGTTGGGAGACAGGGTCCCTTTAAAATAATGGTTGGAGACCCTGGTGTAAAAGTTGTTTTTTTATACAAAAACAGTCAGAATGAAACATTAGCATTGGCTAATAGCCCTGAATAGTTTCAATCAGCACTTTTCATCAGTAGCCCTTTCCATGGCTTCCCAATATAGTTGAATCTCATATGGTCTGACTTGATGGGATGTTACAATATTCCGATATCTACAAACAGAGAAGGAAAGTTTTACTGGAAAAAATGTTTCTGTTGTATGTAATTCCTGCAAAGATATTCCCACTTTTTGCAGACAGAGTCCTACATAGACATCTTCTAGTTTAAAAAATGTAACATTTGCTGAAATACCATGAATCTTCTGTGCAACGTCTACGGAAAATACATAACCTGTTCCTGAACAAAATGGAGGATATCTATCATCTGGGAACTCTCTAGTATTGACATACCATTTATTAAATATACTTCGTATAGGGTACTCATTACGTTTCAAGAAACCTGTGAAAAAGTTAGTGGTCTGATTTTTTTCTACAAGTTTTTGAATAAGAAAAAATGGATTAACAAAAACATCTGTGTCTGTCTTCATGGCGAAACTTGTTTCTGGGCAGTATTTTGATATCCATTCCATGCCCATTAAGGTTTTACGTGTCAAATTAGAATATACGTCAATAAAATCTTTCTGAATAAAATCTTTATAAATACTATTTTCTGCAGCAAATCTGCATTTTTCAGTCTTGCTCTGTTTTGTTGTTCCTAGAAGAAAAAGTGTCAACACTAGTTTATCATCAATTGTTCTTGATTTGCCCCAGGTTTGCCGGATGGCCATTCTAGCATCTTCCTGGCTGTGTGTGGTTGTTACTAGAATTACCAAAAATGGGGGCATCTTTTTGCAATCGATCGTTGGTAGCAAAAGGAACGTGGTATTGTCAACATCGGAATCACATTCAGCGGCATCAGAGTCGAACATAAACTCAGCTTCTTCTCTCTTATTGCAAAAGGGGCAGAAATCCAAGCAGTGCAACTTAATGTAATATACACATATTCCAATACAAGAAAGAAACAGAACAATAGCAAAATTAAGTTTTTGCTGTGCCATCTGAAAAAAAAAAAATACATTCATTTTTGGATATTGTTTAGTACCATATAGTAAACACACTGTTAATAACACAACATATAATGTATTCCGCCTAAAAACTGTTTCAATCTCCATTTGCTGCAACGGAGCATATTTGACAATGTTTCAGTGTATTTCTCTTTGTTTTTAAATGAAGGTCCCATTTAAACTGTTTTAAATGCATAATTATGCCAAGAAGGGGTGTTTTTGTCAACCAATTTCTTCAGATATGTCTATTTCTTGCAAAATTATATTTATATTATATTTTCTGGCAGCTGTTATACATGATTCCAAGTGAAAATCCAGTCTTAAAAGGCCACTGTGGTAAATATTTTTCTAGATTTTATTTTTGGATTTATAGATTCTATTTATATATATATATATATATATATATATATATATATATATAATGACTATATATAGTGAGCCCGTTCCTGTGCCACTGAAGCATAAAAACTGACGGAGTCTCTCTTGAGTCTATTGTCATTTCTGCTGAAAATATTAGGGAAGTACTGTGTTCTCCTAATTTTTGATGATAATAGGGACTACTACATATACCCTATTTGTGTCTTTATATCTGTGATGCAGAATATGATAATACAATTGCTCTCTTAGATTAATGTGAAGAAAACAGTGAAAAAGTTACCTATGCTTACCCGAATAAACAGAAACAAAATATGTGTCTCTTCCCCCCCTGTGTCTCATTCCCTCCCTCTCGTGTCTCTTTCCCTCCCCCTCCCTTATCATCCTCCTCGTCCTCCTTCCTCAGCACTTCCCCCCTCTCCGAATACCCCCTCCCTTTCCCCTCACTTACCTTCATCAGTTGCTCCTCTGCGCATCTTCTGGCTGTGTCAGGTCCCGGCGCATTCTAATGAAGTGACGTCACATGCGCGTCACATCATTAGCATATGCCGGGTCCCGACACAGCCGGAAGACGCGCAGAGGAACAGCTGATGAAGGTAAGTGAGGGGAAAGGGAGGGGGCGGGGTAATTGGAGAGGGGGGAAGTGATTAGAACTGAGGATGAGGCAGGAGGTTGAGGAGGATGAGTCGGGACCCGGCATATGCTAATGATGTGACGCGCATGTGACGTCACGTCATTAGCATATGCCGGGTACCGACACAGCCAGAAGCCTCGCAGATGAGCAGCTGATGAAGGTAAGTGAGGAGAAAGGGAGGGGGGGTAATTGGAGAGGGAGGAAGTGATAAGAAGGGAGGATTAGGAGTATGATAGGGGAGGGGGACGGAATGAGACACAGGGGAGGGAAAGAGACACAGGCGAGGGAGAGGGGGGGAGACACAGGGGAAGGGGGGGGGGAGACGCAGGGATGGAAGAGAGGAGCAGGGTGTCTCGAGTATAAGGTGAGGGGAGCTTTTTCAGCCTTAAAAAAAGGGCTGAAAAATCAGGCTTATACTTATACAGTAGTTCTTTTTTTTAACACACACTGGTTCTTCAATTTTTTCGGATGCTTTGCTGATTCCAAGGGGTATACATTGCAGAGTCCATCTAAAATATGTACATATTACCAAGTGTATGCACGTTTGTAATTGGTCCTAAAAAAATGCCCTGATTCCTGGTTATTTTTAAAAATTAGAAATCATTAATTATGCTATTTTTTTTTCTAATGCTCATATAATATTACAGTATTAATATTGTAATATAACATTTTTTGATTTTAAGGTATCTAGCCATGGAACTTAAAAATAAAAAGTTTAAATCATCTTGAAAATTTTGGAAGGTAGGCGGGCAATGTATTTCATGAAACACAAATAGTATAATAGTACAATGTTTGTCTCACTAGTATTGCCATCTCAAGTGCCTGCCACTATGTATTCTATTTATAGCTGTACATTTTAATAAATAACCAAAATGTATATTTTTATATGAGACAGGAAGAAAGCTGATGATCCATAATTCCACAAGACAAGAGTAATGATTATAGGATTAAATAAACATAATATAACATAATTTGAAGTTCTTACCTGTTAATTTTAGAATGGTTTGGTCAGAAAAGAAAATGTTGTCAATTCCTCAATCATTAACTAATAAAAGTCCCATAATGGTTTTCTTTATTATGATTGGAGACCTGAAAAAAAAGAACAAGACGATAAGGGACCAGATGAAATACAGAACTAATAAGGCATCTGTTGTTATCCTGATCGAGCGTCCTTTGCAGGCACTACATGATGCCTAACACAGGTTCATGAAGAAAAGAGAGAAGATAATGATTTTACAGTTGAATGAGACAAATGTATCAGTCTGTATACAAGTATATCAACATGTGTTTGTAATAATAAATAATTTGCTCAAACTGATTTTTTTCTGGATGTAAACCAAAACTCATCATATCTCGCCTCAACTTCTGCGACTCGCTACTAGTTGACCTGCTCACCGACCATTGGTCACTACTTTAATCCATAATAAAGACATCCACTAGACTCATCTTCCATACTCAACACTCAGTGTCTGCAGCACCTCTCTGTTATTAACTTGATTGGCTGCTTACCATCACAAGAATACAATTATTAACAGGACACCCCCTTATTTCTCTGCCCTTGTCTCAAAATACTCCTCTAGCCACCTTCTTCATTCTGCTAATTGTTCTCTTCTTTTCTTCTCACCACCTCTTACTCCTGCCTTCCGGACATTTCGAAAGATGCCCCTACACAATGGAACTTCTTGCCATGCTCTGACAGACTTTGGGCATCAAAACATTCAATAATTCACTAAAGTGCATCTGTTTAAAGAAACTTACTACCCTCAGTCTTAATAAGCGCAACTGGATACTCTACAAAACTACTCATATACATAACCTACAGTGTAACATACAGCCACCTCGACTTGCACCAGCATACCGCCTTATTGACTGCCATCTTTTCTAGTTTGTAAGTTCTTTAGTGTCTACAGATGTCTGCAGACCCGTTTGCATCAAATTTGTATTATACATGTACATTTAATTTGCTAATTGTAACCACTGTACTTTATTCTACTTTGTAATTAGCACTACAGAAAATGCTGGTGCTGTATAAATAAAGAGTAATAATAATGATAATAATAATAATAAATCAGCTCCCTCTTTATGGGGAACCATATACCAGTGCTCCTGGTAACCTCTGATTTTGGCCCTGAACGTGAGTGGCGGAAATGGTGGGATTGTAATTTAGTTATTAACTTAAGAACCAATTATTAAATTAGGCACTAAGGGCCAAATTTAAATCCAATATCACTGCTAAGCAAGTAGACTCGCAACCGGTAAACCCAAGTACTGTTTGTTAGATACAAGTCCTTACGTAGTACGCACATGTGCCGGATTATGTGATTTATCGGCAAAATAGCCAATCCGCGTTAGTTACTGAATTTCTTGCTGTGCAATTGCACTAGGAACCAATAGAAAATGTGAATGTCACTTTAATTGACAGGAACAAGTCATAAAAGAGCATACTTCCCACCCAAATGCTGACTGTGTTGTAGCTATTCCTAGTAAACACGCAGGTCTTGGAGTTGGAGGGTTTTTTGTGAGGAGAAAGAGAGGAGGTGAGATGCTGTTAATTTGAGGTAGAAAGGCATTCGTTTAAAATGTTTTACCCATAATTTACTGTTAGATACCATTTTTTTTACATATATCACTTAATTTGCTAACACATATTTTAATAAACATACATATCATCAAGGGCATATATATATATACTGCTTCTATTGCTCTTTTGCCCACCATAAATTAAATGATTGTTGTGGTAAACTGCCTCCCCACAAAATCTACTACACAAGCTAGGAACCGGCCATGTTTAAAATGGTAATGGATTACAAGAGCAAAGCCTTTGTGCGCACATTTACATGTTCCTGCCCATGTTCCCAGAATGCATTGGAATAACTGTATTTCTCTGAATTCTTAGCAGGAAATTCGTTTTTTAACCTATTTTAGAAGTTCAAATGCGAACACAAATGTACTATTTATTATGTACTGTAGCGGAACCCATCACTGTTTTACCCTGTTTTATGATTATTATGGTTAAAATATAATCCTACTATATGTATGTTGGTTGATGCTCTGCAGAATATTCTTCCAGACATTTGCAGCTACTTGGCATGGGAGATAATCCTGTTACAGCGACTCCGCATAAGATAAAGGAAGTCTATTGTATACAGTGTTTTTATTCTCAGATAAGAACAAAGAAGTGTAATTGGATCAATGTCTGATTGTATCAAAGTTGCCAGGGAGGTGTGACCCACCTATTGTTCTCTTTATGTGTATTGTGCGGCCAAATATGGGCATGTGTATTACCTGTGGCCAAAGAGATGTATATATTTTTCTGTAAAGGTAAATAAAGTCAGTATTCATTTGACTCCCAAATTGTGTGTCGTCCAATATGGGAGGTCGGGAATGGTGAAACTGTAGTGCCTCTTGGGTATTTGACCGTATACCAGCGGAGATATTGGACTGCGTGTTCCAGCTCTGTTACATTTGTTGGCAAGTGGCGGAATTGTTCCCACGGTCAGAAGGACAGCTACAGGAGACACCATTCCGTGGAGTACAAATTGAGGGCAACGCTAGTATCCGTACAGCGCCCCTGGCTACAGCAGGATGGAACCGGCTAGTTTTCAGACAGCGTTCCATCATGAGGAGGAGGAGGCGGCCGCGGACTACAGGGATGCAGACAGAAAGGAACTCATGGTTACAGTACCTCTTATTACCCCACAGACTGAGTTTCAAAGAGAACTCCAAAGCAGACTGGCCTTTTTCCCAGGTACGCTTCCCATGAAAACCTTGGAATGGTTAATGACAGATGTCCACAAATCCATAATGGAAAAGCAGCGGGCACGGGAGCGGTCCATCTTGGGAGCTGCTAACCCACCTCCCACCATTAACCCCCCCCAGCACTGCGTCCGGGTGGTGGGAACTACCAAACCCCTCCACGGTACATCAGGTGCCACACGTGTAACCAGCAGGGTCACATGCAGAGAGACTGTCCCAGAAACAGAAACCACTCCACGTGGAATACTCCAACTAATTCCACCTCCCAGCAGCAGTGTGTACCCCAGGGGGCCGAAGGTGTCGTCCTTCCCTCCCAGCGACAGTGTGTACCCCAGGGAGCTGAAGGTGTCGTCCTTCCTCCCCAGCAGCAGTGTGTACCCCAGGGGGCCGAAGGTGTCGTCCTTCCCCCCCAGCGGCAGTGTGTACCCCAGGGAGCAGAAGGTGTCGTCCTCCCCCCCCCCCAGCGACAGTGTGTACCCCAGGGAGCTGAAGGTGTCGTCCTTCCTCCCCAGCAGCAGTGTGTATCCCAGGGAGCTGAAGGTGTCGTCCTTCCTCCCCAGCGGCAGTGTGTACCCCAGGGAGCAGAAGGTGCCGTCCTTTCTCCCCAGCGGCAGTGTGTACCCCAGGGAGCTGAAGGTGTCGTCCTTCCTCCCCAGCGGCAGTGTGTACCCCAGGGAGCAGAAGGTGCCGCCCTTTCTCCCCAGCGGCAGTGTGTACCCCAGGGAGCAGAAGGTGCCGTCCTTTCTCCCCAGCGACAGTGTGTACTCCAGGGGGCCGAAGGTGTCGTCCTTCCCCCCCCAGCGGCAGTGTGTACCCCAGGGAGCTGAAGGTGTCGTCCTTCCTCCCCAGCGGCAGTGTGTACCCCAGGGAGCAGAAGGGGCCGTCCTTCCTCCCCAGCGGCATTGTGAACCCCAGGGGGCAGAAGGTGTCGTCCTTTCCCCCCAGCGGCAGTGCGAACCCCAGGGGGGCAGAAGGTGTCGTCCTTCCCCCTCAGCGGCAGTGTGAACCCCAGGGGGCAGAAGGTGTCGTCCTTCCCCCCCAGCGGCAGTGTGTACCCCAGGGAGCAGAAGGTGTCGACCTTCCTCCACAGCGGCAGTGGGTACCCCAGGGGGCCAAAGGTGTCGTCCTTCCCCCCAGCGGCAGTGTGAAACACAGGGGGCAGAAGGTGTCGTCCTTCCCCCACAGCGACAGTTTACCCTAACCAGGGGAGACACCAATCTCCCAGACGGCGCAGATGGGACCGTGGTCTCTGCGCCCACAGCTTGTCCAGATCCCCAACTACCGTCACTGGGACAACCGGAGGAGGGGGTAAGTACAAATTCCCCTCCCCAGCTAACTTCTAATGTGGCCCCAGGGTTAACAGAGGAAATGTTAACCCCCACTGACCCCCACGTTTCCCTGGCTACTGAGCCGGAATATGTCCCAAGTACCCCAGCAGAAGAGCTGACAGCGGGGCAGAGTGCAGTCGGCCTCTGCCCTCCCTTTGTCCCTTGTACAGAGCAGGAGGTCCTACAGGTTATACCAGCAGAAGAGCTGGCATCAGGGCAGAGTGCCGCTGGCCTCTGCCCCTCAAGTCCCCTCAGCGTGTTGCACCATCACCACAGCGAAATATCCAGGTGCCTGGTTAGACTTCCCCCCAAAGGGGAGATGTGTGACGAAGTGCCCTTCGCCACTTTGGCTTGGAGAGGACTGTTTGCCAGCCTCCTGCGCTGCGACTATGGCCCTGGTACATATTGCCCTTTGGAACCAGTGTTCGGCCATACCAGAGTGTATGTCACTCATTCTGGCCCTTTACATACAGGGGGGTCATTCGGTACTTGCCCTGTGTGAACCATGATACCCCAGATAGCTATGCCATGGAGCCCATTCCTATAATGAAAGACTATGGGAAAGACTTTTGCTACATGGCAATTAAACTGTGTGAAGAGGATCTGAGCGCTATTCGGTAGTTTTGTGCGCTCAGATCCCAGCTATCTGGGGATATGGGAAATGTGAGTAAATGTGAATTACAGTAATGCTGATGGGTTGTCCAACTAGAGAATTGACCAACAAATACTTTTGTCCGGACATCCCCAGGCCGATCCGTTGGGATCAGACCGTGTATGCCGGCTTATGGTCACGGGGGAGGTGTGTAGCGGAACCCATCACTGTTTTACCCTGTTTTATGATTATTATGGTTAAAATATAATCCTACTATATGTATGTTGGTTGATGCTCTGCAGAATATTGTTCCAGACATTTGCAGCTACTTGGCATGGGAGATAATCCTGTTACAGCGACTCCGCATAAGATAAAGGAAGTCTATTGTATACAGTGTTTTCATTCTCAGATAAGAACAAAGAAGTGTAATTGAATCAATGTCTGATTGTATCAAAGTTGCCAGGGAGGTGTGACCCACCTATTGTTTTCTTTATGTGTATTGTGCGGCCAAATATGGGCATGTGTATTACCTGTGGCCAAAGAGATGTATATATATTTCTGTAAAGGTAAATAAAGTCAGTATTCATTTGACTCCCAAATTGTGTGTCGTCCAATATGGGAGGTCGGGAATGGTGAAACTGTAGTGCCTCTTGGGTATTTTACCGTATACCAGCGGAGATATTGGACTGCGTGTTCCAGCTCTGTTACATGTACATATATAGATCTATCTATATATAGATATGCAGATCCCTATCCCTATCTCTGATCTTTCTCTACCTCCCTCCCCAGCAATTCCCACTCACCTCCTCTCCTTTTAACTGGTCAGATACCTGGGTCTTGCAAGACCTCGCAGTATTATCTCGTGATTTTGTGAGACCCAGGTATTAAAAAGCAAATAAAAGGAGCAGGAGAGGGGAACTACATAATCTGGGGGATAATAATATATATACTGAAAGAGTCTTATAAGGAAAATGGCCTGCTTATAATATACACTAGTAGGTGTCCACATTCATAGTCAGCAAGCATAATATTGGGTAAGGACGGGTTAGGATACACAGACACTCTCACACTGCATAATGCACGGACGCCTACATGCTCCAACGTGGGGACGCACGCAGCGTTGTACGCCTGACGCTTTTCAACGTCACTGGACGTCTTCCTCAAAGGCAAACGCGGGTTACCGATGGATCCGCCTATTTAAATGGTTCCCGTATCCATGGAAACCTAATACAACACACGTAGGTATAGAAAAGCCTGGAAAGCAGCCACATGCTCTACACATTATAGAAAAACAGAATCCTACATTTAAAAAAATGGCATCTTTTGAAAGATGCAATAACAGTTGATAAAGCTACTAAGGATAAAATGCAGTCCTACACTTGAGAGAAAGCATCCTATAAAGATTATAATAATAGTAAACAGAGACTAATGTGGATAGACAAATTCCTATAATAGAGAAATGACATCTTATATAAAAACCAATAACAATTGACAAGGCTGTCCGTATGGAGATGACAACAAGCATACATACATACTGGGTTTAACCCTTTAAATCCCCCTACTACAAGGAAATAAAATTAGAAATATAGAAATAATGCTAACTAAATAAATACAAGAATGGAAAGATAGAATCTTTCCAACAAGTTACAGGTTTAGATGGAGCCAATAGTAAAAGAGATTATTATGTCACCAAAAAAATGGACTTTAGATTTCAATCCCTTACGGGTTTGAATTATGAGAATATTGATAACTCAGTAAATATAATATTCTAGTCCATGCAAGTTCTATTATATGTATTAACACTTTGATTGCCGGGATCGATATAACACAGGAATTAAACATTAAAAAAAGTATTTTATATTGCAGATTTGCGAGGCTTGGGAATGTTGTGCTATTAATTTTTATACCTAACATCACTTTACCTTTGATATTAAGTACAGTAGCATGTTGATATGCATTTACAGTGCTACGGATAGGACTTTAACCCCCTGGCGCGTCCTCTCTAGTACACGTAGGCTTTTTGGCTCCATTTGCGGGTTATGGGTTTGAACGCCAGTGGATTCATAGCAATTTAATATCGATTTGCGAATGTAACATTTACGGGCTTGACAGATTAAAGGCTTTGCGGCAACGGAGGTTTGATCATTTGCGGGTAGCTATATGAGGCCAATTTAATAGCCGTAAGTCTAGCGGTTCCGTTACGGGCTACGGGTTTTCACATTGGGGGAATTTAATAGGGCTGCTTCTTTGACGTGTCCATAAACTTTGGTTCTGTTAAGTTTACATATACATACAGGATAACATGCTGTAAAATGTAATAACCTAAGGGGACCTCATTCACAGTAGTCATTATATGTGCTCTGCACCATCAGATAGAAGGTGGAAAAACATGTGGAAACATTTTTACCGTAACGTTTGCTTCTATAGACCTTCCACCCGCATGTTTTGGTGTGCCGCTTCACTTTAGATTATCAGCCTTATTAAATTGCGATTCAGTACATTTAAAAGGGCTCTATATAAGCACACAGCATATTTCGTTTATAGAAGTTTTTAGTTAGTGAGCTTCTATCCAAAAGCAAGGTCTTCACTAAACTAAAAACTTCTGTAAATAAAATATGCTGTGTGCTTAAATAGAGCCCTTAAAATGTACTGAATCGCAATTTAATAAGGCTATATGAGTTTAAATCCTCTCTCTTCCCTTTTTTGTTTTTACATTAATATTTTATAATAATAATTATTTTATAAGCATTACAACACCCATATGTCTCATACTATACTTTTCCAGATTATACATTTTTTCTCTTTTATCTTATAACCAAAATAAAATATTAAAACAAAGATATATATGATAGGATTTTAACCACATGTGCCATTTCATGATGTCTTCACTTAACAGCTAGGCTAAAGTCTTTACATGGTCTTGAAGTAGGTGAAAAGGAACAAGATATTGAATATACAGCTGACATTGTAAACCTTCCTTACACAAAATACCAGGGTAGAGAGAATTCCCTAAAGCAATTTACACTATAATTGGATAAACTAGGAGGTGGGGAAAAATAATAAACACTTTATTCCAAATATTTAGACAGAGGCACGACTAAAAGTGTCTAACAATACTTAAAAAAGGAAGGAAAACATTCCCTTATGAGTGACATATACAATAGGGCAAATGACCCAAAGCAGAGTTCTTCCCAACTGTAAGGACAGTTGTAATCAGTCACCCCAAACTGGCTGGTCCTTATATACAATATGCAATTGTTCTCAACGTTACAATACTTGAAGTTTGAGACAAAATACTGATGACTAAATAGTATTAAGTCATAAAAAAAGTATCTGGTAGTGGCCTCTATTGAAATAGGTGGCAAAAAAAAGGCAGGAGTTCAAGTGGCAAAATGGAATACCAAATAAAGTGATAGTGGAAAGTAAAAACGTCTACCTGGTAGTATAAATGTGTTTGTCATAAACCAGTACTGTATGTCATAAGTCTGATCGCTACCATGTCGTTGTGAAGGGGCTTGTGTACTTCATTGAAGCTGTGAGCTATACCATGTAGGGTCAGACAAAGTGTGGTCCACTGGAGAAGGAACTGGCAACCCACTCCAGTATCTTTGCCAAGAAAACCTTTATGAATAAGCATGACCAAGACATAATGATAGATGTGCCTGGCGTACTGTAGTCCATAGGGTCACGGAGAGTCGGACACGACTGAACAACTTAACAACAACAACAATGGCATAAGTGAAATGATGGCAATAGGACTAGAGATCCCTAATACTGACTTTGGTACAGATAGAGCCAATACTCTGTATCATTTGATACATTGCCACAACAAATTCAGCTAGTGATAGTTGTTTAAGCTGGATATCAAATATAAAGGTTTCATTTTTGCGAAACTATTTCTAAAGTACACGTTTAAGCATCAGACGCACCTAACCAGTGTTTCTGCGCTCTATGTCTTATCAAATGGAAGGATAGGCATTACCGCTTCTGTCCGAATATTTATTTGTTTCACTTGTATATGGTAACGTCAATACCTCAGAAAAGGAGCAAGTAGGAATAAATCCACCAGGAATGGCATATAATTGGAGTCATAATTAGGGTTGGTAAGCATCTGATCTATGTACTAGATGAATCGCCTATATTTCAGACAATAGTAACAACATGTAATAATTTTCAATGCTTGGCCTCTAACACTATTCAATCAGTATATTGATATCTGATGTTGGTTATGGATAAAAAACTCACAAACATTCTCTCAAAATGAATGTCACATGTAATCGTTTTAAATACGCGACTCTATCTGATGAAATAATGTATGACATAAAGTACATTACACAAGGAGTCAAAACACAGCATTAATTTATAAGTTGTGGCGCTGGGAAACCAGCATATATTAAATATAGTTACATAGTTACATAGTTACATAGATATAACATAATAAATATAACATCAAAAAGTTGTAGTTTAGGTAAATTTGTAAACTGTGAAAGATGCTGAGGAGACAACATAAACATAAATTAAAACAAGAATATTTGAGCCCAAAATTTAGACGACAAATGATATGGGTTACAACATATTGTATGCATGACATAGAAAGTGAGAAAACAAACACCGAAGTCACTGATATAATTGTGAACACTAATTAAATCTGAATGAAATGCTGAAGAACCAGTATGAACATAAATTGTAAAATGGGGATAATTTAAATCCAGCATTCAAATGTCAGAATGATATGGGTTTGGACATATTGTGTGCACATGATCGCTTTGGGTGTGGCATGCAGTGAGATGTGAAAGAAATTGATTTTAGCTCAAGTTGTCAACTGCCTCTCTAGTACATCCTCCTGGATGTCTGCCCGTCAACTCAAACTCAACATGTCTAAGACTGAACGCCTTATCTTTCCACCCTCTACTACAGCTTTCACTCCTCAAATCTCTCTCAGGGTTGACAATGCCATTATAATTATTATTATTATCTTTATTTGTAACACGTCAACATATTCCGTAGCGCTATACAGGAGTTGAGTACATGTCAAAGACAAAATAAACAGCTTATAAAGAATGGAGGGCCCTGTTTTTGAGCTTCAAATCAAATGCACATAGTGCTTGTTTCCAAGGCACCGACACAAGATTGAAAGCTCACAAACTTACGATCTAAAGGGATTAGGTGAGATACAAGAGGGTCACAAATGCAAGATGGCAATGTGAAATTAATTTGTTTAGTCAAGTGGAGGTGTCTGTGTGTTGTTCTGTAGGTTGTGGGTGTACGTGTTATTAAGCTGTGGAGTATGTCATTGTGCATATTAAGGCTGAAGGTGTATGGCAGGATTATAGTCTAACGGAGCGAGGCCAGGAGTTCCAGATTGTAGGGGCAGCCTGAGCAAAGTCTTGAAGGTGGGAGTGAGAGGAGGTGATAAAAGAGGAAAAAGAATGTCATTAGTAGAACGAAGGGGGCAGTTGGGAGAGTCTTTTGAAACAAGAGCAAAGATATAAGGGGGTGCACTGTTGTTGAGGGCTTTATATGTTAGGGTCATGATTTTAAATTTGCTTTTGGAGGCTATGGGAAGCCAGTGGAGTGATTGACAGAGATGAGCTGCAGATACTGAGCGTTTAGTATGGAAGATGAGTCTAGCGGAGGTGTTTAGTATGGATTGTAGTGGAGACAGAAGAGAGATAGAGAGGCCAGGAAGTAGTTAATTGCAGTAGTTGAGTTGAGATATGATGAGAGTGTGTATTAGAATTTTAGCTGTGTCTTCTGTAAGATAGTGACACATTTTGATGATGTTTTTTATGTGAAACTGACAATTCTGTTAACGATTGTATGTGAGGAATAAAAGAGGGTAAGGTCCAGTAGAACCCGAAGACAATGGGCCTGGGAGGTGGGAGTGATCATGACATTGTCAACAGTGAGAGATAAAGCTGTAGTAGAGGGTGGAAAGATAATGAGTTCAGTCTTACAGCCCTATTAAATTCACCCAACGTGAAAACCTGCTAGACATACGGCTATTAAATTGGCCTCGTACAGCTACCAACAAACGTTCTGCGGTTTACAGGCAGAAAAACCCTATGGGCAGTCAAAATCTGAACTCCGTTGACGCAAAGCTTTTGATCTGTCAATCCGTAAATGTTATGTTCGCAAATCGCTATTAAATTGCTACGAATCCACTGGTGTTCAAACCCGTAACCAGCAAATGGAGCCATGGAGCCAAAGAGCCTATGGGAGCAAAAATAGAAGAGATAAGAGGCTCGCCATGAGTGCCGATGAAGCTCATTGGGAACCACGCGATGAGCCCCAAAGGCGCTCAGCGTGAGGCTCGCAATGAGCGCAGAAGACGCTCAGCGCGAGGCTCGCAATGAGCGCAGAAGGTCCTCACAGTACAAAAAGGTTTACATTGTGCGTCAAATAGCATTCCCATGGCTTCAAATTTTATTGCCCCGTCATTTTTGACAGGCAAGTCTCTAGTAGAATATAATTGAAATCAACTGTGATTTGATTTGGTTTGGTAAGCATCTGATCTAATTACTAGACGAATCACCAATATTTTAGAAAATAATAACCACATATATTAATTTGTAATGCTTGACCTCAAACACTACAGGTATCCAATCAGTTTATTGATGTCTGATGTTGGTTAAGGATAGAAACTCACAGTTCTCACAAAGCTTTAAGCATAGCACATAATCCATCCTGTGCAATGCTTAAAGCTGTGTAATACAGTAAGCATGTGCCTAAAAAGTGCCATGTATAAAGTGTTTTTTGGATTAATAGAGTGAGAGTGCATTGTTGTCTATTTTGCATGTCCCGCCAAGTTTCTCACAGTGCAGTGCAACAACTGTATTTCTGAGAAACTTGAGCAGGAAATAAGTTTATTAACATATTTTTTAGAAGAGAATCACAAATGTACTATTCATTGTCTGTACGGTGGAAGGCTTCTATCACTCTTTAGCCCACCATAAGTTTAATGATATATACATATATATATATTGTATGATATAAACATACAGTGGATATAAAAAGTTTACACACCCCTGTTAGAATGTCAGGTTTCTGTGCTGCAAAAAAATGAGACAAAGGTGAATAATTTTAGAACTTTTTCCACGTTCAATGTCACCTATAAACTGTACAACTCAATTGAAAAACAAACTAAAATCTTTTAGGTGGAGGAAAGAAAAAAAAAAAGAAAAAGAATGTGGTTGCATAAGTCTGCACACCCTCTTATAACTGGGGATGTAGCCGTGTTCAGTATTAAGCAATCACATTTCAAATCGTGTTAAATAGGAGTCAGCATACACCTGCCATCATTTAAAGTGCCTCTGATTAACCCCAAATAAAGTTTGGCTGCTCTAGTTGGTCTTTCCTGAAATTTTCTTAGTTGCATCCCACAGCTTCCAAAGCATCTGAGGGATATCATTGTTAAAAGGTATCAGTCAGGAGAAGGGTACAAAAGAATTTCCAAGGCATTAGATATACCATGGAACACAGTGAAGACAGTCATCATCATCAAGTGGAGAAAATATGGCACAACAGTGACATTACCAAGAACTGGAGCTCCCTCCAAAATTGATGAAAAGACGAGAAGAAAACTGGTCTGGGAGGCTACCAAGCAACATTGAAGGAGATGCAGGAATATCTGGCAAGTACTGGCTGTGTGGTACATGTGACAACAATCTCCCGTATTCTTCATATATCTGGGCTATGGGGTAGAGTGGCAAGACGAAAGCCTTTTCTTACGAAGAAAAACATCCAAGCCAAGCTACATTTTGCAAAAACACACCTGAAGTCTCCCAAAAGCATGTGGGAAAAAGTGTTATGGTCTGATGAAACCAAGGTTGAACTTTTTGGCCATAATTCCAAAAGATATGTTTGGCGCAAAAACAACACTGCACATCACCAAAAGAACACCATACCCACAGAGAAGCATGGTGGTGGCTGTTTTTCTTCAGCTGGAACTGGGGCCTTAGTTAAGATAGAGGGAATTATGAACAGTTCCAAATACCAGTCAATATTGGCACAAAACCTTCAGGCTAGAAAGCTGAACATGAAGAGGAAATTCCTCTTTCAGCATGACAATGACCCAAAGCATACATCCAAATCAACAAAGGAATGGCTTCACCAGAAGAAGATTAAAGTTTTGGAATGGCCCAGCCAGAGCCCAGACCTGAATCCGACTGAAAATCTGTCAGGTGATCTGAAGAGGGCTGTGCACAGGAGATGCCCTCGCAATCTGACAGATTTGGAGTGTTTTTGCAAAGAAGAGTGGGCAAATCTTGCCAAGTCAAAATGTGCTATGCTGATAGACTCATACCCAAAAAGACTGAGTGCTGTAATAAAATCAAAAGGTGCTTCAACAAAGTATTAGTTTAAGAGTGTGCATACTTATGCATTCATATTATTTTATTTTTATATTTTTTCTTCCCTCTACCTAAAAGATTTCAGTTTGTTTTTCAATTGAGTTGTACAATTTATAGGTCACATTAAAGGTGGAAAAAGTTCTGAAATGATTTATCTTTGTCTCATTTTTTTACAGCACAGAAACCTGACATTTTAACAGGGGTGTGTAAACTTTTTATATCCACTGTATATATATATTGTTGTTTTTTTAAATATATTTATATTGTCATACCTTATTCTTTTAGGGGGCTTAGCTGTACCGATCCTACCCTTCGGCATATGTAGGTTCTGAAACCCCCAAGTCAGCGTAGAAGATTTAGCAGCATACACCTTTTACCCTTGACAAAAGAGCACACTTTAGATATGTGTCCCCACAGAGGGTATGAAAATGTATTTCTTGGACACCTTTTTATACATCTCTGAGCTACACATTTTATGTTACACATTTATCACAAAACCAATATTACTCAAACTGGGGGATTTTGGGGCTCCAGTAGATCTGCTCCTAACAATGGGTAGCCTACATGACTCTATTATCTAGCCTAGTAAGAGTGTGTGACAATACTGGGTTGGCTAAGACCCACAGTGGTCTGCTTATCTTGAATCAGGGCTTGGGTATTATTTCCCTGGGAAGTGTGACCCCTTCCCTTGGAATATAAAAACAATACAACATAGTGATAATAGCTTTTTACTGATAACATAGTTGTAGCTATAATAATAGCTGGCCAGTCCTTGTAAGAGGTATGGATGCCTCCGATCGTTGGCAACCCTGAGGCAAATCAATGCATCTTTCACACACACACACACACACATATATATATATGTATATATTATATGATATAAAATATATTAGAAATATATTCTTTACTTAAAAAGTGTCAACATTTTCCATAGTGCTATTTCCAGTGGTACAGTAAAGTGGAGTAGGAACAAACAACAAAGGTAGAACAAATTATAAGGTATATAGAAATACAAAGACAATACAATATAATAAGGCAGCAGACAATTTGGTGAGTTCTCTATATATGAATTTGTTCGGCTAATACTGATCCTTATTTAGATGCAACCAAATGGCTTACCAACTCTATAAGACAGGGCCCTCCTTGCTTTGCTATATGTTAATTTGTATTTATCTTTGTCTGAACTTAATTTAAGTACAGCGCTACGGAATATGTCGGCGCATTATAAATGAACTATAATAATAATAATATATCCTATAAGTATGGGGCTTAGAGCTCCATTCTGTTAGTTAGTTTAAAGCTACACCTATTGGTCACTAGAAACATCACATTATATGAAATATAACTTTTATTACCTTTATCTGAAAATACACCCAAAAGTTTTCTTCAAAGATTAAAATATGAAACCTATTAACATTTCGATTATCCAAGTGTTAGTTAAAGGTATATCTAAGTTTTCTGGATTATGAATGTATCTAATAGAGGAAAATCAGTAGTGTATGCAAACATTTTTGCATGAAAAGATTTCCGAAATAATAATCTAAAAATGTACCTTGAACACATACCCTGGGATACCCGGTAACAAACTTGTTTACTAAACTTTGTGGGGATCTTTTACTGCCGTGTAAGATTATATGCTTGTTATATGATAATGAGGTTAAATTAACGCAAAAAACAAAATATATGCGATTGTAGGAGGAAGATCTGTGAAACAATCTTAGCGAACAAATGTGGGGGAATATTTGGTGAAACCTGACTAGAGGATCCCTAAATTATAGCATACTTGAAACATCCATAAAAGTTATGCATAGAACTTATCTTGCACCTGATGAACTTTGCAAATGGGGACTCAAGATGCTAACTGCTTTGGAGATTGTGGTAACATGGGCTCATTTATTCACACACGGTGGATATGCCCTAAAGTACATTTTTTATGGGAGGAAGTCTTCTCATTAGCCTCAAAAGTCTTTAGCTCACAAATCAATGTAAGCATTGAAGTGAACTTTTTAGGCTTCCCAGTCCCAATCCTATCCTTACATCAAAACCAACTTCTACAGTTCTTAATGCTGGCTGCTAAGAGCCATATTGCTCATTAACGAGCGATTAAGCCACTTGCTGGAGGACACAATCCCCAAATTCTTAAGACATTTGATCACCTTGGATAGCCATGCCTGATAGCATACCAACAGGGTAAAATACAATCTGTTATTCCCCATACACATTCTGGAAACCGGGCTCAATGAAAAGGTGGTTACTTTCTCCCTGCATCTGAGCTGCTCCTATGAGGGATTCCTGGAGATGGCTTTGGTTAATAAATTACCATGATGATATCTCCATTTTCATGATTTTAAAGATCAATATATACAGACTCCCCGTGAGCCTGACTGAGACATCTGACATGATGTACTACCTATTCCTCTCATATTAATGATTGTGTCATTATATATGTTACCTTGCATGTTGTCACGTGATATACCAATGCCTAATAAAAATTATTTGTCAAAAAACAAACAAAACGTACCTTGAAGTTTGCAAAATGACAGTTTACAATTAGACTAAACACCCCATTGAAGCCCAGGCTAAATAAGTACTAAATGCACAATTTGTTTTGGCCAATCAGGAGGAGACTCAATTTTCTCTATGGTTCCTGTTTGTGCTGCAAAGCAGTCTGGGATATGTAGTGTATATGTGCTGACCTGTGGTGAAGGACAGGGCAGCAAAGACAGAGAGCAGACACTTAACCTGAAAGCACATGCCAGCAGAGACTTCAGGGCTCATATCGGTGCTCTCCTATTGGCTGAGGAAGGCAGAGAAGGTATGTAATGAGTTAAAAATTGCTCCCCTAATGCTGCATGCTGAATGGGGAGATCAGGAGCTTGTGTAAACACCCCATGTGATTTTAGATATTAATATAAATAAAACGTTTTCTGAAATGTGCTGCATACATAAAGGATGGGTTTCCTGGAAGGACTGCAGAATTGTATTAATCGATGAAACTTAGATATGCCTTTAATATAACAGCAATAGTTTAGTATATAATAGTAACTGCTGTGAATTTTAAATTAAATTGTCACCATAATAATGCTGAGACTTACATTCTCAGACTTAATTATACATAACTCTATTCACTCAACAAATGTGTAATGCAAAGAAAGTGATATAGTAAATACCGTATATTGTTACAATACAACATTATAATTTGTTTTTAGTATGTGGTTTTTAATCAGCAATACTGGTTGTTACTAACGCTTGCGGGCTGGCAAGGAGCGCCAAAGGTGCTCCTTGCGCTGGTGGAGATGAGCGCCATAGGCGCTCATCCCTACGACCCCGTACAACTTAGGCAGCGAGCGCCAAAGGCGCTCCCTGCACTGGTGGAGTGCATAGGCGCTCATCCCTACGACCCGCAGAACTACACATCAACACAAAACTCAATTACACAATTCAGAATGCGAGACCCGTAGTTTGAAAAAATCGCCTTAAAAAATTACGTCCGGTAACACTTGCAACAAGGAAAGGGAGACTTACAAAAAAAAAAAAAGATAATGGCTGAACTGTTCACATGCATAAACAACAATAACACCACCAAAATTAACAAAAATACAAAAAACATCACTCACAGCACGGGGAGACAGACACGACGTCTGGGAGTCAGGTTGCATGACAATTGAACCACAATTTGCTGAGTTTCCACACACGAAAATCGCCTAAGCGACAAAAAAATGGCAGACGAAAAAATACTATAAAATACACTATTAGGGAGGACGCAAAATGCTCCACACCTGCGTAACACATACACAATCGCCACCATTTTACAACACTAACTTGCAACTAATAACATTACCATTCCAAAATGCAGAATTACACACCTAAACAAACGCTTTGCACTCGCGCACGCAGCCTACTTATACTACACAGGCTATACGACCAATAAACACCCAATAAAAAACGCCAGACACATAAGACTTTTACACAAGCACGTACAAGGCATAAAATACACTATTAGGGAGGACGCAAAATGTTCCACACCTGCGTAACACATACTTGCAACTAATAACATTACCATTACAAACTGCAGAATTACACATCTAAACAAATGGTTTCCACTCGCACACGCAGCCTACTTACACTACACACTTCACACATTGCTGGCACTTACACCCAGTGGCGTAGCTAAGGGGGGGCGAGGGGGGCGGACCGCCCTGGGTGACAGCATATGGAGGGTGACACTATGTCACCTCCAACAAAATCTTCCCCTTCCTCTGCCTCCCTTGTCTCCTTTCCCCCCTCCTCTCCCTCCCCTGTGTCTTGTACCTGGATGCAACCCTGCCAGCAGTGCCGCACTCACACTCGGCCGGAACTACTTTCTGGATCAAGCCTTGCATTGCGCATGCGCATCCCGCCTGCACGATTCGCGGCTTGATCCAGGAAGTAGTTCTGGCTGGAGGACGGTCGGCGCAGAGGAGAAGACAGTGAGTGCGGCGCTGCTGGCAGGATTGGAACCAGGTAGTGGGGCAGGGGGAGCATTAGTGGTGCAGGGGGAGCATCAGTGTGGCAGGGGGAGCAGTGTGGGCCTCTGAAAGGAGGAGGAAGGGGACAGACATGGGAGGCATTGAAGCCTCTCCCATAAGCCTTGCGATGTCTAAGTGCCGCTAGCCTCGCAGTCGCAGGTCACTGGGGTGACATTTGAACGGACCGCCCCGGGTGACGTTTACTCTAGCTACGCCACTGCTTACACCTTAGCTCAGCAAGAGTGCAATAAAAAACGCCAGACACATAACACAAGCACGTACATGGTATAAAATACACTATTAGGGAGGACGCAAAATGTTCCACACCTGCGTAACACATACTTGCAACTAATAACATTACCATTACAAACTGCAGAATTACACATCTAAACAAATGGTTTACCCTCGCGCACGCAGCCTATTTACACTACACACTTCACACATTGCTGACACCTTAGCTCGGCAAGAGTGCAAATGTACATTGTATGCTGCAGGAACATCAAAAAAGTTTGTTAGCTATTCGGGATATTGCTTGATGCATATATTAATTACAAATAGGTAAAGTATATAAATTTATGATTTTATTAATTCATTAATTATCACTAAAATATACATATAGAGGGGGAAAAAAAGGACCAGGCGATAGGAACGTAATAAACGCTGAAGGCATTCAGTGCGCGGCTCACAATGAGTGCGGAGGGCGCTCAGAGGAGCAAAAGTACACCAGGGGAGAGGCTCGCAATGAGCGCCAAAGGCACTCAGCGTGGCCCTTTCAATGAACGCCGAAGGGGCTCAGATAACAAAAAAAACACCAACCGAGAGGCTCGCTATAAGCCCCGAAGGCGCTCATTACGAGCCACTCAGTGAGTGCCAAAGGGGGTCAGTTTGAGGCTCGCAATGAGCACCGAGGGTACTCAGACAGCTAAAAGACTTACTTTGCATGATTTGAGGCTAGGAAGGAGGTTCACCTTCCAGCAGGACAGTGACCCCAAACACACTGCTAAAGCAACACTTGAGTGTTTTAAGGGGAAACATGTAAATGTGTTGGAATGGCCTAGTCAAAGCCCAGACCTCAATCCAATAGAGACTTAAAGATTGCTGTTCACAAGCGCAAACCATCCAACTTGAAGGAGCTGGAGCAGTTTTGCAAGGAGGAATGGGCAAAAATCCCAGTGGTAAGAGGTGGCAAGCTCCGAGAGACTTATCCAAAGTTACTTGGAGCTGTAATTGCCGCAAAAGGTGGGTCTACAAAGTATTGATTTTAGGGGTGAATAGTTATGCACATTGACTTTTTCTGTTATTTTGTCCTATTTGTTGTTTGCTTCTCAATAAAAAAAAAAAGAAACATCTTTAAAGTTGTGGGCATGTTTGGTAAATTAAATGATGCAAATCCTCAAACAATCCATGTTAATTCCAGGTCGTGAGGCAACAAAACACGAATACTGTAACTCGCATGTAATAGAATATCATATTTACAGCTTTATTAATATTGCATTATATCTGGCCTGTGGGTCCGATCGCAAACTGGAATTGAAGCACGTAGGACTTTGAAATCTACCCTCCCCTTTTTCAGTGACGAAACGCTAACAATGTCTTCTTCTATTGGCTCCATCTGAAACCGTAACTGCGTAATTGCTTAATTGTTTGCATTTGAGCACGCAACACCCGATGACCGCAAACTGGTTTATGATTGACGGTTATATCAGACAATCAGAACGCGCAAATGATTTCAGCAAATCACAATGGGATACACCACTGTATTACATTCTAATTGGCTGAAATCTGATTGACAGCAATTTCAGCCAATCAGAGGGCACAATTTGTTTTTTTTATATCGGAGCATGTGCAGGAACCTCCATTTGCTGCAGGGAGCTCCTCAGGGGAGGAGCACCGTTAGTAGTTTTTTTTTTGGGGGGGGGAGCATGCCTGGGCCAGAGGACTGAAGACCGGGGGTTCACTGGACACCGCTGGAGGGTTCATTTTAGCCAGGTAAGTAGACTATTAACACTCTTTTTTATTACAGGTTGTCAGTATATGTTTATTTACTGAAATGTTTCTTTTGTTTTTAGGTATTACAGGACATCGGGACATTGCTGGAGGGGCCTTTCCTGGCATAGAAGACCAGGATATCGCTGGACACCGCTGGAGGGGCATTTTTGCCAGATCAGTGGACTAATTAACCCATTCCTTTTAACAGGTTGTAAGTTTCTTTCTTATTTTGACAGTGTTTTTTTTATGTGTAATCTTTTTTATTTTATGTGTAATTTTATTTTTGATTTTCTGTAATGCTTTTTCATTTTCTGTAATTAGTCGTTTGTTATTTTTTGTAATTAGTGTTTTTTTTAATGTAATGTGCGTGTTTTATTTTCTGTACTTAGTGGGGTGTTGGGGAGTTTAATAGGGGGTTAGCTGGCTAGTGTAGGGTTAATAGGATAGGGTAGAGGGGGGATAATAGGATAGGGCAGAAAGGAATAATAGGATAGGGGTTTACTGGGTCCAGTTAGGGTTAACTAGGTCCAGTTAGGGTTAAATAGGTCCAGTTAGGGTTAAATAGGTCCAGTTAAGGCTAAAAAGGTACAGTTAGGGTTAAATAGTACTAGACAGGGATAACTAGATAGGGTTAAGTGGTTAGTGATAGGGTTAATTAGGTATGGTGAGGGTTAAACAAGGGTTAATTAGTTAGAGGGCTTTAACTACTTAGGTTAATTAATTGGTAGTTATTAGTTAGATGGGGGTTAATTTAGATGTATTAGTTTATTGGGGTGGCTAATAGTGTAATGTAGGCTAGTGCTTAGACCGAGTGTCATGAGGGTCCTGGAGGACCCTCATGGCACTTACAATGTTCTTGTCCCATAAGGGTCTGTATAGACCCTTATGGGACTGATGGGGTTAATTAGAGGCTCATGGAGTCTGTACAGAGCCCCATGAGTGATGGGGTTAATTAGAATAGCAGCGCGGGTCCTTTAAGGATCTTTAAGGTCCTTTAAGCTCATTGTGAATTACAATATAAGGGATAAAATGTACGTATAACTATTACACTTATTTATGAAACTCCAATATTTTCTGTAGCACTATTTACAAGTAAAAAAAAAAAATACAGAGGGTACAATTAACAATTACAAAGATATATACAAATGCCAAGGTAAACAGAAATACAAATGCAGATACAATACAAACATGATACAAATGGGTAAGCAAAAATCTCTGTGTCACAGAGTTGAAGTTCTTGCTCCGAAAAGCTTACATTCTAGAAGGTAAGGGTATTGTGTGAGGCAGGGGGGTGACAGATGCAAGTTAAATCATTTATCTAAAACAAACAATTATTAAGGATTATTTGTAATAGTTTATTGCAATCTGGCTGAGAAGTGCATCTCCATATTTACTATGCACAATTTACTATGATTACCTCATCTAAGCCACTTGAGATGCTTATTAAGTTACCCATCTGATTGGATAGCAGCATTTTGAATACATTAATTCCCTTTTGGTAAAGGTATTCTTTAAAATAATTATGTAACAAAACGTTTTGTTACATAATTATTTTAAAGAATACCTTTACCAAAAGGGATCTTATGGGCCTAATATACTTTGTTATGTCTCCACACGTTTCGTGCAGCTCTGAAATAAAATCAAACCTTTATAAAGTAAGGCTGGGCGGATTGAAGCCCACGCCTGTACAATACATAGCCGGAGAGAAGCATTACATTCATGTCAAGACTGGCATAAATTAGGAATAAAGCTTTTCTTGTTGTAAATTGCTTATGATAGAATCATGAACAATTAGCAATACTTCCCTCCATCAGAGCCTTCTCTAGTGAGTCCTGTCTTCTAATAATATGCAAAAACAGAGGAGATTAATCAGATAACGAACAATATTGAATTAGGCTTGTTCACTTTAAGAGCAAATATAAAATCATTAGAATTAAAAGTGCAACATTCTCAAGTTTGCACATCGCCATAATAAAATACTTTATTTCATGTTTAATTTCCGTCCAAAGTCCTACGGGCTTGAATGACCTCCAAGCCCATAGGACTTCAATGATATATGGAGGTTGGATTCCAAAGTTCTATGGGATTAGGGGTTGAAGCCCGTAGGACTTAGGACGTAAATTAAACATGAAATAAAGTATTTTATTTTGTTGATGTGCGAGCGTGAGTATGTTGTGCGTTTAAGTCTATTGTCACCCATTGTGTTCCCCATCATTTACAGTGCTGGATTGACTTTATATTTGCTTTTAAAGTGCTCTGATTTCTCATTAAGCCCTTTGCGAAACCTCCTTGGTACCAGTAACCTGTGGTTCGAGTTTAGCCATTTGCGGGCTTGGCGGAGGGGAAATCAGAGCAATTGAATATCGATTTGCGATTTTAGCGATCGCAACTCTTGCAGACGTGAAAGATCAAAGGCTTTGAGGGAAGTAACTTGCGATTTGACAAATCGCTATATATCGCAGCACATAACTCGATCGGAGTCCGCAAACGGAAAGGCAATTTAATAGCAAAGTAAACTGCGACGTCTACTTGCCCGGATCGCAAAAACGGAGCAATTGAATGTGAATTTTGTGGCGCTTATATATATATATATATATTTTTGGTCTTTTCTTTAACTAATATTTTATTCACATCTCTCAGCTACCATTGACTTGCTTGCTCTCCATAACTGATCTGTTTATTTTCAACAAGAGGGGGCTGTACAGGGTTATTTTTCTATTATAAACACGGCAATAAGAACTACCATATTTTAATAAAACAATTAAATGTCCCTCTGCATTTAGGGTCCCCTCCAACTTGTAAAAGCAGATAAACAGAAGGAAACATGGTGGATTTCACTACAAAATATCTGTAAAAGATTGCACACCCCAGTCCTAAATTGGGTATGTTTTTGTTTGTAAGAGCAGAGGCTATAGCTCATAGCATATTAGAGCCTCATTCAATTGCGATTTGGCCAATTGAATAGGGCTCTATATAAGCACAGAGCATATTTTTTTACAGAAGTTTTCAGATAGTGAAGACCTTGCTTTTGGATAGAAGATCACTAACTTCTGTAAAAATATATGCTCTGTGCTTATATAGAGCCCTATTTAATTGGCCAAATCGCAATTGAACGAGGCTCTTAGTTCTTAAACAAAGTGGATCAACAAGACCCAAGAGTTCCTCCATCACCCTCAGCAATTATTAAGCACTATTCCTATACAAATAAACAGACAAGAACCAAAAAGCCTATCTAGGGTTAAACTCATTAATTTGGATTTGTGTGTTTTAAAAAAAATGTTTATATGCATTCTATTAATTTGACCTAAGCAAGGCCCAGTTGGTTATACATAATTACCTATTAAATATAATGATTAGACACAGACCACTTCTTGGGAGTAAAACTGGCCACAGCGTTTATTGGTAAACACAAATAGGTGTATATATATACATAACCATAACACCAATACATGAACATGACCACGTGAAGGGAGGAGCCTAGCCAGAGACAGTACGCCCTACGCCCTGAAGCCTCGTCCAGGGCCTAACGTGTTGTAACATCCGTACCACCGTAGGGTAGGATCTTACCCATTTTACCACTGTCCCGGCGACTCCCCTCACCACCCACCGCTGTGACAACAACAAAACATGATATGAAACATAAGAACAATAACCATAAATGTATACAGGTGCTGAAGACATTAAGCACGATAATCCTTACAACTAGACCAAATACCTCCTAGGTTTATTTAACATTTTAAATTTTAAGGGTTTACAAGAAAAACATGTACATAACTCTTAATAATATAATTTAGGGGTGGGTGGGTATTTATCCTCACCTCATGGCTAGCTGGGAGCCTAATGGCAGAAATGGTGCCAAACAGCCTATAAATGGCTACACCACTTCCCAACTAGCCACTCCTACCTAGCCGCTCCTGCCAGGTCAAGTGGTCCCTCCTGCCATCACAAGGAGGCCAGGTGTGGCCCTCCGGTCTTTCATAAGAATTCATTAGTGCCAATAAGTAATATTTGCTGAATATGTAGCAATAGTAAGAGTGATTTGAAGTGTGTATAAATGTACAAATTGGGCAACTGAATTGGGCCAAAAGTTTTTTTTCTTGCTGGCTGTGGGCCTCATCCAAATGCGATTTGGCCAATTGAATAGAGCTCTATATAAGCACACAGCATGTTTGTTTACAGAAGTTTTTAGTTAGTGAAGATTACCAGAATGCAGTGCAATAACAGGGTTTCTTGGAATTCTGAACGGGTATCACCTTTTTTAACGTACCGTATATACTCGAGTATAAGCCGACCCGAGTATAAGCCGAGGCACCCATTTTACCACAAAATACTGGGTAAAATGAGTAACTCGAGTATAAGCCGAGGGTGGGAAATGTGCTGCCCCCTGTGTCCCTCTTTTGTCCTCTGTGTCCCCCTCTCTCTCCGTGTCTCTTCTCTCCTCTCCCTTCCCTGTGTCTCTTCCAACCTCTCCCTTCCCTGTGTCTCTTCCCCCACCCTTATCACCCTCCTCAACCCCACTCCTCAAAACCTCCCTCCTCATCCTCAACCTCCCTCCTCATCCTCAACCTCCCTCCTCAACCCCCATCTTCATCCTCTCTCCTCAAACCCTCATCCTTAACCCCCCTCCTCAACCTCAACCCCCCTCCTCATCCTCAACCCCCCTCCTCATCCTCAACCTCCCTCCTCATCCTCAACCCCTTCCTCAACCTCCCTCCTCAACCCACACATCCTCAACCCCGTCCTCAACCCCCCATCCTCATCCTCCTTCCTCAACCCCCCCCATCCTCAACCCCAACCCCCCCTCCTCAACCCCCCCATCCTCATCCTCTCTCCTCAACCCCCCATTCTTAACCCCCTCCTCATCCTCAACCTCCCTCCTCAACCCCCCTCCTCAACCCCCCATCCTCATCCTCTCTCCTCAACCCCTCAACCTCCCTCCTCATCCTCAACCCTCATCCTCTCTCTTCAACCCCATCCTCAACCTCAACCCCCCTCCTCAACTCCTCCTCCTCATCCTCAACCTCCCACCTCAACCCCCATCCTCAACCCCTTCCTCAACCTCCCTCCTCAACCCCCCATCCTCAACCCCAACCCACCTCCTCAACCTCAACCCCCCTCAATCCCCCTCAACCCCACCCCCCTCCTCAACCTAAACCCCCTCAACCCCCCTCCTCCACCTAAACCCCCCTCAACCCCCCTCCTCCACCTAAACCCCCCTCAATCCCCCTCCTCCACCTAAACCCCCCTAAATACCTCCCCTCTCTCCCCTCACTTACCTGCTTGTGCTCCGACCTCCGCTCCTTGACCCGTCCTGTGACGTCACATGTGCGCCACGTCAATAGTATATACAGGGGTCCGGCACTGGAGCACAAGCAGGTAAGTGAGGGGAGAGGGGGAGGTATTTAGGGGTGTTTAGGTGGAGGAGGGGGGTTGGGGTTGAGGGGGATTGAGGGGGGTTGAGGTTGTGGAGGGCGAGGGAAAGAGACACGGGGGGTAGAGAGACACCCGGGGGGGTTAGAGACACACGGGGTGGGGTTAGAGAGACACGGGGGGAAGAGTGACTCGAGTATAAGCCGAGGGGGCCCTTTTTTGCCTTAAAAAAAGGGCTGAAAAATTGGCTTATACTCGAGTATATACAGTACTTTAGATGTTCAAATATACATGTGTATGTGAGTTATATAAATATAAATGCATAAATATATATAAACATATATATATATATGTATATATATATATATATATATATATATATATATATATATATATATATATGTGTGTGTGTGGCAATGAGGGGGGGGGCTAGATAGGGGTCCAATGCACAAAAAACTGGCCTACCACCCCATTCCCACCCCCATTGGGGTACATTTTTTTACACTGGGGACCTTCATTCATTAATTCCGCCACAGAGTATCACATATATAGTTGTGAGCGTACGAGTTGTTGCTAACGCTTGCGGACTCGCAACGCAAAAACCATACGAGACACGTTACCACACATTACGACCTCGCAAAAATCGTCCGCAACTCGCGAACAGCACAAAATTAAAAACACAATAAATACACACACCACATACATAAAAAGATTACCTACAGCAAGAGGAAGCATCCAGGACCTCAAAAAAACAACTTACACTTTCAGTTAACTAAAAATAAAAGAGTTTAGACACTAAAAAAATCGCTAAGCGAGAGAAAAAATGGCCGCCGAACAAAACGAAAACGAGGCTACAGCACTCTAAACACGAAAAGCACCACAAGAAACTCGCAAAACACCACAAACGACCTACGGATATTCCGCTAAGACGCATACCACACATTACCCGCCATTTTACGCTAATGCGGAAGTACACAACTACGCTAACGGTTTCGGCTCACGCACGCACACTATTACACTGCACACATTCATCACGCTTACACAGCAGCTCCACGCCACTAATGCTGCAGCAACATCAAAACACATTGCCAGCTCTTCAACACAATGCTTTAAAATAGGTAAAGTATATTCATTTATTAATGTATTACATATTTCAGTAGTAGACACAAAACACCATTAGCTACCTTAAAAATTCATTGCCGGGGGGGCGGAGCTGACGTCTGAGGAAGCCAGACGTGTTTTCCTGAGCTCCGTGCTGAGCTCCGTTTAGGGCCTGTTATTTTGCCCTGGAGCGGCTTCTTGGGCCCTTCTCACCTCCAAGGGCACTACTGGGGGTTGCCCCCATCCCCCGGGGGGAGACTGGGAGCTATCTGGGTGGCCCAGCAGCACAAGAGACCTCCGTTCGCGGGGCGCCGTCTGAGGCCCCAGAAGACATCGGGGCTCTCCTTTTCAGCTCCTGGGCTGGTGCTGGAGTGGATCCCGGTGGCGGCTGGATCCGGCCGGGATCCCAGAGTGACCTCTCTGGCCAGAGTGAGGCCGCCGAAGACGGGGCAGAAAAGCCCGCGAAATGCGGCCGCCATCTTGCGGGGCCGCCATCTTAGAACGTTGCAGGTAGGGGGGACATTCCCCGGAGGGTTGTGACTCCCCAGGGGGGCCCCAGGAGCATTACTACCATCCCCAAATGAGGGAGCAGTGTCCCCACAGCTAGTAGTGGGTGTTTAGCTTTCACCACAAAGAACTGTGGCTGCATTTAATATCAGAGGCATAGTGGGGCAGGAGGAGGAAGTTGCCTGCATCTCTCCCAGTTTGCAAGGCACACAAGGATCTACTTACTGTTATATCCCCGCGCAATCCTGGGATCTGGAGTTAAGGTGGTGTGAGTCAACTCTTTAAGCTACCCATGCAGGACTGAGATTTTGATATAGAGACTTACCTCGCAGCATTGCCAGAGACTGAATTGCATATTATTTTGGAGCCTTGTGGGGGTACCTGGCTTCAGAAACTGACACTCTCTTAAAGGCACTTTTTTGGATCATTTCTGCATCTAACAAAGATACTGTGCCTACCTAGACTTGAAACCTGTGCTTTCACTGTCAGTTGCATGGTCTGTGTCAATTTCTTACAACATCAGCACACATGCTGCCACCCTGTGGACGTTTACAATACTGCAGATCATCATTGGCCTTATGCGAATAATGTAAGAGTGGAAGTCTCCCTGCCATTCATTGCTGCTTACTGTCTGTACTGATCTATTCTACGGCTAAGTTCTACTTAACGGGGCTCCTGTCAACGAAAGCAGACAGATTATCTGAAGAGGGTACAATTGTTTGTGCCACTCGTCTACCAAAGGATCACTCTTTGTTTGGCCGGATTTCCAAAGGCCTCCCCAGAGCTCCGGCTGGGGACTACACTCTAATTATGGAATAAAGAGACGAATGGGGAATTGGCCTGGCAGCACAGCTATCACCTACCTCAACTCAGCTTTATAATCTGGACAAACTCTACAATTTTGGCCAGCGGTCTCTCACTCAGACCACTTGGGGCATAGCTTCCCCTTATCCTATACCGAGCTGTTTTCATAACGGACTCTTTGCTGACTTTTGCGGCCCGTACTCCAACATGCCGAAACCCAAAAGAACTGCTTCTGTGAAGGGCATAAGGGAGCACTTTACACCTAAAACTCCCAGATGCTCCCCCCCTGCGGAGTCCGCCTCAGAGCATTCGGATGGCTCAGACAGGGAAGGTACTCCTGACACCCCTAGCCGATATATGGACCTTTCGGCCAGGTCAGTGGCTACTATTGAACGGCTCCTGGCAAAAGCTATTGATCCTCTAAGACAAGACTTGAAGGACCTGGGACAACGCACTCAAATATTGGAGGACTCGTCGGATCGGATGGCCGAGGCGCAAGAAAGAGACCGATCCTCTATTGCTCAAAACTCCATTCACATCTCTGACCTCACGGATAAGATAGAGGATCTGGAGAACCGGTCCCGCCGACACAATGTCCGCATCCGTGGTATACCGAGAGCGATTCAGGACCTGTCTGGCTACCTGAGGGATACAATCCCCATAATCCTCCCTAATCAGCCCGAAAGTGTGTGGGAGATTGAGCGGGCCCATAGAGCCTTGGGTGGCATGAGGAGCTTGGAGGCCCCCAAGGATGTTATTGTTAGATTTTTAAGGCAGCAGACCAGAGATCTTTTGCTATCGGCCACCAGAAAGCTGCATACCATCAAGGGGCCGGATGACTCAATCCTGCAGTTTTATGCGGACCTCTGCCCGGATACCCTGCATAAGCGGAGACTTATGAAACCGGCTGTTACCATTCTTATTCAGCACAGGATCCAGTACCGGTGGAACTTTCCGTTTGCTCTGACTTTCACCTATCATGGCAAGACTTATACCACCCGCTTTTTGGAAGACTGTCTAGATGTATTGCAGAGATTACAGCTATGCCCGGAGCCCACGACAGCTGCAAATCAAGAGCACCTTGTTTCGCCTATCCCTAAGAGGCAGCAGACCTCAAAGCCATCACAAGTTCATGGCAAACAAGTCCCTATCTTGGAGGGGCCCAGTGGCTTTCGGGACTATATAGGCGATCTGCAAGACAAGCGCTTGGTATCCTCAGCGGACTCTGGACTCTCGGCCTCTTCAAAGTTGGGACCGCGACCTGAGAGGCCTCCTACCTAGCTGGACTTTGATAATATTTTGCTGAGTATTTGATGTTCACTTTTCTTTGTTTATAATCCAGATAGAATGTTGATAGCATAGTTCGCACTATTGCCATTTAGAATTAATATAGTTTGCCAGACTAGTTTCCCACATTACGTGGATTTGTCTTTTACTTTATTTACTATAAATAGAGATAGAAGGGCTTGTGTAGTCAAATGTTTTATACTTATTCTGCTATATTCTTGAAATTACAGTTTGAAGTTTAGTTGTACTGTAAACTTGTTGTTTTCCTGCTCTGTTTTTTTTATTTATTTATTTATTTATTTTCTTTTTCTTATTTTTGTGTTTCTTGTTTCTGTTCTATTATTGGCTTGTTTGCTTTATCCCGGATTTATCTACCTCTCCGATATTAACCTGCCTTTCTCCCTTTCCATTGCTCTCAGCCCTCTTGATAAAAGTGAGATTTCTCCGCCGCCAACAGCATACCCGCTGGGACTTCTGTTTGCTCTCCGGGCTCCTCCACTCCTCGCCATTCACTTGCTCAGCTATTAGGTAAGGTTGCATACACCTACACTCCCGATTTTTTAATGGCTACTTCTAAATACACCATAGTGACCCACAATGTGAAGGGTTTCAATTCCCCCTTTAAAAGGAGGAAGGCCTTTGCATTCTACAAAAAATATACTCCCTCGGTCATTTTCATGCAGGAGACCCATTTTTCCCTTGGCAACAAACCTAAATTCCTACATAAGGATTACCCTACCTATTATCTAGCCTCTCTCCCCACTAAGAGAGCTGGCTGTGCAATTTTGCTGCATAGGACCTTCCCCTTCCAGGTAGAATCCACTCGGGTAGACGGGGATGGCAATTACGTTATGGCAACTGGGACTATAAGAGGGGAAAGAATGACGCTGCTATCTCTGTATTCTCCTACGAACTCCCCCTACTCTGTTCTCATAGACCTGTTGAAAAAACTAGAGGCTCAGGATTTGGGGAAACTGATTATTGGGGGGGACCTTAACCTGACCTTAGACCCGACACTTGACAGATCTGGAAAACCGACCAACAGATTTCCCAACAAGACTAATCAGATTAAGTCCTTACTGAACGGTTTGGGGTTAGTTGATGCCTGGCGGGGTAAGCATCCGGACAAGAGAGAGTACACTTTCTACTCCCAGACTCACCTGACATACTCTAGAATTGACGCTCTACTTATCACTTCCTCATTGTACGACTCTACCATAAACTCTGAGATAGTCCCTTGCCCCTGGTCAGACCATGCTCTGGTACTAGTTGAGCTGGATCTGGGTCCTAATCCTCGACTCCCCTATAAATGGGTTCTGAACGAATTCCTTCTGTCTAATCCGAGTAGTGTGGATTCCATATCCAAGGACATACAGCTGTTTTTTGAGACTAATGACACCCCCGAAACTGGGGCTGGATGGCTTTGGGCCGCCCATAAGGCTTTTGTTAGAGGAACTTGCATTAAGCTGTCCTCTATACATAAGAAACTTCTTAGGCAGAAGGAGACAGAGCTTTCTACCTCATTAAAGAGGTTAGAGGAGAAAAACCAACAGTGTCCCTCTCTTCAGGGGCGTAAATTAATTGACCAGACTAGGCTTGAGCTGGACGCTATTTTGTCCCATCAAACTGAACGGGCTATGAGAAAAATGAAGCACCTCTATTACTGGAAGGCAAACAAACCTGACTCCCTTTTGGCTAAAAGACTAAACAATAAATTCTCCCAACCCAGAACCACCCAAATTAGGATACCTGGCGGTCAAATCTCCTACAGCCCCAATGATATCCAAAAAACGTTTCAAAATTATTACCAAAAAATATACTCCTCGCAACCCCACTGCAGTGGATCAGATATAGACTCCTTTCTAAATTCATGCGACCTCCCTAAAATACCGGATTATCAACTGGATGATTTGAATTTGGAAATAACACAGGAGGAGGTTAAATTTACCATCCAGAATCTTAAGTTGGGCAAATCCCCAGGACCGGATGGCTTTACTAACTTGTATTATAAAAAATTTGAACCTCTTCTTACCCCCCACTTGACATCTCTTTTTAATGCCATATTAAACGGAGAGTCTATGCCCCCGGAGCTAAACCGGGCTGATTTGGTGATTTTCCCAAAAGATGGCAGGGACCCTTTAGAGGTGAAAAATTATCGCCCTATATCCCTAATCAATGGGGATGTAAAAATCTTGGCGAAAATTATGGCCACCCGCATCTCTAAATTTCTACCCGATTTGATCCATAAGGACCAGACTGGGTTTGTTCCCTTTAGAGAGGCCGGGGACAATGTTAGGAGGGTCATGAACGCACAGTTCATGGCTCAGAAGTCTAATCTACCAGTCTGTCTCTTAGCTTTAGATATAGAGAAAGCTTTTGACACAGTAGAATGGCCATATTTATATAAGATTCTGGACAAATTTGGATTCAAGGGACGCTTTATTAATTTACTTAAGAGATATTATGACTCCCCAGCAGCCAATCTAAAACTCCCAGGGGAGCACAAAGTCGACATCCACATTCAAAGAGGGACCAGGCAAGGGTGTCCGCTCTCCCCACTGTTATTCGCTCTTGCCATAGAACCCCTTGCGCAAGCAATTAGAGCCAACCCAGTCATCCAGGGGGTACAGGTAGGCCTCCAGCATTTCAAATGCTCTTTATTTGCGGATGACATGCTTTGCACCCTGACCAATCCCCTTTCATCCATACCTGCACTCATGTCCACTGTCCAGGACTTTGGCAAAATCTCGGGTCTCAAGCTGAATGTTGAGAAGACTGAGGCGATGGGGATCAGATTGCCGCAGGGGGAGATTGACATCCTCAAAGCTAATCACCAGTTTATTTGGCCCGCACAGTCTATAAAATACTTAGGTGTTAGACTTACCTCCAAGTTTGGGGATATGTATGGGGCAAATTTTCCTCCCTTGTATAGATCTCTGACATTGGATATGCAGAAATGGAGGAGCTTTAAGATTTCATGGACAGGCCGCATTGCGGCTGTGAAAATGAATATCTTACCTAAATTACTATACTTATTTAGATCCCTTCCTATCCCTCTCTCCCTTAAAGACCTAGACAAATTCCAGAATAGCATTTCCCGGTTCATTTGGGACGATAAACGCCCTCGCATTCCCAGGCAGGTGATGTTTCGCTCCAAGAATAGAGGGGGCCTCGCGACTCCGAATTTAAGACTTTATCTTAAAGCTGCACACCTGGCTCCTTTGCCTAGAGCCCACTCTACGAAACACCATCCATCTTGGGTCTTTATGGAAAATTATCAAATGTTCCCACATAGTTGGGATAAGTTGGTTTGGATGCCTGAGGACTCTGCCCCTTTCATAACTCATCAAAACCCCATGATCTCCTTGACGCTCCAGGCCTGGAGATGGGCTAGATCTAGGCATCGACTTAGCACGGAATTATCACCCCTTCTATCAGTTATGTCTTTCCCTCAAATTCTAGCAGATTCAGGCTCTATGTCTAGATTTTGGTGGACCTCCAGACGCCTAGATCGCATAGGGAACTGGTTCGCCAATGACAAACTACTGACCTATGACCAATTTTGCACGACTCACGACTTGCCAACTACAGAACTCTACAATTACTTAAAAATTAGAAGTTGGGTTACCAAGATGGTTAAGGATTCCGGGCCCCCCAGAGCCTCCTGGCTATCAGTTATCTGTAAAAATCTCCCACTTGCCAAGGGTAATCTGAGTTCTTTGTATAACACCTTTCTGGGCACTTCGGGGGGCCAGAAACCCAAGTTTATGCTGCATTGGGAAAAGGATCTGGGGGTGGAGTGGGACTGGGACAAATGGACTGAATCTTGCTCCAATCTTTCAAAAGGATCACTTAATTCGGCTTTATTAGAAACATCAATCAAAGTTTTACATAGGGCCTACTGTACTCCCGATAAAATGCAGAAGTTTAGGCCACAGGAGAGTAACAAATGCTTTAGGGGATGCCAGGATGTGGGGGATCATATTCATGTTTGGTGGGCCTGTCCACGTGCCCAGAATCTCTGGGAACGATTGACCCGTTTAGCCTCCACACTTTTTCATAAAGAAGTAGTTCCTTCAAATGAATCCTGTTTACTGGGGGTCCATATTAAAAACTTGTCGCAATCCCAGAACAAGTTGTTTCAAATAATGGCATTGGCTTCAAAGATTCACATAGCTAGTAGATGGAAGGACATGAATCTAAACTTTCAAGAGGTAATTAAGAAGATCAACTATTTGCTTATTAATGAGAGGCTAACTCATATTGTTTTAGATAGGATGCCCCAATTTCAGATAGTTTGGGACCCTTGGATAACATCCTCCTTTAGCGTTTCCCTAGTATAATGCCTGTATTTGCTTGAAGCGATTCTGAGGAGTGGACTGGAGTGGGGGAGCTTTGGAGACCTTTCAGAGGGGCTGGATGGCGGGAAGGATCTGAGGTAAGAGGGAGAAATAAGCCGGGACTGCTTTGTGGCCGCCATGAGGGGCCAATGATTCTTCTATTTAGTTTATATATATATATATATATTTTTTTTTTTTTTTTTTTTCTCTCTCTCTTATCTGGGGTATGGTATATGATAGTTTAGTTAATATAGATAGGTAATACATTTTATATTGTATACTCCTATCGATTGTGTACTCTAGAAGTTAATTGGCTCATTTTGCCTTGTATTTTTTATAGGGTTGGAAAAACCAGCCTAGACATTAGAACGTTTTCTCACTAAAAATTAAAAAAAAACAAGAAGGTTTAGTCAGTTAAATGCTGCAAAATGATAATTTTATGTTTAGAGGACTTGATAAAACTGACATTTATGACTGTTAAGAATGTTTTATTTATGTTTGGATTTTGCATACCTTCTAATAAAAGAATATTTATTCAAAAATTCATTGCCGTCACTTTTTGACGGGCAATTCGCTAGTCACATATAGTTGTCGTAATTGCGGGATTGCCAAAAGTTGTTAGTAACGCAATTTAAAAATTGCGGGCTCGCACAGAGCCCCGCAGGAACTCATTCTGACGACCTGCGGGACATGCAATGAGCGTCAAAGGCGCTCATTGCGCTTATAGAGATGAGCGCCACAGACGCACATCACCAAGACCTGCCGGATTTATGTAATGAGCGCCGTTGCGCTGGTGGAGATGAGCGATGCAGGGGTGGACGCAAAATTACGGCCCGTGCTACTTAGTACCCGAAGTACGTAGATGGACCGCTGGCTCGCAAAAATACTACTTTAACGGCTAAACCACTGAACTGGAAAGACCGGAAAAAATACACAAATATGGAATTAACTTTCACACACAGCACAGGGGGAGAGCCAGGGAGCCTGTGAGTGAGGTGGCAAGTTAATTTGAGGCATATTTTGCCTTTTTTTTTCACAATCGAAAATCGCTGAAGCAAGAAAAAAAAATGGTGGCCGAAAAAAAATTAAACAAGATGAAAACAATGCCAAAGGGCTTAAAATGCAGCCAAAGGACGTAAACAGAGGACGAAGGACGTAAATACGAGCCCTAAGCACTAAGAATTAACGTAAACCAGTAACTCTTAACAAATAAGGCAGTAATATTTAACTCAAGCCAGTAACACTTAACCCAAGGCAGTAACACTTAACCCAAGGCAGTAGGCCCCTAAACAGGCCTATAAAGTACACAGGGGGAGAGGCTTGCAATGAATGCCAAAGGCACTTATCGTGGGGATGCAATGAGCGCCAAAGGGGATCATTGAAAAGCAGGAAAGGTGCGGCTTGCCAAAGGGCAATAAGCGGCAAAGCCGCTCATTGCAGGGCTCGCCATGAGCTCCAAAGGTGCTCATGGAGGGGCCTGTAAAGTAGACCGGGGAAGAGGCTTGCAACAAACACATAAAAAGCTTACCCACAGCAAGGGGGAGCACCCAGGACCTCTGAAGGTTAAGTTACACCTCAATTTAAGGCAAAATACAAGAGTTTAGACAACCGAAAATCCCCTAAGCAAGAGAAAAAATGGCCACCGAAAAAAACGAAAACGAGGCTACAGGACCCTAAACACGCAAAACACCACGAAAAACATACAGATTTTCCCAAAAAAGACGGACGAGGTCCAAGAACAAGGACGCAAAACCAGCTACAACCGCGTAACACACATTAGGCGCCATTTTACAACACTGACTTACACAACGGATTTGCCTCGCGCACGCACACTATTTACACTACACACTGCACACATTGCACAGCAGCTACACAGCACTGAAAACACACATTGTATGCTGCAGCAACATCAAAACAGATTGCCAGCTCTTATGCACAATGCTTCCTGCATATATTACTTCAAAATAGGTAAAGTATATTCATTTATTATTTTATTCATTATTTCATTAGCATACAAAAAAAAAACACAACGCTGCTCACACCACACAAACAACCAACAGCCTCGCAATGAGCGCCGAAGTAGTAGTAGTAGCATATATTGTTCAGAAGAAAAGACACAGGCATTGACCACAGTGGTTCTGAACTAATATAGCAAAGATAATCAGACACAATATATGGCCACAAAAGTCACCAGATGTGCTCTGACCCATCCAAGGTTTTCCTACACAGTTGTTAAATTGGTTGAATTTCAGGTTGGTGTTTGAACACTTCCTTGAATCACTTGCATACACAAGATGCTCCAACCAGTGGTATCAATTAGACGCTGCTGTCCAGACTTGTTAAGGATGTGAATCATTCCCTACATTAGCTATATTGTTGTTTTACGCCCATTGTCAGTCATATAAAAAGATAGGTAAAGCAGTGGTTTTGGCAACTGCCTTTGATATGGAAGGTTTTAAGCCTAAATTCCAAGATTGTTAGATAAACATTTTTATTTCACTTACTGAGTAAATCATGATTGTTAAAGAGATGGGTATGGGTATTGTTTCAAAATAATTGTTTGAACTAAACAAAGAATATTAACATTGAACTTACATTCTCTTGTATTAGAGATAATTTCTCTTAATGACCATAGTGCATGATAGGGCAGGAGTATAAAAATCAATAATGCTAAAGAATGATCAGTGTAACAGACACAGCCTCTGGGCGTATTATCTATGTAATTTCTTGTAGGTGTGCGTTATATATAAGTTATAATAAAATCAAATAAATGTTAAAGCAAAACTACCAACTTCAAAAACGTACCAACATACAAGTATAACTATTATTTATTTTTTTCTCCATATGCTACATATTTGTTTTTGCCTAATCTCTATAATTAATATCTAAATCAACACTAAACAGCTTTTCAACATGATTTTCAGACATCTCTTGGACTTGGTGACTTTCTTGTCCCTTTGAATATTTTTAATAATTGAATCAATTAACTATATAAATTTTAAATAGACATTCTACAGATATATAGCAGAGATGGTAATGTAAATGGGACACTGAAACCACTATATAATTTCTGCATCATCAGAAAGAGAATGGAAAATCATGTAGAAAAGTTGCAAACAATTGACATACATGTAGCCATTTTTAAATAATGCTTATATAGCCCTCCCTTAAAAATGGCTTAGATAATGATGTTCAAGTTCATGACTCTTATATTTACAGCTTTACAGGCCGTAAGTCTGCAGGCTTATAATTTGCTACCATAACAGAGCGATTGAATTGAACAAGCCGACAATTTAAGGGCCGAAAGCCGAAAAAAGTAAACCATGCAATCGTAAGTAGCATTTCTGTTAGGTATTATAATATCATGATTATAAAAAGTATATCAGCTTGTTTTTTAGTTGCATCTTACTAGAATGTTTAAGTGGGTTATCTGTAGAAATGTTTAAGGTAATATTCCCTTGTGCATCTGTTTCCTGTTTCAACTGCTGAGACAAAATATCTATAGGAAGCCGGGATTAGATAAGGATTGTTTTGCTGAGTTAGACAGAAAAAGACACTTGCTTGCAAATATGTATTTAACCCTATTTCCTACTATGCTATTAGCTGTGACTTGTGTTATGCTATATAAGGGGTTGCAGACCAAATAAACTCTAAGATTATTCTGATGACACTCTGACTTCTGTGCATTATTTTCTCTCATTATATCTTGGTACCCAGATATAATATATACACACATCAGAATACATGATTACTCACTAATCTGATCCTATCAATTTCAAAGACTGATCATGATTAATTAAGCAAGGCCGTAACTACTGATTTAATGACAGGCCTCAATATGTCAGTAAAACATGGAGGTTAAACATCAATCAATTAGCATTTAGAAGTCCAATATGCAATCGGACTCACAATCTGACAATGTACAAAATAATAAAAATGAATGACGATACTGTTCTAGTCAATGTGGGTGGCCTGATATGTATTAACTCATTGATTCCCAAGATTGATATTACACCAAAATGAAACATAAAATAGCAGATTTACGAGCATGAGCTTGTCGTGAAATTAATTCTTATGTATTTCATCGCTTTCCCCATCTTTTAAAGTGCAGTATTTTTTTTTATCTGCATTTACAGTGCTAGTCCTATCTGGTACTCGTAGGATTTTCTTCTACATTTGCCTTTTACGGGTGTGAAAACAATCACGGGCTTGAGGAATTGTAGCAATTAAATAGCGATTTGCGACTGTAACATTTACGGGCTTGAAAGATCAAAGGCTTAGCTGGGTCAGAGTTTCGATTTTAACAACCGCAGGGATTTTCAGCTTGTAACCCGCAAACTGTTTGCGGATGGCTAAAAAAAACGCCAATTGAATAGAAAATAAGTTTACGGGCTACACTACAGGCTCCAGGAACCAACAATTGCTTAGCTGAAAAGGGCTCTTATTTTGCAGCTTAAGAGTAACTAATAGCCATATTAAATTCCACCCACGTAAGTCCAACGTGAAGCATGTAACGGCTGCGGGGTCAAAATTTGCCCTACTTAGAGAGGGCTGCGAGCTACGACCAAGAAAGGCTATTTCATAAAACTTAGCAATGGGTGAAAAAGAACAATATATCTAATATACAGCTAATTTTGCAAAAAACTTCAAATACACATAACAATTAATTTAGTAGCAATTTTTACAAATGGAAGCATTTATTTTTATTCCACATGCTATTATTCCACTTCACTGTCCTTAGAGACAATTGTTACAACATAGTACAGATTGAGTGAGATAAAACCGATACACTTCAGTAGAACAGCATCATTCATCTCTAAACAAAGTATCACAATTACAGAAAATGCGGCTTTTGTTTCTAAACATGCAAAATATGTATGACTGTAATGCTTTGCTGCATATCCAACCCACTGGAGAATTCCACTTGCGTGGAATATATGAACACATAGGTTTAAGCTGTGGAAAAAGTTAGATTCGCCGTAAATCTCTCATTGGAAATTTTCTCAAATACACAAATAAGTACACAAAATAAAATATATATACTAGCGACTTGCCCGTCAAAAATGAAGGGGCAATAACATTTCAAGCCATGGGAATGCTGTTTGCGAGCCTCTCCTGTCGTGTACTTTTGGTTGTCTAAAAGAGATATATATTTCTATGTATATGTAGTTAAGTACCGTATATACTCGAGTATAAGCCGACCCGAGTATAAGCTGATGCACCTATTTTACCACAAAATACTGGAAAAAATGAGTGACTCGAGTATAAGCCGAGGGTGGGAAATGTGCTGCCCCTGTGTCCCTCTTGTGCCCTCTGTGTCCCCCTCTTGTGTGTCCTTTTCTTGTGTCCCCCCGCTCTCTCCCCTGTGTCTCTTCTCCCCTCTCCCTCCCCTGTGTCTCTTCTCCCCTCTTCCTCCCCTGTATCTCTTCCCCCCTCTCCCTTCCCTGTGTCTCTTCCCATCCTCAACCTCAACCCCCCATCCTCATCCTCAACCCCCCCATCCTCATGTTCAACCCCCCATCCTCATCCTCAACCCCCTATCCTTAATCCCCCCTCCTCAACCCCCCCATCCTCAACCCCCCTTCCTCATCCTAAACCCCCTCCTCAACCTCTCTCCTCAGCCCCCCTGCAAAACCTCTCTCCTCAGCCACCCCTCCTCAACCTCAACCCCCCCTCCTACACGGGGGGTAGAGACACAGGGGTAGAGAGACACAGGGGGGTTAGAGACATAAGGGGGGTTAGAGAGACGGGGGGCTTAGAGAGACACGGGGGGTGTTAGAGAGACACGGGGGGTTAGAGAGACACGGGGGGGAGTGACTCGAGTATAAGCCGAGGGGGCACTTTTCAGCCTTAAAAAAAAGGGCTAAAAAACTTGGCTTATACGTAATAATGAACGATTTCTTAAATAAATTAATATACTTTAATTTTTTATAATTCATATATGTAGCGAAAAATAGGCTGAAGAGCTAACAATCTGTTTGTATTTTGCAGCTGCATAGAATATACATTGTGAGTGTTGGTGCCCTGCTTATGAAGTGTAATGAATGTTTAAAGAGTGCATTCTAAATATGCTGAGTGCACGAGGTAAAGCCATTGGTTTATTGTGTAAAGCGGCATTGTATAGTCGTAATGTTATTAATGTGTTACGCGTCTCGTAAAGTAATTTTAATAGGTTCATATTGTATTAAAAAAAAACTTTAATTCCACATTTTATATAGAACTTCATACATATAATAACATTCTATAGAATCAATAGCTTTTTCTATGTCTAAAGCAAGAAAGCAGATCAGAATTTTCGTAAATGTGATATATTGATGACTCGCCTAATTTTGGTCATTGCCTATCTGTAGGTAATGAAGCCTTTAAGAATAAGTTGTGGAAGGAATTCAGCCATTCTTTTGGCCATTACTTTAATTTATACATTTATATATATATTTTAATATTTAATATTAATATTTTAACTGGGGAGATTGGTCTATAATCCTTCAGTTCTAGAGGTTTTTTTTATTCTTTAGGACAAAAACAATCTCAGCCAGATTAATTTCAGGGTGGATCAAGTTGGTTAGTCCATCGAGGCCCAGGCGGTTGCCTAATTTCAAGAATTGAATTGTTGCATTGACCTCAATTGTCACTCTGGCATTCAGTGAATGGAGGTCATCCCAAGATAAAGTGGGTAATTTATAGGAGTTATAAATGCAACGTGTGTGTGGAACTGTTTCTTGCTGAGTTTAAATATAAAGCTTCTAATAGAAGCTGTGAAAAAGTTGTTGACTTTTACTTGGACCATTGGTAACAGTGCTCAAGTGGGTTCTCACTTGGTATATTTTGGATTGTGAAGTTTTAGAACATAATCTGTGAGCTAAAAAGGTAGTCAGGTTTGTTAGCTTTGGAAAATAATTCATGTTATGTCAACCGCAAGACAATCTCAGTTTGATTGGAAAGAACCAAATCAAGTTCAGTTTGAGTCTTCTCAATGTTTTATCGCAATTGAGGAGCAGGTATGATTTGATTTGCTTTCTTTCAATGTAGTAATTTAGAATGTAACTCAATTTAACTAAGTAGTTGTTGTTTCTTATGAATAGAAACTAATTTAATACAAGAGCCATGCATAATGTCTTGTGTGCTACCCAGACCCACCTAAGTCAGAATCAGGTGTGTTTGCATTAAAGTAAAATTATATGTATTGAGTTACCATGCCCCAGATTTGAGGATCAGTAAGGATCTGTTAAGTCTCCAGGACCTACATGAGAACAAATGAGGAGTTAAGTCAAGGGAGATCTTAACAACAGAATGATCACACCAGGGACAAGGAAATATTTTTGCAAGTACCATAGAATTAAACAAGGAGGTATCAAGTAAGAAAGTGTCTGTCCTGGAGTAAGTGTAATGAGTAAGGGGGGAAAGTGTGTTCTCTATCTAAAGGAGGAAGGGTCCCCCAGATATCCTCGATAACAGGCTAAATTAATAGCAATTTGACTATGTTTTCATTTATAACACTGTCCTATATGTGGAAAGGAGTAGTTTAATTTAGGCTTCAAAACTAGGGTAAGATCTCCCCCAATTATTATCTTGCCCAAGCCCATTGGCTCTATAAGTGAGAGTCTAATGTTTAGAAGGTGGCCAGTCAAAATATGAGAGTGAACCTCAGGGTCAATATATTTTTAATCTCCAATGTAAAAGAAAAGTCTCTATGCAATAAGATTGCAGCCCCCCCCCATCTACATTATTAATTATATAGGACTAATGTAAATCATAAAAATAATCTACAGGTCTAGCCTATCTCAGGAATGAAGCGGTATGGACTGTTCAATGTTCCAAGAAATTGTGTAAAAGTCCCAATTATTATACATTTCACTAACGGCAAAAGGTAGAAACACATAGCATTTAGGTTTGGGAAGAAACCTCCTATACTGCTACCAGAGCTTCAGTGGGCTTGGGAGAAGGAGTCCCACCACTCCACAAAAAATAAGTCTTTCTCTTCTAGCGTTTCTCTCATGGGGCTTCTGAACATTGTCTAGGCGGTTTTGGAGGTGGGTCAGCACTTTTATAATCTTGCAGATTTGAAGGAGTAATCAAATTGAGTCGAAGCAGTAGGTCCCAGCCATCCTCCATAGTTGATTCTTACAATGAAACATAAGGCAAAACGGAAGTCCGTCTATATCAGATTTTTTGTTTTGTAAGTATAGATAACAGGGCTTTCAGTGATCTGAGTTTTGTTAGGATCATTGGAGCAATATCAGCATATATCTAGAGGTGAGAGACATCCGGGCCAGTAATTACTGCCATAAACCTGGTAGTGGTATTTAGAGTTTAGTCCCTGGCACTCTGACGTAGAAGTCGAACTATGATATCCTTAGATTGGTCTGCCCTTGTTTATGTACCCAAGACTATGAGTCCTCCCTATTTACAAAGTCTGCTCTGAAGTTTGAGGCAGATTGGAACACATAAGCTTGTTCAGTTAGGGTAGCAAGTCCAGAATAGCCCTTGGGACATCTTTTATCTGAGTGTTATGGTGGCGAGATCTATTTTCTAAGACCTCAAACTTTTCATCATAATCATCAAGGAATGAGTAATTCTTGTTTCTGTCAAACTTGTCTCTTTTTTGCATATCTTTAATTGTTATTTGTAAGGATTTCTATGGCATGCCATCTCTGGCCCAAATCTTGGATCTTCTTTTTCATTTCTTGCCCTGCAGGAGATAATACTGATTTAACGAGTTTTTCAGACTTGTCCAAAATTAGGCCAGAGTGTTTGATAGATCCATAAAATGCTGGTCTCTTTCCAAGTCACAATCATCCAAAGATCTAGAGAGAGCTGGGACATGGTAATGACATATATTTTAGTCCCTCTGTGCCTTGCACAGTTGACAAATTGCTCAGTGACCCTTAGATGGCAGTATGTCACAGGTAAAGCGAGTTATAGACAGGTTTACTTCCAATTGCATGTACACTTGTAGGAACAAACAAAGAAGACAAAAAAAAGGCTCTTAACATCCTGCAGTGTGATCACCCCCAGAGTTACAGATCCACATACAATATTAAAATACTCCACTGAAGTACAACCAGGGAAAGGAGGTAGTGAGTTAAGACATCTACACAATACATCTACAGAATACTTCTAGGGCTGCAGGCTTGAGATTTGGCTGCATTACAGAGCAATTCAATTAGACCATGCAGTTAGTTACGGGCTTGAGACGCAAACCCCTAAACTATTTTTCGCACGTTGGATGTGCGGCCATGAACATGATAAATTAGTCAAACCCCCAGTTGCAGGTTTAGATGGAGCCAATGGAAAATGAGATCGTCATCATTACGACACTGGAAAATGGAGGTTAGATTTCAAAGCCTTACAGACCCACATTCCAGAAATAATGCAATATTGATAACTCAGTAAATATGATATTCTAGTCCCTGCGAGTTCCATTATATGTATTAACACATTAATTGCTGGGATCGATATAACACGGAAATTAAACTGTAAATAAATTATTTTTTATTGCAGATGTGCGAGTTTGAAAACGTTGTGCTACTAATTCTAAGACCTAACATCACTTTCCCTTTTCTTAAAAGTACAGTAGTGTGTATATACTTGCATTTACAGTGCTACGGATAGGACTTTACCGCCCCTAGCGGCTCCTCTCTAGTACCGTTGGCTTTTTGGCTCCATTTGCGGGTTACAGGCTTGAACGCCAGTGAATTAATTGCAATTTAACAGCGTGATTGGAACGTAACAGTTATGGGCTTGACAGATCAAAGGATTTGTGGGCAGCAGTTAAAATTTCCACGTCCCGTAGCCTTGTTTCGCCTTACCCGCAAGTCGTTGGCGGGTTGCTTTACAGGGCCAATTTAATAGCCGCAAGTCATGCGGCCTATGTTACGGGCTACGGTTTTAAACGTTCAGGGAATTTAATGGAGCTGTTGGAGTATTTATGTAGATGACTCTGGGCGTCATTCAATTGCGATTTGGCCAATTGAATAGGGCTCATTATTAGCACAGCGCATATTTTTTTACAGAAGTTTTTAGTTAGTGAAGACCTTGCTTTTGGACAGAAGTTCACTAACTAAAAACTTCTGTAAAAAATATGTTCTGTGCCTATAATGAGCCCTATTCAATTGGCCAAATGGCAAATGAATGAGGCCATCTGTGTTGTGGTGGATTCCTGTCTGCTACTTGAGGGTGGGCGTTATCCAATAGAAGCTTTAACAGAGTTCTTTCATCAACCATGCTATTTAGACAGCAGTTTCCAGCAGAAATTAATAAACATCTTATCTACATCCATGGTTCCTCCCAGTCCTCTCAGGAAACTAATACTTTTTGGAAAATATGTCTATTATCATTACAACAAAATTTAATACAACAGTTAAAACATAAATATTTTATGTACTTACTTTTAACATTTTAAAACTATTTTGAACATTAAGAAGCCAAGTTCTTCAAATAGAATAGAATGGCACATCAGTGGTCTTTTAAAGGCACACTATCACCCCAACAACAATTCCTGTTTGTGAAACTCCTTTATTATTATTACTACTCTATAAGCCGGTTACATTGTCAGTAGCGCTATTTACAAAATAGAACAGTGTATAGTGGGTTCAATTATTAAATTACAAAGGTATAAACACATTCTAAGGTAATTAGAAATACGAGTATAGGTCCGGCGGGATGGAACTGTGAAACAAATGGGTCCATAGGCAAATGAAGAGAGGTCCCTAAACTGAAGAGCTTACAGTCTAGAACGTAAGGTTGGGATACAGGAGGGTGATAGATGCAAGATGGCAGTGAGTAAAGGAATAGTTTGATGCAAGTGGAGGTGCCCGAGTTTTACACTGTATTACGCTTCTTTTAAATTGATGCATTTTAGGGAGCTTTTTAAGGTTGTGAGGTGGAAAAGTATTTTGGAGGAGCGAGGCAAGGGGTTTCATAGAGTAGGGGCACAAGAGAAAAGTCCTAGAAGAGAGGGGGATAGATCTGGTGCTGAAAGGTAGCTGTGAGTGTCATCTGCATATAGATGGTACTGAAATCCATAAGAAAAGTGATTATGTTACCAACAGAGGATGTATAGATGGAGAAGAGGAGGGGGCCTAGGACTGAAACTTGGGGTATGCCAACAGTCAGTAGACGGGGTAAAAAAGCGATGCCAGAGAAGGAGATGCTAAATGTAGAAAGAGCTCCTTTATACTAATGTGTGGCTCAGCATGCTAATTAGTAGCTCATTGTGCTTGCTAGGTGTGATGGTGAGATTGGGGCACATTGTTCCTGTAACCAAAAAAAAGCATCAAAGCAGCTATTTTATATTCATGACGCACTCATTTGCATAAAATGCAGCACAAGCGATGCTGAATATTTCAGGAAAAAGTAGCTAGTTCAACGTATAACTACATTTTCATGCTCTTATAATTGTAAACATCTAATTGATGCTGGAATCTAGTCCCTTTATGTATGTAATAACTGCATTATATATCATTAACAATTTAATAAATAGTTTTATACATTTTTAGACTTTTAAACATTAAAATAATATAACAAAATATCTTTTGGCAGTCAGGTTTTCTGTCTACCCCTAGATTGTGTCCAAACTGGTGTGCAAATATAAAAAAAAAGCTGCCTCCGACAGCACAAAAGCAATGCACAAGAGACTAATATTTGCTAGATATTAATTATTTTGTCTGGTAGTGGCGATAGGCAAAGATATGAATCTATTAAATTATATATACACAGTTGGTAGCTATGCACTTGATTGGGAGCCCATTCTGGTGTTGAGATCATCTCCTTCAGCTTGGGATAAAAAAAACATATTCAGGAGTATCCTCCATTATATACTTTGCCAACATGATGTCAAGTGGCCCTACAAATGGTGGCCCTACAAATGGGCTGTGGACTGAAAGCACTATTACATTTAATACATTTTTAGTTTGAAAACTCGCAAACCTACAATCTAAGAGCCGTATTCAGTTGAGGTTTCAAGCAATCTGGTAGCCCCCGCAGGGTCCCCACATTAGCACTTGCTGCTGGGGTTCCAAACCGGCAGCATTTAAAAAGTTAAATCCCCCGCCACAGGTTCTTAAAGGGCCAGCGGCACACAAATAGTTAACCCCTGCCGCGCGCGGGGGGGGGGCGGGGTTATAGGACGTCGGGATTTTGATTGAGGGGCCTTTCCTGGCCCAGAAGAGTGAAGACCAGGGCATCGGGGATCACCATTAGAGGGGCATTTTGGACAGGTCAGTAGACTCATTAACCCTTTCTTTTTTACAGGTTGTAAGTCTTTTTTTATTTTAATAGTGGTTTTTATCTTATGTAATTTCTTTTTATTTTATAAGTCTTTTTTTTTTTACTGTAATGCTTTTGTTATTTTCATGTAATTAGTAGTTTGTTATTTGTTGTACCTAGTGGGGAGGTTTATTTTCTGTAATGTGGGTGTTTTTATTTTCTGTACTTAGAAAGGGGGTATTTTCTGTAGTGTGGGTGTTTTTATTTTCTATACTTAGTGGGGGGGTTATTTTTTGTAATGTGGGTGTTTTTATTTTTTGTACTTAGTGGGGTGTTAGGGATTTTATTAGGGGGTTAGGTGGGTAGTGTAGGAATTAATAGGTTACGGTTGAGGAGGGGTTAATTGGATAGAGTAGGGGTTAATAGAATTGAAGTGGGGTCATAGGTTAGGACAGGGGTTAATAGGATAGGATAGGGGATAATAGGATTAGGGATAATTGGTAGTTAGGGATAATTGGGTACAGTTTGGGGTAATTGGGTACAGTTAGGGTTAAAATGGTACAGTTAGGGTAATTAGGTACAGCTAGGGTTAATTGGGTACAGTTAGGGATAAATAGGTACAGTTAGGGTTAAATAGGTACAGTTAGGGGTAATTAGGTACAGTTAGGGTTAAATAGGACTAGGTAGAGATAACTGGGTCTAGATTGGGTTAAGTGGTTAGTGATAGAGTTAATTAGGTATGGTAAGGGTTAAATAGGGTTAATTACTTAGAGCGGGGTTAATTACTTAGAAGGTGTTAATTACTTAGAGGGGGGTTAATTTAGATTTATTAGTTTATTGGGGTGGATAATAGTGTAGTGTAGTGCTTAGACTTAGACGTATACAATATACATAACATGCCCCATGGATCAGCATTGTGTGTACCATATGCCCTCTATTCACTCTTACATAGCAAGTGTAATCTTTAGTGCATGTTTTCCTGTGCTATGCATGTTACATACAATGCATGTAACAACAAACAGACCTATACAATATACATCACATGCCCCATGTATCAGCATTGTGTGTATCATATGGCCTCTAATCACTCTTATATAGCAAGTGTAACCTTTAGTGCATGCTTTCCTGTGCTATGAATGTTACATACAATGCATGTAACAAACAAACAGACCTATACCATATACATAACATGCCCTATTTATCAGCATTGTGTGTATCATATGCCCTCTATTCACCCTTACATAGCAAGTGTAACGTTTAGTGCATGCTTCCCTGTGCTATGCATGTTACATAGAATGCATGCTACATATAACCCTATACATTATGCATAACATGCCCCATGTATCAGCATTGTGTGTATCATATGCCATCTATTCACTCTTATAAACTCCTACTCATTATGTTAGTAACATCCACGGTACATGTAAGACTCTGATCACCCACAATGAGTGGTATATTATTTTATTTTATATTATATTATTGATTATATAAAAGAAATAATTATAAAATAAATCATTATCATTTACAATTGATTTGTGAGATCCCCACAGCCTGCAGATTCTGTCTCCCTGCAGAAAGTAACAAGTAACCTCACATTATACATCTTAACAAAGAGAACTTGTTCTGTGGTTACATTAAACCCAGGTCTTTTGTTCCATTTATCCCCTCATTGTTTATGTTAGTGCATTGCAATATTCATGCAGTTTATGTATTGTACATCTGCAATTTGTTACATCATCTTACATCATAGCAAATGGTATTAACAAAAAGGATCTTACCTTCAAAATCACCATCTGCATTTGCTTGGAAACGAATGTTTTATGTTTTCTTCTTTTTTTTTCAAGAGACAAAAGTCAGAGGTTCTTGCAAATCTCCCCATTGAATGAACATATAGAGCATGTTAAGAATGAGAGGCAGTAAGGGGCTGTCTGCAAAGTGTAATTTTTATAGAGTAGGCACAGACCTGCAGGAGGCTTTCCCCAAGCATTGATAGAATGGCAGGCAGTGCTGCTTTAAAGGGGCAGTCACTGCACGCCCATCCCCATGCTGTCTTAGTCATCAAAGAAAATAAGGACGTTTATTCTCTACCAATTCAGTTTATTCTACTTGTGTGTGAATGTATTAATATGATTACATCATTTAAAAAGGAAAATTATGCCTTCCAGTTTGATTTATTATCTATCTCCCTCCCTCCCCCTCTCCCCTCTCTCTCTCTATATATATAGTATCTCACAAAAGTGAGTACACCCCTCACATTTTTGTAAATATTTTATTATATCTTTTCATGTGACAACACTGAAGAAATGACACTTTGCTACAATGTAAAGTAGTAGTAGTACAGCCTGTATAACAGTGTAAATTTGCCGTCCCCTCAAAATAACTCAACACACAGCCATTAATGTCTAAACCGTTGGCAACAAAAGTGAGTACACCCCTAAGTGGAAATGTCCAAATTGGGTCCAAAGTGTCAATATTTTGTGTGGCCACCATTATTTCCTAGCACTGCCTTAACCCTCATTTGCACGGAGTTCACCAGAGCTTCACAGGTTGCCACTGGAGTCCTCTTCCACTCCTCCATTATGACATCACAGAGCTGATGGATGTTAGAGACCTTGCACTCCCCCACCTTCCATTTGAGGATGCCCCACAGATGCTCAATAGGGTTTAGGTCTGGTGACATGCTGGCCAGTCCATCATCTTTACGTTCAGCTGCTTTAACAAGGCAGTGGTCGTCTTGGATGTATGTTTGGGGTCGTTATCATGTTGGAATACTGCCCTGTGGCCCAGTCTCCGAAGGGAAGGGGATCATGCTCTGCTTCAGTATGTCACAGTACATGTTGGCATTCATTGTTCCCTTAATGAACTGTAGCTCCCTAGTGCCGGCAGCACTCATGCAGGCCCAGACTATGACAATCCCACCACCAAAAGTATACATCTATACTGAGGAAAGGTAGTTGAAATAATCCCTAAATGACAGATAAGTCACAAAGCGCACAAAAAGACTGATATGAGTGGAGGCAGCATCTGACATCATCAGGTAAATGCATACAGAGTGAATCAACAAAACATATTATAGAAAACATATATACACATATAGACATACAGTGGATATAAAAAGTCTTCACACCCCTGTTAAAGTGTCAGGTTTCTGTGCTGTAAAAAAATGAGACAAAGATAAATCATTTCAGAACTTTTTCCACCTTTAATGTGACCTATAAACTGTACAACTCAATTGAAAAACAAACTGAAATCTTTTAGGTAGAGGGAAGAAAAAAAATAAAACAAATAATGTGGTTTCATAAGTCTGCACACCCTCTTATAACTGGGGATGTAGCTGTGTTCAGAATTAAGCAATCACATTCCAAATCATGTTAAATAGGAGTCAGCATACACCTGCCATCATTTAAAGTGCCTCTGATTAACCCAAAATACAGTTCAGCTGCTCTAGTTGGTCTTTCCTGAAATTTTCTTAGTCGCATCGCACAGCAAAAGCCATGGTCCACAGAGAGCTTCCAAAGCATCAGAGGGATCTCATTGTTAAAATGTATCAGTCAGGAGAAGGGTACAAAAGAATTTCCAAGGCATTAGATATACCATGGAACACAGTGAAGACAGTCATCATCAAGTGGAGAAAATATGGCACAACAGTGACATTACCAAGAACTGGTGCTCCCTCCACAATTGATGAAAAGACAAGAAGAAAACTGGTCTGGGAGGGTACAGGAAAATTTCGCAAGTTCTGGCTGTGTGGTACATGTGACAACAATCTCCCATATTCTTCATATGTCTGGGCTATGGGGTAGAGTGGCAAGACGAAAGCCTTTTCTTACGAAGAAAAACATCCAAGCCAGGCTACATTTTGCAAAACACATCTGAAGTCTCTCAAAAGCATGTGTTATGGTCTGATGAAACCAAGGTTGAACTTTTTGGCCATAATTCCAAAAGATATGTTTGGCACAAAAACAACACTGCACATCACCAAAAGAACACCATACCCACAGTGAAGCATGGGGGTGGCAGCATCATGCTTTGGGGCTGTTTTTCTTCAGCTGGAACTGGGGCCTTAGTTAAGATAGAGCGAATTATGAACAGTTCCAAATACCAGTCAATATTGGCACAAAACCTTCAGGCTTCTGCTAGAAAAAGAAGAGGAACTTCATCTTTCAGCATGACAACGACCCAAAGCATACATCCAAATCAACAAAGGAATGGCTTCACCAGAAGAAGATTAAAGTTTTGGAATGGCCCAGCCAGAGCCCAGACCTGAATCTGATTGAAAATCTGTGGGAAGATTTGAAGACGGCTGTGCACAGGGGATGCCCTCGCAATCTGACAGATTTGGAGTGTTTTTACAAAGAAGAGTGGGCACATCTTGCCAAGTCAAAATGTGCCATGCTGATAGATTCATACCCAAAAAGAATGATTGCTGTAACAAAATCAAAAGGTGCTTTAACAAAGTATTAGTTTTAGGGTGTGCATACTTATGCAACCATATTATTTTATTTTTATAAAAGATTTTAGTTTGTTTTTCAATTGAGTTGTACAGTTTATAGGTCACAATAAAGGTGGAAAAAGTTCTAAAATGATTTATCTATGTCTCATTTTTTTTTACAGCACAGAAACCTGACATTTTAACAGGGGTGTGTAGACTTTTTATATCCACTGTATGTGTATATATATTTGCAGCCTTATTAAATTGCGATTCCGCAAATTTAAAAGGGCTCTATTTAAGCACACAGCATATTTTTTTTACATACGTTTTTAGTTAGTGAACTTCTATCCAAAATCAAGGTCTTCACTAACTAAAAACTTCTGTAATAAAAATATGGTATGTTCCTAAATAGAGCCCTTTTACATTTGCTGAAACGCAATTTAATAAGGCTGTTGGACTGGGCCGGCATGAGTGCTGCCGGCACTGGGGAGCTATAGTTCATTGAGGGAACCATGAATGCCAACATGTACTGTGACATACTGAAGCAGAGTATATTCCCCTCCCTGCGGACACTAGGCTCCAGGACAGTATTCCATAATGATCCCAAACACCTCCAAGATTACCACTGCCTTGCTAAAAAAGTTGAAGGTAAAGGTGATGGACTGGCCAAGCATGCCTCCAGACCTAAACCCTATTGAGCATCTGTGTGGCATCCTCAAACGGAAGGTGGGGGAGTGTAAGGTCTCTAAAATCCATCAGCTCTTTGATGTCATCATGGAGGAGTGGAAGTGAACTCCAGTGGCAACCTGTGAAACTCAGGTGAGCTCCATGCCCATGAGGGTTAGGGCAGTGCTGCAAAATAATGGTGGCCACACAAAATATTGACACTTTGGGCCCAATTTGGACATTTCCACTCACTTTTGTTGCCAACGGTTTAGACATTAATGGCTGTGTGTTGAGTTATTTTGAGGGGACAGCAAATTTGCACTGTTATACAGGCTGTACCCTTACTACTTTACATTGCAGCAGAGCGTCATTTCTTCAGTGTTGTCACATGAAAAGATATAATAAAATATATACAAAAATGTGAGGGGTGTACTCACTTTTGTGGGCTTGATAAGAACCTAGTTCACACATACCCCAGCAGAATTGTGTATTTCTTGTTCTCTCTGACACAAAAAATGGCTTCTAAAGAGGGCAACGCATCAAGGTATAAGGAAGAGAATACTCGATACAGGTTACTAGCGGCCTATGGCAAGACTGTCATGAATCAGCCAGGGGCCATCTTGGATTTTGGGCCTGAAGTATATTGGCAGCAGTAGCCATTTTGTGACTGGCAGCATTAGCCACACCCAGTGGCCATATTGTGTATGGGCATGACAGTTAATGGCTCAGTCGGCATCCATATTGGGACTGGCAGTATTGGTCACACCTGGGGCCATCTTGGACTGGAACTGTTATCTGCCACATGTTATTGAACAGAAGGTTTTGGGCTCCCAGAGCCACTGTTATAATGTTATATATTCAGGGCAGAGTCCCACTGTTATTGTTATGCATTCAGAGAAGAGGCAGTTTACCAAGTCACCACTAATAAATTTGTCATAACGCATTAAGTGGACTGACGTGGGAAGTACTGCCTTAACTCATAACATGTGGGAAAGGGAGAGATGCTGTGGGTTATAAAATGTTGTAGTGGTATTATCTGTAAATATATTGTATTGTAATGTGGGAGCCATGTTGTGTGCAGTCATCCATATTGGGTCTGATACAGATAGTAACCTGAGTAGATCACCCATCTGCCTTCCAGCTATCACCTAAAGTAAACACTTGAAGTGATAGCAAGGCCAGAACAATGGGGTCTTTACAGACATTGAGGCACCTTAACCCCATGGGGTCTTCAGCCCAATATCAGGGTCATAGTACAGGAGCAAATAGATGTTTCTCCCTTGAGAGCCAGAGACCAAGTGAATTAGGTAGCCATACCTAGTGGGCGGCCCATGGGAGGGGTCTGGAAGTTCCCAGAGCTTTCCTCTAGTCCATTGGCCAGAGGTAATCAAGTTACTCTGGAGATTACCCATTGGCCAAGAGGAAGATGAGGGTTGGACAAGGGGGTAGCCACTCCCTGTACTGGTTTTGTGAGTTGTTTAAATACTTGTGTAAAAATAAAGAAGTTGTTCTTAATTTTCATACTTTGACTAAGCATCTATTATTGACCCAGAGGCATATGCTTGTAGGAGCTCGTTCTGACTCCCTACCAAGGTGCTCCCAGGTACACTACCAAAGCAAGCTGGGACTTATGCCTTTGTACCGACAAAGACTGTCCATAGGTCTAGAGTCACCCAAACTTAGGTCTAAACCTACTGGGAATAAGAGTACTAGGATACTCTAGATCCCATCATCCTAGTAGGTTGTGACAAAGACCACTCCCCAATTCAGGATACAAACACAGAAACAGCCTCACACCTTGGATATGTGGAACCAGAACCTTTATTTAATCATAGAACCGACATATTTATACATCTCCCATACCACACCCTTGTGTACATTCTCTGTAACTACGGTCTGGGTTCAGCTCTCACCTCCCTCTGGCTCTTTGGTCTCTGGATCCTCAGATGGAACCTCCTGACTCTCTCCTTCTGAGACTGCCTGGTGTGTAGTTACAGGCAGCTCTTGAGAAGCAGCTGCTACTGCCTCTTGATCAGGCTGAAGAGCAGGGCTGCTTGCTCTTTTTGCTCCAGGGTCTGTGGCTGGCTCCTGGACAATGGTCATCCAAGGAACCCCCCCCCCCCCCCCCCCCACTATGTTTACAGTCCTTTGGTAGGGCCCAGTGCTAATTTGGTTCTTCTTTGACTTTAGGAGCAGAGTAGCTTTTCCCCAGTTCTTCCCCTGTGCCTGGCTCTGCAGAGGTTTGTCCCTGTCCCCATGCCTCTAACTTGGCAAGACTCAGCCTGCTAAAGATAGGGACCAGTTCTTCTTCTTCCCAGTCCCCCCACTTCATGAAGGCATCCTTGTTACTTTTAGAATCCCTGAGATCAGAATTCTGCCAACAATCCATACCTTTCTCTTGTGACTCATCCTTGGCAAAATTTAGCTGGGTCCCTGTAGTCTCTGCTATGTGGTTCTGTTTCATGCCTGGCTGGCATGACCCCTCCAAACTTGGTGGCCACAACCCATCTAGGGATGCCTTATCTAGCAGGTCCAGATATCCTGCTTCCAGTTTTACTTCCTGCCGGATCAATGGCATCAGTGATATCGCTTCATCCGGCCATTGAGCCACCACCACAGAGTTACCACGTCTCTTGAGCACATCTTGTACGCTGAAAAGTGCCCACCCCACAATCCCGAGGTCCATATGCCAGCTCCCAGAGTTCCTCTTTCAACCCCATGACAAATAGGGCTCCACACCAGGGATTCCAACAGCTCCCAAACAGGCTGCATACTGGTCCTCTAAGTCTCTTTCCTGTACCACCAGGTCCTCCAGCCACTCTGTCAGCTCATGCGGCTCACCCGGCAATAGTCCCAGAAACACCATCCATTGGTTTAGAAGGGCCGTTTCTTGACAGTCCATTCCAAAAACAGCAAAATGTTCTGTCTCTACTGGGGATAAACATTTATCCTGCACAGGAGCTGTAACAGGGTTGTTGCTTACCCCTCTCCACTTCCACTGAACCTCCTGTATGATTTGTGTCAGCACAGTCCTCTGCTAAACCGTGGTTAAATCTGCAGACATTATCTCTGGTCTCAGTTCCATCATGTCCTTGTAAGTTGCCACCCTTCTGTGTTGTAACGATCTGCTTCTTCAATGGGCTTGATATGAACCTAGTTCACACCTATCCCAGCAGAATCATGTGGTTCTTGTTCTAGTGGCCTATGGCAAGACCACTCCCCAATTCAGGATACAAACACAGAAATAGCCTCACACCTTGGATATGTGAAGCATGAACTGAACCTTAATTTAATCATAGAGCCAACATATTTATATATCTCCCATACCACACCCTTGTGTACCTCTGTGTATGTGTTTGTGATGAAACACATCTGCCTTGTAGCCTTGTTTGCTATAGAGCACTTGAGATACAACTCATCAGATTACAGATTCTATAGCTAGCTTGATGTTAATCTCAAGTGTTTGCTTAGGACTACTTGAAGTGCATGCATCTGTCTTGGCTGATGTTTATCAAGGCCTGTATGTGTGAGGATGCAATGTTCTGCAGTTAAGTTTATGAACAGAGCATTTTTACCTTATCCTGTTCTATATACATTTTCCCTCTATAACATATAATACTAGTATACATGATAATCATGTACATGCAACATATAACCACACACAATAATACATAATCACAATGCAACAATGTCATGCTCCCTTGGCCATTTCCATAATTACTGGTAATATTAGTCACTAAACAATATAATCATGACAATACATATATTGAGGGGGGGAGGGGGAGGAGAGGATGAGGGGAGGGGAAGGGAGAGGAGAGGGGGAGAGGAGAGGAGAGGGAGCGTAAGGGGGGAGGGGAGGGAGAGGAGAGGCGGAGGAGAGGGAGAGGAGAAGGGGAGGGAGAGGGGAGGGAGAGGAGGAGGGGAGGGAGAGGGGAGGGAGAGCATGAGGGGAGGGAGAGGATGAGGGGAGGGAGAGGAAGAGGGGAGGGAGAGGAGAGGGAGAGGAGGAGGGGAGGGAGAGGATGAGGGGAGGGAGAGGAGAGGGAGAGGAGAGGGGGAGGAGAGGGAGAGGAGGAGGGGAGGGAAAGGGGAGGGAGAGGAGGAGGAGAGTGAGAGGAGAGGGGGAGGAGGAGGGAGAGAAGGAGGGGAGGGAGAGGAGGAGGGGAGGGAGAGGAGAGGGAGAGGAGGAGGGGAGGGAGAGGAGAGGGAGAGGAGTAGAGGAGGTGGAGGAGAGGGCAGTGTGGTTTTTGCACCAAACACATCTTTTGGAGTTATGGCCAAAAAGTCCAACCTTGGTTTCATCAGACCATAACACCTTTTCCCACATGCTTTTGGGAGACTTCAGATGTGTTTTTGCAAAATGTAGCCTGGCTTGGATGTTTTTCTTCGTATGAAAAGGCTATCGTCTTGCCACTCTACCCCATAGCCCAGACATATGAAGAATACGGGAGATTGTTGTCACATGTACCACACAGCCAGTACTTGCCAGATATTCCTGCAGCTCCTTTAATGTTGCTGTAGGCCTCTTGGTAGCCTCCCCGACCAGTTTTCTTCTACTCGTCTTTTCATCAATTTTTGGAGGGAGCTCCAGTTCTTGGTAATGTCACTGTTGTGCCACATTTTCTCCACTTGATGATGACTGTCTTCACTGTGTTCCATGGTATATCTAATGCCTTGGAAATTCTTTTGTACCCTTCTCCTGACTGATACCTTTTAACAACGAGATCACTTTGGAAGCTCTCTGTGGACCATGGCTTTTGCTGTGCGATGCAACTAAGAAAATTTCAGGAAAGACCAACTAGAGCAGCTGAACTTCATTTGGGGTTAATCAGAGGCACTTTAAATGATTGCAGGTGTATGCTGACTCCTCCTATGAATGTATTCGTTCACTAAAGTCCCCTGTCTTTCTCCTTGAAAATGTACCTGGCTCTTAAGTATCTTTTGTCCACCCCTAAACTTGAACATTTAAAATGCTTTTAAAAAATAGCTTTTGCCTTTTTGTATTTTATTCTAAATTATTCTTTTAGTGCAAGCCTCCATTATCAGCTGACACGATTACTTACCCAGGAGGGTGCCCATGCATAATTGCATGTAAAAGATAATATGTAAGAGACTATTTAATTTTATTTTTCTCTGTTCTTCAAAACAGTATATTTTAAATATATGAACATGATGGTCCTTTAAATGATATAGCTGAGGTGCCAGAATGAAAAATTCACATATCACCTATATAGTTTCGTACTGCGAGTTGTCATGGCTCATATGTGGTAATACTAACGTAGTGTGATACTGAAATAATAATACCCATGTAATCACATATATAGTTGTGAGCATACGAGCCGTTGCTCACGCTTGCGGGCTCACGAAGCGAGGGGCCGCATTTGCGGAAGGTGGAGGCTCCAAAGTCGGCTGTGTTTGTCTGCAAATGTGGACCCTCGCGAAGCAAGGGTCCGCATTTGCGGAGATGGAGGCTCAAAGGCGCCTCACACACAGTTGAAAACACACACACTCGACTTAGAAAAAAAAACGACCTCAGAACCAACCTTAGCGGGACAAACACTCACACGCACGAAAAATACGACCAAATACTCACAAAAAATACATAAAAAGCTTACCCATAGCAAGGGGGGCATCCAGTACCTCTGAAAGTGAAGTTACACCTCCATTTAAGGCCAAATTCCCGATTTCAGACACACAAAAATCCCCTAAGCGAGAGAAAAAATGGCCCCCGAAAAAAACGAAAACGAGGCTCAAAGCCCAGGACTGCCCAGCCACACACACACACGTGCACGACTTAGAAAAAAAAACGACCTCGGAAGCAACCTTAATGGAACAAACACGCACAAAAAATACGACCATAACGCGCACCTAAAAACAGTCAAAACACACTAGATACTCACAAAAAATACATGAAAAAAAAATACATGAAAAGCTTACTCTGAAAGTGAAGTTACACCTCCATTTAAGTCCAAATTCCCGACTTCAGACACATGAAAATCCCCTAAACGAGAGAAAAAATGGCCGTCGAAAAAAACAAAAACGAGGCTCAAAGCCCAGCCACGTACAACTTACCCAAGAAGGGATCCGAGATAAGCTTGGAAACCTGCATTAACCCCACGGGATCCGAGATAAGCTATGAGACCTGCATTAACCCCACATTAACCATGGCAGTGGGGGTCCCGATCGCACGCGCTGCAATGAAAATTCAAAATTCCCACATAAAGGGTCCTTAAAGGACCGTAAAGGTCCTTAAAGGACCCGTTATAAAAGAAAACAAATATACACTATCACCCTGTCACTCATGGGGGTCAATATAGACCCCCATAAGTCCTTCAGTAACCCTGTAACTCATGGGGGTCAATACAGACCCCCATAAGCACTTAATTAACCCCCTCACTCATGGGGGTCAATACAGACCCCCATAAACCCCTAATTAACCCTGTCCCTCATGGGGGTCAATATAGACCCCAATAAGCCCTTCATTAGCCCTGTCACTCATGGAGGTCAATACAGACCCCCATAAGCGCTTCATTAACCCTGTCACTCATGGGGGTCAATACAGGCCCCCATAAGCACTTCATTAACCCTGTCACTCATGTGGGTAAATATAGACCCCCATAAGCCATTCATTAACCCTGTCACTCATGGGGGTCAATACAGACCCCCATAAACCCTTCATTAACCCTGTCACTCATGGGGGTGAATACAGACCCCCATAAGCACTTCATTAACCCCCTCACTCATGGGGGTCAATATAGACCCCCATAAGCCCTTCATTAACCCTGTCACTCATGGGGTCAATACAGACCCCCATAAGCACTTAATTAATCCCCTCACTCATGGGGGTCAATATAGACCCCCATAAACCCCTAATTAATCCTGTCACTCTTGTTGATCAATATAGACCCCCATAAGCTCTTCATTAACCCTGTCATTCATGGGGGTCAATACAGACCCCCATCAGCCCTTCATTAACCCTGCCACTCATGGGGGTAAATATAGACCCCCATAAGCCATTCATTAATCCTGTCACTCATGGGGGTCAATACAGACCCCCATAAACCCTTCATTAACCCTGTCATTCATGGGGGTCAATACAGATCCCCATAAACCCCTAATTAACCCTGTCACTCATGGGGGTCAATAAAGACCCCCATAAGCCCTTCATAACCCTGTCACTCATGGGGGTCAATACAGACCCCCATAAGCACTTAATTAACCCCCTCACTCATGGGGGTCAATACAGACCCCCATAAACCCCTAATTAACCCTGTCATTCATGGGGGTCAATATAGACCCCCATAAGCCCTTCATTAACCCTGTCACTCATGGGGGTCAATACAGACCCCCATATGCCCTTCATTAACTGCGTCACTCATGGGGGTCAATACAGACCCCCATAAGCACTTAACCCCCTCACTCATGGGGGTCAATACAGACCCCCATAAACCCTTAATTAACCCCATCCCTCAGGAGGGTCAATACAGCCCCCCATAAACCGCTAATTAACCCTGTCACTCATGGGGGTCCATACAGACCCTCATAAGCCTCTATTTAACCCCATCAGTCCCATAAGGGTATATTAAGACCATTATGGGCCTGTTACAACCCAATATTAACCACATAAGTGCCATGACGGTCCTCAAGGACCTTCATGACACTAAGTATAAACACTACACTGCTCTATACCCCCCAATAAAACATTAAATATCTACCAAACAGCCTCTACACTAACCTATTAACACCTTCACTACCTACCTACACTACCTACCTACCCCCTAATAACCCCCACCACTCTAATTACAGAAAATAAAAAAACCTAAGTCACAAAAAATAAAAAAAATACATTACAGAAAAAAAACACATTACAACCCCCCCCCCCCCCCCCCACCACACAAAAAAAAAATACACACCTGAAAAGGAAATACATATAATACATACAATACAATACATACAATATAATACAATACAATACAAATACATACAATACATACAATATAATACAATACAATTAAATGCAATACAATACAATACACCCCTATCTAATATACATGCCCCAATCTATCTAAATAAATACCATAATCTAATATACATGTCATGATTTAATTGTTTAAGGATTTATATTGTCAGCAATTTAGAAATATGTCCAAGGGAGCATGACATTGTTACATTGGGCTTATGTGTTATTGTGTGGTCATATCCCCTCCAGATTTTTCAATGTGTGTGTTTATGTGTAGAGAAGCAGTTGTGTGGTATTTTTATACTATATGCAGTATCCCCCATTTGGCTCCTACACCCATGTCCATGTCCCTTCATTATGAAAACAATACAGTATTAAGATATACATATACTATTTAGTGATTAAAATGATAATCAAATAAATGCATCACATCAGTTCAAATGCTTCAGAGAGGGCTACTCCACTATCTCTGCCATGAATACCAAGTGTATTAGCATGGTGTGTTGCAGTCCATGAGGTTACATAGAGTTGGACACGACTGTACAATGCACACACACACGTTAACACACTACATTGAATATACATATGTACATACTGCTCTCTTTGACCATGTGGTAATTTTATGGTCCATAAAAATATTTTTTGAGAAGCTCAGAGAGAGATTCAGTGATTTATGCAGCTGCTTAAAAAGTGCACTTGTGCCACAGTCCCTTACATGTCCCAATGCAGCCAGAGAGCAGTAAAGGGATGTGATCGATGCTGAGAACTGTCCTAACACAACCAGAAGAAGGCTGTGACAGGGGGAGGCAGCAAAAGAATAGAACAGCCACAAGCTCATTGGTCTTGTAAGGCAGCTGCAAGAGTAACATTTCTCAAGGGGCTGGGAGCATCATCTCTGTTTGCAGCAACAGAACGTGTGTAACATTGCTGTGAACTTAAAGATTAGATAATTTCCTATCAATTACACTCTTGAGTTAATTATTACAGTAGTTACTGGGTGGAACTTTCCTCTTGTTTGACCGCCAGCGGTGCCAGGGTGCAGATACTGTCGACATTTGGCATGGTAGACATTTGAGTAAATTTTTATTCACCACCCTAACTCTAAACCCTAACCCCTGAATCTAAACACTAGCCCCTAAACCCTAACACCTATGTCATGATTTATTTTTTTAAGGACTCATTTTGACAGTAATTTATGAATATGGCCAAGGGAGCATGACATTGTTACATTGGGATTATGTGTTATTGTGTGGTTATATGTTGCCTGTACATGGTTATTATGTATCTTAGTTATAATATATTATAAGAGGGAAAATGTGATACAGAACATATGTGGAATTGGTAAAAATGCTCTGCATAGAAGTTAGCTGCAGATCATTGCACTCTCACACATACAGACCTTGGGTCAAGACAGATGTATGTACTTCAAGTAGTCCTAAACAAACACTTAAGTTTAACATAAAGGTTTTTTCACTAGACAGCCATAGATATCTGGTGAATTTAATCTCAAGAGCTTTGATAGCCCAAGGTTGCAAGCCAGATGGGCTGACATCACCCATACACAAATGTACACAAGGGTGTGGTATTGGAGAGTGTAAATATGTTGTTTTAATCATTCAATAAAGGTTACATAGTTACATAGGGCCTCATTCAATTGCGATTTGGCCAATTGAAAAGGGCTCTAAATAAGCGCATAGCATATTTTTTTTAAATAAGTTTTTAGTTAGTGAAAACCTTGCTTTTGGATAGATGTTTACTAACTAAAAACTTCTTTAAAAAAATATGTTATGTGTCTATTTAGAGCCCTATTCAATTGGCCAAATTGCAATTGAAAGAGGGCCATAGTATTTAAGGTTGAAAAAAGACCTTCAGTCCATCAAGTTCAACCTTTTAAGATCTACTCTGATCTGCAATATGCGGATTAACTATTAATTAATTAGTTGTTAATTCATTGTTAATCAATTATTTTGTATTTATTTTTGTATTTTTTATTTTATTTTTAGTGTTTCATTAATCCGGAGGATGGCAAACAGAAAAAAAACCAAGCGAGACTTAGCCAATTGTCTCAAAGGGCAAAAAAATTAAACAATGAATCCCTTCCTGACCCCAGATACTGGCGATCGGATTTCTCCCTGGATCAATACTGTCTCTCTAATTATCCATGATAACCCTGAATTTCCTTTTTAATTAGAAATAAATCCAGTCCCCTTTTAAAGTTATCTATCGAATCCGCTGTCACCACCTCCTCTGGTAGAGAAATCCACAGATTAATCAGCAGATTCACTGTGAAGAACCCTTTTCTTTCTTTAAGGTGGAATCTTTTTACTTCTAACCTCAAGGGATGTCCTCTTGTCAGTTGAAAGCCTCTTGGCACAAAAAGCTCCCTTGACAAATCTTTATACTGACCCTCCTCTTAGACACTTTTTTTCTAGAGAAAATAAGTTTAATTTGGTTAGTTTAGCCCCTCCATTCCCCTTATTAGTTTTGTAGACCTCCTCTGTACCTTTTCCAGCTCTAAAATGTCCTTTTTATGAAGTGGTGCCCAAAATTGTACTCCATATTCCAAATGAGGGTGTACTAGAGATTTGTATAGTGGCAGAATTATATTTGCTTCCCTTGCTTCTATACCCTTCTTAATACATGCTAATATTTTATTTGCATTTGCAGCTGCTGCTTCGCTTTGAGCACTGTTACCTAGCTGGTTGTCCACAAGCACTCCCAAATCCCTTTCAATATCTGATACACCTAGATTTGCTCCATTAAGATTATAAATTTCATGGCTATTTTTCCTTCCCAGATGCATAACTTTACATTTATTTGTATTAAATCTCATCTGCCATTTAGATGCCCATTCCTCAATTTTATGTAAATCCCTTTGTAGGGAAAGCACATCATTATCTGATTTAATTACCTTGCACAACTTTGTGTCATCAGTGAAAATGGAGACACCACACTCCAATCCTACCTCTATGTCATTAATAAATATCTTAAAAAGGAGAGGAACCCTGAGGAACCCCATTTACCACATTAGTCCAATCGGAGTATGTTCCATTTACAACAACCCTTTGCTTTCTGTCTTTTAGCCAGCTCTCAATCCATGAGCAGATATTTACTGCAATTCCTGTATCTCTTAGTTGGCACAATAGTCTCCCATGTGGCACTGTATCAAAAGCCTTTGCAAAATCCAAAAAGACTACATCCACTGAGTTGCCTTGATCCAGGTTCCTACTAACCTCCTCATAGAAACTAATTAGATTTGTTTGACATGACCTATCTCTCATAAATCCATGTTGACTCCTACTTATAATCCTGTACAAATAGATGTATTGCTGTATATTATCCCTTATTAACCCTTCTAAAAGCTTCCCCACTACAGAAGTGAGGCTCACTGGTCTATAATTCCCCGGATTTGCTCTAGCTCCCTTTTTAAATATAGGTATCACATCAGCTTTTCTCCAGTCATCTGGTAGAGACCCTGTGTTGAGTGAATCTTGAAAAATTAAATATAATAATTTTGCTATTACAGAACCCAGTTCCCTCAGTACCCGTGGATGTATTCCATCAGGACCCGGGGTTTTATTAACATTTATTTCTTCCAACCTCTTTTGGATTACTTCCTGTGTTAACCAATTATTTGGCAAAGGTAGTGTAGCCCCATTATGTCACAGTGTCCCAACCACTGGTACCTCCCTTGTGTATACCGAAGAAAAGAACCTATTTAGCTCATCTGCCTTTTCCTGGTCAGTAATTATCAGACGACCTGTGTCACATTCTAATGTTCCTATAGCTTCCTTCCTCGCCTTCTTCCCATTAATATACTTAAAAAATAGGGTTAGTCTTACTCTCTTTTGCAATTAAATTTTCATTTTCTATTTTAGCCAGTCTAATCGCGCTTTTGCAAGCCTTGTTGATTTCCTTGTATTTCTGTAAGGCAGCCTCTGTCCTCTCTTGTTTGTATAATTTAAATACCTGTTTTTTACTCCGTATCTTGAAATCATTGTTAAGCCACATTGGATGGGATTTACTCCTTTTACTTTTATTCCCGCATGGTATATGCTGATGTGTATGTATATTTAGTAAGGATTTAAATGTTGTCCATTTATGTTCAGTGTTTTTACCTATCAGTTCTCTGTCCCAGTCTATACTTTGTATTGCTGCCCTTAGACCATTAAAATCTGCACTTTTAAAATTAAGAGTTTTTGTTGGCCCCTTAAAATTTAGTTTTTTTAATTCAATCTCAAATGAGACTGTTGTGATCACTGTTTCTCAAAGGTTGACCTATTCTAACATTTGATACTTTATCAATATTATTTGTGATGACTAAATCTAAGATAGCTTAATTTCTAGTAGGCTCTTGTATAACCTGGGCCAGATAATGATCCCTGAGTGTACTCAAGAACCTGCTCCCCTTAGATGAACTGCTGGTCTCCTTTATCCAGTTTATTTCAGGGTAATTAAAATCTCCCATTATTAGAACTTGCCCATGCTTAGCAGCATTTCCATTCTGTAACAATAATTGTATTTCCTCACTTTCAGCTATATTTGGGGGTTTATAGCATACTCCTACTAATATTCTTTTGGAATTTGCTGCTCCGCTATTTAACTCTACCCACAAACATTCAGCTTTATCACTAGGTCCACCATAAATATCTTCTCTGACTATAGGCTTAAATTCAGGCTTAACATACAGACAAATCCCTCCTCCTCTTTTACCATTGCCTCTATCTTTCCTAAATAGGTTATACCATACAGATTAACAGTCCAGTCATGAGATTCATCCCACCACATTTCGCTAATGCCTATTAAATCCCATTTTTCATTAATTGCTAATAATTCTAACTCTCCCATTTTTCCTGCCAAGCTTCTGGCATTAGCAAGCATACACCTTATGTTATGAGTCTTTAGTTCTGAAGTGCCTGCCACTGTACTTGAGTTACTTAGTACTGCCTCCCTATTGACTATACTACCCCTACCCCCTATACCCTCTACACATACTACCCCATTACTTATATCTAGTGCCCCCCCCCACCTACTAGTTTAAAAACTCCTCCAGCCTTTTTACCATCCTATCCCCTAGCACAAATGCTCCCTCATCATTAAGGTGCAATCCATCCCTACTGTAGAGATTTGATTGAAGTGAGAATTCAGCCCAATGCTCTAAGAACCCAAACCCCTCCTTAGCGCACCACATCTTTAGCCACTCATTAACCTCCATAAGCTCCTTTTTGAGACATAGTGTTCACATATCCACAGTGTGAGACTATTTCTGTGTGTTGTGTCCTGACTTGGGGAGTGGTCTTGCCATGGGCCACCAGTAACATATATGCAGTATTATCTGCCTGTACCTCTTCAGAAGCCATCTTTTGTGCCACAGAGAACAGGAACTACATGATTCTGCTGGGGTAGGTTTGAACTAGGTTCATATCAAGCCCCCTTGAAGAAGCAGATCAAGATAATGGCTGGCAGTGGTGGGATCTCTGTAGAAAACACAGAAGGATGGCAGCTTATGAAGAGATGTCTGCAGTAGAGGAGGAGGAAGTGTCCAGATGGTACCAAAGATGGATGGAGATAATGCCTGCAGGTTCAACCAAGGATCAGCAGAGGGAACTCCAGATACAGATCATACAGGAGGTACAGGAGAATTGGAGAAGGGTAAGCAATGGTCTCAGCTCCTGTAGAGGGGAAATGCTTATCCCCAGTAGAGACAGAGAATGTTCTGGCGACTGGAAAGGACTGTAGAGGAATGGGCCTTCTGTATACATGGTTGCGTTCCTGGAAATATGGCCAGGTCACGAGCTAATGGTATGGCTGGAAGAATAAGTATGTGAGGAGGTCGCCCTGGAAGAGCAATATGCTTATTGGGTAAGACCTGTTGGGATAACTCATCATTTTTCATTGGGGCTGGAAGAGGCACTTTGGGACATAGTACATGGGGATCCGGACTGTGGCTTGGGGACAAAGAAAGACAGCTGTGTCTGTTTGCCAAACGCTGTCACATGCTGGGACTGGAGACAGGCTCTCAGACAGCTAACCTACTTTGGCCTTTGATCCAGCAGGAGCTAAAGCTGAATCGATCTCATTTCATCGTGGGGCAGCTGTATCCAATTACTCTGGTCACCACAGAGTCCATAAACTGTAGAAAATGCAAAAAAGAAAAGAAGAGAGCACACCACTTCCTAGTGCAAATCAAAATTGGTTTTATTTGAGAGAATACAAGGATCAAAAATGGACACTCAAATGTATTGTCCTCTATATTAGAGGTATGAAATGTGTACAAAGGATTGTACTCAGATCTTCCACATCCGCTCAGTATACTGCTTGCATGAGACAGTCCTTATTCGCAGAATGTTAGAGTATAATCACAAAGGTAGTACACAGCTTGTATATATCTGATGTACGCCAAAACTGATAGTAACTCTATTAGAGAATAAGGATCCACCTTATTAGTATCTCAAAATAATCAGCTCTGATACCATTCACTTACGGGTACTCAGCCCAGAATATGTGAGTGGTCAGAGAGGTGGCCAAACCTCTATTACGAGTAGTTGGCTGATATCCAAATTCAGATAAAGTAATCAAAGTTGCATAGTACCAAAAAAGAGAGAGAGTTCAATCAGAGTTCCATATAAAAAGAGCAATGAGTCCAAATAACATAAACTAAAAAACAGAAAAAACAGAGTGTAGTAAAATCAAAGTATCCAAATATATAAAATAGATAAAGACAAGACACCAGTGTGTCTATCTATAATCCCAAACCAAACGCGTTTCTCCCGTATCTTGGGCTTTAGCTGTGGTATTATATCCATGGTTGTAGGAACTGGGGGGGACGGGGGGGGGGGGGGACGACATATCCCCTCCAGATTTTTCAATGTGTGTGTTTATGTGTAGAGAAGCAGTTGTGTGGTATTTTTATACTATATGCAGTATCCCCCCTTTGGCTCCTACACCCATGTCCATGTCCCTTCATTATGAAAACAATACAGTATTAATATATACATATAATATTTAGTGATTAAAATGATATCTCGTAAATATCTTTTATGACTTCTGCCCTAATCAAATAAATGCATCACATCAGTTCAAATGCTTTAGAGAGGGCTACTCCATTATCTCTGTCATGAATACTAAGTGTATTAGCATGGTGTGTTGCAGTCCATGAGGTCACATAGAGTTGGACACGACTGCACAATGCACACACACACGTTAACACACTACATTGAATATACATATATACATAATGCTCTCTTTGACCATGTGGTAATTTTATGGTGCATAAAAAAATCTTTTGAGAAGCTCAGAGAGAGATTCAGTGATTTATGCAGCTGCTAAAAAAAGTGCACTTGTGCCACAGTCCCTTACATGTCCCAATACAGCTAACCACAACCCTAAACCCTAACCATAACTCTAAACCCTAACCCCTGAATCTAAACACTAGCCCCTAAACCCTAACACCTATGTCATGATTTATTTGTTTAAGGACTCATTTTGACAGTAAATTATGAATATGGCCAAGGTAGCATGACATTGTTGCATTGGGATTATGTGTAATTGTGTGGTTATACTGTACAGTATGTTGCCTGTACATGGTTATTATGTATCCTAGTTATAATATATTATAAGAGGGAAAATGTTATATAGAACATATGTGGAATTGGTAAAAATGCTCTGCATAGAAGTTAGCTGCAGATCATTGCACACTCACACATACAGACCTTGGGTCAAGACAGATGTATGTACTTCAAGTAGTCCTAAGCAAACACTTGAGTTTAACATAAAGGTTTTTTCACTAGCCAGCTATAGATGTCTGGTGAATTTGATCTCAAGAGCTTTGATAGCCCAAGAATACACAAATGTACACAAGGGTGTGGTATTGGAGAGTATAGATATGTTGTTTTGATCATTCAATAAAGGTTGAGAAATAGTTTTCACATATACAAGGTGTGAGACTATTTCTGTGTGTTGTATCCTGACTTGGGGAGTGGTCTTGCCATGGGACACTAATAACCTGTATGCAGTATTCTCTGCCTGTACCTCTTCAGAAGCCATCTTTTGTGTCACAGAGAACATGAACTACACGATTCTGCTGGGGTAGGTTTGAACTAGGTTCATATCAAGCCCCCTTGAAGAAGCAGATCGTGACAACCTAACACTAGGAAATTGAGGAAAATCTCTCCTGAAATTCATTAAAATGTCAGCTGGGTGACCTTAATGGTTGCTCGTCGGCACTGCTGGAGGCCAGCTAACAGGAATGGTTCTACTGGGTTTCTAAGTTACTGTTCCTCTTTTATAGAGCACTGTCGAAAATATTTGGAACTTTTAAAAATTATATTATTCTAAGTAAAAATAATAACGCATTTTTTTTTCAAGCCCATAACTCATTTGCCAGTTGGAGCCTCTTTTGAGAGTCTCGCGATGAGCGCCTTTGTCGCTCATCGCAGGCCTCGCAATGAGCGCCTTCGGCACTTAGTGCAAGCCTCCAATTCATGTACCTGAATTAAACCTAAAACAAAACAAAAACATAACACCTGCAAAATAAGGCCTTTAAGAAGATAGGGACTACAGCATCTCTGATTGTAGGCGGAGGAGGATGTAGGGGCTGCCCATATGCTTTGTGCCTTCTCAACAGCATTCCTCAGTGACCATCAATTGGTGAAATGTTACATAGAACCCTACATGTCCACAGAGAAGAGGTCATGGACCATGTGATGAGAGGTAGCCGTCTGAGTACAAAATATCACCATCACATATGCCATGATCCTATACTCTGTAGCCAGGCCAGATTACGTTAACATTGTGACCAATAGATTGTCACTGTGGAGTGCTGTTGAGAAGGCACAAAACATATGGGCAGCCCCTACATCTTCCTCCGCCTACAATCAGGGCCCCAATCCCCTGTGGGTGGCCACCGTCTCCTTGGTGGTGTTGGAGCAATGGGGAGGCATCCCCCCAGGAAGAAGCTGCACAAGCAGTGGTGGTGCTGGTTGCAGTGGCCTTGGCGGCGGCATGGTGGGAGGAGAGGAGCGGCCGGGCTGTGGGTGTGTGGGGGAGGCATCTGGAGTGGAGGAGGCAGGGTTAGGGACCAGAGCACTGTGCAAGGATTATGTGGTCAGGTGTTGGAATGCGCTCTGTTCCACCCCCATCATGAGCAGCATGGCTAGGAAATATTCAGTCAACAGATGGTCCCTCCTCTCCTCCCTATTGCACCTGGCCAGGCTGTGCATGACCTCCGCATGGCGTAGATGCTGGCCTGTATCCCAGTAAGTCACTCCATTTTTGGCGCATGATGCCCAGAATCTTTGCCTGCGCAGCCTGGGGGGTGGTGGGGTTGGAGGTCTGTGGGGCATTGCTAGGTGAGGAGGTGGCGGTGGTGTCGCAGTGGGGAGGGTCTGGGGCCTGGCTGGAGCCTTGCTCCATATAGGTAGTGGTGTTGCTGGGCCTGGTGGTGGCCAGTCTACCGCACTGGTAAGGAAAGGAGGAGATGGGGGTCAAGCCCCTTGGTCCCTCCAGTAGGAGGGCCCTGGTGAGATGCTGAGTCTCTGAAGGAGGGGGACATTGGGGTCAATCTGCTGATGGTCCTGCTGGTGACCCCACTGCCAAGATGACATCCTCCTCCTCTGCAAAACGGGGCCCTTGGCTCCACTTATTTGCTCATACCCTGCGCTGGTTCTTGCGCGATGGAACCGATGCCCCCCCTCTGGCTCACCACTGGACCCAGACCTCCTTGATGCTGGAAGAGAGAAAAGAAAGATATATGTTATAAGTATGATGATTAATACATTATTTTGTGTTCATTCCTAACTATCTGGCATCTAGCCTTGAACCTGGATAATTCTCTTAATTTCAACTATGAGTAGCTATCATTTGCTAGGTGTAATCTATTCTTTGGTTCTTGGGCTTGATTGTTCTTTGTTCTTAACGCTATCTTGATTCCGGCTGCGGTCTGTAACTGCATAGGCTGCAGTGGGCACACCAATACATGGACTCTCTATTGGTGGATTACTGTTGTTATGCCAGTGATTTGTCAGCTTCATGGATTTAATGATGCATCCATCTATCCCTTGTTAATTCCATAGAGCTGACATGTCAGTGTCCTTGTTGGTCATCATGTACATATGTAGTGAGTGTGTGTTAATTCACCTTGGCCCTGATGTCATCAAACCAGTGCTTCGCAGACCTCACATCCCTTCCTGCTGTTCCCACTGCTGTTACTGCTGTTACTACACAGGGAAGATGACCATCTAATATTAATTACTTATTTGTATGTTACTACATATTATCTTAACCAATCAGAAAATGGGTGGGAGCCTTCTCAAATTGGTTAATGAATAACTAATCGTATTCAATATATTCAAATACTCAATTCTTATTCAGTAAAATATGATAGACACATATGTGAGCCAATCAGAAGCCATAAAAATACTTTGTAAGGTGAGGGAGTGATCAGAAAGCTGTTAGTCGGTGGGGCAGCTCCTCAAAGTAGGAGCTTTGTTAGTTTGGTTGTTTTCTTGCATTTTTCTTTATTTAGAGGCCCTTTGAGGCCCCTTCTGTGGGCTGAATATGAGGAACCAGGTTCCTGTGGCGCATGGTGGAGCTATTTATAATACCAGCAATTTTGTAAATAGCATGGAGAACAGGAGCCCGATTCAATTGAGCAGTTTTAAGTTCGTGGAGCCCGTAAGTGAGGCCGTAAGTTAATTTGCTATTCAATTGGCGTCTTTATGCGTGCTCCAAATGAGTTACAGGTTACGGGCTTAAAAATTCTGCAATGGTTAAACCCAGAACTTACAGCCTCCCGAAGCCTTTGATCTTTCAATTCCGCAAGAGATACAATGGCTAAAATTGCAAATCGCTATTCAATTGCTCCAATTCCCCAAGGCCCAAATGGTTTCAAACCCGTAAATGGCAAATGAAGGAGAAAATCCTACGAGTGCTAGAGAGGACTCGCAAGGGGGTTAAACACCCATTCGTAGCACTGTAAATATAAAAAATCAATACTGCACTGTAAATAACGGGAAAAGCGATGATAGACATTATAATGAATTGCACAACAGTCTCAAGCTTGCAAATCAACTGTAAATAACATTTATTTTTGTTTTATTTTGGGCTTATATCGATCTTGGGAATCACTGAGTTAATACATAGCTGGCCACCCACATGGACTAGAACAGTATTGGCATTCATTTTCATAATTCTGTATTTTGAGGGTTTGTGAGTCTCATCACATATCGGACCCCCGAACATAATTGATTGACATATAACCTCCATGTTTTACTGCCGTAATTATAAGGATCTCATTTTCTATTGGCTGTTTCGAAATGGGAGGTTTTGGTCTTGCTTCAGTGATCATATTCCCGCCCTGAACTGCTATGAACCAGTGCATGGTTTACGGAGTCGGCTTTGGGCCCGTAACTTGCAGGCTCCTTTAATTTAATAGCTCTGGAATCGGAGACGAACAGGAACCCGCAGCACTTCCGCAGACATACAGCCCTTGATCCTGCCAGATGCTGGCTTGCAATTGAATCCGGCTCCAGAAAAGCAATTATATGCGATGAACTGTGGCTCATCACATTTGCTGCTAGTAAATTCTTCCCTGTATTAGTACTTGGTACACTCTAAGCTAAAAACACTCACACAGACACATACACTCACAGGGACACTGACAGACACTCACACAGAAAGACACTCACACAGACACTCACACTCACACAGAAACTCACAGACACATAAACACTCAGAGACAGACAGTCACACACAGAGACAGACAGACACACAGACACTCACAGATACTCACAAACAGATACTCACATACACTCCCACAGACACTCACACAGACACACACAAAGACACTCACACTCACATACACTCACATATAGAGGCAGACACTCACACAGACACTCACAGATACACTCACACAGAGATACACTAACAAAGAGACAATCAGACACTCACAGAGACAGACACTCACACAAATACACACACACACAGACACTCACAGACACTCGCACAGACACTCACAGACACTCACACAGAGAGACACTCACAAAGAGACACTCACAGACACTCACACAGAGATAGACACTCACAGACATTTAAACTGACACTCAAACACAGACACTCATACTCACAGAGACAGACATTCACACAGACATTAACAGACACTCACACAAAGAGACTCACACTCACACAGACACATACACTCACAAAGATACTCACACAGACACTCACGCAGAAAGACACTCACACAGAAACTCACATAAACACTCAGAGACATACACAGTCACACACAGAGACAGAAACTCACACAGATACTCACACAGACACTCACAGATAATCCCAAAGACAGACACACACACACAGACACTCACACTTACCCACAGAGGCAGACACTCACACAGACACTCACACAGAGAGACAATCACAAAGAGACAATCACACAGACACTCACAGAGACAGACATTCACACAGACACTCACACTCACAGACACTCAAACACAGAGAGACAATCACACAAACACTCACACTCACAGACGCTCAAACACAGAGACAGACACTCACATACAGACACAGACACACACAGACACTCACAGAGGCAGGCACTAACACAGACACTTACACAGACACACAGAGACAGACACTTACAGAGACACACACACAGTCATAGGCGCAGTGACACACACAGACACACACAGACACTCACACAGTCATAGGCGCTCACACAGATCGACACTCACACTCACAGACACTTACACAGAAACTCACACAGAAACTGACACACAAAGACAGACACTCACACACAGACACTCACCTGCAAAGACTCACACAGTGAGACAAACACTCAAAAACAGAGACAGACACTCACACAGACACAGACACTCATACAGGCACTCACACACAGACAGTCATATTCACAGAGACAGACACTCACACAGACACTGCCACAGACACTCACACAGACACTCACACTCACAGACACTCAAACAGAGATTTACAGAGACAGAAACTCACACAGACAGACACTCACACACTGAGACAGACACTCACACAGACACTTACAGACACTCACACTCACAGACACTCAAACACAGAGACAGACACTTGCACGGACACACACTCACACAGGCACTCACACTCCCAAACACAGACACTCACACAGACACTTACACAGACACTCATACTCACAGAGACAGGCACTAACACAGACATTCACACAGATACACAAACGGAAACTCCCACACAGAGATAGACACATACACTGACATAAACTCACACAGACACTCACACACAGAGACAGACACTTACAAAGACACACACACAGACACTCATGCAGACATTCACACAGACACACACACAGACACTCACACAGACACTCACACTCACAGACACTCCCACACAGAGACAGACACTTACAAAGACACACAGACACTCATGCAAAGACAGAAATTCACACAGACTCACACAGACATTCACACAGATAGACACTCATACAGACACTCACACAGACACTCACACACAGAGGCAGAGACTCACAGAGACACTCACGCTCCCAGAGGCAGACACTCACACAGGCACTCACACAGACACTCACAGCCACTTACATAGACACGCACACAGACACTCCCACACAGAGACAGACACACACACAGTGACACTCACAGAGACAGACACTCACACAGACACTCACAAAGACAGACATTCCCACACAGACACTCACACACTGAGACAGACACTCACACAGACACTCACAGAGATAGACACTCACACACACAGCGACAGACACTCACACACTGAGACAGGCACTCACACACGCACTAACATTCCCAGAGGCAGACACTCATACAGGCACTAACAGCCACTTACATAGACACGCACACAGACACTCCCACACAGAGACAGACACGCACACAGTGAAACTCACAGTCACTCACACAGAAACTCACTCACAGACACTCAAACAGACACTCACAGACACTTACACAGATACTCAAACTAACAGACACACAGACACTCCCACACAGAAACAGACATGCACACAGTGACACTCACAGACACTCACACAGACACTCACAGATACACAGACACTCCCACACAGAGACAGACACTCACATACACTCACACAGACACTCACAGACACTCACACAGACACTCATAGACACTTACACAGAAACTCACACTCACAGACACTCACACACAGACAGACACTTACACACAGACAATCACACAGACACTCACACTCACAGACACAGACATTCACACAGACACTCACAGACATTCACCGACACTCACACATATACTCACAGCCACAGATACTCACACAGACACTCACATTCACAGACAGACACTCACACAGACACTCTTACAGACACACACAGAGATACACACACACACACAGAGACTCACAGACCCTCGCAGACACTCACACAGACATTCATATTGACAGACAATTACACACAGTGACAGACACTCACAGACACTCCCACACAGAGACAGACATGCACACAGTGACACTCACAGACACTCACACAGACACTCACAGACACTTACACAGATACTCACACTCACAGACACACAGACATTCCCACACAGAGACAGACACACACACACAGTGACATTCACAGACACTCACACAGACACTTACACAGATACTCACACTTACAGACACACAGACACTCCCACACAGAGACCGAAACACACACACAGACACTCACACACAGACAATCACCCAGACACTCACAGACAAAGACATTCACACAGACACTCACAGACACTCCCACACAGAGACAGACACTCACATACACTCACACAGACACTCACAGACACTCACACAGACACTCATAGACACTTACACAGAAACTCACACTCACAGACACTCACACACAGACAGAAACTTACACACAGACAATCACACAGACACTCACACTCACAGACATTCACACAGACACTCACAGACATTCACCGACACTCACACATATACTCACAGTCACAGATACTCACACAGACACTCACATTCACAGACAGACACTCACACAGACACTCTTACAGACACACACACAGAGATACACACACACAGAGACTCACAGACCCTTGCAGACACTCACACAGACATTCATATTGACAGACAATTACACACAGTGACAGACACTCACAGACACTCCCACACAGAGACAGACATGCACACAGTGACACTCACAGACACTCACACAGACACTCACAGACACTTACACAGATACTCACACTCACAGACACACAGACATTCCCACACAGAGACAGACACACACACACAGTGACATTCACAGACACTTACACAGATACTCACACTTACAGACACACAGACACTCCCACACAGAGACCGAAACACACACACAGACACTCACACACAGACAATCACCCAGACACTCACAGACACAGACATTCACACAGACACTCACAGACACTCCCACACAGAGACAGACACTCACATACACTCACACAGACACTCACAGACACTCACACAGACACTCATAGACACTTACACAGAAACTCACACTCACAGACACTCACACACAGACAGACACTTACACACAGACAATCACACAGACACTCACACTCACAGACATTCACACAGACACTCACAAACATTCACCGACACTCACACATATACTCACAGTCACAGATACTCACACAGACACTCACATTCACAGACAGACACTCTTACAGACACCCACACAGAGATACACACACACAGAGACTCACAGACCCTCGCAGACACTCACACAGACATTCATATTGACAGACAATTACACACAGTGACAGACACTCACAGACACTCCCACACAGAGACAGACATGCACACAGTGACACTCACAGACACTCACACAGACACTCACAGACACTTACACAGATACTCACACTCACAGACACACAGACATTCCCATACAGAGACAGACACACACACACAGTGGCATTCACAGACACTCACACAGACACTTACACAGATACTCACACTTACAGACACACAGACACTCCCACACAGAGACCGAAACACACACACAGACACTCACACACAGACAATCACCCAGACACTCACAGACACAGACATTCACACAGACACTCACAGACACTCACACATATACTCACAGACAGTCACCCACACTCACACAGACACTCACATTTACAGACACACACACACAGATACTCACACAGAGACTCTTACAGACACGCACAGAGACAGACATTCACACAGACACACACACACAGAGACTCACAGACACTCACGAAGACATTCATATTGACATACACTTACATGCAGTTACAGACACATACTGACACTCACAGAAACTCACACAGACACTCACAGACACTTACAGTCACAGACACACAGACACTCCCACACAGAGACAGACACGCACACAGTGACACTCACAGACACTCACACAGACATTCACACTCTCAGACACTCACAGACATGCACACAGATGCTCACAGACACTTACACAGATACTCACAGACACACAGACACACACACAGAAACAGACACTCACACACAGACATTCACAGACACTCATAGACACAGACACACAGACACTCACACAGGCACTCTTACAGACACACACAGAGACAGACACACACACACAGATACAGACACTCACACAGACACTCACAGACACTCCCACACAGAGACAGAAATGCACACAGGGACACTCACAGACACTCACACAGACACTTACACAGATACTCACACTCACAGACACACAGACACTCCCACACAGAGACAGATACGCACAGAGTGGCACTCACAGACACTCACAGACACTTACAAAGATACTCACACTCAGAGACACACAGACACTCACACACAGAGACAGATACTCACACACAGACAATCACCCAGACACTCACAGACTCAGACATTTACACAGACACTCACACAGCCACTCTTACAGACACACACAGAGACAGACACTCACACAGACACACACAGAGACTCACAGACCCTCACAGACCCTCACACAGACATTCATATTGACAGACACTTACACACAGTGACAGACACTCACAGACACTCACACAGACACTCAGAGACACGTACACAGATACTCACACTCACAGACACACAGACACTCCCACACAGAGACAGACACGCACACAGTGACACTCACAGACACTCACACAGATATTCACACTCTCAGACACTCACAGACATGCACACAGATGCTCACAGATACTTACACAGATACTCACAGACACACAGACATACAGAGACAGACACTCACACACAGACAATCACACAGCCATTCACAGACAATCACAGACACTCACACAGACACTCTTACAGACACACACAGAGACAGACACTCACACAGACACTCACAGACACTCCCACACAGAAACAGACATGCACACAGTGACACTCACAGACACTCACACAGACACTCACAGACACTCACACAGACACTTACACAGATACTCACAGACACAAAGACACTCCCACACAGAGACAGACACGCACATAGTGACACTCACAGACACTTACACAGACATTCACACTCACAGACACTCACACAGACACTCACAGACACACATACACTCCCACACAGACAGACACTCACACACAGACAATCACACAGACATTCACAGACACACACAGACACTCTTACAGACACACACAGAGACAGACACTCACACAGACACACACACAGACACTCACACACAGACTCAAAGACCCTCACCGACACTCACACAGACATTCATATTGACAGACACTTACACACAGTGACAGACACTCACACAGACACTCACAGACTCTCCCACACAAAGACAGACATGCACACAGTGACACTCACAGACACGCACAAAGACACATTTACAGACACTCACGCGGACACTCACAGACACTTACACAGATGCTCACACTCACAGACACACAGACACTCCCACACAGAGGTAGACACGCACACAGTGACACTCACAGACACTCACACAGACACTCACACTCACAGACACTCACACAGCCACTCACAGACACTTACACAGATACTCACACTCACAGACACACAGACACTCACACACAGAGACAGACACTCACACACAGACACTCACAGACATTCACACAGACACTCACAGACATTCACACATATTCTCACATACAGTCTGTGTGAGTGTCTGTGACTGTGATTGTCTGTGTGAGTGTCTGTGAGTATCTGTGTGAATGTCTGTGAGTGTGAGACGCTCACACAAATACTCACACTCACACAAACACTCACACAGAAACTCACACAGACACACACATATACACTCCCACAGACACTCACACAGAAACACACACACTCACACAGACACTCACAGATACTCACACAGACTCTCACAAACAGTCAAACACAGAGATAGACACTCACACAGATACTCACAGACACTCACACAGACAGACACTCACAAAGAGACACTCACAGAGACATTAACTCACACACAGAGACACACACTCATACATTGAGGCAGACACACAGACACACAGAGACAGATACTCCCACAGACAAACACTCACACAGACACTCACACAGACACACAGAGACAGACACTCCTACAGACACACAGACACTCACACAGACACACAGAGACACTTACAAATCCTCGAGACACTTACAGATCCTCACAGACACTCACATTGACAGACACTTACACACAGAGACAGACACTTACACAGACACTCACACAGACACTCACACACAGAGAAAGACACTCACACAGACACTCAAACAGACAACCACACTCAATGAGACAGACACTCATACAGACACAGACACTCACACAGACACAGGCACTCACAGAGACAAAAATGCACACATACACTCACACGGACACTTACTGTCACAGAAACACAGAGACAGACACTCACACAGACACTCATAAACACTTACACATAGTGGCAGACATTCACAGATACTCACAGACACTCACAGACACAGAGACACACACTCACACCTTGAGGCAGACACACAGACACACAGAGACAGATACTCCCACAGACACACACTCACACAGACACTCCCACAGACACACAGATACAGACACTTGCACAGACACACAGACTCACACAGACACACAGAGACACTTACAGATCCTCACATTGACATACACTTACACACAGAGACAGACACTTACACAGACACTCACAGACACTCACAAACAGAGAAAGACACTCACGCACACAGAGACAGACACTCACACAGACAACCACACTCAATGAGACAGACACTCATACAGACACAGACACTCACACAGACACAGGCACTCACAGAGACAGAAATAAATACATACACTCACACGGACACTTACTCCTACAGACACACAGACTCACACAGACACTCACACAGACACACAGAGACAGATACTCCCACAGACACACACTCACAAAGACACTCACACAGACACACAGAGACAGACACTTGCACAGACACACAGACTCACACAGACACACAGAGACACTTACAGATCCTCACAGACACTCACATTGACATACACTTACACACAGAGACAGACACTTACACAGACACTCACAGACACTCACACACAGAGAAAGACACTCACGCACACAGAGACAGACACTCACACAGACAACCACACTCAATGAGACAGACACTCATACAGACACAGACACTCACACAGACACAGGCACTCACAGAGACAGAAATAAATACATACACTCACACGGACACTTACTCCTACAGACACACAGACTCACACAGACACTCACACAGACACACAGAGACAGATACTCCCACAGACACACACTCACAAAGACACTCACACAGACACACAGAGACAGACACTTGCACAGACACACAGACTCACACAGACACACAGAGACACTTACAGATCCTCACAGACACTCACATTGACATACACTTACACACAGAGACAGACACTTACACAGACACTCACAGACACTCACACACAGAGAAAGACACTCACGCACACAGAGACAGACACTCACACAGACAACCACACTCAATGAGACAGACACTCATACAGACACAGACACTCACACAGACACAGGCACTCACAGAGACAGAACTGCATACATACACTCACACGGACACTTACTGTCACAGACACACAGAGACAGACACACACACACAGACAGACCCAGACACTCATAGACACTCACATAGATACTCACAGAGACAGACACTCATACAGACACTCACACACAGAGACAGACACTCACACAGGCACTCACACATATACTCACAGACACTCATAGACACTCACACAGACACTCATATTCACAGACACAGACACTCACAGACACTCAAACAGACACAGTCACACGCAGAGACAGATACTCCCACAGACTCTCACACAGACACACACACACAGACACTCACACAGACACTCACAGACACTCACAGGTACTCACACAGACTTTCACAAACAGTCACACAGAGACAGACACTCACACAGACACACACACAGAGGCAGACATCCACAGACAGTCACACAGACACTCAGACTCACAGAGACAGACACTCACACAGATATTCACACAGACACTCACAGACACTCACAAAGAGACACTCAAAGAGACAAAAATTTACACAGAGAGACACACACTCATAGACCAAGGCAGACACTCACACAGACACTCTTACAGACACACACAGAGACAGACAATCACACACAGAGACAGACACTCACACAGAGACACTCACAGACACTCACACAGACAGTCAAACTTTCAGAGACAGACACTCACACAGACACTCACAGACACTCACACAGACGCACTCACAGACACTCACACAGAAAGACACTCACACAGACACACTCACACAGACAATCACACACAAAGTCATAGACACTCACATAGACACTCCCATAGTGTGAGTGTCTGTGTGAGTGTCTGTGCCTGTAAGTGTCTGTGAGTATCTGATTGAGTGTCTGTGAGTGTTTGTGAGTATCTGTGTGAGTGTCTATGACTGTGAGTGTGAGGGTCTGTGTGTGAGTGTCTGTCTCTGTGTGTAAGACACTCACACTCACAGACACTCACACAGACACTCACACTCGCAGACACTCACACAGACACTGACAGACACACGTACACACTTACAGACATACACTTACGGTCTTTCTCACCCCCACCCCCACTCCTCTCCCTCCCCTCTCCTATTCTACCCATCACTGAAGCCACTGACGTCACTGCTCATTGCTGATTGGCTGGGACGCCAATCAGCTACACACATGTGCAGGATGCTCAAGCACTGCTCGATGCTGGGGGTGTCAACAGCACCCTCAATAGATTTTAATGCTTCACTAACAGATGCATTATTAACCCAGCTCATGCCTTTTAGTATGTGGAATCTAAAATGATCACTGATAAAAAGGTAAAAAAAGAACAAACTCACAGGTTCGATAACATTTTAAATGGGCATGGAATCAATACTGGTTGACAACAGCAGAAAGAATGCTGAAACACAAATTAAAATATTTTTTAAGTTATTAAAAATTATTCATATTTCATTGTTTTATAAGCATTTTAACATAAGCCAGTCTTGTGTGAAGTTCTCAAGACTTACAAGCTTCAAAAGAATGACAAATTACAGTTTCTGTTTGCTTGCTACAACCAAAAATTTCAGCTTATTCCTTTAGATTCTTTAGTCATTCTAAATCCAAATTGAAAAATATGAAATGTATTAATACAGTTAAGTAAAAAGAATATACAGAGTTTATAATTTATGGTCCCTTATCTCCCAAGATAAAAGAGAAAGCAACAGTTCCTGAAAAGCGTTTACTTTTGCTTCATAGACTATTCTAAAGTCCTTGACTGTGTGGAGTATAATAAAATGTGGCAAGTTCTTAAAGAAGAAGTGGGGATACCAGACCTCATCGGCCTCCTGAGCAATCTGTATGTGGACCAAGTAGTCATGATTAAGATGAGGTAATTGAAGCGATGAACATGATCTTGATGGAGCTCAGAGAGACAATTGCTTATAGGTGTGACTGAGATGTGGCAGTCCATAGGGTCATGGAGAGTCAAACCCGACTGAAGGACTAAACAACAACAACAATCACCCTAGGATCAAGGTATATACACAGTAGGAATGTTTTAAAAGCTAATTTTCTGTTTCATTGTGCTGGCTCTACATGATGGTGCAGAGCAGTGTCCATTAGTCCAGTCTCTTCAAGCAAGCCATAAATGATTGAGTTCTGCATGACCCTATCAAGATCCAGTGGGCTTTAGAATAAATAAACACACTGAATCAGCGTTTCTTGGGAAAAATACGGGCCACATCTTTATTAAAGCAACAATAAACCAATAACCAATTAACTTAATTAACATTGTTAAATCACAGCTCAAATAATATCCCGGAGGAGGAGCACGGCCCGGTCAATAACCTCACTCCCTGGGCCCGCGCCCAGAGCCTCCCAGTGCTTTCCTAAGCAAAGGATAGTGCTGTCAACTGACTTGTGCGGGTCATAAATCCAAGGATATTTGAGATCACTAAGTATATATAAATATAAATCATTAGGTAGATAGATAGATAGATAGATAGATAGATAGATAGATAGATAGATAGATAGATAGATAGATAGATAGATAGATCAATCTGTAGCAGTTTTATTTATTACTTTGCTTTACCTGTTTCTCGGCAGCTAGCATTAAAAATAATGCTACTTAATTAAGAAGTTAAGGGGATTTGGAATGTTTCTGGATTTTACTGATAATATAATATATTGATATATGTATTTACTTTATTATATTAAGATTTGTTTAAAAGCTCTGCTTAAAATCATACAAATTGTACCTGCTTCAGTCTGCCCTCTGCAACTCATTCTGGATTTTCCCGCTCTGCCTTTGTCCTGTAGTTGCCTCCCATAGATCCACTCCTAAGGTGGGCAAGCCAATCCTGAAGTTGTCCACTGCTATTATTGGGAGATGCTAATCTAGGCGGGGGATATGAATGTGTTCAGCTCACTGTGATAAAACTGGGGGAGGGAAATCATTTTGTCTGGGTGTTCAGATGCTTTTTAGAAATGAAGTAAGAGAGTCCATATTAAGATCCTATTTAGTGAGGAATTCATGTGATTAAAGGCAGGGATGGTCTGTAGCTAAATACAACCCCTTTTTGGGATCTTCATAATCGCCATTAATAAAATTCCTATTTAATAAATTATAAGAGCAATATTCAATGGTAAATTATTTTGAAAGATTAGAGTATCAGCTTCCAGCTGAGTGACAGGTCTCTGCCATTATTAGGTCATTAAGGGGAGGGTGTAAGCCTGAGAGACAGATCTAAAGGGTTTTTTAGAATAATTAGGCTTGATAAGAAATTAAACAATCATTAATAAAATGCCACAACAACGTATCTCACTTCCAAGGGAAGTCTAAGGCCAAAGGTGATCATTAGTTAGTATGCTTTGTGTTAACCTCCCCCATTGGCCTTATAGTGGGTGTACACCAACAGCCAAACATTTTAAGTGTTAAATATGGCTTTTTTTAAATAATTGAATATGAATGTTATTTATAACAACTATTTTAATTGATTTGTAAAAAAGATAAAGAAACATTGTGACACTAAAATCATATTTTCTTTGAAAGAGCTTGAAAACTCAACATAAAGCACTATTCATCTTTCTCTAAAGTACATCATTGCTGAGATGATAAACATTGAGTGGCTCATGAATACTAATTAACTTTTTTGATATGCTAATTAGTAACACAGTGTGCTTATTTGTTTTGTTGAACTGGTGGTTTCATAGATCGTTCAGCATGAGGCCGAGTGACATCACTCAAGATTCCCTGCCATGCAAATGTGAAGCCTTTGAATACTAGTTAGCTGCTTTGTTGTGCTAACCAGTGAGCCTTTGTTGCAAACACATATAAAGCACAAACTACTCCCAGTGTTATTATGCAGTTAGATCCGCTCCAACACCCTTATCAAGCACGATGAACCGCGAATCAGCACGTTGGGTTGAACATTCCTGAATATCTCAGGAATTATATTTTTTTAAGGAGAAACAAACTAGTTGTTAGGGTGACATTGTCTTTTTAATGATTTACAAGTGTATGTAAATAAGATTTTTTCTGTCCAACTGCAGTTGGATGTTGCATCTCATATGTGGTCAAATATTACATATATATATATATATATATATATATATATATATATATACCTGTATTATGTATATATACTCAAAACATACATTTGACTATCACTTTCTCTTGCAATATTGGATAAAAATAACTGTAAAGAGACTGGACAAAGAAAGAGAAATGATCCCATAGTGACATTACCAAAGGGCAGCTACCAACTTGATAGAAAATAATTACCTAAGCACCGCAGTAACTTTGCTTTGTGTTACAAATATTTTTTCATGTTATCTGAAGATCTGCAAAACCAGTCCAGACAGCAGTGTTTTTTAATGTATGCGTCGGTGTTTTTTTTTGGCTACTTTTAAGCCCCAGAGTGCCAAGCACACCAAATAAACATACTTGCTTGACTGGGTTCCCAGAGCCATATATGCAAATTAAATGTACTGCAACGCCTGTGCTGATTTGTGTACCATACTATATTGGGGGAGTGATCAGCACACATTGGTTTCAAGAAGAGGGGTAAATTTGAGGGAGCGGGGAGAAGGAGGAAGAGAAGTAGAAGGGAGATGAGAAGAAGGAGGAGGGAGGGAGGAGGACTAAGAAAAAGAGGAAGAAGAGGAGGAGGAAGAAGAAATAGAGAAGTGAGAGGAGGAAGCGAGAGAAGAGGAAGAAAATGAGTAGGAGAGAGAGAGGAAGATGGAGGAGAGTTAGGGAAGTAGGGAAGGAGAGAGAGGAGGTAGGGGGAGAGGGAAGGAATGAAATAGAGGAAAAGAAAGAGGTAGAGGAGGTGCGAGTGGAGGGGGAGAGGAGGAGATGAAGGAAGGGGAGAGGAGGAGTAGAGGTAGATGAGGGGTGGAGTGGTGGAGGGAAAAGAGTCGGAGAAGGTGCGAGAGAAGGAGGATTGTGGGTGAAAGGAGGAGAGAAGCGAGTGGAGAGAGGAAAAAGTGAAGGGGATGAGTAGAGGAGAGGTAATGGGAGAGAAGGAAGAGGAGAGAGGGAAAAAACAGAGGAAGAAGGGGAAAAGACAAAAATAAGCACACAAAGCCTTGCAATAGGCGCAAAAAACACATCACTGCCGACCAAACAATACCACCAAAAGCGCCTCTCAGAAAACTAAATACAACAACCAACAGCCTCGCAATGAGCGCCGAAGGATCTCGGACCACCAACAAAATTAATGTCTCGACCAAACAGCATTACGGGGAATTCCCTAGTAATAAATAAACATCGGATATAATAAGGTAGAAGTATGAGGACAAATGATCAAATTGGAAAACATCAAAATGTATATGTGTTTGCATATTGAAGTCTCTCTATTGTATAACATGCTCTGTTACAGTATATCTAATGGCTATGTCTATCTAATGACAGGTTCCCTGGTGATCCAGCTGCTAGGATTTGGTGCTTTTTACTGCTACGACTCGAGTTCCATTCCAGTCAGGGAACCAAGAGGTCACACCACCCTGAAGCCATTCAGTGTGGGCCTGGTCAGTACTTGGATGGGAGACCACCTAGGAATACCAGGATCTGTATGCTGTGGCCCACTAGTGAAGGAACTGGCAACCCATTCTAGTATCTCTGCCAATACCAAGTGCATCAGCATGGTGTGTTACGGTCCAAGAGGTCACAGAGAGTTGGACACGACTGAATGACACAAACACACACAACATCAAATGACAAGCAGAAATACCCAGATGCTATTGGGCAGAGTTGGCACAAAAACTATCTTACAACCGACATAGAGCAGACAGGTGGGATCATGCTTTGGGATGGAAACAAAAGCGCTCCACTCTGATAGACTGAATTGTGCTGTTCATAACATGTTGAGAGGGGAATAAATGGAATCACTAAAAGCAAAGGATAGTGCTGTCAACTGACTTGTGCAGGTCGTACCGGTAAATTCAAGGATATGTGACATCACTAAATATATATAAATATAAATCATTAGGTAGATAGAGCAATCTGTAGCAGTTTTATTTATTACTTTGCTCTACCTGTTTCTTGGCAGCTAGCATTAAAAATAATGCTACTTAATTAAGAAGTTAAGGGAATTTGGAATGTTTCTGGATTTTACTGAGATTTTAATGTATTGATATATTTATTTACTTTATTTTATTAAGATTTGTTTAAAAGCTCTGCTTAAAATCATACAAATTGTACCTGCTTCAGTCTGCCCTCTGCAACTCATGCAGGATTTTCCCGCTCTGCCTTTGTCCTGTAGTTGCCTCCCATAGATCCACTCCTATGGTGTGTAAGCCAATCCTGAAGTTGTCCACTGCTATTATTGGGAGATGCTAATCTAGGCGGGGGATATGAATGTGTTCAGCTCACTGTGATAAAACTGGGGGAGGGAAATCCTTTTGTCTGGGTGTTCAGATGCTTTTTAGAAATGAAGTAAGAGAGTCCATATTAAGATCCTATTTAGTGGGGAATTCATGTGATTAAAGGCAGGGATTGTCTGTAGCTAAATACAACCCCTTTTTGGGATCTTCATAATCGCCATTAATAAAATTCCTATTTAATAAATTATAAGAGCAATATTCAATGGTAAATTATTTTGAAAGATTAGAGTATCAGCTTCCAGCTGAGTGACAGGTCTCTGCCATTATTAGGTCATTAAGGGGAGGGTGTAAGCCTGAGAGACAGATCTAAAGGGTTTTTTAGAATAATTAGGCTTGATAAGAAATTAAACAATCATTAATAAAATGCCACAACAACGTATCTCACTTCCAAGGGAAGTCTAAGGCCAAAGGTGATCATTAGTTAGTATGCTTTGTGTTAACCTCCCCCATTGGCCTTATAGTGGGTGTACACCAACAGCCAAACATTTTAAGTGTTAAATATTGCTTTTTTTAAATAATTGAATATGAATGTTATTTATAACAACTATTTTAATAGATTTGTAAAAAAGATAAAGAAATATTGTGACACTAAAATCATATTTTCTTTGAAAGAGCTTGAAAACTCAACATAAAGCACTATTCATCTTTCTCTAAAGTACATCATTGCTGAGATGATAAACATTGAGTGGCTCATGAATACTAATGAACTTTTTTGATATGCTAATTAGTAACACAGTGTGCTTATTTGTTTTGTTGAACTGGTGGTTTCATAGATCGTTCAGCATGAGGCCGAGTGACATCACTCAAGATTCCCTGCCATGCAAATGTGAAGCCTTTGAATACTAGTTAGCTGTTTTGTTGTGCTAACCAGTGAGCCTTTGTTGCAAACACATATAAAGCACAAACTACTCCCAGTGTTATTATGCAGTTAGATCCGCTCCAACACCCTTATCAATGAACGATGAACACGATGAACCGCAAATCAGCATGTTGGGTTGAACATTCTGAATATCTCAGGAAGTAATTTTTTAAGGAGAAACAAACTAGTTGTTAGGGTGACATTGTCTTTTTAATGGTTTACAAGTGTATGTAAATAAGATTTTTTCTGTCCAACTGCAGTTGTATTTTGGATCTCATATGTGGTCAAATATTACACACATATATATATATATATATATATATATATATATATATATATATATTATATATATATATATATATATTTTTATATATATATATATATATATATATATATATATATATATATATATATATATATATATATAAAAATATATATATACCTGCATTATGTATATATACTCAAAACATACACTTGACTATCACTTTCTCTTGCAATATTGGATAAAAATAACTGTAAAGAGTCTGGACAAAGAAAGAGAAATGATCCCATAGTGACATTACCAAAGGGCAGCTACCAACTTGATAGAAAATAATTACCTAAGCACCGCAGTAACTTTGCTTTGTGTTACAAATATTTTTTCATGTTATCTGAAGATCTGCAAAACCAGTCCAGACAGCAGTGTTTTTTAATGTATGCGTCGGTGGTTTTTTTGGCTACTTTTAAGCCCCAGAGTGCCAAGCACACCAAATAAACATACTTGCTTGACTGGGTTCCCAGAGCCATATATGCGAATTAAATGTACTGTGCTGATTTGTGTACCATACTATATTGGGGGAGTGATCAGCACACATTGGTTTCAAGAAGAGGGGTAAATTTGAGGGAGCGGGGAGAAGGAGGAAGAGAAGTAGAAGGGAGATGAGAAGAAGGAGGAGGGAGGGAGGAGGACTAAGAAAAAGAGGAAGAAGAGGAGGAGGAAGAAGAAATAGAGAAGTGAGAGGAGGAAGCGAGAGAAGAGGAAGAAAATGAGTAGGAGAGAGAGAGGAAGATGGAGGAGAGTTAGGGAAGTAGGGAAGGAGAGAGAGGAGGTAGGGGGAGAGGGAAGGAATGAAATAGAGGAAAAGAAAGAGGTAGAGGAGGTGCGAGTGGAGGGGGAGAGGAGGAGATGAAGGAAGGGGAGAGGAGGAGTAGAGGTAGAGGAGGGGTGGAGTGGTGGAGGGAAAAGAGTCGGAGAAGGTGCGAGAGAAGGAGGATTGTGGGTGAAAGGAGGAGAGAAGCGAGTGGAGAGAGGAAAAAGTGAAGGGGATGAGTAGAGGAGAGGTAATGGGAGAGAAGGAAAAGGAGAGAGGGAAAAAACAGAGGAAGAAGGGGAAAAGACAAAAATAAGCACACAAAGCCTTGCAATAAGCGCAAAAAACACATCACTGCCGACCAAACAATACCACCAAAAGCGCCTCTCAGAAAACTAAATACAACAACCAACAGCCTCGCAATGAGCGCCGAAGGATCTCGGACCACCAACAAAATTAATGTCTCGACCAAACAGCATTACGGGGAATTCCCTAGTAATAAATAAACATTGGATAAAATAAGGTAGAAGTATGAGGACAAATGATCAAATTGGGAAAAATCTAAATGTATATGTGTTTGCATATTGAAGTCTCTCTATTGTATAACATGCTCTGTTACAGTATATCTAATGGCTATGTCTATCTAATGACAGGGTTCCCTGGTGATCCAGCTGCTAGGATTTGGTGCTTTTTACTGCTGCGACTCGAGTTCCATTCCAGTCAGGGAACCAAGAGGTTACACCACCCTGAAGCCATTCAGTGTGGGCCTGGTCAGCACTTGGATGGGAGACCACCTAGGAATACCAGGATCTGTATGCTGTGGCCCACTAGTGAAGGAACTGGCAACCCATTCTAGTATCTCTGCCAATACCAAGTGCATCAGCATGGTGTGTTACGGTCCAAGAGGTCACAGAGAGTTGGACACGACTGAATGACACAAACACACACAACATCAAATGACAAGCAGAAATACCCAGATGCTATTGGGCAGAGTTGGCACAAAAACTATGTTACAACCGACATAGAGCAGACAGGTGGGATCATGCTTTGGGATGGAAACAAAAGCGCTCCACTCTGATAGACTGAATTGTGCTGTTCATAACATGTTGAGAGGGGAATAAATGGAATCACTAAAAGCAAAGGATAGTGCTGTCAACTGACTTGTGCAGGTCGTACCGGTAAATTCAAGGATATGTGACATCACTAAATATATATAAATATAAATCATTAGGTAGATAGAGCAATCTGTAGCAGTTTTATTTATTACTTTGCTCTACCTGTTTCTTGGCAGCTAGCATTAAAAATAATGCTACTTAATTAAGAAGTTAAGGGAATTTGGAATGTTTCTGGATTTTACTGAGATTTTAATGTATCAATATATTTATTTACTTTATTTTATTAAGATTTGTTTAAAAGCTACTTAAAATCATACAAATTGTACCTGCTTGAGTCTGCCCTCTGCAACTCATGCAGGATTTTCCCGCTCTGCCTTTGTCCTGTAGTTGCCTCCCATAGATCTACTCCTAAGGTGGGCAAGCCAATCCTGAAGTTGTCCACTGCTATTATTGGGAGATGCTAATCTAGGCGGGGGATATGAATGTGTTCAGCTCACTGTGATAAAACTGGGGGAGGGAAATCCTTTTGTCTGGGTGTTCAGTTGCTGTTTAGAAATGAAGTAAGAGAGTCCATATTAAAATCCATTTTTTCTGGAATGCAAAGACAATGGTGTATTTCTTTAAGAGGGATTGAAATGACTGCCTGTCACCGAGAGACTCATTCCTTCAACGAAGATCCAATTTAGTGGGGAATTCCTGTGATCAAAGGCAGGGATTGTCTCTACCATTATTAGGTCATTAAGGGGAGGGTGTAAGTCTGAGAGACGGATCTAAAGGGTTTTAAGAATAATAAGGCTTGATAAGAAATTAATGAAATCATTGATAAGCTGCCACAACAACGTTTCTCAATTCCAAGGGAAGTCTAAGGCCAAAGGTGATCATTAGTTAGTATGCTTTGTGTTAACCTCCGCCATTGGCCTTATAGTGGGTGTACACCAGGAGCCAAGCATTTTAAGTGTTAAATATTACTTTTTTTAAATAATTGAATATGAATGTTATTAATAACAACTATTTTCATTGATTTGTAAAAAAGATAAAGAAATATTGTGACACTAAAATCAAGTTTTCTTCGAAAGAACCTGAAAACTCTACATAAAGCACTAGCCATATTTCTCTGAAGTACATCATTGCTGAGATGATAAACATTGAGTAGCTCATGAATACTAATGAACTTTTTTGATATGCTAATTAGTAACACAGTGTGCTTATTTGTTTTGTTGAACTGGTGGTTTCATAGATCGTTCAGCATGAGGCCGAGTGACATCACTCAAGATTCCCTGCCATGCAAATGTGAAGCCTTTGAATACTAGTTAGCTGCTTTGTTGTACTAACCAGTGAGCCTTTGTTGCAAACACATATAAAGCACAAACTACTCCCAGTGTTATTATGCAGTTAGATCCGCTCCAACACCCTTATCAATGAACGATGAACACGATGAACCGCAAATCAGCATGTTGGGTTGAACATTCTGAATATCTCAGGAAGTAATTTTTTAAGGAGAAACAAACTAGTTGTTAGGGTGACATTGTCTTTTTAATGATTTACAAGTGTATGTAAATAAGATTTTTTCTGTCCAACTGCAGTTGTATTTTGGATCTCATATGTGGTCAAATATTACACACATATATATATATATATATATATATTATATATATATATATATTTATATATATATATATATATATATATATATATATATATATATATATATATAAATATATATATACCTGCATTATGTATATATACTCAAAACATACACTTGACTATCACTTTCTCTTGCAATATTGGATAAAAATAACTGTAAAGAGTCTGGACAAAGAAAGAGAAATGATCCCATAGTGACATTACCAAAGGGCAGCTACCAACTTGATAGAAAATAATTACCTAAGCACCGCAGTAACTTTGCTTTGTGTTACAAATATTTTTTCATGTTATCTGAAGATCGGCAAAACCAGTCCAGACAGCAGTGTTTTTTAATGTATGCGTCAGTGTTTTTTTTTGGCTACTTTTAAGCCCCAGAGTGCCAAGCACACCAAATAAACATACTTGCTTGACTGGGTTCCCAGAGCCATATATGCGAATTAAATGTACTGTGCTGATTTGTGTACCATACTATATTGGGGGAGTGACATTACCAAAGGGCAGCTACCAACTTGATAGAAAATAATTACCTAAGCACCGCAGTAACTTTGCTTTGTGTTACAAATATTTTTTCATGTTATCTGAAGATCGACAAAACCAGTCCAGACAGCAGTGTTTTTTAATATATGCTTCTGTGGTATTTGTTGGCTACTTTTAAGCCCCAGAGTGCCAAGCACACCAAATAAACATACTTGCTTGACTGGATTCCCAGAGCCATATATGCTAATTAAATGTACTGCAACGCCTGTGCTGATTTGTGTACCATACTTTATTGGGGGAGTGATCAGCACACATTGGTATCAAGAAGAGGGGTACATTTGAGGGAGCGGGGAGAAGGAGGAAGAGAAGTTGAAGGGAGATGAGAAGAAGGAGGCTGGAGGGAGGAGGACTAAGAAAAAGAGGAAGGAGAGGAGGAGGAAGAAGAAATAGAGGAGAAGTGAGAGGAGGAAGCGAGAGAAGAGGAAGAAAATGAGTAGGGGAGAGAGAGGAAGAGGGAGGAGAGTTAGGGATGGAGAGAGAGGTGGTAGGGGGAGAGGGATAGAATGAAATAGAGGAAAACGAAGAGGTAGAGGAGGTGCGAGTGGAGGGGGAGAGGAGGAGATGAAGGAAGGGGAGAGGAGGAGTAAGAGGTAGAGGAGGGGTGGAGTGGTGGAGAGAAGAGAGGTGGAGAAGGTGCTAGAAAAGGAGGATTTTGGGTGAAAGGAGGAGAGAAGCGAGTGGAGAGAGGAAAAAGTGAAGGAGATGAGGAGAGGTAATGGGAGAGAAGGAGGAGGGTAGAGGTAAAACACAGAGGAAGAAGGGGAAAAGACAAAAATAAGAGGGGTTTGGGGATTTAGAACAGAATTAGGGGGAGAGACGAGGTTGAAACATAGGGGGAGATAAGGGGGAAAGGGAAGTTGTGGTCAGAAGAGGGACAATAAAAGGAGAGGTAGGTTGTAAATGAGGGGAGAAATAAGGGAAGAGGGATGTTGGGGGAAGAGAAGAAAGATAAGGAGAAGAAAGGACTTTGAGGGGAGATGGGGGAGATAAAGCAAGAAATGATTCTGAAGGCATGGGGCTAGAGGTGAGATTGGGGAGGAGATAAGGGGGAATAATGGGTTAGGGGAAGAGGCAGGGCATGGGGAGAGTGGGGGAGAGAGGACAGTTTTTTTCTTGCAGATTTTAAATAGTTTTTTGTAAAATAGGCTTATAGCAAAGAGTAGTTATTGAATATTTTTAGGGAATGAAGCCTGTGGGATATTTTTGAATTCACTATTCTCTGCACTTATGTACTTGTATAGGATTTGGTTGATGTACAGGTTATAGACTTTTTAGTCACACAGAGCCTCATTCAATTCGGGTCTCGCAACTCTATCGTAGACAGACGAATGCTTGCAAATGAGCTGCGTGCTCCCGTTTGTCTCCGATTGTAATGCTATTCAATTGTCCAGGACCGGAAGTTAGGGGCCGATAGCGAGATTCGGAATACATGCTTCAGAATGTAGCATTTGCGTGCTTGAACATGAAACCCTTAACTCCCGAGTTAGAAACAGCCAATAGAAACAGAGATTGTCATCATGACATCAATGAAATTCAACCTCCAATCCCATGAATGGTAATTGAAGCCTTTAGGACTTTGAAATCCAACCTCTATTCTTCAAAGTCCTACGGGCTTCAATAACGATTTACGGGCTTAGAAGTTGGATTTCACAGTAATTTTGTTTAAGCGATTTGTAAGCTTGAATGCTGTGCTAATTCTAAGACCTAACATCACTTTCCTTTTTTATAAAAGTACAGTATTGATTTTTTATTTGCATTTGAAGTGCTCCGTACATGTCATTAAGTCGTTTGGGAGTCCTCCTTGGTGCCCTTAACTTGTGGACTGACTTTTGCCATTTGCAAAAGGAATCGGAGCAACTGAATAGAGATTCGAGATTTTAGCCTTGCGAAAGTGAAAGATCAAAGGCTTGGAGGGCAATAACTTGCGATTTTATTAAAAATCACTATGAATTGCAGCTCGGAGCTCGTAACTCGATCGGAGCCCGCAAAAAAGTTGCCAATTGAATAGCAAATTAAGTTACGGTCTCCATTTCCGAGCCCAGATCCCTTGAACAGCTCAATTTAATGAGGCTCATAGTGTCTATAATGATCTTATGAAGGCTAGAAAACCCTCTGGTTCTTGACATTGAATGCCGTGTTTGATTACAAATAAATGTAATATTACCCAAATGTATTATCAGTTGACTCTGGAGATCTATGACTTTGTTTATTAGTTAAAATCTTACTGATCGTATTGGTTATAGTAAAAATACAAAAAAGTAGTTTTTGTTTCAATTGATTACTAACTTTATTATATCTTTCTTCCTTAAGTTGCATACAGTCAAAAATAACAAATATACCAATAGAAAGATGAAATTTTACTGAAAAACAAATCAATATTTAATTTTCACAGGTATAGACAAGTAATCTCACAAGAACCATGTCTCGCAAAATATTGCAAATGTATCTGGCCTCTTATATCAGGAAAATATCCTTAACCACTGACACTGAAAGGGTGAAACCAAGAAAAAGTAAGAGAAGAAAATATAAGGAGAAGATATAGTAACTGAATAGATCGGGGAAATAAAAAGGTATATGTGAGTTGGTCTAGTGTCTGATCACAACTAAAACATACTGTAACGGAGTTGGAACACGAAGTCCAGTATCTCCGCTGGTATACGGTAAAATATCCAAGAAGCACTGCAGTCTCACAAGACCCAACCTCCCATATTGGACGACACTCAATTGGGAGTCAAAGAATACTGTCTTTATTTTGTTATGCAGAAATATATATACACCTCTCTTTCCACAGGCAATACACATTCCCCATATTTGGCCACACAATACACATAGAGAGACAATAGGTGTGGTCACACCTCCCTGAGGCTACCTGGCTACTTTGATACAATCAGACATTGATCAGATTATCCTTCCCTTTGTTCTTATGTCTCATAATGAAAACACTTTATACCTTATCTTATGAGGAGTCTCTGTAATAGGATTATCTATTAGCCTAGTAGCTGTAATATTCTGAGCCAATATATTCTGTAGAACATAAAACAACATATCTACAGTACAGCAATGTGATCATATTTTAAACATAACCATAAAACAGGGTAAAACAGTGATGGGTTCCGTTACACATACCTGTGTCCGTATCAGTGTAAACCTGGATTACATGGCACGGCTGCTGTTTCCTTTTGCTATGATCTGATAAGTTGCCTGGAGGGCCTGAAGGCCACCCCAGCCTGCTGTGGTTGGGAGTAGGGCCCTTTGACCTGGCAGGACCGGTATGGAAGGAGGTGGCTAGCTGGGGGAGGCGGAGCCGTTATAGGCTGGTTTCCCGCCAAAAGTTATTAGTAGTCCCCCAGCTAGAATCCTGCTCATGGGAGCTTGTGGTGAGTGCTGGGGGCAATAGGGATTATAGGTCTGGTGCTGGGGGCACTAGGGATTATAGGTCTGTTGCTGGGGGCACTAGGGATTATAGGTCTGGTGCTGGGGGCACTAGGGGTTCTATGTCTGGTGCTGGGATGCAGCAAGGCTCTTGGCTAATGGGTGAGCCAGTGTCCCCCCCCCCCCCCCCCGTACCTGCACTTGTGCACACTGTGGTTGGGGGGCTCTGGGATCCAAGGAGGTGCAGGCCTTCATTGAACTGATCCTGCAGCAAGCAATCACTGGGCTTGGGGGCTGGTGAGTACTAGAAGTGGGTGTTGTGTGTTGGCGCTCTGCCAGGCGCAGGGGGAGTTGGACACTCCAGGCTGCTGCCGGTGCCCACGTGGTTGCTGTGGGGGTAGGCTGAGTCCCTAAGATCATGAGAGTGGTCAGATGCAGGCATGCCATACAGTGCAGGGTCACTGACAGCCTGCAGGGGGGTGCTTATGCAAGAATAGTCCATTGTGAGTCATGTCATGGGGGCCATGCATATTAATGCATGTCCAGTACTTTATCTGGATGGTAGCAAATATATGTAGTCAGTGTAACATAAATGTACATTTATTTATGCATAATAAAGTCTCCCTGGGGATTCTGTGTTCATATGACCTAAGTGTTAGCTCTGTTAGTTCTGTTATTATGTATATAGACTTTGACGTGGCTGACCTGTGTTCATGCCTCAGTGTAACTCTTTCCTCTGTGTGTTTACTGCTCTCCTGTATGCCTGCAGGGCTGGTTATGACCCCTTCCTGCTATCTCATGCTGTAGTTTTCTCTCCATGCTGTCTGGGAGCTGCAGTGAAGATAAGCAACACCTAGTAACACTGGGTAGTTGTATGGTGAAGTACCTCAGTCAGTAATGTAGCTGCAAGTCAAGTTAAAGGTTCTGAGTTTGATTCAAGCCACAAGCAGATATTTATGCATGCTCATTAAAGATTATATGCAAGGCTCTGGAGGTTGCCCCATGTCTGGTCGCCCCTGCTCATGCCTGGGGTGTTGTGCTGGGGCAGGTTCATATTGGGGTAATGGGGTTCTGTATATATATGTAACTGGACAGCAGTATCTCCATGTTGGCTAAGAGCGCCGGGGAAGGCCTAGGGCTCAGAAAGGTTTGCACGCTATGAAGTTAGACAGTGCAAAATAATGATAGATTATTTAATATATCAGTGTCATTTTGTATTCTGTTTAGACATCATCTAAGCTTCGGTGTCAATTGCTTTTTCACGGTATGTACAATAATGTGTTCATAGCTGCATTTATGGGTTATGGATAGGTTTTTCCCCTTTAAGTGGCAGTTGGTTTATCCAATTGCAGGTACAGGGTTGTACGCTACAATGGTGCCGGATTGGTGCTTCTAGTAGCTTGTTGTATGATTGGTTTTCAGCCCTTAGGGTGCTGCCTGGGTATGGGCCATAAGCTCATATCGGGGTCCAATTACCAGGGGTGGTCCTAAGGGGCGTGGCAATGTGGGCGAATAGGCCGTAGGAGTTTTAGGGCCAATTTCCCTCTATGGTATTCTCCTTAGTTTGGGGCAATTCCCAGGCGCATTTTAGCACCATGGCTCACTAACCAGGCTTATTGCTTAACAGCCAGGGGTATACAACAGGCGTAGTGTCGCAATATCAGGGGATACTTAGGTAGCGTCCGACAGCTTGGGCATAGGGGGTGCTACGCCATCGGTGCGTGTGCTGGTGGCATTCATATGTAGGCATTTGTCATGTGCCTGCCAGATAGGTTTTTATAATAGTTATGTTTATGTGGACGCAGCTTGTTATCGGTTTCCAGGCTAAGTTCCCGTTCAAGGCAGTCATCTGGTGTCGGGATAGGGGACATAATTCCGTCCGGCTCGTGGTGGCGTTTTTTGGTATGTCGGCTGGGTTAAGGTTCAATTATCAATTGAACTTGCAACATATTCTCCTCCAATATGTGGGGAACTTCGTGCAGCATTCCAGTAAATACAGTTGTGGTGCAGATCGAAGGGTAAATTTTCCCCCATTATGAGGATCGGGTTCAGTGGTACCCCCTCTTGGGGTTGGGTTAGTATCTGGGATGTCGTATATTCCACCAGAACTGGCAGAGTGGCGCAGTGGAATTGCGCTGGGCCCATAACAAGGAGGTTGATGGATCAAAAAGGTCCTCTGCTACATTTGGTTTACCCACTGTGGAGGGGCACTGGTGGTCCGTTTAGAGTTATGTGCTTCTCGGTGGAAGATGATTAGGCATTTTATCTGTGGTTTGGATAATTTGGCGCAATTTACCCTTAGTTATGCATCGTTACACTCGTGTCTACGTGATCTGCAGATCCTGGGCTCTGGACCGATGGGGGAGCATATGGTGTAAGGAGGCGTAGGTTTCAAGCTGGGGTTTGCTGTTTTCTCCTGTTAGGGTAGTATTGCCTGGTTGTTCGGGGCTGTGTCACTCTTTGGAGTGAGACCAGAATGATACACTACAGGATATATCTCCCTGGGAAGCACACAAGTGAGCAAAAAGTGGAGGCTCGCAGGATGGATTAATTAGGACGGTACCCCCCACCCCGACCACCACCCTTGTTTCTAGGGCGCACCTCAGACTGCTGGACAGGGTGCGAGGACGAGGAGTTTTGGGCACTAGACTCGCATTGGCACGCGAGTGGTGGAATGGCAAGATTGTGGGTCCGCAGTAGCACAGGACCCAGAGTGAATATCCCCCTAAGGTGGGGCGCCAGGTAGCAAATGCGGCCGCCCGGAAACGGGCCGGGCTCATACTACCTTGCGTAGCGAGGCATGGAACAGAAAGCGGACCAGGAGTTACGGAAAAGGGATGACAGGCGATTGGTAGCCTCTTCTCAAGGAGATACCACGGTGCAGGAGGGAGCTCGGTGCCCAGTGAAAGCCTTGGGGTCTGTACAGCCATGTCTTCTTCCCGCGGGTCTGCCGGTAGCGAGAGGTTGGTTGGTTTACAGACAAGGTATAGTGGCCTCAGATGCCTGTTTTTTTTAGATCCAAAGGGTGATCGTTTGAAAATATGCCCGGTCTTCGATTCTAAGGGTGACCATGTGGCGGTATATCACGGTGATATAAAAGAGGTCTGTGACAAGTGTGAGGCCTTGAGGTTCTGTACAGCCAAATCTTCCCGCTGGGAGGGAGAGGGCGGCTGGTAAACAGACAAGGTATGTCGACCTCCGGAGGATGGGTCCTGGGATCCAAGGTGATCAAGCGACCATATACGCAACGGCTAAGATTGACTGGGTGGAGGAAGGGTGGTAGTTTGCAGTGCAACACGCACACCTATACTCCTCCTTGGTGGTGTGGTCTTTCTTGGGCTGGAAGGCGTATTTGGTGGACCACTGGTGACGGAGGAGGTTTGTGACATGTGGGAAGCCTTGCGGTTCTGGGCAGCCATCTCTTTACCGCTGGTCAGTGGGTGGCAAGAGATCGGCTGGAAAACAGACAAGGTATGTCAACCTCAGGTGGCATTGGGCGATCCAAGGTGACCATGTGACCATTTGGCTGAGATGGTCCAAGATGGAGCAGGTGGGTGAAGGGGGTAGTTACAGTGTAACAAGCACACTGATCGCTTCCCCTTCGTGGATTACGGCTCTCTTGGTCCAAACCGCGCAGTTGGTCTGGCACCTTTCCTTACTGGAAGAGGACTGGTTCTCCAGGATCATAATTCTATGACAGGCAGCGTTTGGGCGTATTCCACATTGGAACCCGGTACCCACTCGCTTTGGGCAAAGAGCAGCCACCGTAACAGCCCTATGGGCTTTTGGAGAATGCAGATTGGAGACTTGGAAGGTCATGTGCTGTGCGGTCATTGGTACAACTGAACAGATAGGCGCTTTGCCTCAGTTGCCAATCACGACCCACAGCTGGGGGGCATGGCCCTGGTTCGGATGGAAGGGTAACGACATCAGTTGGAGGTGCGGGTAGCGAGTGGCACTTCCCGCTTCCTACCTTGGTATTGACCCGAGTGGTAGTAATGATCCTGATAACAGGCCTGTTAAACAAAGGGTTTATCAAAGAGCTAAAAGGATCAGGCATGGTCGTATGTGCCTCATACTTCAAGTTACACGATTGGGCTGAGTAGAAAAGCAGTCGGAATCAAGTTCAGCACTGGTTGGGGCTCAAGTTCATGAGCAGATATGGAGATCGGAATGCTGGTGTTTTTAGGGGGTATGCGGCTGGCCAGGGCGTTTGTTGGGGGGGTCGAACACTGCAAAGGTATTCTGCGGTCTTCTTCGTGACGGGTCGTGGGGGGAGTCGCCGGGACAGTGGAAAAATGGGTAAGATCTTACCCTACGGTGGTACGGATGTTACAACACGGTAGGCCCTGGATGAGGCTTCAGGGCGTAGGGCCTACTGTCTCTGGCCAGGCTCCTCCCCTCACGTGGTTATGTTTATTTATTAATGGTTATGGTTATTATGTTTACTTGTGTTTACCAATAAACGCTGTGGCCAGTCTTCCTCCCAACAAGTAGTCTGTGTCTAATCATTAAATTTAGCCTATGAAGTAGTTTGGGTCTAATTGTCATATTTTAGAGGTAATTGTGTTTAACCTATATCAGTACATACCAACTGGGCCTTGCTTAGGTCATGGCTGTTGACATTTTGCAAACATTTCCAAAATCTATTTTTCACCTCTAAAATTCTGTTTCTTAAAGCACCACTAATACATGACATATTTATACTGTAGTATGCAATTATGAATAACTTCACCTGATAACAGACAAAAAATACAGCCTTTCATGTTTAGCAATTATATAATTTTTTGCTTTAATTCTAACAGATCTAGACCTGTAGGTGTAATCATAGGAATCATATAACATATCTATTGGGTTCAATTGACAATAGGACTAAATAAAGGAGCAAATTCCTATAGTACTAAAAAAACTTGTGAGAACCTTAAAATACCGGCTTTATTGTATAAATGATGCGGCAAATAAACCATTTATGGATTATAATATATATTTATTAGCCTTAATATGAATTAAAAAGGTCAAACATCCCATACCAAACATTTTAAACCAAACAATATCCAAATAGATAGCAAAAATAGATAAGGCCTGTAACTTTAATAGGTCCTTCTATCTGGAAGTCTCTTTAACAGCAGCCCCAAATCTAGCTAAAGCCCATACCATAGATAGAGAGAAACCGAAAGTATACATGTATAGATATTGAATAGAAGCTTTAGAGAGCACTTTTAAAGCTTTACAAATAGATATATTGTGGATGAATCTCAATTCATATATAATAAACTTTTGATTGATACTTAGTAATCTATAAGATTAATTAAAACAATCATGGCTGTATTTTTGTTTCCATTCTTAGGATGAATCTCTGAATCTTAAATAGAACTTTGATCATCCTATAGTCTGTGACAATGGGGAATTTATACTAATATCCTACTCCCTATGCCCTTTAGGAAACCTCACAGGCAATCCTAGGCAGTAGTAATATATCAGAAAAATTCCTCCCAAGACTAAAATCTATGACCTTACAGTTCCTTTGCTACTAGTGTAGCTTTCTCAAAGATTATATACAGTGCCTTGCAAAAGTATTCACCCCCTTGACTTTGTACCTATTTTGTTACATTACAGCCTTACGTTCAATGTTTTGTTAATCTGAATTTATTGTGATGGATCAGAACACAATAGTCTAAATTGGTGAAGTGAAATTAATAATGTCTATTTCTAAAAAATAGTTTTATGTATATATAACAGAAATTGGCATGTTTGTATGTATTCACCCCCTTTGTTATGAAGCCCATAAAAAGCTCTGGTGAAACCAATTACCTTCAGAAGTCACATAATTAGTGAAATTATGTCCACCTGTGTGCAATCTAAGTGTCACATAGTTACATTACATAGTAATTAAGGTTGAAAAAAGACTTTCAGTCCATCAAGTTCAACCTGTTAAGATCTCCTCTGACCTGCAATATGCGGATTAGTTATTAATTAATTTGTTGATTAAATAATTATTAATAGTATAGTATTGGAGGATGAATATAGAGTTAGTCCCTCAAGTTCAACCTTTTTAGATCTCTATTGATTTTTTTTATGTGCACTATTTATTATTAATTGTTAATTGATCCAGAGGACGGCAAACAGAAAAAAAAAAAACCATTGAAACTTTGCCAATTGTCTCATAAGGGGAAAAAAAAGCAAAATTCCTTCCAGACCCCAGAAACTGGCGATCAAATTTCTCCCTGGATCAATATTCCTTTGATAGTTATCTAGGATAGCCTTGAATGCCCTCTTTATTCAAAAATATATCTAACACCTTTTTGAAGTTGTCTATCGAATTCGCAGTTACCACCTCCTTTGGTAGAGAATTCCACAGTTTAACCACCCTAACTGTGAAGAACCCTTTTCTTTGTTTAAGGTGAAATCTTTTTTCCTCTAACCTCAAAGGGTGTCCTCTTGTCAGTTGAAAATCTCTTGCTACAAAAAGTTCACTTGACAAAGCCTTATATTACATAGTTACATAGTTACATAGTTACATAGTATTTAAGGTTGAAAAAAGACTTTCAGTCCATCAAGTTCAACCTTTTAAAATCTCCTTTGATCTGCAATATGCGGATTAACTATTAATTCATTAGTTGTTAATTAATTATTAATCAATTATTTATTGTTTTTTTTTTTTTTTTATTATTATTAATTAGTCCAGAGGAAGGCAAATAGAAAAAAAACAAAAAAAAAACAAGCGAGACTTAGCCAATTATCTAAAGGGGAAATGTTACAAATTGGATCATTTTTCTGTCTCTCTAATTATCCATGATAACCCTAAATACCCTTTCTAATTAGAAATAAATCTAGTCCCCTTTTAAAGTTATCTATCGAATCCACTGTCACCACCTCCTCTGGTAGAGAATTCCACAGATTAACCACCCTTACTGTGAAGAACCCTTTTCTTTCTTTGAGGTGGAATCTTTTTACTTCTAACCTCAAGGGATGTCCTCTTGTCAGTTGAAAACCTATTGGCACAAAAAGCTCCCCCGAATCTTTATACTGACCCTGGATGTATTTATATAAGGTAATCATATCCCCTCATAGACGCCTTTTTTCTAGCGAAAATAAGTTTAATTTGGTCTTTCTTCATAACTTAGCCCCTCCATTCCCCTTATTAGTTTGGTTGCCCTTCTCTGTACCTTTTCCAGCTCTAAAATGTCCTTTTTATGAAGTGGTGCCCAAAATTGTACTCCATATTCCAAATGAGGGCGTACTAGAGATTTGTATAGTGGCAGAATTATATTTGCTTCCCTGGCTTCTATACCTTTCTTAATACATGCTAATATTTTATTTGCCTTTGCAGCTGCTGCTTGGCTTTGAGCACTGTTACCTAGGTGTTTGTCCACAAGCACTCCCAAATCCCTTTCAATATCTGATACACCTATATTTGCTCCATTAAGATTATAAATTGCATGGCTATTTTTCCTTCCCAGATGCATAACCTTACATTTATTCGTATTAAATCTCATCTGCCATTTAGATGCCCATTCCTCAATTTTATGTAAATCCCCTTGGAGGGAAAGCACATCATTTTCTGATTTAATTACCTTGCACAACTTTGTGTCATCAGCGAAAATGGAGACCCCACACTCCAATCCTACCTCTAAGTCATTAATAAATATGTTAAAAAGGAGAGGACCTAATACTGAACCCTGAGGAACCCCACTTACCACATTAGTCCAATCGGAGTATGTTCCATTTACAACAACCCTTTGCTTCCTGTCTTTTAGCCAGCTCTCAATCCATGAGCAGATATTTACTGCAATTCCTGTATCCCTTAGTTTGCCCAATAGTCTCCCATGTGGCACTGTATCAAAAGCCTTTGCAAAATCCAAAAAGACTACATCCACTGAGTTGCCCTGATCCAAGTTCCTACTAACCTCCTCATAAAAACTAATTAGATTGGTCTGACACGACCTATCCTTCATAAATCCGTGTTGACTGCTACCTACGATCTTGTTCAAATAGACATATTCTTGTATTCTGTCCCTTATTAACCCTTCCAAAAGTTCCCAACTACAGATGTGAGGCTCACTGGTCTATAATTCCCCAGATTTGCTCTAGATCCCTTCTTAAATATAGGTATCACCTCTTCTTTTCTCCAGTCATCCGGTAGAGACCCTGTAGCCAGTGAGTCTTGAAAGTTTAGATATAATGGTTCGGCTATTACAGAACCCAGCTCCCTCAGTACCCTTGGATGTATTCCATCAGGACCTGGGGCTTTATTAACATTTATTTTCTCCAATCTCTTTTGGATTTCTTCCTGCGTTAATCAATTATTTAGTGAAGGTAGTGTAGCCCCATTATGTTGCGGTGTCCCAACCACTGGTACCTCCCTTGTGTATACCGACGAAAAGAACATATTTAGCTCATCTGCCTTTTCCTTTTTTGAAAGGCCCCAGAGGCTGCAACACCTAAGCAAGAGGCACCACTAACCAAACACTGCCATGAAGACCAAGGAACTCTCCAAACAAGTAAGGGACAATGTTGTTGAGAAGTACAAGTCAAGGTTAGGTTATAAAAAAATATCCAAATCTTTGATGATCCCCAGGAGCACCATCAAATCTATCATAACCAAATGGAAAGAACATGGCACAACAGCAAACCTGTCAAGAGACGGCTGCCCACCAAAACTCATGGAACGGGCAAGGAGGGCATTAATCAGAGGGACAGCAAAGAGACCTAAGGTAACCCTGGAGGAGCTGCAGAGTTCCACCGCAGAGACTGGAGTATCTACATAGGACGACAATTAGCCGTTCGCTCCATAGAGTTGGGCTTTATGGCAGAGTGGCCAGAAGAAAGCTATTACTTTCGTCAAAAAACGAAATGGCATGTTTTGAGTTTGCGAAAAGGCATGTGGGAGATTCCCAAAATGTATGGAGTAAGGTGTTCTGGTCTGATGAGACTAAAATTGAACTTTTCAACCATCAAAGAAAACAATATGTGGTAGCATCATACTGTGGTGATGTTTTTGTTGTTTGACCAGTATCTCCAAACATCATCGCATAATGATATTATGGAGATCTTATCATGATTTCTACAGAAGAACATGCTCTTTAAAAATCTGAGAGAAGGTAAATATCCAGTGAAGAAAAACCTTTTTACATCCCTTTACAATCTATACTCTAGGTCAGAGGTCTACAAACTTGCATAATATGAATGCCAATCTATGTGAAAACATTAGAACAAGAAACTAAAAAGAGATGGAGTATAAGACCATCAACATAGTTTAGGTACATAGCACATCGACATATGGTCAAAATAGTGTAGGTATTGCCTATTTCACCTTTTATTTGTCAGTAAACCAGACTAACACTCATTTGAATTCACGGCTATTAATGATTTGCATTCATGCTGGTGATGGATTTGAGCTCGACAAAAGATCTTTACTGAGCCACAATTTGCTCTATATCTTGATGAGCTGCCCTAGCTTAATGAAACTACTAAAATGTTTCCAAAAAGACAGCAATGCATGCCGGCCGGTGTGTGTATATTTATATATATATATATATATATATATATATATATATATATATATATATATATATATATATATATATAGTAATTTAGTAATTATTAATCCATATATATATATATATATATACATAGATTAATAATGGGTATTGCAATATAATTGGATACCGTTTGTATTGGACAAGCGTCTTATTTAATTACTAAATTACTGGACATTCACGGCTGCTTCACTCTTCAATATATATATATATATATACTGTATATATATATATATTTATATATATATATATAAAGGTGAGTAATGTGAGAAGAGTGATTTCAGCATTGACACTTTATGTGAATATACAATGTGGAGCATCTTCAAATACTGTTTTTGAGATACATCAAAGTGATGTTTCCCTTGGACCTTTAATTATGATTTACTGATATTTCTTTCATTTAAAATTGCAGTTAAATGACCATTGGCATCTAATGTGCTACTATTATATTGTTCGGCATAGTGATGTCTTGAATACTATTTTATTTTTTTTAGAACATTTTTACCATATCAATTCAAACAGCAGACATTATTTTAGAGTCAATTGGATATCAGTTGTTTCCATTTCTTATATGTCACATTTTAGATGAAAAAAAGAGGACACTATTCATAAAGTTTGAAGAAACTTAAGCTGATGATGGGGTTGCACAAGATATATATGTGACAGAACACCCATACCCAAAGGATCTAAGTTAATGCAAGACATGATTCATAAAAATATGGGAAGGAAAGCTCCAAATCATTAAAAAGCCTGGTATGAACTACCACTGATATGAGAGGAAGCTCTAATGTCTAAAAATTCAAATTACTACTACAAGAAACAAAATTAGAGGCATTCCTAAACAACTCAAAAGACTGTAAAAGTTTTAAAAAAAAAACACTTTATTAATTGAAATTAGTTCATCCTAGAATCCCACGCCACCATAAAAACGTCCTAATAGAAGTCATGTAAAAGTTCTCTGGATGGTCATCATATGCTAAATACATATACTTGAAATATAATGTTGTGATTATCAAATCCTAAAACATAAATACAACCAAATCTCCTCATAACTGCAAAAGTATGTGTAATATACACATGTAATAATAAGTGCATGTAATATTTAGCTTTCACCAACAAGCTCTATGCAGATATACAGTCCATCCCTATTTAAAGTAGGTCTTCAACCATCCAAAGTAAACACACTGTTCAAAGTAATATAACGGGTAGCAACAAAAAGGGGAAAGTTGTACTAAAACTACCATGTAGCTGTGATGATGTTTCTGTTTCAAAGTTGTGACATGTTCAAGGAAAGCATTATCCCTAGAATAGTTACTTTTTATTCTAAGGAATTGTTCTATCATAATCAATTAAGGAACAAGGATGGTGGCTGCTAACCAGTATGAATGTATTTGCTTCGAATAATATTCAGTCTCAATAGCAGCCCATACTAGGAGGGCTTTAGTACGTGATAAACAATTCTCAAATACTCTTCTTTATTGTATGGCACATGTCATGCCCAGAAGGGCCCCCCACTGGACTTGATGGGTTAATTAGACATTTTGCTTTGTGCTAGTGACTTGTTGAAGGAGTGTATTTCATTGTTACGATCTGCTTCTTTAAGGGGACTTGATATGAACTTAGTTTAAACCTACCCCAGCAGAATCGTGTAGTTCCTGTTCTCTGTGCCACAAAAGATGGCTTCTGAAGAGGTACAGGCAGAGAATACTGCATACAGGTTATTAGTGTCCCATGGCAAGACCACTCCCCAAGTCAGGATACTACTCACAGAAATAGTCTCACACCTTGTGTATGTGAAAACTATTTCTCCACCTTTATTGAATGATCAAAACAACATATTTATACTCTCCAATACCACACCCTTGTGTACATTTGTGTATGTGTGATGTCAGACCATCTGGCTTGCAACCTTGGGTTATCAAAGCTCTTGAGATCAAATTCACCAGATATCTATAGCTGTCTAGTGAAAAAACCTTTATGTTAAACTCAAGTGTGTGTTTAGGACTACTTGAAGTACATACATCTGTCTTGACCCAAGGTCTGTATGTGTGAGTGTGCAATGATCTGCAGCTAACTTCTATGCAGAGCATTTTTACCGCTTCCACATATGTTCTATATAACATTTTCCCTCTTATAATATATTGGTGTAATGCAGGTTTTTAAGGTCCGGTTGGGGCTTATATGGTCCCGCTTGGTGTAATGTGGGTTTTTAAGGTCCGGTTAGGGTTTATATAGTCCCGCTTGGTATTTTATGTTTTTTTAGGTATGGTTTTAACCTATATAGTCCCGCTTGGTAGTTTAAGGTTTTAAATGTACGGTTGGGGCCTATATGGTCCTGCTTGGTGTAATGAGGGTTTTTAAGGTCTGGTTGGGACCTATATGGCCCCACTTGGTATTTTAAGGTTCTAAATGTCTGGTTTAGACCTATATGGTCCTGCTTGGTATTTTAAGGTTTTAAAGGTCTGGTTGGGGCCTATATGGTCCCGCTTGGTGTAATGTGAGTTTTTAAGGTCCGGTTGGGGCGTATATGGTCCCGCTTAATATTTTAAGGTTTGTTTAGGTACAGTTTTGGCCTATATAGTCCTGCTTGGTATTTTAAGGTTTTAAAGGTATGGTTGGGGCCTAAATGGTCCTGCTTTGTGTAATGTGGGTTTTTAAAGTCCGGTTGGGGCCTATATAGACCCGCTTGATATTTTAAGGTTTTTTTAGGTACAGTTTTGGCCTATATAGTCCTGCTTGGTATTTTAAGGTTTTAAATGTCCGGTTGGGGTTTATATAGTCCCGCTTGGTATTTTAAAGTTTTTTAGGTACGTATTTGGCCTATATAGTCCTGCTTGGTATTTTAGGTTTTTTAGGTATGGTTGGGGCCTATATGGTCCTGCTTGATGTAATATGGGTTTTTAATGTCTGTTTGGGGTTTATATAGTCGCGCTTGGTATTTTAGAGTTTTTTAGGTACGGTTTTGGCCTATATAGTCCTGCTGGTATTTTATGTTTTTTTAGGTATGGTTTGGGCCTATATAGTCCTGATTAGTGTATTGTGGGTTTTTAAGGTCCAGTTGTAGCCTATACAGTCCTGCTTTGTATAATATGGTTATTTTAGGTATGGTTGGGGCCTAGATAATCTCACTTGGTTTCATAAGTGTTTTTTGGGGTCTTGCACTTGTTTGCTTGTTTTATATCACACCCAGGTCCAAACACTCTGTGGCTGCAAACTCTTTTGGACTACTACACTTGAAAACACCCCGAGAAGGAGAGTCAACTGTTGGTGAGTGTCATTGCATTCATGCAGAAGAGAAATGTTATTATTTGCCTGAATCCCAAGATTCTAGAATTTTTGAACAGTATTAAAAACTCAGTAGGTGGAGCCTATTTTAATGGGCGTGGTAAGTATAATGTCATTGGGCGGGACATATAAAGGTCAATATGACAACAGGGGAAGGAGTTTAAAAATAGGTGGGGTCTGTGTAAGGGGAGGAGCCAAGTCTTGCTCTGGCGCCCCTCCAACTTACAAAATTCACCAGCCGCGACTGTGACTACAACCTTGAAATTAAAAGATGTTTGCTTCTGGGAAGGCTAGCCAGATAGTAAAAAGTAAAGATATTACACTATCAGCAAAGGCCTGCATAGTTAGAACTATGGTATTCCTAGTAGTACCATACGGATGTGAAAGCTGGACCGTAAAGCAGGCCGAGCACTGTAAAATTAATGCTTTTGAATTGTGGACTGCAAGAAGATACTAACAAATCTACAGAAAAACAGGTAAAACTGTTCATTGAAGGTTGGATAATGAGGATGAAGCTCAAACATTTTGGCCATATCATGAGAAGGAACAGGAAGAAGGGGACGGCTGAGGCGGAGATGGATAGATCAGGTTATTGAAGCAATGAACATGGGCTTGATGGAACTCAGAGGGGCAATGGCTGATAGATGTACCTGGCATGCTATGATCCATAGGGTCACGGTGAGTCAGACATGACTGAATGACTAAATAACAACAATATATATATATATATATATATATATATATATATATATATATATATTGTGACGAGTGCCCTCTAGAGATCGTTTTGGAGGTGCAGTGGAGTGCAGACCAGCAAGGAGAGTGTTAACTCTATTTTTAAATAGCACATGGGCTGGGTCTCCCCAAGAGGACTGAGCTGGGAAAGGGAGAGCCAGAGCCTGAGACAGCTCTGAGTGTATACAGAGAGAGAGGCAGTAAGAGAGGCTGCCTGAAGCATACCACTAAATTGAGAGACACTGAGAAGAGAGTGTTCAGTGTGGCCTGTACCATTTTATAGGACTGCTTGTTGGACTAAAGTCTGCTTGAGAGCAGTGAATCCTGTAGTTGGAGATTTAAAGAAGCTGCAGTCTGGAAGTGTTTTTTTTTTTGGTTGCCAATACCCTGATGGTGTTCACCCAGGAATGGCAGAGTCCCAGAGAGGCCTGGGACTACAGTTTCACAGTGAATAACTGGACAAAGCTTGCTGGATGTTACTCATTAATAAAGTAATTATGGTAACAGAACAGAGTCTCTGCTGGGAGCAGGAAAGACGAAGGAGGCACAGCCAAATAGATGATCTATGCTCTCAGCTACAAGAGACATAGAGTAAAACAGCATTTAATGTGAAAAAGTTGCTAATGAATAGGTCACAAGAACTGAGGATAACCGATCCATCTGATATGGAGATACAGTTGGCTCAGAGTGACGCATTTCCAGAAGATACTAACACTGACCTCCAGGACCTGTGTACACATGAAGTTGCATGGAACGCAGAGCCATGTCTACAAGAAGCTCAAATGCGAGCATGGAGCAGGAGCTTGTACAGGAGAAAGAGGGTGAGAGGAAGAATGGCTCAGTCACCAGAATTATTCAGGGAGTACCTGATGCAAAAGATAGAGAAAATTGTTAAACATGCCGCAGAAGACCCAGCATAAGCAGAGTGTACTGGATTTGCAACAAGTAAATGAGGAGAAGCTGCGGCTTAAGGCAGCAAAGAAAAATGAAAAGCTGGAAGCCTGGGAAGCAAAGCAAGTAGAGAAGTAACTAAAAGAGGAAGAAATATCGGTGAAAGCTGACAATGCTGAAAGCACAAGTTTTTTTCGGAAATCCAAAATTCAAAAGTATACTAAGACATGTACTAGCCTATCAGTTGAGTGTAAGCCGGAAGTTGCTGAACAGCTGGAGACATTCCAGCAAAACCAAAAGTCTGAGAGATACTTCCTAGCAGAGAGAAAGAGTTGCAGACCTTGCAGGATTGGAAGCACAGTGGTACTGAGTATGCCTGCTGTGAGCAGAAAGAAAGATGAGGTGCAGATCCAAGAGCAAGAAGCAGCCCAGAGAGGGTACCTGCCTTTGGAGTATATAAAGGATACTGCAACGTGGAACCGACACAGAGTTTTACAGCCTGCTGAAGAAAAGATATCAGAAACCTTTAATTACGATGATTTACCCCCAGGAAATGGACTGTATAGTGAAATCTATTTTCTAACTGAAGTAAGAACTGTTCTTATCAAGGGTCCCTGGAGGAGGGCACTCGGAGAGATGGGCATGCCGGTGCCCAACCCACGATATTTGGATGGTGATGAAGAGAACAAAAATGATGCTGTTAATAAACCTAACGAGAGAGAGTGTTGGAGACTTTGCAGAAAGGGCTGAAGAAGGGAGCTTGGTAAACTCAAAGTGTCACCGAGTTTGACAAAGAGTACTACAGATTGGTAGCAGAGAGTCAGATGCTATCTGAGCAAGACATCAACCTCCATCTGGGTGAACTTGAGGAGAAACGGAGTGTTATGAAAAAGTTAGAGAGAGAAGAAGAAGCCGAAAGTAATAAAATGGAGATGGTGGAGCTAAAGATAGAAAGTGAGAACAGAAATGTCACGGTACTGGTTGCGGCGCAGAAGATTCACAGAGGGCAAGTCAATCAAGAGGCCACGATCACTAGTAGATCGCAGGAGTTACAGAAGAGGCACTGTGATTGTAAGGCTTTACCCCAAGGTTTCACAGGAAGTCCTTCTGAGTTTAGAGCCCAGGACTGCCCCAAAATGGCCCATCAACAGAAGGTTGGAGGCTTTCCAAATTTTTTTGGAGACTTGGACAACATGACTTCTAGATAAGATGCTTGTGTGTTATTTCAAAGTCACAGATAAAACAAATGGGTTGAATTTTGTATAGGTGCCATTGAAACCATTCAGAAAGAATGTTAGGAATCAATATAGAGTTTGACCCAGATGACCCTGCCATGAAATTCTTAGAAGGTAAAGCTCTAAAGTACAAAGATTCAGAGATGACTCTGTGGTCAAAGGATGATTATTTTACAAAGAGTGAAGAGCAAAAGTACAACATGACTGATGCTACAACATTAGAAAAGGCCACAACTGCTGATAATGACAGACTAAAATTAAAAGACAAGGATGTCAACTGCAAGCTTATCGTGGGTGATGTTGAGAAAGCTGCTTTAGGGGAAATTCAGCTTTACATGAAAGTTGTTCATGCATTCAAAAATAAGGAAAATGTCGAATGGTGTCGAGCTGGGGGGAGGATGAGGATGAGTGCCCCCTAGAGATTGGTGTTGTACAGACCAGCAAGGAGAGTGTTAACTCTAACTTTAAATAGCACACACAGATGCATGGGCAGGGTCTCTCCAAGAGGTTAGTCTGAGCTGGGAAAGAGAGAGCCAGAGCCTTAGATAGCTATGAGTGTACATAAAGTGAGAGGCAGTAAGAGAGGCTACCTGAAGCATACCACAAAATTGAGAGACACTGAGAAGAGAGGGTTCAGTGTGGCCTGGAATATACAGACAGCAAGATTGAGAGACTCTGAGAAGAGACTGTTCAGTGTGACCTGTACCATGTTATGGGACTGTTTGTTTGACTAAAGTCTGCTTGAGAGCAGTGAAGCTGCTGTCTGGAGAGTTGTTTTTTGGTTGCCAAGACCCTGACAATGTTCACCCAGGAAGGGTAGAGTCCCAGAAAAGCCTGAGACTACAGTTTCACAGTGACTTACTGGAAGAAGCCAGCATTTTGGACTGTTCATTTAATTATTGTGTTTGCTGGCTGCTGCTCATTAAAAAAAGTAATTAACTATTTAAAACCTCTGGCTCTTTCCTCCTTTAAGAGTGTTGGTTAATTCAGGGCACTGGACGCACTGGACCTGCTAGTGGCAGTGCCTTGCCACAATATGTATATATAAATATATATACAGTGGTACCTTGGGTTACACTGCTAATCTGTTCCAGAGGTAGTATTTTCCCTAGGAATCAATGTAAATTCAATTAATCTGTTCCGGACCCCAACATTTTTCACATTTTAGTTCGAACTGATGCTCTTGTTTTTGGATACAAACCTTTAAAACTAAACAGATTAATTGAATAAACAGCAATAATTACATCAAATAACTTAGAATTTAACTTCACTTTACCTGTACTGAGAGGACTTGAGGGCCCAATGGGATAGTGGTAGTGTAGAGGAGGAGAAGGAGAACACAGGTTATTGCTAGGGACTTTGGCTCTTATAGGCACAGGCTGGGCACACTGGCTCATAGGCAAAGGCTGGGTACATTGGCACATAGGCACAGGCTGTGTACTGCAGCTTCTGCCTTGTTCCTTCTTTCAGTTTTGTTTGTTTAACCCGAGGTAGCATTGCAACCCAAGGCAGAAAATTGCAGAGGAGAAGCAGTGTAACCCCAAATCAGTGTAACCTGAGTGTGTTGTAACCCGAGGTACCACTGTATATAGTATATTTATGGTACTCATAGTATAGGGGTTCATTTAGTGAAACCATGAGGGTCCATATGAAACCCCATGGTATAGTGTTACTTTTAGTGATACCATAGTCATACTTTAGTATAACATGAGGGTCCATTTATTGAAATTCTCCTTCGACATATTGTCATATGGGCTCTGTGAATCTGGGAAAGTCTCATCATCATCTGTAAATAAACAAAACAAAAAAAAAGCACAAAATATAGCCAGCACCAGAACAAATTAAATGCTGCAGTAACACATACAGTATGCATGTATTATATTGAGGGAAATTGTAAAAGGCCAGCTTAAAGACCTAATCCTAATAATGAGAAAAATCAGTAAAATAAAAAGTATGTGGGGGGGGGGGTGTCCAGCAAGTGAAGCTAATAGATGTGTGGAGCTATAGCTCCGCAATATAGAACTTATAATAGGGGGTTTTTTTCACTTAAATTCCGGGGAAAAAACCCTACACATATAAATATTTAGACTAAGGAGATGAAGAGGAACAGAAAGACATCTGTCACCATCAGATTGTGCCACTTTTCATCCCCCGGTGGTAGAGGCCTATAGCATTTGGTCTCCTGCAACGGTGGCGGTCTGCGATCTCCTACGCAGGCAGATCCCCAAGAGCAGTAGCTCCTCTGACATTTGCAGCAATAACGCTTTAAGTGGGGCAATTTGTTTTTTATCCACACAAACAAACCCTAGAGACCCACCTCTGACCTCAGGTCTGGACATTTTTGGTGTCTTGGATGGCTTTGGGGGCTTCCAGTTGTCTGGAGCAAGAGAGGAGATGATCCGAAGGTATGGAGACACATAGGGGCCCGCAGGAGGTCTAAATTTCCCAGCACAGCAAGATCTGGTGCCGACACTTTGGTGAGGTGTTGGAGAGAAGCCTCGGTGAGGGGCGATGGCATTGTGTACCACAAGGACAAGACGCCATTACCTGGCGGGAAACTTGCCTCCAGCACAACACAGCACCAGCAGAGACCTCCAGAGGCCTCGTTAAGAGGAGGTGGTAAGTTTGACAAAGCTGGTTGGGCCTCCCCCCTACCCACATAAACTCAAAACACATATTGTGCCATAAACCCCTTGTGTAGGGTGAAAATAAAAGCTGGAGGGGACAGGGAGGCCTGGACCCTGTTGAACACGTGGGTATTCCCTACGAAAGTCACTTGCGGCCATTTTATACCATCTTCATAAACTAAATTAAATACTTACTCACATAACTCCCTCTCGGGGATATACATTATTGCTATTCCCCATACACTATACAGCACCACCAAGTGAAAGAGGAAAGCACAGAAACCTATACATGTATAAATATAAATAAGCAATAGGCTGCAGAAATGCTAACTTCAATTTAGGGGAAATACTTTTTCTGCACATAGTTCCAGCCACATTTGCTCCCTAACTGCACTACTGAAGTGCCTTTCTTTATGTGGATTATAAACATCTGATTTAATCACAGCTGCTGCATGCCTACCCACAGCAGGATGTAATATCCGTTATGTAAGGAGAACCTGAGTGCGGTTAGCCCCGTGGTAACCACGAGCACAAACAACCAGTAGCCATTATAATATAATTCTAACAACAGACACCAAGACTGGACTGTTGATATATATCTGTTGTTCTGTATATAAATGTAGTCTCTGTCCACCCATCAAGTGTGGACATCTTATGCCCTTCTGCTAGACCTATAACATATTTGAAGTATGCTAGATTTGTAAGCCATGCAGCAAAGAATATTCTTCATTAATATAAGCAGAGGGATATTACATGACTTTCATGCAGTATTTATCACGGGGAGGTGTATAAGCTCATATGCACTCCCTGCAAACTCTACTGATGTCACCATTCGCATGTGGCAATTTGTCTCTGTAAAATATGTTCAATAATATGTAACTCCAACACTGACCAATGGGCTTGACCTGCTGGCCCTTCTAATGTTGTAAGCAGATAGACTTGGGTTAGGGGGAACCCCTATTTGGAAGGTTATACGATATTATACCAAAATTCTTGGACTTTAAATCTGTATTGCAAATATATATTATTGCCGGTTTTAGGAGCTAAATATAGAAATGGGTAAAAATAAGAGAAATCTGCCTGCCAGGAATATTTCAGAACGTTTTAATGCACAACAACAAGCCCAAGCCTCACCACATACTTCAGTAATGGGCTCCTCTGAAGGCTCAGATATACAGTGGATATAAAAAGTCTGCACACCTTGTTAAAATGTCAGGTTTCTGTGCTGAAAAAAATGAGACAAATATAAATTATTTCAGAACTTTTTCCACCTTTATTGTGACCTATAAACTGTACAACTCAATTGAAAAACAAACTGAAATCTTTTAGGTAGAGGGAAGAAAAAATATAAAAATAAAATAATATGGTTGCATAAGTATGCACACCCTTAAACTAATACTTTGTTGAAGCATCTTTTGATTTTATTACAGCACTCAGTCTTTTTGGGTATGAGTCTATCAGCATTGCACATTTTGACTTGGCAAGATTTGCCCACTCTTCTTTGCAAAAACACTCCAAATCTGTCAGACTGCAAGTGCATCTCCTGTGCACAGCCTTCTTCAGATCACCCCACAGATTTTCAATCAGGTCTGGGCTCTGGCTGGGCCATTCCAAAACTTTAATCTTCTTCTGGTGAAGACATTCCTTTGTTGATTTGGATGTATGCTTTGGGTTGTTGTCATGCTGAAAGATGAAGTTCCTCTTCATGTTCAGCTTTCTAGCAGAAGCCTGAAGGTTTTGTGCCAATATTGACTGGTATTTGGAACTGTTCATAATTCCCTCTATCTTAACTAAGGCCCCAGTTCCAGCTGAAGAAAAACAGCCCCAAAGCATGATGCTGCCACCACCATGCTTCACTGTGGGTATGGTGTTCTTTTGGTGATGTGCAGTGTTGTTTGTGCACCAAACATATCTTTTGGAATTATGGCCAAAAAGTTCAACCTTGGTTTCATCAGACCATAACACCTTTTCCCACATGCTTTTGGGAGACTTCAGATGTGTTTTTGCAAAATGTAGCCTGGCTTGGATGTTTTTCTACGTACGAAAAGGCTTTCGTCTTGCCACTCTACCCCATAGACCAGACATATGAAGAATACGGGAGATTGTTGTCACATGTACCACACAGCCAGTACTTGCCAGATATTCCTGCAGCTCCTTTAATGTTGCTGTAGGCCTCTTGGTAGCCTCCCAGACCAGTTTTCTTCCCGTCTTTTCATCAATTTTGGAGGGAGCTCCAGTTCTTGGTAATGTCACTGTTGTGCCATATTTTCACCACTTGATGATGACTGTCTTCACTGTGTTCCATGGTATATCTAATGCCTTGGAAATTCTTTTGTACCCTTCTCCTGACTGATACCTTTTAACAATGAGATCCCTCTGATGCTTTGGAAGCTCTCTGTGGACCATGGCTTTTGCTGTGGGATGAGACTAAGAAAATTTCAGGAAAGACCAACTAGAGCAGCTGAACTTTATTTGGGGTTAATCAGAGGCACTTTAAATGATGGCAGGTGTATGCTGACTCCTATTTAACACAATTTGGAATGTGATTGCTTAATTCTGAACACAGCTACATCCCCAGTTATAAAAGGGTGTCCACATTAGTTTTCTTTTTTTTTTTTTCTTCCCTCCACCTAAAAGATTTTAGTTTGTTTTTCAATTGAGTTGTACAGTTTATAAGTCACATTAAAGGTGGAAAAAGTTCTGAAATGATTTATCTTTGTCTCATTTTTTTACAGCACAGAAACCTGAAATTTTAACAGGGGTGTGTAGACTTTTTATATCCACTATAGATGAGGCTATTCCACCATCTAACCAACATGCCAAATTGTCGGACATATCTTTAACAGATTTTAATAACCCAAGGGTGTCATAGCTTGATTTTTATGTCAGGGAAATAGAGACTTGATTCTTGCAACATCTAGAAAGTTACAGTCTATTACCGGCCCTGATGGAACGCAGATACAGATCTTTGCTGACTTGGCTCCCTCCACTCTTATAAAATACAAACAATTAAAAACGTCCTTATCAATTTTGATCAAATATAATATTAAGTGCAGGTGGGGGTTCCCCTCCAGCCTATCATTTCAAGTGGGTGCGATTAATCACGCAGTCCACTCTTTAGAGGAGTGTCATCAATTTAAATCTCTTATCTAGAGAAGACGCTCTAGAAATTACGCAAGGAACAAGTTTGCTTCAAAGACCAGCGAGGCAAAGGACAGAGCCCCAACTGTCCAAACATCAGCGTACAGTGCCTTTCAAAAGTATTCACCCCCCTTGGCATTTTTCGTGTTTTATTGCCTCACAACCTAACATGGATTGTTTGAGGATTTGCATAATTTAATTTACAGAACATGCCCACAACTTTGAAGATGTTTTTTTTTTTATTGTGAAGCAAACAACAAATAGGACAAAATAACAGAAAAAGTCAATGCGCATAACTATTCACCCCCCTAAAGTCAATACTTTGTAAAGCCACCTTTTGCGGCAATCCCAGCTCCAAGTCGCTTTGGATAAGTCTCTATGAGCTTGCCACATCTTACCACTGTGATTTTTGCTGATTACTTCTTGCAAAACTGCTCCAGCTCCTTCACGTTGGATGGTTTGCGCTTGTGAACAGCAATCTTTAAGTCTGACCACAGATTTTCGATTGGATTGAGGTCTGGGCTTAGACTAGGCCATTCCAAGACATTTACATGTTTCCCCTTAAGCCACTCAAGTGTTGCTTTAGCAGTATGTTTGGGGTCATTGTCCTGCTGGAAGGTGAACCTCCATCCTAGCCTCAAATCACGCATAGAGTGGTACAGGTTTTGCTCAAGAATATCCCTATATTTAGCACCATCCATCTTTCCCTTAACTCTGACCAGTTTCCTAATCCTGGCTGCTGAAAAACATCCCCACAGCATGATGCTGCCACCACCATGTTTCACTGTGGGGATGGTGTTCTTTGGGAGATGTAATGTGTTGGGTTTGCGCCAGACATAGCGTTTTCTTTGATTGCAGAAAAGTTCAATTTTAGTCTCATCAGACCAGAGCACCTTCCTCCATACATTTTGGGAGTCTCCCACATACCTTTTCGCAAACTCAAAATGTGCCATTTTGTTTTTTCCTGAAAGTAATGGCTTTCTTCTGGCCACTCTGCCATAAAGGCCAACTCTATGGAGCGCATGGCTTATTGACGTCCTATGTACAGATACTCCAGTCTCTGCTGTGAAACTCTGCAGCTCCTCCAGGGTTACCTTAGGTCTCTGTGCTGCCTCTCTGATTAATGCCCTCCTTGCCCGGTCCGTGAGTTTTCGTGGGCGGTTGTCTCTTGGCAAGTTTGCTGTTGTGTCATGTTTTTTCCATTTGGTTATGATAGATTTGATGGTGCTCCTGGTGATTATTAAATATTTGGATATTTTTTTATAAACTAACCCTGACTTGTACTTCTCAACAACATTGTCCCTTACTTGTGTGGAGAGTTCCTTGGTCTTCATGGCAGTGTTTGGTTAGTGGTGCCGCTTGCTTAGGTGTTGCAGGTGGACATCATTTCACTAATTATGGGACTTCTGAAGGTAATTGGTTGCACCAGAGCTTTTTATGGGCTTCATAACAAAGCGGGGTGAATACATACGCACATGCCAATTTTCTGTTTTCTATTTCTAAAAAATAGTTTTAGTTATATATTTAATTCATCTCACTTCACCAGCTTAGACTATTGTGTTCTGATCCATCACATAAAATTCAGATTAACAAAACATTGAACTTAAGGCTGTAATGTAACAAAATAGGTAAAAAGTCAAGAGGGGTGAATACTATTGCAAGGCACTGTCAGGAAGAAAAATATACAAAATTTAGTAATCAAGTGGAAAAAAAAATATTTTCTTGTATTTTTTTCTGAAGGTAATTTGTTGCTTCATAACAAAGGGGGTGAATTAATACGCACATGCCAATTTTCTGTTTTCTATTTCTAAAAAATAGTTTTTAGGCTGTAATGTTACAAAATAGGTAAATAGTCAAGGGGGATGAATACTTTTGCAAGGCACTGTAGATGGCTGGATCAGATTTCAGAGCCAGCAACTTTGTCTCCCGGCCCATCAGCACAGAGATAAACTGGAATGACCACGTTGAACTATGGAGAGGTTATGGCCACGAATCTGCTCAGATCTATATTAAAGTGGAGTTATAAAGATAACTTTTCCAAGGCAATGCAGCGGAAGACCAAACTCCACAGAAAGATTAAAACTCTCGCAGATCATGGACACTGACTTGGGTTCACAACATAGCAGTTGAGAGATTTGATATTATATGGGCAGGAGACCAGGGTCAAAGATGTCCATAAAGTCGGAATGGTGTTTGAACAATGGGATCACAATGTCCTATAATGTGTGTAACAGATAGGGGAGCGGGTGTCATGGGAATCCCACACCCTTTATTGTATGTTACATAGAGGAGCAGGTGTTATGGGAATGTGGGCCGAGAAAACTCCAGGTTTAGCGGTTGGGGTAATAATATATAGGGCTCGAAGTGGAGGGTAAACGGTGGCTCGGGACCCTAGGTGTGGGCTCTTTGTGGGATATTGTTTACTGATTTTCTGACATAATATAAAACTGATTGTTTTTTGGGTATCTCTTCCTCACCAGAGGGGACTGGTAGGAAAATGGGATTTCTAATTTTCCTCCCCTGGCACAAAAATACCTTAAGTACATGTCTGAGGAAGGGTCGGAGTTTCTATGTTATTATGTTATGGTTATTTTGGTTATGTCTTTTTTACCTCCTTTGGTCCCAGAGTCCAGGCTGCAGGATGTGATCCCTCCACCTTCTTCTGGGGCGGTTCCACTTATTGTCAGGTTTCCAGTTCATTTGGCCGCATGGGCTGGTAGCGATATAAATTGGGATTGGCAATGCATCTTCATAACTACTGAGGTACCATGACAGACATCTCTTTTGTTTTTGTTTCACATAATGTTCGGGGTTTTAATTCCCATTTTAAGAGCATTTTTGTCCTATAAATCCTTACATCCGGATGTGATTTTCTTACAAGATACACATTTCTCACAAAATAGACTTCCCAAATTCTTACATAAAATATATCCCATTTTTGTAGCTACAACCCAACCTACAAAAAAGGCGGGAGTGGCTATTTTTTTAAAACAAAAAATTTCCATTCAACATTGAGCACAAGAATGTAGACTCAGAGGCAATTTTGTGGTTTTGACGGGTACACTTATGGATACAAGACTATCTCTGATATCATTTTACTCCCAAACTACTACTCCACATACATTGTTTATTGATATACTCAAATACCTACAGTCAGTGGACCTAGGGAGGATTTTGCTAGGCGGAGGTCTTAACCTGGTCTTAAATCCTAATTTAGACAGATCGGGTCATGATGGGAGTGGCAAATACTCAAACAAATTTAAGCAGAACTCATTACTCAATGACCTGCACTTGTTAGATGCATGGAGACTCCTACACCAGGGTGAGAGGGGATATATCTTTTATTCCTCAGTACATGGGACATATTCCTGAATAGATGCTATTATGATAGACTCATCTCTATCAGATAATATTGATAAGGCAGATATCCATCTGTGCTCATAGTCCGACCAGTCCCAGGTTAGTGTGTCAGTAGATCTAGGCCAGACAAGTAAACCTCCATATACTTGGAGACTCAATGAAAAAATGCTATCAAACCCAAATGTTGCAGAACAAATAGCTGATGATCTTGAGCTGTTTTTCTCGACCAATATTAACCAAGAATCAGACATGGGATGGACCTGGGTGGCTCACAAGGCCTTTATTAGGGGCTCTCTTATAAAAATTGCTTGTAGACACAAAAGACAAACAAAAATGAGAGATGAGTCCTTGAGAATGGACTTGATAGACCTACAAAGACTAAATCAGCGAAGCCCCTCCTAGCCCATATGTCAAAAAATAGATAAAATTAGATTAGTGTTAGATGTATTAATGTCTAATCATACTGAAAAAAAAGTGATTAGATGGACAAATCACAGGTTTTATGCCAACGCTAATAAACCGGACAGCTTACTGGAAGAAACTCAGAACAAAATTTCTCAGTCAAAAATATTTTGAATCAGAGCTTCTACGGGTGATATCATGGCTAGCCCTAATAATATACAAAAAACCTTCTTGGAATTTTTCCAGAAGATATATTCATCCTGTCCACATGAGCAACAGCAGGAGCAACAGAGATTTGCCTTCCTTAGCTCATGTGATTTGCCCACTCTGTCATCAGAGGAAGGGGATCTCCTTAACTCTAAGGTTAACAAAACAGAGGTTAGGAAGACTATTAACAGCTTGAAGGGTGGGAAGGCCCTAGGCCAAGATGGATTCACAACTTATATTTAAAAAAAATATATTGATATTCTTGCACCTCATTTAGCAAATCTTTTTAATCACATTTTTGAGGGTCACCAAATGCCCCAAGAATTAAATCAAGCGAATATGATCTTTTTCCCCAGAAGAAGGTCGGGATCCCCTAGAAGTTAAAAATGATCGTCCAATATCACTCCTAAATGGAGATATCAAAATTTTAGCAAAGCTTATGGCTAATAGAATCTCCCAATTCCTTCCCAGACTCATTCATAATGACCAAGTGGGCTTTGTCCCTTACAGACAAACGGGGGATAATATTAGGCGCCCTTTGAATTTGATATTATGGGCATCCCAAAACTGTACCCAACCTGCTTATTGGCCTTAGACATAGAAAAGGCTTTTGATACTTTAGAATGGCCTTATCTTAGAGTGGTACTACCAAAATTTGGCTTTGAGGGGAAATTTATGGACCTGATTGAGACTTACTATCGATCTCCTAAAGCACAGTTGAAATTACCAGGCGACTCCATGGTGCACATTGAGGTGCAACAGGGCACCAGACAGGGATGTCCCCTCTCACCCTTACTCTTCACTTTGGCAATAGAGCCATTAGCTCAGTCTATATGATCAAATCCGGACATCCATGGGATTCAGATTGGTAACCATCATTTTAAATGCAGTCTCTTTGCTGATGACTTCTTAGGTTCATTCACGAGGCCTGTTACCTCAATTCCTGAACTACTATGAATTCTTGAATTCTTACTCATTTTGGAAACCTCTAGGGACTCAAAATAAATGTTGCTAAGATGGAAGCATTAGGTATAGCACTCTCTCAACCAGAGATTCAATATCTTAAACACAATTTAATTTTTTTCATGGCCTAAATCACTTATTAAGTATTTGGAGGTTAATATAACCAGTAAATTGGCAGATCTATATAAAGCTAATTATATATCTTGGTACTGGATTTGCAGAGATGGTCAAAAGGGAGAATTTCATGGTTAGGTAGGATAAATGTGGTTAAATGGAATATTCTCCCACGGCTTTAATACCTATTTCACACGCTTCCGATTAAAATTGTTTATAGTGATCTCGAGAGGTTTCAAAATCATTTTTTTTACTTATATGCAACTAAAAATCCTTGAGGATTTCAAAATCTAATATGTATAAACATAGAACAAAAGGGGGGCTCTCGTGTCCCAACTTTGAATTGTATTATAAAGCGGCACAGCTTTCGTTTATTCCCCTTGCACATTCTTCTCAACACCATCCACTGTGAGTCTTTATAGAAAATGTACACATGTCTCCTTATTCATGGAGCAGCATTATCTGGCTTCCGAAATGAATAGTATCCATGGGAAAATAAGCAGCCAATTTATCAAGCATTCCTTGGTGATATGGGCTTGGGTGACCCGAAATTATCACTTAGCCCCAAAACTATCGAGCATATCCCCTATTTTGCCCAACCCACTACTAACTATTCAACTAACTCCAACTTCTAGGCACTGGTGGAGTTCCCGAAACCTACTGAACTTTGGTGCCTGGTTTCATAATGGCGCAGTGGTTACTTTTGAATATATGAGAGATAAATATAACCTGCCCTTGGCAGAGCACTATACCTACTGCAGACTTAGGCATTTTGTGCGTTCCACTTTAAATTCTTTAGGAACCCCAGAAACTAACTGGCTCACTAGACTTTGCAGGGATCTTCCACTGTCGATCAATGTTATAAGCTTATTATATGATACCTTCATCGAGACCTCGCAGTCACAAAAAACAAAATATATGCAACTTTGGGAAGAGGATCTGGGATACACTCTAGACCAAAAAGTTTGGGAACATAGCTGGCGCAGTCTTACAAAAGGATCTCGAAATTATAGCATATTAGAGACTTCGATAAAGGACCTGCACAGATTTATCACCCACCAGTTAAACTCTTTAAGCGGGGATTAGCCAGAGACTTTAAGTGCTTCAGAGATTGCGGGGATTCAGGCACATTTTTGCATATCTGCTGGATGTGATCTAGGGTACAATGTCTTTGGACAGAGGTATTTAAATTGGCATTAAAAATCTTTAAAACTAAAATACACAGGTCCATTAAGGTCTGCCTTTTAGGCCTTTCAAACTCACTTCTAACGTCCCATCAGAATCGACTGTTACAGTTACTGATGCTGGCACGGAAAAGCCACATTGCTCGGTAGTGGAAATCCTTGAATTTGAGTCTGCAGGCAGTTAAGAGCAAATACAATTTTATTCTGATTAATGAGAGAATAACCCATTTACTGGAGGACAAAGTTTATGGATATCTGGGCTCCATGGCTAATGGAACCCGATAGTGTTTCGGTGTTGATTAGTGGGTAGTTCCCTAATTAATATATACTGTAAAGAACAATAAAAAAAAAATAAGGCCTTAAGGAGTTGACGACCCTGGAGGCGGTGGACGGAGGTACGTAACATTTGCTATTTTCTAATCAGACTGGACAATCTGTGGACATATTGTTTTATGGTTTAACCCCCCACAATTGGGGATTTGAATGTAATGATGTTACATGATTTGAAAGAATATAATATATATATATATACAGTATATATATATATATATATATATATATATATATATATATATATATATATATATAAAAAGACAGGCTTTGGTAAATGGCTTATCTGGGAATGAGTCATGGGTTCATGAAGTTATCAGTCTAGTGGTTTGATATTTCAGGATTTCTATCCCGGATAGTAGGCACTGTGTATTAGATGTCAATATATCTGTGAGTGATGTATATGCCTGTTATGAAAGCTTACAAACCGTACTGTGTTTTACCAATGCCTAATAAAAATTATTTGTTAAAAAAAAAAAAAAATGTGTTTTATGGTGAAGCAATCCATATTTTGGGAGGGCAGCTGCCCATTTGCCCAAATGCACCAGCCACCCTGGTACAGCTACATGTGTAAAGAACTCTCTAAAAGCACCTTCTCTCTGATGGAAAAGGAAACAGTGGTCTGTAAAAAGGAGAATGTAGATACTCAAATGTTTGTAGACACAGAAAATATCATAACATGGTTCCTCTTACAGATTTTACTATGTTTTACTATAGTGCAGCACATTGCAAGTCTGCTACCTAAAACCCACCTCGTGCCCTTCCCTCATAAAAGAATTTGCGCATGGCAATTGGCTAAAGAAGGCAGGGTCTTTGTGTAAACAAAAATAAGTTTAAATGTATTGTTATGCAAATTAGTTATAAATCCAACCATGCTCATAGATAGAGGGTATTTAGGGGATATTCCATGGGATCATCTGGATCAAAGGAAGTAGCGGTATTTATCCCTTAGTTGTGTCAAATTTGACTAATCAAGCCTTAAATCCAACACAATTACGGTGTTAGCTTCTTCATAGTGTCATATTTGACGCATTAAGGATTTTCTATTATTATTATTATTATACTAGTGACTTGCCCTTCAAAAATGATGGGGCAATAAAATTGTAAGGCAGGTAATGCTGTTTACCACAGACATTAATTTTTTGGGTGGTCTGAGATCCTTCTGCCCTCATTGCGAGCCTCATTCTGAGCGCCTTTGGCGCTCATTGCGAGGCTCTTAGTTGTATTTTTTTATCAGAGGCACTTTTGCTGTTATTGTAACAGCTTTTTGCACTTATTGCAAGGCTTTGTGTGCTATGAGCAGCTTTGGCGCTCGTTGTGAGGCGCGCAGTGAATGGCTTTTGTCTTTATTGCGATAGTCTTTTTTTGTGTGTATATGTATTTTTGTATGCTAATTAAATAATTAATAAATTAATAAATGAATATACTTTACATATTTGGAAGTAATATATGCAGGAAGCATTGTGCTGAAGAGCTGGCAATCTGTTTTGATGTTCCTGCAGCATACAATGTAGGTTTGCACTGTTGTGAAGCTGAGGTGTAAGTGTCAGCAATGTGTGCAGTGTGTAGTGTAAATAGGCTGCGTGCGTGAGGGGAAGCCGTTAGTGTAGCTATGTACTTCCGCATTGTGTAAGTTAGTGTTGTAAAATGGAGGCGAATGTGTATGTGGTACGCGGGTGTGGATGATTTAGCGTCCTTGCTAAAAGTGTATCCTGTACCTCGTACGGCTTTTACATGTGTGATGTGAATGCTTGGTAGTGTTTTACAAGTGAACTTCACTTGTTTTTTTTTATTACGGGAGCCATGAAATAGAAGCCATACTTGGTAAGGTGCTTACGGTTTACCACAAAGTGAATAAGTGCTCTCAAAGGAACATAGCAAGAGATAAACTCAATCCGACATGTTTTGTCCAACTTTTATACTTCCTCAGATATTTGTTTTGTATAAAAATGGGAACGTGGCCACTAAGACTCCCACTGCTATCAACAGGATAATGGAAAGCACATTAATTTACAAAGACACACTCTCTTGAGAAAGTGGTGGACTGAATCAGTTCAGAGAAGAAAATAGTTAATAATATAATAATAATAATAATAATAATAAAAAGAAGAATAAACATATAATGACTGAGTTTATTTAATTTTTCCTTTCTAAAAATATATTGCCAGTTATGTTTTGTCCTTTAAAAGACTATATAGAAAAAATGTGACCACAGTAGGAATTTAACCACTCTTCATCAAGATACCTCAATGATGTTCAGGTATAGTCTGTTGACAATCAATCCAGATCTGCTTTTGATTACATATAGCCTATATCCACATTGGTTCCTCTGTGCATTGTATTTGAGTTTATAACTGTGCTAATTTCTACCTCATGTACTTGCTCAAGCTCCTTCATCTAATGATCTGGGTTGATCATTTATTTTATGTGCAGCATATCGTTATCAGCTCTCATAGTGATTATACTAATTATAGAACATGGCAAATATTTGTCTCACCTTTCTGCCGTATGATGGCTTTTATCTGCTCTCTCTGTTGGGGAAAGAACGCCTCTCCCTGAAGAAGGGACTTTGTAACCATTGGAAGGATATGACGGTGTCAATCAATAGAAGGCCCATTCAGAATGGCAATGATCTAAGTGACAGAAAGCACCATATTCACTCTGTACTATAAAACAGAGGGTGGAAAAAAGATAAAAATTATTTATTTGTAATCTTTACCTGTATAGTCCCTGAATCCATATGTGATGCTGCGAGAAACAGGTAGAGCAAAGTAATAAATGAAACTGCTACAGATCTATCTATCTATCTATCTATCTATCTATCTAAAAACCTCTAATTTTAGAACTGTTTGTTCTACGTTCCTTATAACTGCCCTAGGTGCCTCCTACCATTCATTTTAAGCATATCTAAGTTTCCTTGTTCTTACCGTTTTCTAATATAACACCTGCTGCTTATATCAGACACACACATTGCATTGATTCATTCTGAACACATACAGATTTATTTTATTTAAAAATAAAACTTGTTTTCCACACCCCCAGAGCTGCTTACATAGGCACAGGAACCTCCCAATAGAATCACTGTATTTGGGTGCAGATTTTAACCCTTTTACTAAACTTCAAGCCAGCAGCAGCTCAATGCAGATATCTGCAGATCAGTGTCTGACTCCTCCTCCTGTCTTCTACAGGAAGACTACACATCCAATTATTCCTTTCTGTACAAACTGTCACCACTGATTGGTACATTGTATTAAAATGTATTAGCTGCCTGTGATTGGCCAAAATGAATTGTGACTGTTATGCTAATTTACCAGGAATTGTCACCGGTGTTAACTAACAAAAGCTGCTGCTTGCAAACTCAAGAGATTTAGCAAACATCAGGGTGAGTTTGTTAATGTTTAATTTGGTATTTTTTCATGCAAAAAATATTTGCACACACAACTGATTCTCCTCTCTCAGATGCATTCATAATCCAGGAAATTTAGATATGCCTTTAATTCTTATACTAAATTAGAAATAACAAAGAAAATTCCTAAATGAAATAGAGTAAATTAAACATAAATATATAGACTTTAACGTGAACTGGATCCCCAAATCAGCTCACCAGGACACTAGAAATGAATTAATGTAGCAACAAGCTAAAGAAAATGTTATTAATAAAACAACAAAAAATAAAATTAAATATATATATATATATACATTTTTACATATTTTACATTACAGGCTGATGACAAGGGTGCAAGCTATTATAAATGACCCCTTCATATCAAAACACCCGTTCGTATTTTGAGGGGAACGAATTGTACAAAAAAAATATATATATATACGGTATATACATCTAATAATAATTTTAAGACAGCACCAGTCTAGTTGATAAAACTGGTAACTGACTGATGTTGCTGTAATTATTTAATGAATGAGTCTGTGTTTATCCCTCATTTATCAAAATGTATTATCCATTTATAGGGCATATTTTTCCATAAGATTCAGGACACAGAGATTCATAAAAAGAAAACAAGTTTGATAAGCAGAAATATAAATACTGCTCTCAATCCACACTATATATAGGCAAAATATATCAAATTTCTAAAGTTCCCCATCAGGACAATTATTCCATTTATCTGAAAATATATATTTTTATATATGTATAATAGGGGAAGTGCTTACCCCATCAGCCTGCTTACCCTGCCCGACGGGCGTTTCCCTGTGACAGAACGGATTCATCAGGGGATATGTAAATATTTATATATAAATCTTTTTAATTTTATTTTTTGTTGTTTTATTAATAAAGTTTTCTTTAGTTTGTTGCTACTTTAATTCAAAATAGTCTTGGGTTTTTTCAGTGTCCTGGTTAGCTTATTTGGGGATCCAGCTCACGTTAAAGTCTATATGCCTTTAATTCTTACTAGATTACAAAATATTTATCACTTAAAATGATATCTAGTCCAGAAGTTTTAAATTATAGTCTAAATAAATATTGGATAGACACAAAATATTTACTGGTGTATACAGTATATAAAACTACTTAGTCACGTGTAGACTTTTTGATCTATTCTATAATTTATAAATTACTATGTATACTTACATGTCAAGGAGAGGAATCAAATTCAGAGCTGCATCTTCATAACTACTAGGTCAAGTTTCTGCATGTTTTTCATTGAATAAAACAGAACAATATATCTAATACATTTTGGAAACATGTGGTGCAGCAGGTGCAAAGGCCAGGGAGGGCTTGAGAAGAGAGCATGTAATCTAAAATTTGCACTGACATTTTTTATATTGTTCATGTATTGTTTCGCCAAAATGTAAATTATGAAACTATGTGATAATTATTTAAAAAAAAAGTGCTAATATATTCTGTTTTCTTTGCGCCACATGGCTGTGAGCGCGCCTGAACGCTGTGCCACAGCACCACCTAGTGGCAAGAATGTGGTACATAGTGTTTGCAATGTGCACATGAAAAATAAAAGAAGTAATGGCAGGACCCTAACTGAAGGCTATTCCTAAACCTATGCCTAACCTTAACCCCCAACCCTATGCCTAACCCTAAAAAATGTTCTTTTAATCCCTATCCATACTACATTTGGAACAAAATTAAGATCTTCTTCTGCCTAATTGTTATCAGGGTGTGGCCGAGCATTGTACCAATTGAGTAATAGAGCTTTACAGAAAAATTGGATTTTCCGCCTTGTCATGGTGAAGGGGGATGTGTACTTCAAGATGGGCAGGTCATACCAGAGAAATCAGACAAAACATGGTCCACTGGGGAAGAAACTGGCAACCAACTCCAGTATCTTTGCAATGAAAACCATATGAATAAGCATAACCATAAACATAATGATAGGTGTGCCTGGTATGCTGCGGTCCATAGGGTCACAGAGAGTGGGACACAACAACAACTGAACATTATATAATATTTTGAGTTGGGGTAAAAAAATATGAAAGAATTGTTTATAGTAATAGTTTGCAAATCTATAAGGTCCGGAGGTTTTATGTGGTTTAGTAGATTTTATTTCTTCTTTGATTTCAATCAGGTTTATTAGAGAAAGTAAAAAAACATTGTTTTGCATTATCTCATTTATTTTCTGTTTAAGATTAAGAATTTCTTCATGAAGATTTTTGGGCCTGAAATGATTTTTGAAAAATTGTGTTTGTTCCATTAAGGCCATTTGTTTGTTTAATTTCAACATTTTTGCTTGTTGATTCTAAATGGATACATATTCCTCTTATAACTGTTTTATGAGCGTTCAATTCTCCCATTTCATCTATGGGATCTATCCTGTTATGTGCATACCGGCCCTAACACTAAACCTAGCTCCCTAATTCTAAGCCCCTAACACCCTACACCACTTACCGGCCCTAATCCTAACCCTAAGCCCCTAACCCCCTTGCCAGCCCTAACCTTAACCACCTAACCCTCTTAGCCTAAACCCCTAAAAGTAACTTCCTAACCCTAAGCCCCTAACCCCCTAAGGCGAACACCCTACACCATTTACCTGCCCTAACCCTAACCCTCTAAACCTAACCAAAAAACCCTAACCACTTACCGGCAGGCCCTAACCCACTACACCCCTTGCCTGCCCTAACCCTAACCTCCTAACCCTCTTAGCCTAACCCTAACCCACTAAAAGTAACTTCCTAACCCTGAGCCCTAACCCCCTACACCACTTACTGGCCCTAACACTAACCCTCTAAACCTAACCCAAAAACCCCTAAGCACTTACCGGCCACTTCGAGACAGCTACACCGGGAAGTCAGCGGCGTGCTTCCCGTTCATGTACATAACAAGATAGGTCTGGTCTATGTCCCCCCTACCATTCAATTGAAAGTCGTTTTCTATAGATATTTACAGTCAGGTCCATAAATATTGCGACATTGACACAATTCTAAACGTTTTGGCTCTGTACACCACCACAATGGATTTGAAATGAAACTAACAAGATGTGCTTTAACTGCAGACTTTCAGCTTTAATTTGAGGGTATTTACATCCAAATCAGGTGAACGATGTAGGAATTACAGCAGTTTGTATATATGCCTCCCACTTTTTAAGGGACCAAAAGTAATGGGACAATTGGCTGCTCAGCTGTTCCATGGCCAGGTGTGTGTTATTCCCTCATTATCCCATTTACAAAGAGCAGATACAAGCTCCAGTGTTCATTTCAAGTGTACTATTTGCATTTGTTGCTCTTAACTCTCAATATGAGATCCAAAGAGCTGTCACTATCAGTGAAGCAAGCCATCATTAGGCTGAAAAAACAAAACAAACCCATCAGAGAGATAGCAAAAACATTAGGTGTGGCCAAATCAACTGTTTGGAACATACTTAAAAAGAAAGAATGCACCGGTGAGCTCAGCAACACCAAAAGACCCGGAAGACCACGGAAAACAACTGTGGTGGATGACCGAAGAATTATTTCCCTGGTGAAGAAAACACCCTTCACAACAGTTGGCCAGATCAAGAACACTCTCCAGGAGGTAGGTGTATGTGTGTCAAAGTCAACAATCAAGAGAAGACTTCACCAGAGTAAATACAGAGGGTTCACCACAAGATGTAAACCATTGGTGAGCCTCAAAAACAGGAAGGCCAGATTAGAGTTTTCCAAACAACACCTAAAAAAGCCTTCACAGTTCTGGAACAACATCCTATGGACAGATAAGACTAAGATCAACTTGTACCAGAGTGATGGGAAGAGAAGAGTATGGAGACGGAAAGGAACTGCTCATGATCCAAAGCATATCACCTCATCAGTGAAGCATGGTGGTGGTAGTGTCATGGCGTGGGCATGTATGTCTGCCAATGGAACTGGTTCTCTTGTATTTATTGATGATGTGACTGCTGACAAAAGCAGCAGGATGAATTCTGAAGTGTTTTGGGCAATATTATCTGCTCATATTCAGCCAAATGCTTCAGAACTCATTGGACGGCGCTTCACAGTGCAGATGGACAATGACCCGAAGCATACTGCAAAAGCAACCAAAGAGTTTTTTAAGGGAAAGAAGTGGAATGTTATGCAATGGCCAAGACAATCACCTGATCTGAATCCGATTGAGCATGCATTTCACTTGCTGAAGACAAAACTGAAGGGAAAATGCCCCAAGAACAAACAGGAACTGAAGACAGTTGCAATAGAGGTCTGGCAGAGCATCACCAGGGATGAAACCCAGCGTCTGGTGATGTCTATCCGTTCCAGACTTCAGGCTGTAATTGACTGCAAAGGATTTGCAACCAAGTATTAAAAAGTGAAAGTTTGTTTTATGACTGTTAATCTGTCCCATTACTTTTGGTTCCTTAAAAAGTGGGAGGCACATATACAAACTGTGGTAATTCCTACACCGTTCACCTGATTTGGATGTAAATACCCTCAAATTAATCTGAAAGTCTGCAGTTAAAGCACATCTTGTTCGTTTCATTTCAAATCCATTGTGGTGGTTTATAGAGCCAAAAAGATTAGAATTATGTCGATGTCCCAATATTTATGGACCTGACTGTATATACTGTATATATATAGTAAATAAAAAGTACATCTGTGTTCACATTTGAACATCTAAAACAAGTACAAAACCTGCTTCCAGCTCAGAGTTCCGAGAAAAATAGTTATTATACTGCATTCTGGAAAGCTGAGCTGGGACGTGCAAATGTGCCCACAAATGCCTCGCTCTTCAATCCTAGCCATTATCAAACATGGCTTCCTTTAAGCTTATGCATGCTGTATTACACAGCTTCAATGCAAAGCCAAGGTTGGATTAAACACAAGCATCCAATCCATGTACAGCTGTTTCAAGCTTACTGGCTTGATTTATTATATTTATGTATTCTTATATTTTTTGTTAAATCTCGAGGAAGGGAGAAGAGGAGAATAGGAGGAGTGTAGGAGAGGAATGTGAAGATGTCAACAGAGAAATATGGAGAGAGAGAGGGTTTGTGAGGAGTTAGGGAGAGGACGTAGGGGAGTTCTGAGGATAAGATAGAGGAGGATTTAAGCCTGGGGTTGTGCTACTGAGAGCCCCTGTAGAGGGAGAAGTTGAGGGAGGGGGGGAAGGAGCCCAAGAATTAAGCATACACAGTGCAGGGGCAGAGGGTTTGAGGCCTGATTGCAGGGGGAGAGGTATCAGTGGAAATGCTGACTCTATCCAGAAGCAAGGTCTTCACTAACTAAAAACGTCTGTAAAAAAAATATGCTCTGTGCTTATATAGAGCCCTATTCAATTGTCCAAATCTCAATTGAATGAGGCTCTCTGTAGGGCTTCATGTGCCTGTCAGGGACAATAGCTCTGCAGCATGTTAAGAACTATTTCTGAGAGATGACTGGTCAGTCTCACACACTTCACAGCAAGTTAAGCAGAAAAAGGACCATATTCAATTAAGGTTTCGGGAGATCCGGTAGCCGGTAAGTTAGGTTGCACGCTAATTTGTTATTCAATTGGCGTAATTTTCCAGGCCCTGGTCGGCTTCCTAGTTACGGCCCTGAAAAAATTGGTGTTGGTTAAACTCGTAACTTACACCCTCCAGAAGCCTTTGATATTTTACTTTTGCAAGGCAAACATTGCAAATCGCTATTCAATTGCTCAATTTCCCCAAGCCCGTAAATGTTTTCATACCCGTAAATGGCAAATGAAGGAGAAAATACCACTAGTGCTAGAGAGGACCCAAACGGGGGTTAAGCACCTGTTTGCAGCACTGTAAATGCAAATAAAAAATCAATACTGCACTGTAAATAACGGGGAAAGCGATGAAAGACATTCATTGCACAACAGTCTCAAGGCCGTAAATCGGCAGGCAATTACATATATTTTTATGTTTCATTTCGGGGTTAAATCGATCTTGGGTATCAATGAGTTGATACATATCAGGCCACCCATATGGACTAGAACTGTATTGGCATTCATTTTCATAATTCTTTATTTTGAGGGTTTGCTACTCTAATCGCATATTAGACCACCCAAACCTTGATTGACATGTAACCTCCGTGTTTTATTGCCGTAATGACAGTCTCATTTTCTATTGGATGATTCGTAACGGGAGGACTTGCTGAATTGATCATGTTCCCGCCCTCAACTGCTATGACCCAGTACATGGTATACAGTTTAGGCTTTGGGACAGCAACTTGCGGCCATGAGCAATTGAATAGCATCGCAATTGGAGACAAACGGGAGCCCGCAGACATACGGCCGTCTGCAATCGAGTTGCGGGCTTCGAATTGAATATGGCCCCAACTGTCCACATGAGATGCAGACGGCAGTCCGCAGCAGGATCCATTATGTTGATATGAGCCACAACCAATCATTATCTCATGGCTCATTATCACTAATATAGTTGTCGTACTGCGAGTTTGTGTATAACGCTCACAAATTGTGAGTTGCGTATTCTCGCTGCGCGAGAGAAGAGGGAGGGAGAGTGGAGGGAGAGAGTATGGAAGGAAAGAGGAGGGAGGGAGTGAGGAGAGGGAGGGAGAGAGAAGGAGGAAAGGAGAGAGAAGTAAGGAGAGGGAGAGAGTGAGGAGAGGGAGACAGCGAGAGAAGGAGAGAGAAGGGATAGAGAAGGAGAGGGAGAGAGAGAGAAGGAGAGTGAGAGAGTGAGAAGTAGAGGAAGCGAAGGAGAGATAGAAGGAGGGAGGGGCAAGTCAGTAGTACAGTATAATGATCATCTGTGTAATACAATAGCGACTGCCAATGACAATATTTAAAGTAACCAAGCCACATTTACCAAGATGTCAGATATACGGGAACACACAGAGATCAAATGATCAGACAAGACGATTAACTGATACATTATTGATCTCTCATTTCAGTATCCATGAGTTCCTGGTCAACCCCAGTGTCACAGGTGGTGGAGTAGGAGGAACCAGATTATACTGCCTCCCCTGAGGATACGTGGGAAGAAGTGGAACAGGAGGTACCACCCAGATCCTTGGGCCGGGGATATGAATCTGGTGTGGAGCTTGAAACGCACATTTAGGAGAACTTATAGAAGGAGAGCTTGAGCAGTGGGCCACTCCTCTGTGTAGAAGAGTCTTAACCTGGACCTTCATCATGGACCGCCCATCAGTCTATGACATAACCTCTACTACACCTCCCACAACCTCCTGGACCCTACAAGCACCAGGCTCACCACCACCACCAGTCACCACACCGACTTCTCATCAACTCTCCACCACCACCAACACCTACTCCTTCTGTTCCAACAGATACGCCAGGCACATCCCAGAACATTATTCATCCATAGCCAAGAAACATACAGGAAATATTTAATGCTTTCACAGTGAAGAGTCATCTGACCTTTTCTGTTTCGCACCTGCCAGCAGTGGAGTGCAGCAGCCACTAGGTGGCCAACAGTGCTGCACTGAGAATTTGAGACTTTGTTCAATTTTATAGGGTTAGGATTTAGGGTTAGGTTTCAGAGTTAGGGCAGAGGCAGATGATAAGCTTTACATAGTTAAATAGGGCCGCCACTACCCTAACCTTGAACCCTAAACCCTAAGTCTAGCCCTCATTCTAACAGCAAATCGAGCAAAGTTTTGGTGCTGCCCCACATGTGGCCGCTGCATGCCACTGCTGGCAGGGACAAAATATGAAAGATCACTTCAAAACATCCTAAAAAGATGTCAAGCCAACAGACATGCCTGAGGGAGGATATTAGCCTTCCAAGATCCCAGCTCATCTCCTCAGACAGAAGCCACATAGGGAGATGAGGAGACACAACCTCAGAATGGAAAGGTACACGGGCATGACTTTCTGTGAAATGCAGTATCAGAGCGCGCTTGCAAACATGCAGATTGACATTCTAATCATTCTAATCTAATCCTGCAGGCCATTCCCACCTATAAAAGACCACTATGCAATGAAAAAAATATGTATGTGATTGAAAACTTTGCATCTAACGAAGCGCATATTTAACGTTGATGCAACTTCCTTTCGGGGCATGAGAGGGGGAAGTTGTGTGATGTCAATTTGAGTCTTATCCAATCATCTAACAATACCTTTGGACTTCACCTGCTTCCCTTCTTCCTCGCCCCTCCCTTCACTTAAAGCTGCAAAAACACACCTTCATAAATAGCTCTCAGGATGTAATGTAACAAACACAAAATGGATTCCTGTACTCAGAAATTCAGATTTTTCCCCCCAAAAAAAAATATTTTCCTGGCTTTTACAGCTGACATTTTGTCAGTGCCTTTTTTTCTTGAACTACAGTGGTCCTTTAAAGGGACAAAGCAGAAGTCCATACATAGTATAATTGAGAACTACAGGTACTAACAAGTACTTTACCAATTTAGTGTCAATTAAAAATGCATTTTCTTGCAGTAAATGTATTTATTTTTCAATCAGCATTTCTGATCCACCAAATGCTGAATATTCTTCTAATAATCACTGGGCTCTATTTGTATTGTGTCTACTCTAGAGTCACATTCAATTGAAATGCTCAGTTCCCAGGAGTAACTATACGGATAAGGCTTGGTATTGTGAGTTAGCAGTCACAAGGTCACATACACCAGAGAAAGTACATTTCCGGAGAGCAGGGCTTGCATTTATTGTTCCTGGCAAAGGCGTGGTTATCAAATTCTAAAGCATCCAAATATTTAACAAATCTATCTCCCGTTCCCTCTTTCCTCCTCCACCCCTCCACTGAGAAAGCTAATAACACACCTTAGGTTTCCAGCAGTCAGACAGTGTTGATATCAGACAAGATGGAATCCTCTATAAACAGGGTTTTCAAGCATTCTAATTCTCTCTAAAAATATTTTTATTTTCATAGATTAAACAGCTGCTGATGTTGTTAGTTTGTCACATATTTCACAACTTTGTTCAATTTTCTGTGATCTACAGTGGTCCCTTAATGGTTATTTTTATAGGTCTTTGGCCTTAGTGGATACAACATGAACCTTTGGTGTATTTTAATGAAAACATGTTTTGACGAGTGGGGTAGTCACGATAGTCCGTAAATCCAGATAAATAATCACAGTATTGAATTATATAGTGATACCTTTATTATAAGATATAATTTATGTAAAATCACAAGCTTTCAACTTTCTGATTCTTTCAAGTCAGAAACAATACATATTTAGATGTTGCCTTTGCATTAGAGTTAATAGAAACCCCAATACTGAGAAATAACCAGCTTATGTGGGACATACAGTACATGGGCTTGTAAATAAAGTAAAATAGTTGGCAAATATGTGACATGTAGATAAACACACAAGGGCAACAGGGAGATAAGAGATAAATATGGTGTTCATGACCTTGCAAAAACAATTATCAAGGTCATATATACAAACACATATTAATGGATAATACTGTATTGACGCAAATCTAGTGCGCCATCGAATCTAATGCGCACTCCAAATTTGGAACCCATGAATCAAAAAAATGCTCTCTGGGTGCCAGGCTCTGTGTGCCACTATGCTGGGGCTCCCTGGGTGCCAGGCCCTACGTGCCAGTGTGTTGGGGCTCTCTGGGTGTCAGGCTCTGTGTGCCACTATGCTTAGGCTCTCTGGGTGTCAAGCTCTGTGTGCCACTGTGCTGGGGCTCTGTGGGTGTCAGGCTCTGTGTGCCACTATGCTGGGGCTCTCTGGGTGTCAGGCTCTGCATGCCAGTGTGCTGGGGCTCTCTGGGTGCCAGGCTCTGTGTGCCCCTATGCTGGGGCTCTCTGGGTGCTAGGCTCTGCATGCCAGTGTGCTGGGGCTCTCTGGGTGCCAGGCTCTGTGTGCCCCTATGCTGGGGCTCTCTGGGTGCCAGGCTCTGTGTGCCAGTGTGTTGGGGCTCTCTGGGTGTCAGGCTCTGTGTGCCACTATGCTGAGGCTCTCTGGGTGTCAAGCTCTGTGTGCCACTGTGCTGGGGCTCTCTGGGTGTCAGGCTCTGTGTGCCACTATGCTGGGGCTCTCTGGGTATCAGGCTCTGTGTGCCACTATGCTGGGGCTTTCTGGGTGCCAGGCTCTTTGTGACACTATGCTGGGGCTCTCTGGGTGCCAGGCTCTGTGTGACACTATGCTGGGGCTTTCTGGGTGCCAGGCTCTGTGTGCCACTATGCTGGGCCTCTCTGGGTGTCAGTCTCTGTGTGCCACTATGCTAGGGCTCTCTGGGTGCCAGGCTCTGCGTGCCAGTATGCTGGGGCCCTCTGGGTGCCAGGTTCTGTGTGCCACTGTGCTGGGGCTCTCTGGGTGCCAGGTTCTGTGTGCCACTGTGCTGGGGCTCTCTGGGTGCCAGGCTCTGTGTGCCACTATGCTGGGGCTCTCTGGGTGCCAGGCTCTGTGTGCCAGTGTGCTGGGGCTCTCTGGGTGCCGGGCTCTGCGTGCCACTGTGCTGGGGCTCTCTGGGTGCCAGGTTCTGTGTGCCACTGTGCTGGGGCTCTCTGGGTGCCAGGCTCTGTGTGCCAGTGTGCTGGGGCTCTCTGGGTGTCAGGCTCTGTGTGACACAATGCTGGGGTTCTCTGGGTGCCAGGCTCTGTGTGCCAGTGTGCTGGGGCTCTAAGGGTGTCAGGCACTGTGTGCCACTATGCTGGGGCTCTCTGGGTGCCAGGCTCTGTGTGCCAGTGTGCTGGGGCTCTCTGGGTGCCAGGCTCTGCGTGCCAGTGTGCTGGGGCTCTCTGAGGCGGGAGGCTCTCTGTGTGCTGGGCTCTGTATGACAGTGTGCGGGGGTCTCAGTCTCTGTAGGAAGTGCACAGCATTCTTAATGCCAGTCGTCGAGGAGCCACTTCCTCTGGTGGTGATGCCGAGGCCTCCCACTACCATCTGCCCATCTGAGAACCTCAGTCACCCACTCTAGAGAACCGGGAAGCGAGAGATGGTGGTGTCGCGGTGTATACCGGTATGTCCTGGTCTGTGCTTTCCTTTTTGCTATTACCGGTAATGCAATGTTATCAATGGTGCACTAGATTCAATGTTTTAACCCCGAGAAAGGGGTTAAAACATCGAATCTACCGCGGCATTGATTCTAATTCGAACTCCAAATTTGGGACACATTTTTTCACAAAAAAGGTGCGCATTAGATTCAAGTAAATACAGTATAAGAAAAAGTGAGGCAGAATCTCAAGAAATGTTTATACCATGTCAGAAACCTGAATCCCATGATAAGCCCTGTATCTTTGGTGCTGAATAATGTGATTATCTTCATTTCAAATATGTTTTTGAAATTCAACTTGAGTTAGTAAATGGGTGTAGTCTTCATTGTCCTTCATTGTGCTTTTTAATAGATTGCATGTGCAAACTCATCCTTAGATTCAGTTTCTGGCAGGTATCTCCAATGTAATAGCCTATTTCATATATATTACAATATTAAAATGTACATGAATATGGCCCCCTGATGTTATACTGCTTGTTTGGCCATAGAAAGTCTTACAGAGTAGAATTATGGGTTCTGTTGTTATCCCTGTTTGTAGGAATAGGGCAAGAACCACAATAACCTCCAAAAGCACCAAAAGCCCAGGAATGCACAAACTATAGTAGTTACTTATAGCAATTATTCCCTCAGGCAGGTAGATTATTTTGAGCCACTCTCTTGAACCGGATGGTATGAGGTTCCTAGAGGTTTACATGAAGTTGTTTAATTTGCTTTGTAATGCAGCAGGTCTACACTGGGTGCTTTCTGGGTAATGTTGTGATGTTTGAAGTCCTTTTTCCTAGACAATTCAGACAGTAATTTTAAAGTAATAATCACAGTCCCCATATTTTAAAAATAGCAAAGCAATGCAACAAAGCTGCAGGAAAAGCAAGTAGGGTACATGATTGTATTAGCAGAAAAAGAGAGATACTAATGCAACTCTACTGATCCTGAGTCCAAACTCACCTAGAATACTCTGTGTAGTTCTGCAGACCATATCCTATTATTATTATTATTAATATTATTATTATTACTAGCGACTTGCCCGTCAAAAAATGATGGCAATACGATTGTAAGGCAGGTAATATTGTTTGTGTGCGACATTAATTTTGTTGGTGTTGCAAGATCCTTCAGCGCTCATTGCGAGCCTCGCGCTGAGCGCATTCAGCGATCATTGCGTGGCTCGCAATGAGCGCCTTTGGCGCTCATTGCAAGGCTGTTGGTTGTGTGACTGTGAGCAGCGTTGTGTTTTTTTTGTTTGTATGCCAATGAATAATTAATAAAATAATAAATGCATATACTTTACCTATTTTGAATTAATATATGCAGGAAGCATTGTGTTGAAGAGCTGGCAAAATGTTTTCATGTTGCTGCAGCATCAGTGCTGTGGAGCTGCTGTGTAAGTGCCAGCAATGTGTGTAGTGTAAATAGTGTGCGTGCGCGAGGAAAGGGCGTTAGGGTAGCTGTGTACTTCCGGATTGTGTAAGTTAGTGTTCTAAAATGGCGCCTAATGTGTGGTACGCGGCTGTGGCTGATTTTGCGTCTTTGTTTACAGATCTCATGCGGCTTTTTCAGGAAAAACTGTATGTGTTTGGTGGTGTTTTGCGTCTTTAGAGTCCTGTAGCCTCGTTCTCGTTTTTTTCAGCGGCCATTTTTTCTCTCGCTTAGGTGATTTTCAGGTGTCTAAACTCTTGTATTTCGAATTTAATTGAGGTGCAACTTCACTTTTCAAGGTCATTGGTGCCCCCTTGCTGTGGGTAAGCTTTTTATGTGTTTCTTGTGTGTATATATTATGTTTTTAATGTTTTCATGTGCGCAGGTTTCATGTTCCGCGTCTTGTATTTGTTTCGCGTAAGTCCGTAAATTTTGCGAGGTTCGCAGTTGCTGGCAAGGAGCGCCTTTGGAGCTCCAGTCCAGCAACTGAGGCCCTCGCTTTGCGAGGGCCGCAGGCTCGCTACATGAACCCGCATCGTTAGCAACGACCTGCATGCTCACAACTATATATGTGATATTTTATATTTTATTTTACTGTAGCTCTAGCAGTACAATAAACAAATTACATACATTAGAAGGCAAAAACAACAAGAGCACATTTGTACATACACATAGAGGACATTATGCCTTGTTCTTGGGAGCATTTACAATATAATTGGTGATAAAAGATAGAAACATGAGGTAAGAAGACTGCTTGGTGGATTAATGATGAGGGAGAGGTAACCTCTCTATTTGAGCAGGATCTGCTCCTTACTCTGCCTCTTGCTTGGCTTCCCTACTCCCCTGGGCTTTGTTACCACCTGGCACCTAGTTGGTGGAGACTCAAGGGGAGAGAAATTCAAGTTGGGCATTTTGAAATAGTGAATTGTTTACTTTTTTATAATGTATGATTTACCTATTGTTCTCTTCCCAATAAAATGTCCACCTATGCCCCAAATAAAGATTGTTATTCTAATTAATGAACACAAGTGTGAGAGATGTATCTCGTTATTTCAGGGAGCTTCTGTGAGCTAGATTTCCTTTGCTATCAAAGAGATAAACATGTACACAGCCACTTAGTCCCCAAGGACAAACTTACCGTTTAAAACGAGGTCTAGTGGAAGTTCCAGAGTGTGCCAGTCCAGCTGGTCTCATGTTGTGACACTAGTAAAAAGTTGTGGATGATTTAGTTAAGGAGTAAGGTAATATACTTATCTGAACAGGTCAGTTTTCAGAGAGAGACTTACAGAGCAAGATAGAGCATTCCAACAATAGCAGATGATTTTGAGAAGTTCTGCAGGAGTGCATGTGAGGAGGCATTGATAGAGGATGAGAGGTGGGGCTGGCTTCTCCCTCAATTAAAGATATTCATGAGGCGATAGCACATTTACATGTGATAGCATGGTTTTCGAATGAGACTAGAGCTAAATGGAAAGATATTGAACAATAACTAATTTCAGATATTCCACTACAAATATTTCCTTGGCTTCCAAACATAACATCAGATAAATTAAAAATGATGCCAAGGGAGATTACAACTTTAGTCAAATTCTGGCATAAAATGAATAACTCATTGAAATTGGCCATTCTCCCATCGCCAATAGTCACAATAGTTATGCTGAAATATAAAAATCAACACACTAATGTGTTAGTTAGCAAGCAAGTAGGTTTAAGATTTATAGGTGACTTATATAGAGATGGCTCTTTGCTAGAATCTGCCAGCATTCAAAATATTTTTTTCAAGTTATGAATGGTTAGAACATTCTGCCTTACAAAGAAAATTGTTAAAGCTTGGCTATCCATTAAAAAATATGAGAGAACCTTCTCCTTTTGAAGTTATGATTTCTAAAAATTTCGATATAAAATGTATTTCCTAATGTAGAAATATGTTAAGATCATACTTGGAGGTTGGTAAATCTCCAAATATGATTGGATGTGAAAAAGAGCTAAATAAAGAGTGGCGCTTGGATAATTTGGAACAAAACCTTCAAGTCGGTTAATAATTCAATATTATGCCCTTCATATAAGGAATTCGTTTTTACGATCATTTAAAAATGGTACTGGGTTCCATCTGTTATTAATAGATTTGATCCAACAATGAATGGTCCATGCTGGAGAGGATGTGGAGAAGTGGGTAATCACTCTCATATATGGTGGTATTGTAATATGGTCCAACCCTTCTGGACCTAATGTTTAACACAGATCTCTCTTATGGTCAAAAAGTAGCTTCCATGCTCCTTGGATTTTATTATTCTTCATATGGATATTCAGGAGTTCTCTTCCCAAAATACATTTTTGATTGTTCATATAGTGCTTGTTGCCAAATGGCTTTTGGTTAAACTTTGGAAGCAAAATCAAATTCTGTGTTGGGGTGATGTAAAACGTGTAGTTGAAAGGGATAGAGAATTAGAAAAAGATTTGATACTTCCAGATTCTACCAAAAAGTGTATAAAAAAGAAATAGCGTGCTTGGGATACATTTATGGTCAAATAATATAATATTAGAAGATATGTTATTGTCCTCCTCCACTGTCTGTTTGCAAATTGACATTTACTTTTGTTATATCTGTTATATTTGTTATTCTTCTGTAATTTATGTTTGTATTGGAATTGTGATTGTTCTTAGTCTTGTCCTTGTATTTTAAATGTGGAAAAATAGATTAAAAAAAGAAAAAAAAAGAGAGGTGCAAATCTTGGGAAGCACAGAGAGGCTAGTTTGGAAGGTATCTGTTGAAAACAGTTGAGTAGTAGAGAGGAGCTGTGTTTTTGGGGGTTTGTAAGAGAAGATTGGGATTTAAAAAAATATTTTTGAAGAAATGGGAAGCCAGAGGAAATGGGGAGCAAAAACATCACACTTTCCATCACTTTTCATCTGCTGAGCTGGTACCCGACCAATCACACAAAGTGCATCATAGACACAGATAAAGCTCTGATTGCTGTTTTCTGTAGTAAAGAGATTTATCTAAAAGCTATATCAGCAAAGCATCTCATAATCTATGCTGCCTATTGTGGGAAGGATTCAATGTCTATACAAGTCATAAATAAAAATGCCTATAGCTCAATCATTACTTGAAAAAAAATGGAACTCAATTTCCACATGATTTTAAGCCTCAATCTGCTGATGTTTCCATGTCCTTTTGCGACAAATAGTCTCCTGGCTCTATTTTTCCCAACCACATCATTGTGATGTCATAATTCTTTGCGATGCTGTCATATTCATACACTATATCATACATATTCACATACTGTATTTACACAAGCCATTCTAAACACAGTCGATTTTTTAAAATCATGTCAGATGAAGAGGTCATGCAGGATTTAGGTAAATGTGATCAGTGGGGGAGGGTATTGAAACATTAATTTCTGTGCTTGACAACCATGATGCATATATATATATATATATATATATATATATATATATATATATATATATATATATATATATATGTGTGTGTTAATATTTCATTTGAATAATATTTGTTTTAACTCTGTTTCCACAGGTATAGTAGCAGTTGTTGAAAATGGAGTTATTATCATATTACTATCTTTCATTTTATGGATAGTTGCTCTTTACAACTACAAGAGGCAAGTTGAAAAGTTCTTATCTCTATGAACGTAGAGGTCATATATTGTGATATACATAGGCTCATTACTAAACAGGTTTGTTTAGTAAATGTAGACTCTGTGAACTGTGCAGCAAAAACCAAGACTCACTAACCATTATAACGGTCCGCTAGTAATAATGAAATATTGTTGTTTTTTTTGGCTGTACAATTAAATACAAAAAAAAAAGATTTAGTAATTATTTTATGTCACTATATGCAGTCTTGGGCTCTGCCATTAAGAACACATCAATCTTTCAAACTATTTTCATATCAAGTTTCCCTTCTACTTGATTAGAATGATAAGCATACAGGTCTTATAGGTACATTTTTCTTCATAGAGCCACTGTAGATCAAGAAAAAAAACGCTTGTGAAGTATGTAACGAACAATATCAGTAGCTGTGTTAATTATGGGCATAAAACATGTTTGGGGAAAAAACAGACGTTTTTAAATCTTTATTTATGAGTAAAGGATTACATCATGTGTTTGTTACATCTCATGAGAGCAAAAGGGTGAAATTAGAAGGCTTGTTAGATAACACTGGTCAACAAAGATTTTGTCTCAGAGCAAGTTGTGCTATATGTATTTATCCCACTGATTTCGAAATTGGTCTCAAAATTGTTCTATCACCCATAATATTAAAGTTACATCCTCTTTAATATAATACATTGTGCTATATAACACATTCATACATCATTAAGACATGTTAATTTTTCAGCAATAATATCCTAGCATTATTTTTAATTGTTGTAAATTCTACTGATTAGTCAATGTAAAAAGGGCCCTGGGTAATAAACAGTTGAGTCATATTTTGTCACGTGATGCTCTTGAGGCATGATGAGTCACGTGTTTGCTTGTTCACTTTATGAGTCAACGCTCCTGGCCAGTTGGTGGAAAGAGTTCGTTTTTGAAACATCTAATGCTGTGAGTATCTGTTATTTGTGGTGTTCTATGCACATTTTATGTTCATAATATGAAGTTGAACAAAGCCAAGAAATTGTATTAATCCTCTGGACTCATTTTACTACATTTGCGGTGAGGTGATATTTAAAAATCACATGGATTTACTCCACTTATTAAGAAGTGTTATGAGCTTTACTTTGGATGCAAAGTTGTCAACCAATATAAAAGTTGGGCCCCTCATTTTTGTTGTTGTACCTGTGTCAGACTTCTCACAAGTTGGTGAACAAGTTCTCGGCACATGAATTTTGCTGTTCCGAAGATTTGGCGATAACACTCCACAGATTGTTACTTTTGTCTTACAAACATTTCAGGCATCAGGTCTAAATCAAAGCACACTGTGACATATCCATATTTACCATTTGCCATCAGGCCAGTGCTGCATAGTGAAGACTTGCCTGTTCCAACGCCTCCAGAAGAAGTAATACTTAGTGATGATGAACAAGAAAAAGATCCTGTAGAGCATGGTGATGATGATATAAGGCTTGATCAAACTTTTGAGGCTTCCTGTTCATCGTTACAACCACATTTCCTTACCCAAGGAGATCTCAATGACCTTGTCCGAGATTTTAACCTATCTAAAACGCAAGCAGAACTTTTAGGCTCCAGGTTGAAAGGCTCAATGGAATCTTCTCCATAAGGAAATTAAAGTTTGTTTTTTAGAGATAGGCATAGTGACTTTAAGCATTTCTTTTCCCTTGAAGATGAACTTGTTTTTTGCAATTATATTTATTCTGTTGTGGAAGCACTTGGTCACAAGCACAAAAACAGAGGATTGCCGTTTATCCATTCTTCTAAAGTTAGTGTCAAAAGCTCATTCTGCCAATATCAAAAAAACTTATGCGAGCATGAAACTCGTGCTTGAAAAAAATCAAATATGAAGAATACAAATGGAATATCTGTGGTGACTTGAAAGTAGTTGCTCTTTTGCTTGGGCTACAATTTGGTCACACAAAGTACAGCTGTTTTCTATGTGAGTGGGACACCAGAGGCTGAAGAAATCATTACACGTAGAAACAATGGCCAAAACGAACATCAGTAACTCCAGGACAGAAGAATGTTGTCAATACAATAAAAAATACAATAGAATCTACCTCCACTCCATATAAAGCTCAGTGTTATGAAGAACTCTGTCAAAGCAATGAATCTAAATGGACCTGGATTTGCATATTTAAGAAAAAAATTCCCAAAGATCAGTGATGCAAAGATAAAAGAGGGGATCTTTGTAGGACCTCAAAAAAGTCAACTGATTAAAGATGAGAACTTTGACTTAGTCAGTTGAAACAGGCAGAAAAGGCTGTATGAAAATCTTTCAAGAGTGTTTGCCAGAACTTCTTAGGGAATTGTAAGGCAGACAACTACAAATAAATAGTGGATAATCTTTTTCAATCTTACAAGACCATGAGATATAACATGTCTTTGAAAATCCATTTCTTGGATTCGCACCTGGGTTACTTCCCAGCAAATCTTGGGGAAGTCAGCGATGAACATGATGAAGGATTCCACCGGGACATTTCCAAAATAGAAAAGCGGTGCCAGGGCAAGTGGAGTCCAGCAATGTTTGCTGTTTACTGTTGGGCCCTTAAGAGGGATGTTCCTGAGAAAAAATACAGGAGAAATTCCTATACTTCTACCTTTTAGGGGAGTTAGTCCTTTATTATGTACGCATTGTAAATATATGTAAAAATCAAAAATAGAGTTCACATATTAGGACTGGTCCACAATTCCTAATCACAATATGTATTCCATACATGGAAAATACCATGGTAATGTATTATTTATATTAATTGTATAGAGAAAAGCACAAAAGATTTCTAACTCTAAACAAAGTACCTAATATGTACTGAACTTTATATAATGCTCTCAAAATGAGGCATTAGTTGGTCCCCTCCTGATGACGTCACTTGTCGGGATTGCAGAAGACTTCGGCATTTGGAAAAATGGTCTGTGTTGATTACCCTTATTTAGTGATGTCGAGAACATAAAATTTTCAGTTTGCGAATCGCCGTAAATGTTCGCGAACCGGCGAACCCGGCGAACCGCCATAGACTTCAATGGGCAGGTGGATTTTAAAACCCACAGGGTCTTTTTCTGGCCACAATAGTGATGGAAAAGTTGTTTTAAGGGGACTAACACCTGGACTGTGGCATGCCGGAGGGGGATCCATGTCAAAACTCCCACGGAAAATTACTTAGTTGATGCAGAGTCTGGTTTTAATCCATAAATAACCTAACATCCCCCTCCATCATCATCCTCCCCTGTATCTCTTTACCCCCTCCCTCATCATCCTCCCCTGTGTCTCTTTCCCCCCTTCCTCATCACCCTCCCCTGTGTCTCATCCCCCCTCCCTCATCATCCTCCCACCTCCCTCATCATCCTCCCCTGTATCTCTTTACCCCCTCCCTCATCATCCTCCCCTGTGTCTCTTCCCCCCTCCATGATCATCCTCCCCTGTGTCTCTTTCCCCCCTCCCTCATCATCCTCCCCTCTGTCTCTTTTACCCCTCCCTCATCATCTTCCCCTGTGTCTATTCCCCCCTCCCTCATCATTCTCACCTGTGTCTCTTTCCCCCCTTCCTCATCACCCTCCACAGTATCTCTTTACCCCCTCCCTCATCCTCCTCCCCTGTGTCTGTTTCCCCCCTCCCTCATCATCCTCCCCTGTGTCTCTTCCCCCCTCCCTCATCATACTCCCCCCTCCCTTGATGATAAGGGGTGGAAGAGACACAGGGATAAGTGTGAGGGGTGTTAGGGTAAGGGGTGTTAGGGATAAGTGTAAGGGGTGTTAGGGTTAGGTGTTAGGGTGAGGGATGTTAGGGTTAGGTGTTAGGGATAAGTGTGAGGGGTGTTAAGGTTAGTGTAAGGGGTGTTAGTGATAAGTGTGAGGGTTGTTAGGGTTAGGGTGAGGGGTGTTAGGGATAAGTGTGGGGGGTGTTAGGGTGAGGGATGTTAGGGTTAGGTGTTAGGGATAAGTGTAAGGGGTGTTAGGGTTAGGGTAAGGGGTGTTAGGGATAAGTGTGAGGGGTGTTAGGATTAGGTGTTAGGATGAGGGGTGTTAGGGATAAGTGTGAGGGGTGTTAGGGTTAGTGTGAGGGGTGTTAGGGTTAGGTGTTAGGGTGAGGGGTGTTAGGGATAAGTGTAAGGGGTGTTAGCGTTAGGTGTTAGGGTGAGGGATGTTAGGGTTAGGTGTTATGGATAAGTGCGAGGGGTGTTAGGGTTAGGTGTTAGGGTGAGGGGTTAGGGATAAGTGTGAGGGGTGTTAGGGTTAGGGTGAGGGGTGTTAGGGATAAGTATGAGGGGTGTTAGGGTTAGGTGTTAGGGTGAGGGGTGTTAGGGATAAGTGTGAGGGGTGTTAGGGTTAGGTGTTAGGGTGAGGGATGATGGGGTTAGGTGTTAGGGATAAGTGTGAGGGGTGTTAGGGTTAGGGTAAGGGGTGTTAGGGATAAGTGTGAGGGGTGTTAGGGTTAGGTGTTAGGGTGAGGGGTGTTAAGGATAAGTGTAAGGGGTGTTAGTGTGAGGCATGTTAGGAATAAGTGTGAGGGGTGTTAGGTCTTAGGGATAAGTGTGAGGGGTGATAGGGTTAGGTGTTAGGTTGATGGGTGTTATGGATAAGTGTGAGGGGTGTTAGGGTTGGGTGCTAAGGTGAGGGGAGGATGATGATAAAGGGGGGAAGAGACACAGGGGTGTCCTTGCAGCAGAGATCAAAAGAGTCCTTCAGGACTGCATTGCACACTGTGTACAGTAGCCTAGCTATGGTTTTCCCTATTGATGAAGTATCACCTACACTCAGCCTCCTCTCAGTAAGACTGCAAGTTAGTTATGATTCCAAAATGGCTGCTGTCCATGAGGTAGAAGGGTGTGGAAGGCAGGGTATGATGCTGATTGGCTGGAATGTGTCTGCTGACTGTGAGTTGCAGGGTCAAAGTTTGCTTAATGATAAAGTATAGGGGGCAGACGAATATCGCATATGTTCGCAGTTTGCCGCGAACGCGAACATACTATGTTCGCCGGGAACGGTCCGAGGGTGAACTATTCGCGACATCTCTACCATTATTATATTTAATGTGTATTGCTATTTATATCTGCTCCAAGTTAATTATCTTCATACATGTGTGTATCAGAATATTTTCCCTGGGAGTATATATATAATTTTCAGGATTTATAGAATTATATCAGATGTATGGATGGGAATACATAGTCTATGCCTATGAATTGGATTTGATATATATCATTTTATGTGCTGTTATTGATCTATAAATGTGCATTGTTATACAATTTATTGAGGACTATTCAAAGTTCAGTACATATTTGTTTAGAGTCATAAATCTACCTTTTGTACCATAGGTATGGATAACCTTAACTCCTGATGATATTATGGCTTTATACATATAGATAAAGATAAAGATCAGTAGATGAGTATAGTCAGAGTTCATTTGTATTAGTTAGTGGGCAAGTAGTGGATCATAGTCCAAACTCCACTACACAGTGTAGGAGATGTAATTCATTATTATATTTACCCCAGAACATACACATTTCACATGTACTATATTAGGAGGGGGATTGTGTATATATACAGTGGATTTAAAAAGTCTACACACCCCTGTTAAAATGTCAGGTTTCTGTGCTGTAAAAAAATGAGACAAAGATAAATCATTTCAGAACTTTTTTTTTTTGTAGACTTTTTATATCCACTGTATATATATATATATATATATTTATGTATATATATATATATATATATATATATATATATATATATATATATATATATATGTGTTTTAATACATCGGATCTTATAATTATGTGTGTATTTTTATTTTTTGTGTTTTTTGTGTAATAAAGTTATGTTTTAATTTATGGATTTTTCAGTCCTGAATTTATGGTTATGTACCTATTCAATGTGACTTGTATATATATATATATATATATATATATATATATATATATATATATATATATCATGTTTTTTTGTCCTTTTCTCTATGCAATAAATATATGTAATACTGTAAACTTAAAATCACTCGAACACCGTACGTGATTTAGATAAATTCTAAAAAGATATTTGTATTCAGCACACAAAATTATTTAAGGTTCACCTATTTTGTAGGATGACACACAACCCTTTCCCTTCACAGGCCAGAAGCAGGGTGTTTGCATCAGTAGATGCAACTACAATTCTCTAGAAATGTAAACACCAATATATCATAGATACCTCCATGGTCCAGCAGTGGTTTCAAAATGTTTTTTTTTTTTTCAGGATTAATGACTACATAGATATAGATATACATTTTTCTCTGCACAGTGGACCTTTAAGTCCTCAACAATTTGATTAACCTAGGAACCAGCTAATCAATGGCTCAAAGCATATTTAGATTTTGTATTGCCCTAGACGCACAGATTGGTGTACCCACAAATGTACTCAGACACAACACAACTGTTGGAGGTACAACTGGCCGCAGCGAGTTTTATTATTATAATATGCTTGGCAGTAACCCCATCCCTTGAGCCCACGCTCAAGAGGTCAACCTCTGTGCCGTCGTCACACCTTCTCAGGGGTAGGGACGGCCCCTTCTCACCATTGGTCGGGCAACTCCCCCACCCGCCCCAACACAACTATTAAAACTCTGCTGCAACAAACCACATACCCACAACCATAAGCTCACCACGTGAGCAACAAATCTCACTGAATAATGACTTAATTATATTACATATATTTATTTATTTACTAAACATTTATTTTTTTTATATACACATTCTTTTTTTTTTTGAATATATAAAACTTAACAATCTCAAATGCTCTTATAAATGGGAGGGTGGGTGGGTGCCTGCTTCTCTGCCTGCCATGGAGTGAGGCAAAATGGCGCCCGCGCTGGCCTAAGGGGGCAGAGCAACCGCAACCTCTCGCGCGAGGCCCGCCTCCTCCGCCGGCACTTGGTCCTACCAAGTCAAGGGACCCCCACTGTGTATACCAGCTCACTGGTTCCGCACTGGGGGTACTTCATGACCCGGTAAGACCCAAAGTCCCTGACCCCCCAAAAAAGACACAACACAACTGTTGGAGGTACAACTGGCCGCAGCGAGTTTTATTATTATAATATGCAAACGGCATATGTAAATTCACTGCAATGGGGGAGGAGCCCCGGGCTTGGCAGTAACCACATCCCTTGAGCCCACTCTCAAGAGGTCAGCCTTTGTGCCGTCGTCACACCATCTCACCATTGGCCCGGGCAACTCCCCCACCCGCCACGGCGACTCTGGACGAATCCTCTACGGAGGCGCTCCCCCTTATCACTAAGGCCCGCTGTACACCTTCCTTAAACTTCAACATAAGCAACTCCAAGCCTATTTCCGTCAGATGTACTCCATCTTCCAAGAAAAATGCATCCGCATTAGAGTCCTCCAGTTCATGATGACGCAGAGATATCCATCCCATCTTTCTAATGAAGCTCGACATCAGCTTGCTCACTTTCTGCCTGGCCCTGTCCAGGCTACCCGGGTCCTTCGCATTTCTCCACACCCTCCTTTTTACCATCTCCGACCATATAACGATTATTCCTGTGAACCTCTCTCTTCAGCCACTGATGTCTCGCTTCATATCCCTCACCAGCCTTTTGATAGGGATGTATCCCAAATCATTTCCTCCCACATGGAATAACACAATCTCTGGCCGACCAAAGCGCTGGGTGTACGAGTCCATCAACCCACTTGCTTGCCTCCACCTCATTCCTCTCATACCAAACCAGCGCACTGTTCGGCGCCCATTAGGTATCCTCAACTGCAGACCATCCTTTGAGTTCATGGCAAAACGCTCCGCCCAGTATATGTAGGAGTGCCCGATCACCCAGAGTTGATTCCGAGGGTCGGCAATGGCATGTCAAACTTAGTAAGCAACTGAAACCAGTCTAATGTATAAATTGAAACGACTCGATTGCCTCCTTCCAATCCTCTTAAGCACCTCATCCGGAAGTCCCAAGCCCGCTGTTTCCGTTGCCGCCCCTATGCGGAATGAGTGAGTTCCAAATTCAGCCTCACATAGTCCGAGTTTTCTCAAACAACTTTTGAAAACCTTAGAGAATTGGAAGCGCGACAAGGCGAGCCCGTCCAAGTGTATTAATAACGGCCCGGGCAAACCCGGCCGCCGCTGCAACAGTAGGTCCACACAGTCCACTGGGCAACAGTCGGTTCCTACCCGTCTCAGCAGGATTTCCTTGCCATGACCCGCCTGGTCTGTCTTGGACCTCCTTAACTATAACACTACCCTGTCACCTTCCACCCATATGTCCTCCACTTGCATACCTCCAGGGCCTTGCTTGCTAGCCGCAACCAGTTCGCCTAACCTGAATGCTTCAAAGAAGGTTTTGAAAAAGCTGTAAGGAACAGCAGTGCCTCGTAGGCCGTGTGGAAAACCTCCTCCAGTGCCACAGAGATAAGCAACAACAGCAAAAATGTGACAGGACACCGCTTGTCCTTACCCGACTAACCCTTTGCCAGTCAAGTCCTTCTGCCCAGATAGCTTGAACATAAAAGCTAACACAGTTACTTGACTGGACACTGATGCCGCCAACATACCGGCATCCCTAAATTGCAGTATGAACCACAGCAGTATGCTTAAACTCTGATCATCAGACTCCTCATCGCCTGCCGCCGCCACCAAGTCGGCACACTTAAACCACACTTTCCTGTATGCCGACCATGTTGATGGCACCAATGAATTCCTGATCAGCGACACTACCTCTCTGCTCCGAGCTCCCATAGCGTGAGCGGGAACTGCTCCCCCGTCGCTGCTTGGGGTGCCAGCTGTCTGAAACGCCCCCACTGAAAACGAGACAGTGCGTCAGCTATACTGTTATCTATGCCCGGAACATGCTTAGCTCTAAAACATATGTTCAAACGTAGGCAGGCCAGAACTAAGTGTCGAAGCAACCTGATGACCGGTATTGATGATGACGTGATGTTGTTCACTGCATGGACCACTGCCATGTTGTCCGAGAAAAAGATGACGTGCCTATCCTTAAGGTCTTCTCCCCACATACATACTGAGACAACGATAGGAAATAGTTCCAGGAAGGCTAAATTCTTGGTTAGGCCCGCCTCATTTGTCACGGAAATATGCACCGAATCCGTGAGCCCCCGACGCGTCGGTAAACAAGGCCAGCTGGATGTTAGACTGTCTGCTCTACCATTGAAGGATTCTAAGAACGCCACCCAAACCGCCGCGTCCTCTCTTATAGATGCCGTTATCCTTGCCAAGTGGTGTGCCTGCTTGATACCAACCGTAGCTAACGTGATCCGACGACAAAAGATCCTTCCCATGGGAATGATTCTGCAGGCGAATGCGAGCTTCCCAAGAATAGACTTGAGCCGCCGAAGAGACACCCTCCTCGCACCTGCAAGCGCCGCCAACTAGCCTCTTAAATCGTTGACTTTTTCAAATGGTAAACTGCACTCCATCATCAGGGAATTTATCAAGATGCCCAAGAAGCTAAGGCAGGTGGTTGGACCCTCAGTCTTCTGGTCTGCCAACGGAACCCCAAAGGAATGCGCCACTCTGGAGAATGTGGCCAGCAGATGTGCACACACTTCTTGTCCCCTTGGACCCACGAACAGGAAGTCATCCAAATAATGCACCATGCTATCATATCCTGACTCCTGGACCGATACCCACTGCAGGAAACTGCTGAAATCTTGAAGTACGCACACAACACAGAACAGCCCATGGGAAGGCATAGGTCCAAGAAGTAGCTGTTCCCTAAACTACAGCCTAACAGCCATTGACTTGACGGGTGAACTGGTAGCAAATGAAACGCAGACTCTATGTCCACCTTCGCCAACAGAGCCCCAACGTCCGCCCTTCGAACTATCTTGGTAGCCGAGTCAAACGACACGTATGAAACTGACGACAGATTCTTGTCGATACCATCGTTGACTGATTCGCCATTCGGGTATGACAGGTGATGTATAAGTCTAAACTTTACAAGTTATTTCTTCGGCACCACACCCAAAGGGGATATCCGTAAACAAGGTGTAGGTGGTTCCGCAAACGGGCCTGCCATCCTGCCCAACTTAACTTATTTTCCAATTTTTTCTTCTGCCACACAAGGAAACTCGGCCACTGATTTTAGGTTTGCGGGCTGTGCAGTAAAACATTGATCGACCTTAGACGGAATTATAAAACCCTCACGAAAACCGTTGATCAGCAGCCTTGCTGCTTGCCCCTTTCCAGAGACCTTACCGTAGCGTCTTAGCCATGGCAGCATTGCATCCAGTGATACCGGCGTCGTTCCCTTTTCCAGAGGGCTCACCCTGTCTGCCGGTTTCCTTTGGTTTTCTACATCTAAGCACTGAGTGCTCACCTCCACAGCCTGAACAAACGTGCCTATATCACTACAGTTGGGAGCCCACTTGCAAACCCCTTCATTGAAGGAGTAGCATGCTCGCCTGATTGCTCCACCCAGCGTGGCGGGATGTCTGGGCCCACCCAGCTACTTTGAAAGGGCACCACCGCCCGTATAGGGGTCATTTCGTTCAGCCAGTGCGCAATGGCCTTGTCACTCCACAACATCCCCAGTCTAGTCGCCATACACTGACAAAAACTTTCGTCATACCTCCACCATGCCATACTGCCATAGGTGCGGTGCGCCCCCCGTATCTCGTCGAGGTAAATGAATAGCGCTGAACACTGCTCTGGAAACCTCTCGCCAATGACACACCCAGGAAAATGCCTGCAGCCAGTTCTCAAACGTCTTGGGAATCTTCCTGAAGCCTTTTCGCTCTGGCTTGCCCAACACCGGCCCTCTGTCCTGGGTATCCATGAATGTTGATGAGGGTAGCAATGAGAATATTTCGATAAATTCCCTCTTCCAAATCCGCTCCTTTACTTCTAGCGGCAGATGAGTGCCTAAGCTATCCAAGCTGCATAACACCGTCGACCTGACTGAGCTGTCGGATATCTTGACTGCGCCGGTTGCTGTTACCGGGTCTGCCGGGGAAGGCGGTGAGACTAACCCTGAAGCATTCGCCACCCGGGAGCCACAACTCTTCTCCTGTGCTACAGTACTTTTTCCTCCCCAGGCCTGTCTTGCCAAACCCGACACCCATTCTCCTAAATCTTCATTGTTCAAGTTAACATCATATGACCTCAAGAATCCCTTTAACCCAGCCAGAAATGTCTGTGACTGTACCAGTGTAGCCCAAAGTGAGTTTCTCACCTGTATCATGCCTGGCAGGCTCTTGACGTGGCCTCTGTTTGGCTGGACTGTTCCTGTCTCGGGATCTCGGTCGCCTGCTCTTCATACTAGTTGCACATGATTTCCTCTCCGAACTGGAGTCCGCCCTGATGCGGCGATAAGACCTGCGGCTATGGAAGCTAGATCTGCCCATAGATGATCTGTCAAGGCAAAAAGAACCATGTGAGGGCTGTCCTTGCCTGCCATACCTGTCGTCCAGTCCACTCCCGTCCAGTGATGACTCGTAGTTCGAATACGGTAAGGACAGCCCAGTCAAAGGACTGTTGGCTCTAACCTCCCGAACAGCTCTACCATCCTTTTTTGAAGCCCCTGTCATTCCTCTGGTGTTACTAATTAGGTAATCTACGGCCAGACAGTCATCCATTTTCTTTTGTTAGCCAATTCTGTCTGCTATATTCTCTGTTTGTGTTTGTGTAAACTAAGGAGGTTTCGGTTGCTGCTGCTGAAAACTTGGCAGGTGTATTGCCACATTTGCATTGTTTACACAGAATCAAAATGTTACTGCACAGCAGCATGATTGCATATAGAAGGTATATTACAAGCTGTATTATTTTTACTTCCCTTCTAAAATTATTATTGTGGATTTTATCCATTCAAGTTCTTCATACAACATTTTATATATATGACATATGTGTTCTTTTAATTTGCAGCAAACATGTAAAAAGAAATTAGACAGTAAGGAAAGTTATAGAAATTAGTCCTGATGTAAGAAGATGTTAGAAATCAAGGAAGGTTATATAAATTAGTCCTGATGTAAGAAGATGTTAGAAATCAAGGAAAGCTATAGAAATTAGTCCTGATGTAAGAAGATGTTAGAAATCAAGGAAAGCTATAGAAATTAGTCCTGATGTAAGAAACTGTTACACAGAAAAGAAAGTTATAGAAATTAGTCCTGATGTAAGAAACTGTTACACAGGAAGGTAAGTTATAGGAATTAGTACTGATGTAAGAAGATATTAGAAAGGAAGGAAGTTATAGAAATTAGTCCTGATATAAGAAGATGTTAGAAAGGAAGAAAAGTTATAGAAATTAGTCCTGATGTAAGAAGATATTAGAAACTGTTATACAGGAAGGAAAGTTATAGGAATTAGTACTAATGTAAGAAGATATTAGAAAGGAAGAAAGTTATAGGAATTAGTCCTGATATAAGAAGATATTAGAAAGGAAGAAAGTTATATAAATTAGTCCTGGTGTAAGAAACTGTTACACATGAAGGAAAGTTATATGAATTAGTCCTGATGTAAGAAACTGTTACACAGGAAGGAAAGCTATAGAAATTAGTCCTGATGTAAGAAGATGTTAGAAATCAAGGAAAGTTATATAAATTAGTCCTGATGTAAGAAGATGTCAGAAATCAAGGAAAGCTATAGAAATTAGTCCTGGTGTAAGAAGATGTTACACATGAAAGAAAGTTATAGAAATTAGTCCTAATGTAAGAAGATGTTAGAAATCAGGGAAAGCTATAGAAATTAGTCCTGATGTAAGAAACTGTTACACAGGAAGGAAAGTTATAGAAATTAGTCCTAATGTAAGAAGATGTTAGAAATCAAGGAACGCTATAGAAATGAGTCCTGATGTAAGAAACTGTTACACAGGAAGGAAAGTTATAGAAATTAGTCCTGATGTAAGAAACTGTTACACAGGAAGGAAAGTTTTAGAAATTAGTCCTGATGTAAGAAGATATTAGAAAGGAAGAAAATTATAGAAATTAGTCCTGATATAAGAAGATATTAGAAAGGAAGAAAGTTATAGAAATTAGTCCTGATATAAGAAGATGTTAGAAAGGAAGGAAAATTATATAAATTAGTCCTGGTGTAAGAAGATGTTAGAAATCAATGAAAGCTATAGAAAATAGTCCTGATGTAAGAAACTGTTACACAGGAAGGAAAGTTATAGAAATTAGTCCTCATGTAAGAAACTGTTACACAGGAAGGAAAGTTATATGAATTAGTCCTGATGTAAGAAACTGTTACAAAGGAAGGAAAGCTATAGAAATGAGTCCTGATGTAAGAAACTGTTACACAGGAAGGAAAGTTATAGAAATTAGTCCGGATGTAAGAAACTGTTACACAGGAAGGAAAGTTATAGAAATTAGTCCTGATGTAAGAAGATATTAGAAAGGAAGTAAGTTATAGACATTAGTCCTGATGTAAGAAACTGTTACACAGGAAGGAAAGTTATAGAAATTAGTCCTGATGTAAGAAGATGTTAGAAAGGAAGAGAAGTTATAGAAATTAGTTCTGATTACCTTTTTTCTTTTTAATGCTACAGAAAAAAGCGTTTGACAAAACAAATCATGAGGTCACTCCAGATGGTCACTACCACTGACACTACAGGTCCTCCACGAGAGGATGTAGAGAGAGGGTCTATTCTGAGGTTGCCCCTGATTCCACAAAGTGAATCCCACATGGACGTTACATGCAAATAAGTCATATGCTTGAGAATAAAGCATTTTTATTGAATAAAAACTCTGGTGTTATTATTATCTGGATTCTAAGTTTAAATGAGGATTTTAGTTTAAGAAGTTGAGGTGTGCTCCATATTAAAAATATACTGTCATCCCAACAAGAAGTAGATCTTATATAAAGGAGTATTAAAAACTTACTATATATCATACAAGCCATTTTTCTCTACAGCCATTTTCCTCTATATTCCTGAGACATTCACTATTATTTGTGTTGCTCCTTTATGTTAAATTGGGACTCAATATGGATCTCTAAGACTCATTGTTTTACCAAGACGGAAACAAACAAGCATGTTATACTAATCAGAAAATGTCAACCTTAATATGCTCAATATATTGTACATCACATGTCTTACCCATACCCTTTAGACTGTAAGTTTGAGAGTTTTCAGTCTTGTTGAAATTACAATTGCTATTATTATTACTGCTCATTATTTATAATGCACCAGTATTTACAATGTAGAATATAGTACAGTGGGTACAACTGGCCGATTACAAATGCTAAACTACCGTATATACTCGAGTATAAGCCGACCCGAGTATAAGCCGAGGCACCTATTTTACCACAAAATACTGGGTAAAATGAGTGACTTGAGTATAAGCCGAGGGTGGAAAATGTGCTGCCCCCTGTGTCCCTTTTGTGCCTTCTGTGTCCCCCTCTCTCTCCCGTGTCTCTTCTCCCCTCTCCCTTCCCTGTGTCTCTTCCCCCTCTTCCTTCCCTGTGTCTCTTCCCCACTCTCCCTTCCCTGTGTCTCTTCCCTCCTCCTCATTCTCAACCTCCCTCCTCAACCCCACTCCTCATCCTCAACCTCCCTCCTCATCATCCCTCCTCATTCTCAACCTCCCTCCTCAACCCCTTCATCCTCAACCCCCTCCTCCTCATCCCCCATCCTCATCCTCAACCCCCTCCTCCTCAACCCCATCCTCATCCTCACCCCCCATCCTCAACCCCCTCCTCAACTTCAACCCTCCTCCTCATCCTCAACCCCCTCCTCAACCTCCGTCCTCAACCTCAACCCCCCTCCTCATCCTCAACTCCCTCCTCAACCTCCCTCCTCAACCTCAACCCCCTCCTCATCCTCAACCACCTCCTCACCCTCCCTGATCATCCTCAACCCCCTCCTCAACCTCCCTCCTCAACCTCAACCCCCTGATCCTCAACCCCCTCCTCAACCCCCCCTTCCTCAACCCCTCTCCTCAACCCCCTCCTCATCCTCCCTCCTAATACTCCCTCCTAATCCTCAACCTCCCTCCTCAACCTCTCTCCTCAACCTCCCTCCTCAACCTCAACCTCCCTCCTCAACCCCACTCCTCATCCTCAACCTCCCTCCTCATCATCCATCCTCATCCTCAACCTCCCTCCTCAACCCCCTCATCCTCAACCCCCTCCTCCTCATCCCCCATCCTCATCCTCAACCCCCTGCTCCTCAACCCCCCATCCTCATCCTCACCCCCCCATCCTCAACCCCCTCCTCAACCTCAACCCCCCTCCTCATCCTCAACCCCCTCCTCAACCTCCCTCCTCAACCTCAACCCCCTCCTCATCCTCAACTCCCTCCTCAACCTCCCTCCTTAACCTCAAACCCCCTCCTCATCCTCAACCCCCTCCTCACCCTCCCTCCTCATCCTCAACCCCCTCCTCAACCTCCCGATCCTCAACCCCCTCCTCAACCTCAACCCCCCTATCCTCAACCCCCCTCCTCAACCCCCTCCTCATCCTCCCTCCTAATCCTCCCTCCTCATCTTCAACCTCCCTCCTCAACCTCTCTCCTCAACCTCCTCCTCAACCTCCCTCCTCAACCTCCCTCCTCAACCTCCCTCCTCATCCTCAGCCGCCCTCCTCATCCTCAAACCCCCATTCTCAACCTCAACCCCCCTCCTCAACCTCCCTCCTCATCCTCAACCCCCCCTCCTCATTCTAAACCCCCCTCATACTACCCCTCATACTACCCCTCTAAATACCCCCCCTCCCATCACTTACCTGCTCCGGCCTCCGCTCCTTCTGGGTCTTGATGTGGCGTGCATGTGACGTCAACCGGTATATGCTAATGACGTGGCGTGCGTGTGACGTCACTGCATTAGCATATACCGGGTGCAGGCACCCGGTATATGCTAATGACGTGGCGCGCGTGTGACATAACGGCATTAGCCTTTGGCACACCTTGCCAGCAACTGCGGCCCTCGCTTTGTGAGGGCCACAGTTGCAGCGGGCTCGCTATGCGAGTCCGCAAGTGTTAGCAACAGCCCATATTTACAAGTGGATTTACCTTACAAGTAAAGGCTGATAAATTGCAGAGTGCACTAATTGTGCCCAGGTGAGAAGGGTGTGACTTGACTGTTTAACTAGTATAAAAGGTTTGTGAGCTGTTTTGGGGGCTGTTTACAAGTGGATTTACCTTACAAGTAAAGGCTGATAAATTGCAGAGTGCGCTAATTGTGCCCAGGTGAGAGGGGGCGAATTTATGAGCTTGCGAACATTTTCAGTATCAAGTGCAATTCTAGTAAAAGCCTATCAGTTTAAATAAAAGGTGGGACTTCAAAGAAAAGGGAGGGCAGATTTATAGTGCAAAGGAGGAAAACTTTATAAAAATATATTATTTTATATTCTTTATTTTTCCGACTGAAATTTTGTAGACAATAATAATAATTATGAGTCAGTCCAGTGGCAACCTCACTCGGTGTACATCCTGTCATATCTATGCAATACTGGAACAGATGATCCAGGGTCTATACCTCTGTGAGAGGTGTGAGCATGTTGCCTCTCTGGAAGCTCAAATTGGAGATCTGGAGCGGAGAATTGCAGCACTTAGTGATATTGCTCCACTGGAAAGGGGGTTGGTGCTCACTGAGCACAGTTTAGCTGGGCCTAGCATGGAGGGTGGAGCTGGGGCTAATGAGGATGTCCAGGGAGGTAGCTAGGTTACAGTTACAAGGGGAAGCAGGGGGAACAGGAGGAGGCAGGCCAGTTCTGAGTTGGCAAACACCTATAGATTTGCCAGATTGAGGAAGGTAGACAGGGAGATTTGTCACCCAGATCCCAGCAATCGTACAGTTTGCTGTCTCCCCGGTGCTCGGGTTCGTCATTTTGTGGATCGGGTAGACAAATTATTGGGAGGGGCTGGAAACGAACAGGCGGTCTTGGTACATATCGGTACCAATGACAAAGTTAGTGGAAGATGGAGTGTCCTAAAAAATGATTTTAGAGAACTAGGTAATAAGCTGAAGGCAAGGACCTCCAAGGTAGTATTTTCTGACATACTACCAGTACCACGAGCTAGCCCATTGAGGCAGAAGGAGCTTAGGGAGGTTAATGCGTGGCTAAAGATGTGGTGCACTAAGGAGGGGTTTGGGTTTTTAGAGCACTGGGCTGAGTTCTCACTTCGGTACAATCTCTACAGTACGGATGGATTGCACCTTAATGATGAGGGAGCTTTTGTACTAGGGAATACGATGGTAGAAAGGCTGGAGGAGTTTTTAAACTAGTAGGTGGGGGGGGGGGGGGGGCGGTAATAGATTTAAGTAATGGGGTAGAAAGTGTAGAGGGTATAAGGGATGAATTAACAACTCATAGGGGAGGAGATGGGGGGAGGGGTAGTATAGTCAATAGGGAGGTAGTACTAAGTAATGCAAGTACAGTGGCAGGCACTGCAGAACTAAAGACTCATAACATAAGGTGTACGCTACGGAATATGTTGGCGCTATATAAATAAAGATAATAATATGCTTGCTAATGCCAGAAGCTTGCCAGGAAAAATGGGAGAGTTAGAATTATTAGCAATTAATGAAAAATGGGATTTAATAGGCATTAGCGAAACGTGGTGGGATGAATTTCATGACTGGACTGTTAATCTGGATGGTTATAACCTATTTAGGAAAGATAGAGGCAATGGTAAACGAGGAGGAAGGATTTGTCTGTATGTTAAGCCTGAATTTAAGCCTATAGTCAGAGAAGATATTTATGGTGGACCTAGTGATAAAGCTGAATGTTTGTGGGTAGAGTTAAATAGTGGAGCAGCAAATTCCAAAAGAATATTAGTAGGAGTATGCTATAAACCCCCAAATATAGCTGAAAGTGAGAAAATATTGTTACAGATTGAAAATGCAGCTAAGCATGGGCAAGTTCTAATAATCTGAGATTTTAATTACCCTGAAATAAACTGGATAAATGAGACCAGCAGTTCATCTAAGGGGAGCAGGTTCTTGAGTACACTCAGGGATCATTATCTGGCCCAGGTTATACAAGAGCCTACTAGAAATGAAGCTATCTTAGATTTAGTCATCACAAATAATACTGATAGAGTATCAAATGTTGGAATAGGGCAATCTTTGGGAAACAGTGATCACAATACAGTCTCATTTGAGATTAAATTAAAAAAACAAAATCTTAAGGGTCCAACGAAAACTCTTAATTTTAAAAGGGCAGATTTTAATGGTTTAAGGGCAGCAATACAAAGTATAGACTGGGACAGAGAACTGAACATAAATGGACAACATTTAAATCCTTACTAAATATACATACACATCGGCATATACCGTGTGGGAATAAAAGTAAAAGGAGTAAAACACATTCAATGTGACTTAACAATGATTTAAAGATCAAGATACAGAGTAAAAAAAAAGGCATTTAAATTATTCAAACAAGAGGGGACAGAGATTGCTTTACGGGAATACAAGGAAATCAACAAGGCTTGCAAAAGGGCGATTAGACTGGCTAAAATAGAAAATGAAAAATTAATTGCAAAAGAGAGTAAGACTAACCCTAAAATATTTTTTAAGTATATTAATGGAAAGAAGGGGAGGAAGAAAGCTATAGGAACATTACAATGTGACACAGGCCATCTGAAAATTAGTGACCAGGAAAAGGCAGATGAGCTAAATAGGTTATTTTCTTCGGTATACACAAGGGAGGTACAAGTGGTTGGGACACTGCAACATAATGGGGCTACACTACCTTTGCCAAATAATTGGTTAACACAGGAAGTAATCCAAAAGATGTTGGAAAAATACATTTTAATAAAGCCCCGGGTCCTAATACATCCAAGGGTAGTAAGAGAACTGGGTTCTGTAATAGCCAAACCATTATATTAAATTTTTCAAGATTCACTCAACACATGGTCTCTACCAGATGACTGGAAAAAAGCTGATGTGATACCTATTTTTAAAAAGGGAGCAAACGCAAATCCTGGGAAATATAGACCAGTGAGCCTCACTTCTGTAGTGGGGAAGCTTTTAGAAGGGTTAATAAGGGATAATATACAATAATATGTCTATTTGAACAGGATTATAAGTAGGAGTCAACATGGATTTATGAGGGATAGTTCATGTCAAACAAATCTAATTAGTTTCTATGAGGTGGTTAGTAGGAACCTAGATCAAGGCAACTCTGTGGATGTAGTATTTTTGGATTTTGCAAAGGCTTTTGATGCAGTGCCACATGGGAGACTATTGTGCAAACTAAGAGATACAGGAATTGCAGTAAATATCTGCTCATGGATTGAGAGCTGGCTAAAAGACAGGAAGCAAAGGGTTGTTGTAAATGGAACATACTCCTATTGGACGAATGTGGTAAGTGGGGTTCCTCAGGGTTCAATATTAGGTCCTCTCCTTTTTAACATATTTATTAATGACTTAGAGGTAGGATTGGAGTGTGGTGTCTCCATTTTCACTGATCACACGAAGTTGTGCAAGGTAATGAAATCAGATAGTGATGTGCTTTCCCTCCAAAGGGATTTACATAAACTTGAGGAATGGGCATCTAAATGGCAGATGAAATTTAATACGATTAAATGTAAAGTTATGCATCTGGGAAGGAAAAATGGCCATGCAATTTATAATCTTAATGGAGCAAATCTAGGTGTATCAGAAATTGAAAGGGATTTGGGAGTGCTTGTGGACAACAACCGAGGTAACAGTGCTCAAAGCCAAGCAGCAGCTGCAAAGGCAAAAAAATATTAGCATGTATTAAGAAGGGTATAGAAGCAAGGGAAGCAAATATAATTCTGCCACTATACAAATCTCTAGTACGCCCTCATTTGGAATATGGAGTACAATTTTGGGCACCACTTCATAAATAGGACATTTTAGAACTGGAAAAAGTACAGAGGAGGGCAACAAAACTAATAAGGGGAATGGAGGGGCTAAGTTTTGAAGAAAGACTAACCAAATTAAACTTATTTTCCCCTAAAAAAAAGGCGTCTAAGAGGAGATATGATTACCTTATATAAATACATCCAGGGTCAGTATAAAGATTTGTCAAGGGAGCTTTTGTGCCAAGAGGTTTTCAACTGACAAGAGGACATCCCTTGAGGTTAGAAGTAAAAAGATTCCACCTTAAAGAAAGAAAAGGGTTCTTCACAGTAAGGGTGGTTAATCTGTGGAATTCTCTACCAGAGGAGGTGGTGACAGCGGATTCGATAGATAACTTTAAGGGGGGACTGGATTTAGTTCTAATTAAAAAGGGAATTTAGGGTTATCATGGATAATTAAGGAGACAGTATTGATCCAGGTAGAAGTCCGGTCGCCGGTGTCTTGGATCAGGAGGGAATTTATTTTTATTTTTATTTATTTATTTGTATTTGTATTTAAATTCCCTTTGGGGCGATTGGCTAAGTCTCGCTTGTTTTTTTTTTCTGTTTGCCTTCCTCTGGATTAAAAAAATTAAATAATTGATTAATAATTAATTAACAACTAATTAATTAATAGTTAATTTGCATATTGCAGATCAGAGGAGAGCGTAAAAGGTTGAACTTGATGGACCGAAAGTCTTTTTTCAACCTTAAATACTATGGGCCTCATTCTATTATCGGCCGTAAAATGGCCGCAAGGCTGCGATTCCTTGCGGGGGTTCCGTTATCTTGGAATTCAATTATACGGCCCCGCAAGGATCTCCTTTTACGGCCGGCCGTATATCTTGCAACCAGCCTTAAGTTCAGAAAACTTAAAACGCAAAAATAAATTCAAGACGGCACTGTACAGCTCTTTAAATGCTAGGGATCATATTGGGGGACATGAGGATTAATATAAACCCCCTCTCAAGCTTGCACATCAGCCCAAATCCGAGTTTACATTAACAGTTTATTTTCCGGCCGCAGCGTGGGCGGGTCTGAGGTGCTCCAAGCACTTTGGACTTTTTACATGGATATGTGACATAAATTAAAAAATATTTTTTTTACGGATTTGAGTGTAGGGGAATGTTGTGCTATTTTTGCTAACACCTACAATCACTTTATAGTCTCCTCAGAGTGCAGGATGGCTTTATTATGGCTTTATAATGTGCTTAATTGGTGCTAGCGGGACCTTTTTCCTGCAAGTAAGCTGCGGCTCAGTTTTAGCCTTGCAGAGAGGTTTCCCAGGGCAATTGAATAGCAACCGGGATTTTCCTGCGGCCGAAACTCTTGCGGCCATTTTAGATCAAAGGCTTTCCTCCGGCGCGAGCGGCCGCAAGGGATAGCAAGGCGCCGGCCGCAAGCCTGCCGGAATCCCCGGCCGGAGGGGAATAGAATAGCCGAATAGCTTGCGGCCGGTCCTTGCGGCCCTGCATCTCCTACGGCCGTTAATAGAATGAGGCCCTATGTAACTATGTAACTATGTAACTATATTGCTATTAACTATATATGTGACATGAGTGTGTGTGTAGCTTTAAGCAAAGTCCAGGATGGATTATGGACAAGCAAGGAAAACTACCAAAAGAAAGCACTGTTTCGAGGTTACTGCCTCTTATAAGTGTGGGGCCGGGTTCCTAGCTTGTGTACTAGATTTTGTGGGGAGGTAGTTTACCACAACAATTATTTAATTTATGGTGGGCAAAAAAGTAGTACAGTAAATCAATAGTACATTTGTGTTTACATTTGAACGTCTAAAATAAGTTAATAAACCTACCTACAGACAGCACGGTTTCAAGTTTACTGCCTCTTAACAGTGTTGAGGATATTCAAGTATCCAGAAGTGTAAGGAACACTGTATGTGATGAAGATGTCTTCTGGGTTCAGCTGCAGAATGTCCTGAAGATTTTAAATCCTAGTTTTTCTGCAACCACTGCATCTGAATTAGACAGTGCACTTTTGTCAAAAAATGTTTACCAAATGCCCAAGATAAAAGCTGAGAATCTAAGGGCCCTATTAAATTTGCCAAATTGTGGTTCCTGTAGCATGCAATGGAACCCACAAAAGTTACGGCTATTAAATTTGTCTGTTTTAGCTACCCGCAAACAATCTGTGGGTTACCGGCTGAAAACTAACTGCGGTTGCCAAAATTGTAACTCCGACCTAGCTAAGCCTTTGATCGCTTTTAATTTGCTACAATTCTTTAAGCCCGCAATTATTTTCACACCCGTAAATGGCAAATGTAGCCAAAAGTCCTTACTAGAGAGGACCCAAAAGGGGGTTAAACACCTGTTGGAAGCACTGTAAACTCAAATAAACAATCAATACTGCACTTTAAAAGTCGGGAAAAGTGATAGAAGACAGTAGAATTAATTGCACAACAGTCTCAAGCTCGCAAATCTGCAAATAAAAATATTTTTGTTACGTTTTATTTTCATGTTATATCAATCTCATGAATCAAGGGGTTAATACATATCAGGCCACCCACATGAACTAGACCGGTTTCTTCATTCATTTTTATTGATGCTCACATTGCTGGATTACGAGTCTAATGGCATATTGGACTTCGAAACCCTAGTTGCTTGATGTTTAAACCACACTTTTACTGACATCATGATGACGGTCTCGTTTACTATTGGCTGTTTCTTCATCGATAGTTACGGGTTTGCAGATTTGATCATGATCTTGCTCTGAAATGCTACATATGAAAGCATGGTTACGGTTTTGGATTTCTGCCATGTAATTTAATTGCTCTGTAACCGCTGCAAATTTCAAGCCTGCAGACTTACGGGCAGTATGAAGGTACCTGCGGGCTTGGAATTTAATAGGGCTCAAAGAGTATCTCCCTTACAAGTATGGAAGCATGTGAGTCAGCTGAGCTGGTGCATAGGGGGCCTCAACGCAGTACATATATAAAATATATATATATATAAATATGTGTGCCGTATATTCAATTGGGATCATAAAGAATATAGACATAGAAGACCATCTAATAGATCAAGACATCCACTCACAGTAGCCCAATCATCATCTGATTATGACTCATCAGCCAAAGAAGATAATGAAGGCAGTTTTGATGACAATGCCCAAAGAGGAGGTATTCTGAAACCTTTTTTAGAATTTGGCCCCAGGAGGGGCTATGTGACGAGAAGAGCACGGGACAGAAGCAACAGATCAGATTTGGAACGCGAAAGACAAAATCTTCAGTCTCAGAATACCGAAATGAATCTGAGAGATCGGGAGGTGTGGGGCTATCGACAAATGAACTCTGCACAGAGAGACAGACCTTGGATGGCGAAGAAGAAAAGATGGTAGACGATACTTTACAGATCATCAACTTATCAGACAGGATTCTTAGTCCTTTACAAATCCAAAGCTTACAGAAAGGCTTATCATTCTCACCGACCAACACCCTTGACATCTTTGAAGTTGTCAAGGATGTAAACCTATTTGGGAGAAAACTACTTTTAAAGAAGTTCTTCGAGAAAGAAGAAACCAACCCTGCTGTAATAGAACAACAAGCTTTTGAAGATTTCTGTGACCTATACTGTGAAAACATGATTGATAAACCCATGGATCCAACTAGTAACAAACTTCATGTTCAATCCAAGTTTGTTCCACCTCTCACCGTTTGCCCACAAGTTGATATCTTTACCAAATTGGTAGTTCAGGATTTAAAGAAACTCTCCTGTATTTATGGATCAAATCTGACACCAGAAGAACATAAATGCCTTAAAGAAATTCGGTTATGGCCAGATGTAATTTTAAAACCAACAGATAAAGGTGGTAACATCGTACTTTGGCGCATAGAAGATTACACCTATGAAGCCATGAAACAGTTATCTGACAAGAGATGCTATAAGAAACTCTTGGGGGATCCTACCCTGGAATTTACTGACAAATATACCAAATTTGTCATGGAGGCATATAACAATGGAGTCATTTCCAAGAAGGAATTTAAATTCCTAGAAATTATCAAACCACGGATTGCCACTTTGTATCTGCTACCAAAGGTGCACAAAGATGAATTGAAACCGCCAGGCAGACCTATCATATCTGGCAATGGCAACTTATGCAAACAAGCAAGTAGATTTATTGATTTCAATTTACGATCATATGTAACTGATTTAGCCTCATATCTCCGAGACACTATGGATCTCCTTAACAAATTGGATGGGATCATCTTATCAGATACCACCTATTTGATTACCTGTGATGTGGAGTCATTATACACTTCCATCAAACACCAGATGGGGGAGAATGCAGTCAGCTATTTCCTGAAGATGTACCAAGCTCAACAGCAGGAAAGGAATCGATTTTTAATTGATCTACTGCATTTTGTTCTAACCCACAACTACTTCGTCTTTGATGATAGGTTCTTCCTTCAAGTCAGAGGTACAGCCATGGGAACCTCATGCGCTCCCACATATGCAAACCTATATCTGGGCTGGTGGGAATGGGAAGTAGCCCTGACTGACAACCTATCCAGGTACACCCAACATATCCTCATCTGGCTTCATTACATAGACGATCTATTTTTATTATGGGATGGATCAGAGGATCTTTTTATGGAGTACATATCAATTTTAAATTTAAATGATCTCAACCTAAAACTCACCTATACAATAAATCAAGTCAAAGTGGAATTTTTGGATGTAATGATATACAAAAGTGAAGATGGCGCTATTTGCACTGATCTATTCAGAAAAAAGACAGCCACTAATAGTATCTTACACTTCACAAGTGCACACCTTCCAAGCACTAAACGTGCTATTCCCTTTGGTGAGTTTATGAGGCTGAGAAGGAATTGCTCGGATATTAATATCTTCAAAATAAGAGCCAGTGAAGAGCGAGATCCGGATAGCGCATGCGCGATCTTTCAGTGCTCTGAGCCATGGTACAGCGTCTGTGACGTCAGACGCCGAACAAGTGAATCCATGTGAGTATCAGGCTGGTCAGTGGGAGCTGAACATACAGGTAAGCTTTTTGGCTTTAACTTTAGTATAGAAGCAGTCTTTTGTGCTATCTATTACCTATTAGAGGAATTACCTCTTGGCTTCCCTCATCATTATTAGACATTTTTTGTATTCTAATATACACTTTTGTCATCTTTAGGGGTTAAACTAAATTATATTCTCTGGACTTATATATGCCCATTCTGTGACAGGCCAGCACCACCCATTCTGTGGCAGGCCAGCACCACTTTATTACTACTGTACATTGTACTTGGGGGATATATTACAGGATACTACTCAGCCAGTATATAGACATATTGACGCAGTTACTGCTACCTTAGCCACTATAGTCCCGTATTAGGTCAGGACTATCCACATTATTATGTGCATATTATATTATATACACATAAAGATCTCCTTTTTGTCTAGACTATAGTGCATATGCAGAGATCTTCTCTACTGAGCTGTTTTTCCCTTTAGGATGCCCAGTGTATTTTTTGGAAGTCCTCCCTTATGGAGACTATTATAATCAATTATTCTAGAGCCATTACATATTAATGGGGAATTCGGGAATTTTTTTTTTCCCTACACCTGCCTGATACACACATGAGCGATCATCTAACCTGTCTCCAGCACTATAACCACTTTTTTTCACTCCTTCAGTATTTTTTGTTTTTCCCTTTCTCCCTTCTTCTCTGATTTCGTCGGGCTACCGATCAGTCATCAGAGGACTAAGCATTACTGCTTTCACATTATCTGCTGTTATTTGTTGCTTGCTGGAGCCTACTGTGATTTGAATGGTTTGGCCCTTTGGTTTTGCTATTTGCATACTCCATAGGCCATTCTATGAGTGGACTCCTTGATTCATTCAATATGTCCTGTAATATATTCTCTAATGCCATCATTGAGATCCTTTGTGTCCTACCCATTGTCTCCCTCATCATATGTTAATCACATTGTTACATTTGCATTTCTGATCCGTATAACAGTTGCCTTTCCTTTTCTTCTTTTTTTATCATATATATATATATATATATATATATATATATATATATATATATATACATATATACTGTATGTGTATATATAAATATATATATATATAAATATATTATATTTGTAGTAGGGACCCTCTCCCCTGGTAACTGGTGTGTGGCCAAAAGCTATGTCATCTTGGCCTGAAAAGAGGGCCAAGGCATAGAAAGGGGAGTTGTGAAATGAGGAGAGGTCGGTGGGTTCACTGGCGGCTTGCTTGCTGAAGACAGGTGAGTGGGGTTTAAATAGGTGGTGTGGGAGAGGACCCTCCCACAATTTCAAGTGTTCACCTGATTATTTGTATTATGGACCTTCTCCCCTGGAAGCTGGTGTGTGGCCAAAATCTATGCCATCTTGGCCTGAAAAGAGGGACAAATATTGGCTAGACCTTATTCAGTAAGACATTTGGCAGCTTCTCTTATTTCTGATTTGAGTTGGTTATGTATCTGGCATAGCAGTTGGTTTTCCACCGTCCAAGGGTTTTTATGATATTGACGGGAGTTTGGATGCGTGAAGAGGATGAGGCTGCTCCAATTCCAAAGCAATGGTTATGGCCTAGGCGGGCGAGGACTCGACTGATGTAGTGTATGAATGTGGGTGTAGATAGTGGTTGGCTTGAGATGCTTAGTAATGGGTGCAGGCTTGGTTTGTGGTGTAATGCTGAATAGAGTTGGAGGAGAGTGGGCACCATAGGTCTGAAGTAGGGTAGTAGGTTACGGTTACTGGAGTGCGGCTAGTTTTGGTGTATGATAGGGTGATTTGGCATGTGTGTTTGATGAATGAGTTGCCCTGTTTGGTAAGATATATGGATTGAGATTGGGATGTGGTGAATTCGACTCCTGTGAGATAGGTTTTAATTGTAGATGTAAATTGTGCAGTGGGCTGCAAAGGCCAAAAAGGTGGTTAAGGCATGAGCGACTGCATAAAGCGACTGGTGTGAGCGTCTGGTGAGAGCGACTGGGTTGAGAGACTGGGTAGAGCAACTGGGCAGATCGACTGAGCAGAGCAACTGGGCAGATCGACTGGTGTTAGCGACTGGGTAAAGCAACTGAGCAGAGCGACTGGGGTCAACAACTGGGCAGAGCAATTTGGTAGAGTGCCGAGACTGAGCATCTAGTTAGAGCAACTGGGTGGGGCGCCGAGACTGAACGCTGAGACTGAGTGTCGAGACTGAGCATCTGGATAGAGCGACTGGGTAGAGCGACTGGGTAGAGCAACTGGGTATAGTGCCGAGACTGAGCATCTGGTTAGAGCACTGGGTATAGTGCCGAGACTGAGCACTGAGACTGAGCATCAGGCTGGAGCGACTGGGTAGGGCACCGAGACTGAGCACCGAGACTGGGCGCCGAGATTGAGCATCCGGATAAAGTGACTGGGTAGGGCGCCAAGAATGAGTGCCAAGACTGAGCCCGGAGGCAGAGTCTCTGGTTAGAATGACTCGGTAGAGCGCCGAGACTGAGCGCCAAAACTGAGCACCTGGTTAGAGCGTCTGGTTAGCGTCTGGGAAGAGCGACTGTGTAGTGCAAGGAGACAGAGGACCAAGACTGAGCGCCGAGACTGAGCACCCAGACTGAGCACCCAGACTGAGTGCCCAGACTGAGCCTCTGGTTAGAGAACGACTGTGTAGGGCGCGGTAACTGAGCGCCGAGACTGAACGCAGAGACTGAGCTTCTGGTTATAGTGTCTGGGTAGAGCGACTAGGTAGGGCGCCAAGACTGAGCCCCAAGACTGAGCGCCAAGACTGAGAACCCAGACTGAGCACCCAGATTGAGTGCCCAGACTGAGCCTCTGGTTAGAGCGACTGGGTAGAGTGACTGGGTAGGGCGCCGTGACTGAGCGCCGAGACTGAACGCAGAGACTGAGCTTCTGGTTATAGTGAATGGTTAGAGCGACTGGGTAGGGTGCCAAGACTGGGCACCTAGACTGAGCGCCGAGACTGAGCCTCTAGTTGGAGTGTCTAGTTAGAGCGTCTAAGTAGAGCCACTGGATAGAGCGCAGACACTGAGCACCGAGACTGAGCACCGAGGCTGAGCATCGAGGCTGAGCACCGAAACTGGACATCTGGTTAGAGTGTCTGGTTCGAGCGACTGGGTAGGGCGCCGAGACTGAGCACCAAGACTGAGCGCTGAGTCGTGCACTAAGACTGAGCGCTGAGTCTAAACACCAAGACTGAGCACCGAGACTGAGAATCGACACCCTACCTACTCCACTTCCTGGGGTGAGAAGGGTCCATTGCAGGTCAGAGGGCGGAGGGGGCCACAGAGGTCAAAGGGAGCCTCAGGGGCCAGCCAGGACATAGGGGGCCTCAAGGAGCTGAGGGAGGCTGCAGAGGTCTGCGAGGGGCCACAAGTGGTCCGAAGGGGCCAAAAGGGGCCTTGGGGTGCTACGTTGCCTGGGGGGGGCACAGTGGGAGGCCACAGTGGGCCATAAGGGGCTGCAGGTGACCCACGAGAGGTCCGCAGGGGTCATAATAAGCCATGAGGGCCACAGGGCTTGAAGGGGGCACAGGGGGCCCGTGTGGCCAGTGGGTGGCCACAGTTAACCATAAGGGGCTGCAAGGGACCCACAGGAGGTTCACAGGGGCCATGGTGGCCACAGGGGGTCCATGGGCCATGTGGGGACACAGTGGGCCATAAGGGGCTGCAGGGGACCCACAGGAGGACTATATAAAAAGGGGCCTCATAGGAGCCACAGGGGCCACAGGGACTACAGAGGACCTGCTGGAGGTGCATGGGGGCCCCTCAGAGGTCAGGGGCCTCTGTGCCTTGCACGTCTGCACCGGCAGTAGCTCCGCCTATGATGTGAGTGCCATCCTGTTATGGAAATCTGGATCCAAGATTCAAAGGCAGAAATATAAATGATGATAGCTCGGCTGCTGCATTTGACTGAATAACAATACAAGCAGCATACTTAGGACTTGATATTTCAAAGGTATTTTCAAGTGTTGCTGAATACAGAACATATTCAGAGATTTGGTCCAAGAATTCAGTCTAGAATTCTGCAAATACATGTCCGACTGCGACGTGGGGCAGGGCCTTTGCGCAACACAGCCTCTGACTCAGATTCCTTCTTCTCTGTATCATGTGAAAGCAGCTGATCAATTCTTGGAAATACTCACACCAAATCAAGTCAAATGAATATGTGAAAGAGTAGAAAAGCTTGTTTCAATCTGGTCAAACCTTCAGTTCTTAAAAGTCCACAATAAGTGGTGAACACAAAGATGAGTAAACAAAATAAGTAGAAACTGAAAGTAATAGTTCAGAAAATTTACACTGATCAAAATTCAAGTATTTTCATTGAATCTTGATCCCCTCCCCCCTTTGACGCTAACTTCTTTATACAGGAATGTGTGCTTTATATCTGTTTGAAACTGGGGTGGCTGGAGAGACAACATTTTCTTTAAAGTTGGTCATTATTGTTTCGATGTTCCTTACAATTTAGAATACCCCCCCCCCCCCCCCCCCCAAAAAAAGTAAAAAACAAAAATTCATTTTGTAATTATTACCAAAATAAAATGGTGCCTTTGACATGCACGGCATGATCATTTTATGCCAAACCAAGCTGTAAATAATACATTTTATGTTCTTAAAATAGTAAAGCCTCTTTCAATCTCTAAAGGGTGATAATATTGCATTTTTTCAACTTTCCCAAAAATTTACGATTATGGCTGGAGGAATTAGTATGGGCAGAGATTGTCCTGGAGGATCATTATGATGGCTGGGTAAGGTCTGTTGGTTCCTTCAGATGGGATCCCTATTTTTGGTTGGAGCTAATGGGTGGGCTCTGGGATATTGTATATGGTGATCCTATACTATACATTATAACTATACTATACATTATAAGTACATACCAGAAGCAACTTATATTCCTAAATATGTCCAATATGTACATTATCACATATATAGTTGTGAGCGTACGGGCCGTTGCTCACGCTTGCGGGTCCGCAAGCGTGAGCAACGGCCCGTATGCTCACAAAGCAACTATGAGGCCCGCGACTGTCCTGTACTCTGGCGGCCAGTGACTGCTTTGCCCTAACTCTGTGTGTAGACATGAAGCTCTTCTGACGTCAGCTCTAGGAAACGCCACTTGAGTCCACTGCGCATGCGTAGGACACGGACTCAGCGCTGTCAAACTCCGCGCATGACCGTTTGCGCTGGGAAGCTCTGCGCATGCGTTCTGTTGGTTGGCTGTTTAGTGGAATACAGGAAGATGGCTGCGGCCGCTGGTGCAGAGGAGGAAGAGGCCAACAAGAGGAGGAAGGCCCACGGCAAGCTCAAACTGTACTATAGGATCACGGAGGAAGGGAAAGCCGGCGATAGGCACCTACAGCCCACAGATATAGATGGGGTGCACTTCACCCAGAGCTTTACCTAACCAAGGTGACGTCAAACAGCACAGTGACGTCATGCAATCACACACCATGCAAATACATATATACACTGTGACGTATCTCAGCATGGTCTATCACATCAGGCCTGTGCATTATGTGGCAGGGATATGAGGCTTACCCACTATAGCTCTAATACTCCATAAAAACAATGATATACATAGAATGTAATGTAACACTGTGATGTCAGACGTGCACTGTAACACTGAGGTCAGAAAAGACCATGATGTAAGACTTTCGTCACTCTATCTATCCACACACACATATATACATATACTCTATCTATCGATCTATCTATCTACACACATATACATATAATCTATCTATTTTTCCATCCTGGAAGCCTGGCTTGATCCTACATAGTTTTCCTAAGTATCACATCACATATATCACATATATAGTTGTGAGCGTACGGGTCGTTGCTCACGCTTGCGGGCTCGCGTAGCGAGGTCACTGGGCAAGGGCCTCAGTTGCTGGCATGGAGCGCCGAAGGCGCTCCATGCCAGCAACTGAGGCCCCTCGCGAAGCGAGGGCCTCAGTTGCTGGCGAGGTCACTGGGCAAGGGCCTCAGTTGCTGGCATGGAGCGCCGAAGGCGCTCCATGCCAGCAACTGAGGCCCCTCGCGAAGCGAGGGCCTCAGTTGCTGGCGAGGTCACTGGGCAAGGGCCTCAGTTGCTGGCATGGAGCGCCGAAGGCGCTCCATGCCAGCAACTGAGGCCCCTCGCGAAGCGAGGGACTCAGTTGCTGGCGAGGTCACTGGGCAAGGGCCTCAAACCCTTGCAAACTTCACGTCGCTACTCAAAAAACACGACACACAAATTACGACACTCGCTAAATTTTTCGAGGAACGCAAACAACCTACGAAACACGTTACCACACATTACGACCTCGCAAACATCGGACGCAACACGCCGACATACAAACATTTAAAACACAATACATACACACAGCACATACATAAAAACCTTACCTACACCAAGAGGGAGCACCAAGGACCTCAAAAATGCAACTTAGACCTCGATTTTACTCGAAATAAAAGAGTTTTCAGACTAAAAAAAAATCTAAGCGACAGAAAAAATGGCCGCCGAACAAAACGAAAACGAGGCTACAGCACTCTAAACTCGCAAAACACCACAACAAACTCGCAAAACACCACAAGAAACTCGCAAAACGCCACAAACCACCTACGGATATTCATACCACACAGTGCACACATTCATCACGCTTACACAGCAGCTCCACACCACTAATGCTGCAGCAACATCAACACAGATTGCCAGCTCTTCATCACAATGCTTCAAAATAGGTACAGTATATTCATTTAGTAATGTATTACATATTTCATTATTAGACACCAAACAGCATTAGCTACCTTACAATTTCATTGCCGTCATTTTTTGACGGGCAATTCGCTAGTCTTAAATAGTCTATTGTGGATCTGAAAATGAATGATGAAATGTTCTCTAAGGAATTGTCATTTCAATTTTGTTCTGTTGGTTGGCCTCATTGCTCAGAGGTTGCACTCTCAAACATTTTCTATTTGGTGTTCCAAGAAAAGGGATTTAAAAGGTATAAATACAAGATAAACCATATTGACAATGTTTATATAAGGACATCTTCCTGACTCATACTAATTCAAGTGAAAATGCTTGTACAGTACATTATTAAAAAATATATACATTTTAGCAGTAGTTTTAAAGGACCACTGCACATTGAAAAATTATATGTTTTAAAATGTTGCGTCCAAGAACATAATTACATAGGTAAAAGTTCATATATCTAGCTTTTAATTAGAAAAAATAAAATATTGATATATGTGCAGGACTGTGGTGAGATCCAATATATATTGGTGGATGTTGTCTGTGGGGGTGCTTACATTTTTGCAGAGATGTGGTTGTATTGAATGATGCAAGATATTTGTTTCTGGGTCAATGGGGGCAAATTTGAATCTCATCCATTTATCAAATAGAGGCTCTGGATGTCTACCTGTTTACTCCACCCCCACCCCTCTTTTCACTGATGCCTACAAACAAACAGCCCCATCATCTAGCTCTCAGGATGTGATGTAACATACACAAAATAGATTCATGTATTCATACACATAATCAGACTTTCCCAAAAAATTTTGTCACAAACCCCTTTCCATGGCCTGGATCCCAGTGCTTTGAGCCACCATAGAGAATATACCGCCCCATTGGAAAATGGGTAGGGGAATTATATTGCCACCTGGGAAATCTGGGCAGGTTGGTGGTTGGTTTAATAGCCCTAAGACATAGGGCCATAGTGTACAACCATGTTTCAAGTGGTCTTATGGCATATGCCCCTGCCTTATCCTGTATACTATATGTAATTCCCCATGTAATATTACTGAGTTATGCTAAAATAATTAATGTGTACATATTGTACAGTCATTAGTGTAATGTGTGAGTATAGTATATCATGGATAGAATGTGTTCATATGGTTACTGCCATGGCATCTTGCTTGTATGGTGTAGAGTCGATGCAGTCACATATGGGACAGGGGGTTCAGTTCTACACAAATTTATATTGATTTATGACTACTGAGAGTGGCTATGCATGCATCCTCTTCTGGCTTTAGTTCTAAAGGAGGTTGGTAGCTTAAATTACAAGGTGGGGTTTTAGCTACAGAGGGGGTGGTGTGGTTTTTGTGATATTTATTATATGCAAAGACAAATAAATGGTTGTTGACTTCTGAGACATATAGAAATTGTATGGTCTCTTATTTTGCTCCTGGGGGCTGCGATACTGATCCTATCTCCACCCTGTAAGTAGCATATTTAGAATTTTTACATAATTGTGCCTGATATACAGATGTCTACCTCAAACTAACTGGTCATCCACTGGCACAGTTCTGTTCTATCTCATGGTATCTTTATCAATATTCGGGAAACAAACAAGGTGGAGGTGTGGGTGTATTACTTTCTACTCACTGTACATTTCACCTCATACCTCCTGTCCCATCCCTTCAATTTTCATCTTTTGAAGTTCATACTATCCGCCTCTTCTCTCCTATCTCTCTTCGCCCCCAGGTACTCCCTCTCAATTTCTCCATCACTTTTCCGCCTGGCTCCCTCACTTTCTCTCCTCCAACATTCCTTCACTGGTACTTGGTGACTTCAACATTGCCGTCAACACTCCCACCTCACCAGCAGCCGCCAAACTGCTTGCACTCACCTCGTCCCTCAGCCTCTCACAATTTACAAATTCTTCAACTCACCACACTGGACACTCTCTTGACCTTATTTTCACCAATATCAGCCCCACCTCAAGCCCAGTCATTCACCCACTCCCTCTATCCAACCATCACCTCATTACCTTTAACCTCACCACATCTTCCTCTCATCACTCTTCTTCAAACCCAGCCACCATAACCCACAGAAACCTGCTAGAACTTGACCCTACACAGCTCTCCACTGTGCTCCAACCTCTTCTCAGCCCCATCACCAACCTCAACTGCCCTGACACTGCCTCCTCATTCTACAACTCTACTCTTTCTTCCAGCCTTGACACCCTTGCCCCCATAACCACACGCAGACGCCCTCGATCTCATCCACAACCATGGCACACTTTACATTCAGAAGTGCTCTCGCACTGCTGAACGGCTATGGAGGAAATCACGCACTTTGCAGATTTCCTCCACTACAAGTTTATGCTACGTTCCAACTCTTCCTCCCTCAACTTTGCTAAGCAGCTCTACTTCACATTACGAATATCAACTCTGTCCTCCAACCCCAAACGTCTCTTTGCCACTTTTAATACTCTCCTCCACCCACCAACTCCTCCCATCCCCTCCTGTCTGAGGGCTGTAATTTCCCAGATAAGAAGCAATAAAACCAGGCTGTGGGGGTGGGGGAGCAGGCAAGGTAAAGGGGGGTTTCAAACAAATGCATAGGTATAGATTTGCTTAGTTAAAGTTTCTATCTCATCAGATATTATATCACAGAAACATTCATACAACTATTTATAATATTACATATAGTACAAGTTGAAATGGCTCCACAGTGTCTTTAGATACCTTCAGCAAAGCTTCAGACAGTGTATTTGATTGTAGTTCCAGAGAGAGTGAGAGAGGAGAGACTGAGGCCTATAGGTAGTGGAGAAGCTTGAGCAAAGCTTCAGACAGTGTATTTGATTGTAGTTCCAGAGAGAGTGAGAGAGGAGAGACTGAGGCCTATGGGTAGTGGAGAGGCTTCAGCAAAGCTTCAGATAGTGTATTTGATTGTAGTTCCAGAGAGAGTGAGAGAGGAGAGACTGAGGCCTATAGGTCGTGGAGAAGCTTCAGCAAAGCTTCAGACAGTGTATTTGATTGTAGTTTCAGAGAGAGTGAAAGAGGAGAGACTGAGGCCTATAGGTAGTGGAGAGGCTTCACCAAAGCTTCCGACAGTGTATTTGATTGTAGTTCCAGAGAGAGTGAAAGAGGAGAGACTGAGGCCTATAGGTAGTGGAGAGGCTTCAGCAAAGCTTCCGACAGTGTATTTGATTGTAGTTCCAGAGAGAGTGAAAGAGGAGAGACTGAGGCCTATAGGTAGTAGAGAGGCTGCAACAGAACACGAATTTATATCCCCATATATCACTGTGTTTTTATCTACTTCTCCACTTTGGCTCAATTACATTGTTACATGAGAAAACCATAACTGTGGTTGGGCCTAATGAATATTACAATCTGTCTAATAAAACTCCTCTCTGTTGGATCCTCTATTGGCTTGTATGATATATTTTAATTAGTACTTCAATATTAAATTAATTGAAATTGGAACTTCTTATCTTGAATGGTTACTATTTTATTAATACCTAACAGGAAAAGTATCTCCTCCTACTTAACTTGGTTTTTAAGTGAATTACTTATTGTAGGGCTAGGGATAGAATATTTTTATTTTAAAAATCCCTCCAATTATCTTTTTGACATCCTTAAAGATGGCCTGAAATATTGTTTTCCCTGAAGATCAGTTTGATAGAATCATTGGATAGAAAGGTTAATGCTTATACTTAAAACACAACAGAAAATTAACATTCTCATTGAGGCCATTTGGAGATACAGTGTTAAGTATTGTGATCCAATGGGTTTTGTGTGTCAGCAGTTCTCGTTCTATGTCTTCTCTTCGTATGCCCAAACTAATTCTCTGTAATACACAGCATTTAACTTCAGCTTTTGAGTTGTGTTTTAAAAAATATATATTTTTAACTACTGAGGTGAGGGTTTTGTTACTTAGTATGTCATTTTTGCTGTTACGGATGTTCCCCCAGTCTACGTCTCAGCTCTCTTGTTGTTATACCTACATATTAACTTACATGGGCATTCTAAACAATAGTTCACATTTGAGCTGGTGCAACTAAAAAAGCCACTAATCTTGATTCTACGACCTTGCCTGTCTGTTACTTTTTTTACTCTTGTCATAAATTTACAAAAGTTGCAATGACCACAACTATGCATGCCATTGGGTAATGATCCTTTGGTTTTCTTATTTCTTCGAAAATGACTATTAACCAATTGATCTTTTGATGTTTTGGATGTCCTTCAACGAATTTCAATTACTTCACCTATTAGCAATTTCAAAGTGTCCTCTTTTCTAAGTATATTAGTATGTTTGCTGATGACATTAGTTATCTCCTTCCATTGCTGGTTAAAGGTTCCAATTAATTCTAATCCTTGTGATTCATTTGAATTGTCTTTAATCTTGGGGACCAATAAGTTCTCACTTGATGTGTGTAAAGCTCGATTGTATGCTTTGGACTAATCTTTCAGTTAATTCTTTTGGTCTTAATTTAAAGATGTCTACACTAGAACAGTTTCTACAGAGACGTAGAAATTCTCCTGTGGGAATTGCTTTCTTAGTTGCAGGGGAGTGTGAACTTGAATAATGCAATGTATTGTTGGTTGCAGTTGGCTTGCAAAAAAAAAATCAGTGTTGAGAATTTTTTTAAATTTTTAAATCCCCCAAATTAACTGTTGTAGAATCAATGTGGTAAATATGTTTCAGATTCAAAGTATTATTGTTAAGAATGGCAAAAAATTCCTCCAGATTCTTCTTGCTTCCTTCCCATATCATCAATATATCATCAATATATAAACTGTGTACTATAAATTTCAGTATACTTGAGATTTTCTTCAAAGAAGACCTGCTCCCGCTCCCATCAGTCTATAAATATATTTGCATAAGTGAGAGCACAGACTGTTCCCATGGTGAGCCCTTGAGGAAGCCTGGGGGGTCTGGGAAAAATTATATCGTCCGCATTATCCTTTTCTTAACATGGACTTCTAGAAATGTAAGTGTGTAGATCCAGTACACCAGTACATGAAGGAGGCTCCCTAAATTGAGACAGCAATCAAGATATTATTGAAATATAGCCGATTGATGGTGCAGTGTGGCTGTAGCTTTTTAAGTGTTATACTTTAAGTTATTCTGCAAGCCACATAGTGGCATGGAGTATTACCTAAGAAGTTGGGCAATAATATATTGCAGAACACTACTATTGTCATGATGTCCATGGCAGAATCTTGTTTTTACAATATACATTTGTATTTGTATATGGGTGTTTATTATTCAGTAAACCTAGGATTACAACTGGATAAGCAATATGAGGAATACTTAATAGCATTATATTTGATTGGTAGGAGGAGAGGAGTGGCTGGGGCAGGGCTCCGGGGTGGAAGAGGCAGGGCTGGGGACCAGAGAGCATTGCATGGCGTCTGCAGTCACTTGCTGGATTGCGCTCTGGTCTGCCCCCATCGTGAGGAGCCCAGCCAGGTATGATTCAGTCATTAGGTGGTGCCTCCTCTCCTTCCTATTGCACCTGACCAGGCTAGACATGACCTCTGCATGATTGGTGGAGATGTTGGCCTTGATCCCCCGGAGAGACTCCATCTAATGGCAGATGTTGGCTAGCATCTCCACCTACACAGCCTGGCTTGGAGGTGGGGATGGAGGTCCCGGGACCGTGGCATAGGTGAGGAGGTAGCAGTGGGCCAGTCGGGAGGGTCTGAGGCCCGGCTGGTGACTCGCACTATGGGGGTGGTGGTGTCATTGCTGGGCCTGGTTGTGGTGGCCAGTCTGCAGCACTGCTTAGGAGAGGAGGAGATGGGGTCAAGCCCCGCTGGTCCCTCCTGTTGGAGGGCCTTGGTGAGCTGCTGAGTCTCAGGAAGAGGGGGATAGTGGAGTCAAATACCAACCAGGCAATGGTCCTGCTGGTGACCCCACTGCTACCTCCTTGATGCTGAAAGATAGAAAAGAAAGGTATGTGTTATTAGTATGATGAATAATACATTGCTTTGTGTATATTCCTTACTATCTGACATCTAGGCTTGAACCTGGATGATTCACTTAATTGCAACTACGAGTAGTTATCATTTACTAGATGTGATCTAATCTTTGGTTTTTGATCTTTATTGTTCTTGGCTCCTAACGCTATCTTGATTTCGGCTTCGGTTTGTAGCTGCATAGGCTGCAGTGGGCACACCTATACATGGACTATATTGGTTGATTACTGTTGTTGTGCCCACGAATAACAGTGATTTAATGATGCATCCATCTATCCCTTGTTAATTCCATAGAGCTAACATGTCAGTGTCCTTGTTGGTCATCATGTACTGTGACCAGGATGACCGTGTAGAGCTGTGCTTTCTCCAGTTAGAAACGGATACCTTCTGGTGAGGCAGCAAACATGTTTATTATGAAATAACAAAAACAAACAGGAGCAGTAACTCTGCTTAAATAACGAAAATAAACATCTACATATACGGACTGACTGGGACACAGGAACGCCCTGACTATACCTGTGCAGCTTACCTGCAACAGGGACAAAAAAGACTACTCCCCTGTGTCTTCAGGACGGAGCTCCCACTCCGTTGTACTCGGGAAGGAGTAATTTCGTAGGAATAGCGCCACCTAGTGGCAAGGACAAAGACAGTCTTTTAATCCTTATAATTTGTCACCTTGTGGCCAGGTTACAAATAGTCTCTGATTATTGAAAGATTGCCACCTTGTGGCCAGGTTACAAATAGTCTCTGGTTATTGAAAGATTGCCACCTTGTGGCCAGGTTACAAATAGTCTCTGGTTATTGAAAGATTGCCACTTTGTGGCCAGGTTACAAACAGTCTCTTGTATATCGGTAGTCTTTTCCACGTTTCTACATCAGTAGCCGCGGATGAAGCATAGGGCCCGCCGTCTCTCCCGTATGCTTCACCCCAGGGACCCTTTGATACAGCAGTATTAAATTATTGCATATGTACCGGTCAAACACTCAGCAACTTCCCTGGGGCATAATCAGTCTGGTAACTTCAAACAGGGCCTCTGTCAGTTCCACACTCAGCAACTTCCCTGAGGCACAATCAGTCTGGTACCTTTCAGCTCCAAGAAACCGCAGGATCTCACTCACCACATTGCTTCTCCAAACGATTCACCTTGGTCATCCCCGCAGCAATTCATGCAGCTGTCAGTCCTCTCAACTAGCTGTACTTTACAGGCTCCTTCCAGCTTGTCTCCTAGGCAAGTCCCCAGCTTCTGGCTTCAGCTTCCAAACTACTCAGGATAGAGCCTAATCTGCAGCTTTACTTTGTTATCTGTGTGAGCAAACTTTCACACAAGCTTCTCTTATAGCAGTCCAAACAACTAACGACGTTCTCTTGTTAGCTGCAACTCCCAGACTCCTCACTGGCATAGACCTTGTCTCTTTTTAGGCTACTCTGCCTGGGAATCCTCCTCAGTCTGTCATTCACTTACTTGGTGCTTTTGTAGCTTCACCTCCTGACTGTGTAGTTGCTCTGACCGCTCTGTTAGTCCAATGACTTCAAGACAGCACACACTTCTTTCTGTCATTCAAATCTGGCAGCCACAGTAAAACAAGATTTCCTCCAGGTTTGTTTTCCAAAGTTCAAACAGTAGATCCACACAGGATCAGCCAGCAAGCTCCTCTCTTGTGGCTTGCTCTGGCTGCTAGCAGCAGCAGTACACAACTTAGGCCAGAGCCTAATCAGCCACCCCTTTCCACGTCTGCTTTCCAGGCTTTAAAGAGAAACTGCACCTGCACCAATTAGTAGGTCTTCAGGAGTTAACTCCGTCACTCCTGTCAAGAACTCTTTACTCTTCTTTACTTGGCACCATCCTCTAGGGGGCAAACGATCACAGTACATATGTAGTGTGTGTGATGTACATGCAGTGGCATATTGGTATATGGGATATTCACCTGACATGGAGGCTGGATCACCAGGCCTGAAGCTCCAGCAGCGAGCACCTGCCTCAGAAGGTCCTTGGCCACCCTCTCCCACTCGTTGTACTTCACAGTCACTTTGGGGCCACCACTTGGTGCTGTGGCTTGCTTCTCCTCCTTGGCCATCATCCTCCTCACCTTGGCCCTGATGTCATCAAAGCGGTGCTTCACAGACCTCACATCCCTATCCGCTGTACCCACTGCTGTTACTGCGGCTGCTCTCTCCTTCCATGCCTGGGCCCTAGGGCCAGGCCTAACTTCCCTCCCCCAGCAAGGATAAAGTGGCAACCAAGGAGGACCACATTCTCCCGGTGCGTGTAGTTGTGGGCCCTGTGCTTGCCTTTAGACTCTTGTTTTACCGATCCTTGGCTCCCTGACCTGTCCCTGAGGCCTGTCCCTCCCCTGAACTACCCACCCTGCTAGGATCAGGTCCCTCCCACTCTGTCCCTGGTTTACATGTGCCTACTTCTCAGGGGAACCCTGCCACCATTCACCTCTTCCACTCCCCCATCCTCCTCTCCTTCACTCTCCACTTCCTCAACTCCTCCACCACTCCCCAACTCCTCCGCCGCTCTCCTCTCCTCCACTCTGCACCTCCTCTGCCACCTCCTCCTCCAACTCCTCCTCCTCCACCAGCTCCTCCTCTAATTTCCTCCTCCTCAGGGGTGTAGGAGTCAGAATCATTCATTTAGAAGTCACATTTCCATTGAGCAGACAGAAACTTCCACCCTGTAATCAGTCTCCTTTCACTTCAGGAAGTTAATCTGCAGAACCCAAAATGCTAGATTTCAAAGCTGAAAACTTTTTTTCCTTCTAGGAATATGTTGCCTGTTTTACATTGTAGCTATTCAATGAAAAAAGTAAATATAGGATCACCATAGTCCATTAAGATGAGTTGGACAGTGCTGAAAAGTCACTATTGTGTAGTATTCCTGATTGCATTTATTCATAAGACATGAATAAATGCCAACAACATTTCTAAAGATATTGTATCTCTTGTCACTGGGGCCATGAATCAAATTGTATTGTGATGATTTGTCGCCCCATCCAACCTAGTTCCTACACCCATGCTCCTCCGCCACCTCCATCTCCTCCTCCAACCTCTCCACCTCCTTCACCTCCTTCTCTCCTCCTCAACTCTTCATCTTCCCCTCCTCTCCTCCACCTCTCCCCAGCGCCACCTCTCTCTCCTCCTCGCATCTCCTCATCTCCTCCTCCCACCCTCTCCACTCCTCTCTCCTCCCCTTTTTTGAAATCCCCCAAAAAATATAAGAATAAATAAAAAAAGTGTTTCTGTATATGTATGAAGAAAAAAACTGGTGGGGGATGGGGTGTGGGCGATGGAATGGGGGGGGGGGGGGGTATGGCGTGACCTAGCTCTATGTGTATCTATGTGTGTAATTTAATTTGTGTGTATTGGTATTATGTTTAATCTGTAAATATGTGTAATCAAGGATTAAGTGTAAATTTGTAAATAGATATATAGAAATAAACAAAACCACAATATACTGCTCTCAGAACTCACCTACTCTCTCACTCTCTGCAAAAAAACTCCAACTCTGGGACCTGCGTGCTACTTCGTCAGAATCCACAACACAGTCAATGCATGGGCATGTGGACCGCAACTTTATGATCTCTGTCTGTCAATCATCTTTCTATTGGCAGATTGGGCTGCGTCGCACTCTGTTATACTGTGATTGGATCGTAACAGTGGACAGCATCTCGCCCAGCCTATTAACAGTTTGCGGCCCTGTGAGGGATTTACGGGCTTGAGGCCCCGGCCTGTAACTTGTGCCCTTGCTCAATTGAATAGCGCCGGAATTGGAGACGACCACGAGCCCGCAACAGGCATGCAGACATACAGCATGTATACCACGAGTTGAAGCCTTTGAATTGAATGAGTCTCATTAAGCAGGCCCATAACTACCCATTTAGAAACAGCCAATAGAAAATGAGACCGTCATCATTAGGTCAGTAAAACAGGTTACATGTCAATCAATTAGCTTTTGGAGGTCCGATATGCTACGAATATGTGTCCTGCCCAGAGCAACTGCTTGTTTAACAGTATGGCCTCAATGCCGGTGACTCCTGTCTGTTCTAGGACTTCAGTATTGGGGATGTGATCATTCCAGTGAATGTTGAGGATGGTGCGGAGGCAGTGTTGATTAAATCGCTCAAGAAGTCGTAGGTGGTGGCGGTAGGTAGCCCACGACTCGGAACCTACAGTAGGGTTTTCAGCACAACAGCTCCCTACACGTTGACCTTTGTGTACTTGTTCAGATGCTTGTTGTTCCAAACCCTTTTATATAACCAAATGCACCATTTGCCTTTGCCAGTCTATTTCAATGTCAAGCTTTGGGTCTGAGGAGATGATGCAACCCAAGTAGGTAAACTGTTGGACTGTTTTGAGCTTAGACTCGCCAGTAATGAGGCGAGGAGGACAGTAATCTTCACAAGGTGTGGGCTGGTGGAGAACTTCAGTCTTCTTCAAACTGACTTCTAGACCAAAGAGCTCGGCAGCCTCGGCAACTCAAGATGTCATTTGCTGCAGAGCTGTCGCCATTTGGGAAACAAGGGCAGCATAGTCGGTGAAGAGAAACACTCAAACGAGTTGTTCCACTGTCTTGGTGTGGGCTTTTAATCGCCTCAGGTTGAACAGACTGTCGTCTGTGTGGAAACTGATGTAGAGTCCATCCACAACATCAAGGTCTGTTGTGGCCCTTTGCAGCATCATACTGAAGAATAGAGTGAATAGTGTGGGTGCAAGGGCACAGCCCGTCTTCACGCTGTTGCTTATTGGGAAAGACTCAGATAGGTCATTGTTGTGCCTAGCTTGGCCACGCTGGTCTTCGTGTAGCTGGATAAACATGTTGAGGAACTTTGAGGACATCCTGTACGTCCCAAAATTTGTTACAGACCCTTCCTGCTCACTGTGTCGAACACTTTGGTTAAGTCCCTTGTTCTGTTCTCTGCATTTCTCTTGCATTTGCCTGAGAACAAAAAACATGTTAGTGGTGCTCCTGTTGGCTCTTAAGCCACACTGACTCTCGGGAGGAGTTCTTCTGTGATAGTGGGCACCAGTCTGTTGAGGAGTACTCTTGCGAGGATTTTCCCTGTGACAGAGAGCAGAGTTATCTCCCGGTAATTTTACCAGTCTGACTTCTCCCTTCTTCTTGTACAGGGATGATTGCGTCACGAAGGTCCAGTGGCAGTTTGCCTTGGTGCCAGTAGCAAAGAAAGAGCACATACAGTTTAGAGTGAAGGCTGGGCCCCGATGTTTCCAGGTCTCAGCTGGGATCCTATCATCTCCTGCAGCCTTACCATGTTTTAGCTGATCAATAGCTTTTACAGTGTCTTTGAGAATAGGGATTTCATCCAGTTCTGTTTTCATTGGTTGTTGTGGAATGTGATGGAGCACTGCAACTGAAACTATGCGGTTGGCACAGAATAGAGTCTGAATGTGGCCTGACCACCAGTTTAACGCCTTGTCTGTAAAGAGTGTTTGACCGTCTGTACTGCTCAATGGGCTTTAGACCAGGTGTGAATAGTCATACGCGGCCATCAGGGCTTCATAAAACCCTCTGTAGTCGCCGACTTCTGTGCAACTCTGAGTTCTTTCCCCAAGGTTAGTTCACCACTGGTTCTGAATTTCTCAAAGCTTTTGTTGGAAGTTGCTGCACCAGATGCAAGGCTGCTTTCTTGTTAGGGCAAGACAGTTGAGCGAGATGCGCTTGATGAGCGGATCTCTTTTTCAATAGTAATTCATGGATTTCCTGACTGTTTTTGTCAAACCAGTCTTTGTTTTTCTTTGTGGAGAAGTCTGCAGGATACAGGTTTTGAGATGTTCACATAGAGGGTCTGAGGAGGCATCCGTGAAGCATCTGCGATCTTCTAGTCTTGACTGACGATTCGCTTGGAAGTCGGCCTTCAATTCACCTGACTGGAGGTTAATATTCTGTAACTTCTTCTTTGAGGCTCCTTTCCTTTTTGGTTTAGGATTGAAGTGGACGGTGGCCCGTATTACATTCTGCACTGCGCATCACTCAGGTGAGCAGGACAGTTCGAAGGTCTCGCTGGCGCACCAGAATATAGTCTATAAGATGCCAATGCTTGGACCGAGGATGCATCCAAGTGGTCTTTAGTCTGTCTTTCTGCTGGAAAACTGTATTGATGGCGAGTTTCTGCTCAGTGCAAAACTCTAGCAGAAGGCGCCCATTGTCATTGTAGCTTCCAACACCGTGATTGCCAAGTACCCCTTTCCAAGCTTCTGAATTCTTGCCTACTCTGGCATTGAAGTCGCGAGGATGATAACCTTGTTGTCTGCAGGGACGTTTTGTACAAGATTGCGCAGCTCAACAAAGTCAACTCATGGGCGGGTGGAATGCAACTTTATAATCTCTCTCTGTCAATCATCTTCGGCTAGCCCGCTTTCTATTGACTGAGAGGCCTGGGTCGCATTCCGTAATACCATAGCCTGGATCAGAACCGCGGACCACTTTTATTCCAGCCCATTAACAGCTTGCAGGCGAGGGAGGGGTTTACGGTCTTGAGGCTTTGGCACATTACTTGCGCCCTTGTTCAATTGAATAGCACTGGAATTGTAGCAGAAAGCCCGCATACATACAGCCTATCTATCGCAAGATGTGGGCTTCTAATTGTATGAGGCTCCTTTTCTTAACATTATAAAAAATTTCACAACAGTCCCAAGCTCGCAAATCTGCAATAAAAAAACAATTATGTTTAATTTCCATGTTATATCAATCTCGGGAATCAAGTTAATACATATCAGGCCACCCACATGGACTATAACAGTTTCTTCATTCATTTTTATTAATTTTTAAATCCCTGGATTGCTAGCCTGATCGCATATCGGATGTCTAAACACTAATAGTTGATGTTTAAAAGGTATGTTTTACAGATGTCATGATGATGGTCTCATTTACTATTGGCTGTTTCTAAATTGTTACTTATGGGCTTGCTTAATTGATCATGATCTTACCCTGAAATGCTACGTACGGTTACAAGGTTTATGGGTTTGGCTTTCAGCCATGTAATTGAGTGCTTGTTCAATTAAATTGATCTGTAAAAATTGCAACAGTTACAGATTGATGGAATTTAGTAGGGCCCATAGTGGCATAAAGACAGGGACAGAAGGATTAAAGCACATAATGTTACAATACACAGTTTGCATCAAATTATGTTATTAATTTGGACTTTCCGTAGGAAGACACAAATGGAGCACATAACATACCACAACACTCAAACTGTGCAAACTAGCAGCCTTATAAGATTCCAGCCTCATAGATACGAGGGTTCTACTTAAGCCCTACGTGCTACAAATTTTGAAAAGTTAAGATGCCATTAGATTAGCCCTGCTGCGAACAACTTGCGAGCTACCGGCCGTCCTTGTCAACACAGAGAAACTGTTCATGAGGAGTGACAGCCTGCGATCGTGACCCCGCTGTATTTACCATTTCAAATTTCCAGCCTCACGGGTCCTTAAAGGACCTATAAGTGGCCCCCAGGCAACTAAAATTAACCCCATCCCTCATGGGGCTCTAAACAGAGCCCCACGAGCACTTAAATGAACCCTATAACTCATGGGGCTCTATATAGAGCCCCACGAGCCCTTAATTAACCCTATAACTCATAGGGCTCTAAACAAAGCCCCATGAGCCCTTAATTAACTCTGTCACTCATGGGGTCAATAAAGACCCCCATAATCCCTTAACTACCCCTATAACTCATGGGGCTCTATACAGAGCCCCATGAGCCCTTAATTAACCCTGTAACTCATGGGGCTCTATACAGAGCCTTATGAGCCCTTAATTAACCCTGTCACTCATGGGGCTCAATACAGACCCCCATAATCCCTTAATTAACCCTATAACTCATGGGCTCTTTACAGAGCCCCATGAGTCCTTAATTACCCCTATAACCCATGAAGCTCTATACAGAGCCCCATGAGCCCTTAATTAACCCTATAACTCATAGGGCTCTAAACAGAGCCCCATGAGCCCTTAATTAACTCTGTCACTCATGGGGTCAATACAGACCCCCATAATCCCTTAATTAACCCTATAACTCATGGGGCTCTATAGAGAGCCCCATGAGCCCTTAATTAACCCTGTAACTCATGGGGCTCTATACAGAGCCTCATGAGCCCTTAATTAACCCTGTCACTCATGGGGCTCAATACAGACCCCCATAATCCCTTAATTAACCCTATAACTCATGGGCTCTTTACAGAGCCCCATGAGCCCTTAATTACCCCTATAACCCATGAAGCTCTATACAGAGCCCCATGAGCCCTTAATTTCCCCTATAACTCATGGGGCTCTATACAGAGCCCCATGAACCTTTAATTAACCCTATAACTCATGGGGCTCTATACAGAGCCCCATGAACCCTTAATTAACCCCATAACTCATGGGGCTCTATACAGAAAAAGTTACGATACAGAGCCCCATGAGACTATAATTATCCCCCTCAGTCCAATAGGGGTCTATATAGACCCCTATAGGTCACTATTAACCCCTAGGTTAACCCTACAAGTGTTATGATGGTCCTCCAGGACCCTCATAACAAAGTCTAAGCACTACCCTACACTATTAACCCTAATTAATGGGGTGCGATCAGAAGGGACATCTGCAAAGGTAATTGGTTTTATTTATTCTATTTTAGCTTAGATTTAGGGGGTATTGTATAGATAGGGGGTGATATTAAGATTGGAGTTAAGAATAGATAGGGAGGGTTGTTTAGATTGGGGTTAGGTATAGATAGGGGTGATGTCTAGATAGGGGGAAATGTATTGTAGTTAGGTGTATATTTATAATGTATTTATGACTGTAATGTTATGTGTATTTGTGCATGCCTTTTCCTTTGCAGGTGTGTAATGTTTTTTTTTTTTATGTAGTGGCTGGGGGGGGGGGGGGGTGTAATGTCCTTTTTTGTTTTGTGTACTTTAGTTTTTTTTATTTTGTGTACCTTAGGTTTCTTTATTTTATCTAATTAGTAGGGTGGGGGATTTAATAGGGGGTTAGGTAGGTAAGGTTTAATAGGTTAGGGGAAAGGGGGGTTAGTTTAGATTTAGTGGTTTATTGGGGGGGAATAGTATAGTGTAGTGTTTGTACGTAGGGTCATGAGGGTCCTGTAGAACTAAGCATGGGGATGTGTTTAGGGAGCAGGGGGGAACAACACATGGCGGTGTCGGGCTGCTCCGAGGCAGCACGTAGAGGCTTTAGGATCCCTTGAGGGCACTTTTTTGTGCCAGTAGGGATTCTTCCGAGTTGCAAGGTTCACTTTATAGATTTATGGCTGCGTGTTACTCCGTAGCTCTCTCAGAGCCTATTTCGGCTGTTTTTCGTTGTCATCTCGCAAAGCAGGCTGCGAGGGAAGTATTGGGGAATCGGTCCTCACAAACAGCAAAAACTGTCTTTTGTGAGGACCGAGGAAACTACGAGGGCTAATTTAATAAGGCCATAAATGTGGTTAAAGACACAATAATTTAAAATCTTCTTTAATTCTGCTTCTTTTGGAAGTCATTAAAAATCTTCTGTAAATAAACAAAAAAGGAAGAATAAGAGAAAAAAAAACAAGATAAAACAAAACAATATTTTTTTTAAAATTACATTTAGAATTGTATTTTTTAAATCATATGTAATCAACTTTAAGGCTACTGCATATGGCAATTGTTTAGCCCTATCTAAAAACATGTTCTGAGTTTTAAATGGGAGTAATGTGAACAATGTGTGCATTTTATACCATTTTGAAAAATAACTTCAGCAGTGGTGAGTCCCCGCATAAAATGTTCACACATATTGAGAAAAAAGATCATTTTATTTTTTTGTGAATATAACAGTTTACCTTTATTTTATAAGTATTAGCCTGGAAATTACTAAAATCTCTTTGTCTCTTTATACCTGACGATGTCCTCCTGTGGTTAATTATTAGTGAAAACACAAATAACTGGGATCCCTATAGACCCTGCACCGCTGCTATAGGTAACATGAATCTGCAATAGTAGCCATGGAAATTATTCATCAGAGCCTTGGTGCCAAGATATTTGTTATATTAGTGAAGATATCATTTAGCCATGACATGGTTTCTTTAAAAAATCAATTCACATTTGATAGAAGTGCATTATTTAAATCCAAGGTAGGCTGAGACACACTTTTACCACTGCTAAGTAGTTCATTTTTTTAATAGAGACAATTTCTTGATGAACATACAGAATACTAAAATGGATGGCACATTTATTCTATGGTTATTTCAGATTTATAGCAGCGTGTGTAGAGTGCACACCCCTCAAAGTGGAAGCGCTGGAAAATATGGCAAGTATAAATAAATATATATGACCTCAGAGCTAGGAGGAAACAGTGTACCAGAATAACAGTAGAGCCTAGAGTGACCCCTATAAATGTACGTACTAGCATGTGTGTGTTATGTGCTAGGAGTCGATGATAACGTATACACAGTCTTATCTCAAAGTCCTGTGACTTCCTCACGATGGTTAGGGCACTTATATCAATGTCCTTGTACAGAGCTATTGTCCAGATGATGCAGGAGGTGTGCCGCCCTCTACGTGAACACCGTTCATGTGGTGTTCTTGATGAAAAACGCAAAACAAGAGAAAAATACAAGTGGGGGAGAAGCTCTGTTTTACATGTATATAATTATATAGATACTAGAAACTTGCCGGTCAAAAATGATGGGGATAAAATTGTAAGGCTGTCAATACTGTTTGCCACCCACTGTGAGGCTTTTGCTCCTCTGAGCACCTTCGGCGCTCATCACGAGCTTCTCCCCCCCGTGTACTACAACTTTCCTGCTTTGTAATTATCACCTTCTGCGCTCATTGCAAGCCTCACCCGCTCGCGGGGGTCATCGAGAGCCCTGCGATGAGTGCAGGGTTCATTAAGCTGCAAGTTTTTTGCTTGTGAATGGCATGTGTCTCTTCTTTCTCTTCCCTGTGTGTTTCTCCTCTGTGTGTCTGCTGAATGTTTGCGTGTTACGCGCTGATTGCCGTTTGTTTCATTTTCAAAGTCCTTGTGTGCTACTGTCTTTGCCGATGTGTATTTTCGAAGTCCTGCGTGCCTTCCTTTGCTCAGCCTCGTTTTCATCCTGTTTCAGGCGAAAAACTGCAAATATAACTCAAAATCGCTTGCAACCTCACTCCCAGGCTTCATTATTCTCCTCCTGTGCTATGCGTGAGTGCGTTTTAAATTTTTTCAATTATTTTGCTTGTTTTTTGTGGTTTTGGAGATGTGCTCTACGTGCTTCAACTGCTCGCCTCGCTTTGCGAGGCTCGCCTTTGGCGCTCATTGCAGCCTAAGTCCTGGTGCTTCAACAGCTCGTCTCACAGTGTAATGAGCACCTTCTGCGCTCATTGCAGCCTAAGTCCTGCGCCTACGGGTCTTAACTAAGTCCCGCGTACACGGCTCGCAAGTGTGTTACCAACATCTCAAACGTTCCACACAACCACGCAGATCCACAACTATATATGTGATATGTGATTGTTATGGGCACTTTATATTCGTTCACTTTGGATATCACCCCTAGTTTTCTAGTTTATCCATGTGATGGTTGCTATGTGAGTCCTTACAAATTTAGAAATGACACCTGAAGTGCAAATACCTGTTATCTTTTGGCTTTTTATATATTGGTTTTCATTTACATCTTTTTTATTTTTTATTATTTTTATCACTATATTTGCATGTTTCCCATATAGATGGAGTAATTACATCATTTACTTTTTAATATATCTTAATATATTTTATTTATCTTAATAGATCTCTTTTGGGTTTTTTAACCTCTATTTTATATCACCCTGTGGTATACTTATCTTTAATGTATACTAATACTACTTATTTGTTTGTTTATTCACAAAGTGATATCTAACTGCCCCATTAGTGCATTTGCGCATGGTGTGATGTATGTGCTTTTTCTATGGGATGCTTTGTTTGTATTGCTCTGGATTTTTGTGTGTTCTACAACGGACCTTCCATTTGTGTATCAATTGTACTGGTATTTCTTAGCAATCCGATCGCGGGTAAACGCCCCTAGCCTGCCCTCCGGTGGGGAGTGGTTTATCCTCCAGGAGAAAGGGATGGGCTGGCTAACTATGCCATAAAGTTGGATTATATGTTTGTATGTTTGTTGCAAACGCTTCACATGGTCACGAAAACCGGAAGTGATGTAGTTCTTGACCAGGAAGTGACAGGAACAGAAAGCGAAACCTTTGACCCAGAAGTGGCAGGGAACAACCTTTGGCTTCACTTTCCAGCTCAAAATAGTTCCTAGAAGGGCTATTTAACCACTCTTAACCCCTCTGTCTCATATTTGTACCACTGAGGAAGCTCTTGCACAGTTCTTGCGAGCTTGCTTCGCGAGCTCGCAAAGCATGACGACGTTGCGTAGTTTGAAAACTATTATATGTGATAAGAGTATGTCTATTCAAACAGCATTATAATTAGGAGCCAACATGGATTTATGAGGGATAGGTCATGTCAAACAAATCTAATTAGTTTCTATGAGGAGGTTAGTAGGAACCTGGATCAAGGCAACTCAGTGGATGTAGTATTTTTAGATTTTGCAAAGGCTTTTGATACAGTGCCACATGGGAGACTTTTGTGCAAACTAATGGATACAGAAGTTCCAGTAAATATATGCACATGGATTGAGAGCTGCCTAAAAGACAGGAAACAAATGGTTGTTGTAAATGGAATATACTCAGATTGGACTAATGTGGTAAGTGGGTTTCCTCAGGGCTCAGTATTAGGTCCCCTCCTTTTTAACATATTTATTAATGACTTAGAAGTAGGATTGGAAAATAGTGTCTCCATTTTTGCTGCTGACACGAAGTTGTGGAAGGTAATTAAATCAGAAAATGATGTACTTACCCTCCAAAGGGATTTGCATAAATTAGAGAAATTGGCAATTAAATTGCAGATGAGATTTAATATGAATACATTTAAGGTTATGCATCTAGGAAAGAAAAATAACCATGCAATCTATAATCTTAATGGAGCAAATCTAGGGGTATCTGATATTGAAAGGGATTTGGGAGTGCTTGTGGACAACCACCTACGTAACAGTTTTCAATGCCAAGCAGCAGCTGCAAAGGCAAATAAACTATTAGCATGTATTAAAAAGGGTATAGAAGCAAGGGAGGCAAATATAATTCTACCACTATACAAATCCCTAGTACGCCCTCATTTAGAATATGGAGTACAGTTTTGGGCACCAATTCATAAAAAGGTCATTTTACAACTGGAAAAAGTGCAGAAAAGGACAACAAAACTAATAAGGGGAATGGAGGGGCTAAGTTATAAAGAAAGATTACCAAATTATACTTATTTTCTCTAGAAAAAAAGTGTCTAAGAGGGGATATGATTACCCTATATAAATACATCCAGGGTCAGTATAAAGATTTGTGAAGGGATTTTGTTGTGCCAAGAGGTTTTCATCTGACAAGAGGACATCCTTTGAGGTTAGAACTAAAAAGATTCCACCTTAAAGAAAGAAAAGGGTTCTTCACAGTAAGGGTGGCTAATCTGTGGAATTCTCTACCAAGGGAGGTGGTGACAGCGGATTTGATAGATAACTTTAAAAAGGGATTGGATATATTTTTAATTAAAAAGGGCATTCAGGGTTATCCTGGTTAATTAGAGAGGGAGTATTGGTCCAGGGAGGAATCTGATCGCCTGTATCTGAGGTCAGGAAGGAATTAATTTTTTTCCCTTTTGAGACAATTGGCAAAGTTTCACTGTTTTTTTTTGTTTGTTTGCTTCCTCTGGATCAATTAACAACTAATCTGCATATTGCAGATCAGAGGAGATCTTAAAAGGTTGAACTTGATGGGCTAAAAGTATTTTTTCAACCTCAATCACTATGTAACTATGTAACTATATAACTGTATGTGGGTCGTTTATAGTAGTATAGCTTTATCACTGAACTTTACCCGGGGATCAAGTATATTGCTTACTAAGCACATCCCCCATACTACATGCGAGTGGATCCTATCCATTGGACCATAAGAGCAGGAGATCCCGTTTGACATCAGACCATTGGAGATATCCCACAGACGGAAGAACAACTCACTCCATCTATGATATCTGATGAGTGGGTCTCCATCTATGTGCTAAGGTTATCAAATGTGAGTTCTTAACCATCTTTTCGTTACGACTTGCCTGTCCGAAAATAATTTACGTCAGTAATTTTGCACTAGGAGGTTGTGCGCTTCTCTCCCCCCTTTTGATACTTCAGATTTAGATTTAGATTTTTGTTTTATCATTATGCATGATGCCAATAAATTGACAAGTTGATTTCAAACTCATTGGAGACATTTTTATAGATACATCTCTAATAGTTACTACTTGTTCCAACAACTTCATAGTTCAGTATGGATTTTGGCATATCACATGTAAGTCAGAAATCCTCTGGGAACACAACTATTTTACATATTGAAAACAGAATTATTTTTAAATTCTGGAAATAACTGTAATATTATCTTGTAATAAAAAAAATCAATAAAATCAAATTTTAAAAAACTAATTTGACCTATTTTTAAAAAGTGTTCTAGCATTGTTCTCTAAAACCAAGCCTTGATGGTTTACAAGCTCAGATGCATTCACAAATGCAGTATGTTATCATGGGGATATTTACTAAGCATCTCAAGTGGTCTTGAGTTGAGGAAGGCTGTAATCTCATTAAATCAAAATAGTACATAGTAAATCAAGGAATGCACGCTGCACCCACTTGGGATGCTTAATAATTATTGGGTGTGGATTGGCATATGCACCCCACACACACACATATATATATATATATACAGTGATTTACGTAGGCACAAATACATGGGCTCATACTTAAAGACATGGGGCCTCATTCTATTAAAGGCCGTAGGAGATGCGTGGCCGCAAGGACCGGCCGCAGGCTACTTGCCTATTCTATTCCCTTGTGGCCGAGGGCTCTGGCAGGCTTGCGGCCGGCGCCCTATTATCCCTTACGGCTGCACGCGCAGCAGGAAAGCCTTTAATCTTACACGGCCGCAAGAGTGAAAACCACGGTTGCTATTCAAATGCTACGTAAACCCTCTTGTCAAGGTCGTAATTAGCTAAAACCGAGTTGCAGCTTACTTCACCGAAAAGGTCCCGTGAGCACCAATTAAGCACATAATAAAGCCATCCTGCACTTTGATGAGACGTTAAAGTGATTGGAGGTGTTAGCATTCATAGCACAACATTCCCCTACACTCAAATCTGAAAATCATTTTTAGTTTAATTCATGTAAAATGTCCGTGTACAAAGTCCCACGGGCTTGGAGCACCTCAGACCCGCAAAGGCTGTGGGATTAGCCTCCGTCAAGTTCGTAAATGGGTAAAATAGACCCATGGGTTGTAAAGGGCTTACTTACAAGTCGTAGCATAGAAAAGCCATCCTGTACTTTTATTAAAAGTGAAAGTGATGTTTGGTCTTAGAATTAATAGCTCAACATTCCCCTACTCTCGAATCTGCAAAAAAAGAAATTTTACTTCATGTTCAAGCTTCATGTTTTATCTATCATGCAAGCCAGCTACGGACTTGATCATTGAAGTTCGTGGAACTTGGACGGATTTTAAAATCAAAGTACAATTTGGCGATGTGAAAGCTTGAGAATGTTTTGCTTTTAATCCTCCTGCCCCCCATTATGTTCCCCATCATGTACAGTGCTTTGCAGTGATGGATTGAATATATATTGGCTTCTACAATGCTTTGAGTTTGGGGCCCTTAACCTCCGAACCCGTACAGGATTTGACAAGGACGAGCCCGCGGGACTTTGGGACGGAAAATAAATCGTAAATGAAATATCAGATTTGGGCGATGTGCAAGCTTGAGAGGGTGTTGCTATTAATCCTCATGTCCCCAATTATGATGCCTAGCATTTATAGAGCTTTACAGTGCTGTCCTGAATTTATATTTGCATTTACAGTTTTCTGACTTTGTGGCCGGAAAACAAGATTTACGGGCGCGGGAGAAACGCTTGCGGCCGTTTGCATGATATGCGGCCGGCCGTAAGGGGGATATTCTTGCGTCGCAGTCCATTTGAATAGCAGGGTAGCAGTAGCTCTACACGCGGCCGTAAGATGGCCGCAAGGAATCACAGCTTTGCAGTCAATTTACGGCCGTTCATAGAATGAGGACCATGGTGTCCCAAAATAACGACTAATGCGTGCATGCCTGCAACTGATGCGTGCGCCCTCACGACATATGTGCGCGGGCATAATTAATGTAGATCTGTCAGGTTGTGAGACATCTCACAGTGGTAAAAATATGACACTTTTTCTGGTACAAATTGTACATTAAAAATAAATATATTTAAAAGAAATTCTGACATAAATATCCTGCATAGCACTCACTAGTTGTGAATTGTATGTAGCACTACAATGTTTTGGCACTCATAATTGGCATCTATCCTTTGTGAGGAGGAGACTGAGGATGGGCACAGGATGTGTAGGGAGAAGGAGACTGAGGGTGGGCACAGGGAGAAGGAGAATGAGGATGGGCACAGGGAAATAAAGAGACAGGAGACTGAAGATGGGCACAGGAGATGTATCCTGAGTTCTTTTGTTGGCACGCATTTAACTACAGCTATTTATTGACGGCTCGTTTACGTCTTCGCGCTTACAACGGCTCGCATTTTCAATGTTCGCTATAGGCAGGGTCCCTAAAGACATAGGTCTCCATTTCATGCCTCTCAAAAAAAAAACTACTTGGAACTCCAGGAACTTTATCTCCAAAGGTTAAGTATGCATCCTATGTTTCCCAGAATGTTTCACTTTGCAAATATTTTGTTTAGTTCGCAAATAGAGATTTGCAAGTACACGCAATGGCTATGTCATGTGACGTATCTTAGTGGGTTATTCAGAATTGTCTACCAAGTAAACTCTATGTGGTTACTTATTTTGCATTAGGGAGATTATGTAGCTTGCAAGAATATATTTTCTTCTATTGCTTATATACAGTAATATATATACAGTATTTATTTTTTATCTAACTGTATATAGGCAATAGAAGAAAATATATATAACCAGAAAATCTTATTCTCGCAAGCCAGATAATCTCCCTATCGCAAAATAAGTATATATGTATATATATATATATATATACTAGCGACTTGCCCGTCAAAAAATGACGGTCAATAAAATTTAAATGTTGTGAAATTTGTTTGCATCTCCAAATGTCAGCTACATTTGTCCCTTTTTTTTTCTAAAAATAAAAACACATAATTATTTTTAACTTTTTATTTTTTTAACTTTCAACTTATATTTCCCAAACATTAAACTTTGTAACATGCAACTTGTATATGAAACATTTGTGCAACATTTTGTTACCAATACTAACACTTTTCAATACATATTTATCACTGAGTAACTGCAGATTATATTAACTTAGAGTAATTAAATTGTTTTAACAATAACATACTTTTTCTCATTTGTAACATATTTGTTAAACTGTTGTTAAACTAAATTAGCATTGAATCCAGAGGAAGGCAAACAATAAAAAACCCCTATTGAAACTTGTCCAATTGTATCAAAGAGGGAAAAAAATTAATTCCTTCCTGACCCCATTAACTGGCGATCGGATTTCTCCCTGAATCAATACTTTGTCTTTAAATAATACATTTTAAATTCTTACTAAATACTTAAACTTTATAGTAACAATACATATTTGACTATACAACATATATATTTACCCAACTTTTGTAAACATTCCAAAAACACATATTTAACATTTTAAATTGTAACTTCAAACAATAAAATTTAACTTTTGTAAATTATGGAAAAATCAGTGAATTGTTTTTGTGGGGCCAATCATGTAAATATAAAACTTTGAACCCATTCCAATCTGTTTCAGGATATTTTACTGTTGTTTTTTTTTTTCATTTAGTCCATTCTGCAAATATCAGATATATTTTCATAATTGAAATAGTGGTCCCCTGTTTAAAGAGTCCCAGAGTACTTTAATTTAGTACTGGAAGTCAAACCACTGTTCTCTATCTTTTTTTGTCCATTCTTTAGATGTTTTACTTGAAATATTGTTTTTGTGCAATCATATTGAGTCCCATAAAATGTTGGCAGTAAAATGAAACCATTGTCCACTATCTTTCCAACACCTCATAGTAGACAATGTTTTTGGTGTAAACACATCCATCGTCCAATAAATGACCTTGAGTTTCGTTTTCTTCAACATGCACTTTAATTTCTTTTGGATTAGTGCACCTTGAAAAAGCCACATAGAATTGTCCATGTGCAAAAACTGGTTCCTTTAAAAAAATCCCAACTGACTTAAAAGTTTGTCCTTGGGATTTATTAATGGTCATAGCAAATGCCATGATAACTGGAAATTGTCTCCGTTGAAGGACAAAGGGCAAACCACTCTCACTTGGAGCTAAATCAATTCTTGGTATAAAAACTCGTTCACCTTTATGGGTCCCAGTTATAATTTCTGCATGTATAAAATGATCTTTTAACTCATGCACAATTAATCGGGTCCCATTACAAAGTCCTTTTTTTGGATTCATATTTCGCAATAACATAACAATTGCACCTTTTTTCAATTGTAAAATATGTGGGGGCATTCCAGATGGTGTTAACGAATTAATAAATTCGATATTAAAATTCGATTCACTGTCTTTATCATCTGACAGAATCGAATCTGCACTGTAATAATTCTTTTGTGGTGCATTGATGTATTTTAAAATTTCGTTATTTACATTCAAGGCATCGATATTTTTTGATGTTAATATTACTTTGTTTGCAATGTCTGTGTAATCCTCATTATTAAGAGTGTTTAGGAATATGGCTGATATGAGTGATTCATTGCAAACCATTTCTGATGGAATTTCAATGGTATCATTTGGTAAATGCTGTATTTCTGGATGTTTTCCATCTCCGATTTTAATGAGCCAGTCATTGAATTCCTTTTGGCCTTCAGATCTCATATTTAATTCTAATTTGAGATGTGTAAATATTTGCCACAGTTTACTGGTCTTGATACATGTTTCAATGATCTCTGTTCTATTTCCGTGTGGCACAACAGGTAATGTTTGCCTAAAATCACCTCCTAACAGCATCACCTTTCCACCAAATGGCAACTTATTATCCATCACTTCTTTTAAGAATCTGTCAATACATTGCAGTGCATGACATGACATCATTGTTGCCTCGTCTATGATAATTAGTTTAGTTAGTTTGAATTTTTTTGCTTGTATGGAATTGAGTCGAATATCTGAGACTGATGTTTCCAAAATGGGAACTGGCAGCTTAAATCCACTATGCACAGTTCTACCACCATCTAACAAAAGTGCAGCAATTCCAGTTGTTGCAAATGGCAAAGCTATCTGATCCTGTGATCGAATATAACTCATCAAACAATTGTACAGATAAGTTTTTCCTGATCCACCTGGTCCGTCTAGATAGAAATACCGGTCTTTGACCATTTCATCATCTGTAGCATTTGTGATGGCATGAAATGCTTCTAACTGTAAATTATTTAAAGTTGCCAGTTTTTCTTGGGTTTTTTGTTTTTGAAGCTCAGTGTCATAATCATCAAAATTGATGTCATCTATAAGTCCTGGATCTGGTAAATTAAAACTTGCACAATTTAATCCATGAGCCAACAATATTTCTTGGATTTCCAACAATGTTTTTAACAGAGCTATTGGTTCTCTGTAACGTTTCAAGAAATCTTCTGACATGTTTAATTTAAATGTTTCCCACAAAGTGAAAGCATCAGGTACATTGCAAAATATACAAATGAATGCAAATTGTTGTCTCATTTGCTTAGGCATTTGACATAGTGCTGCTTCTTCCAGACACCTCTCCCATTCTGTATCATCAGCTATGAAATTTTGATGTCTTGCAGCTAATAGGAATGTCTCATAAACTATGTCATTCACTGTACGTAAATGCTCAAAACTCTGTGCACCGGGAACATGTAACAGAAGTAATCTTAAGCTGAAACGTTCAATGTCCCTTGGACTGACGGTATAAATTCGTGGTATGATTTTATGGGTATCTCTTTTTCGTAGTCGCCATAGACCATTTACAAATACATAGTGATATGGTATCTCTATGTATAAAAATTGTCTGGCATGCGTATCCTGACAGTTTAATTTAAACCACGCAGTAAGCGTAGTATCTCTGTCTTCACTTTGATATAATGCAGTTCTTTCATTTCCTTCAGTAAAGCAAACCATCTGACTTTGAGGCAAATGTACAGCTAAACGATAGATAGCATGTGATCGATCATGCATCTCAAATTTCAAAAGGCGCCACATTGCTTCCGGAGCACTCACATACCGAGCATCTAAATAATTTGAAAGTTCATCATGTAAAATTGGATTTTCGTTTTCATTTCCAGCACCTTGTACAACAACAGTAGCTGCATCATATCCTTTGTATATATATTTATACACATACTTAATTGATTTAATCGAAGTGCAAGCTTCCACATTGATGTGTGCATTGTACTTCATGAGCAAATGTGGATTGTATGGAACGACAAATCTATTATCAACCTTTTGGCCCCGGATAATAGCTGTTTGTCCTTGTGTTCTTTTATACAAAGGATATCCATCACAATTTGCATAAGTTTGCATTTGAAATTGTTTTGGAAATTCTTTAGTACATTTTTTATTTTCCATACATGGTGAATTCGGATTCATCTCTCCACATGGGCCATGAATCATTCTATGTGTAACAATCTCCCAAAGTTTTGTATATATTTCTTGGTCTGGCAATTGTGCCGAAATTACTGAATCCACTCTCTCTGCAGTTTTTAACTTGTCTTTTTCCTGCAGTATTAAAAGTATGTGAGCATGTGGCAATCCTCTTTTTTGAAATTCAATGGTGTAAACAAAAGCCACACATTGTCCAAATAAATGTGCTTTAGTGATGTCATGAATTAATGAATTGAGTTTGATTTTAAATACTCTTGCCACTAAATCTGGTCGGTCAGAAGTAGTTTGTGCCAAATTCAAATTCTCCTTTATCTCTGGCCATTGTGGATTACAGGTGAATGTAATAAATAAATCTGGTTTTCCAAATTTAGTAACAATAGCCATGGCATCATTATACCTTTCTCGCATATTGCGAGGAGATCCTTGGAAAGAGGATGGCAAAATAATTGCTCTTCCAGCTGGAATGTCTCTGTTGGCAGCTAAATCTGCCACATAATCCATTAATCCACAATACTGTTCTACTCGTAATTTATTTTGTTGATATTTAATAAAATTTAGATTATTGGCTTCAACTTGTAAATATGAATCAATAATCCATTGTTGAGTGAGTTTTCCTCCATGTAAAATTGGATTAAAACAATCACGGATAGCAGTTTGTGCCACTTTATATTCCAGCATGGAAATATTAGATCGAATACGAAGTTTAGTATTGGGATAACTTTCCAATTTTAATTTTGGTTCCCATCCTGGTTCCCCATTTGGAAAGAAAATGGGATATGTCATTGGATCTAAATTACAGCTTAATATATTGATATTAATAAATGGTTGTTCTTCATTGCGTGGATATATTCTAATATCCCGCTGAAAAGGTGGTTCACCATCTTCATTTTTAAACACCATGGCAACCTCATTTACAGTAGGTAAATTATATCTTCTCTGATCAGTGTTGCGATCTCTTTTTAACACCATATTGACTCTTGGTGTAGGCAATTGATGTCTTTGAGCATGTTCCTGTTGTTCTTTTTCAAGCTGTGCTAATTGTTTGTATGCTTGACTATATGGGTTTTTTTTCATAATTTTATCCAGCTGTTCAAAGACTATGCGCAAACACTGTCTATTTTCTGGAAGTGTCATTCTTTGTTCCACAGCTTCCATCGTATCTAAGACATATAACTGTGCAAATTTCCTTTGCTGTCCTTCTTGTGGGTGTAAATGTGAAGTTCTGTGGTATATTTGACCTTGAACTCTGAAACAATAAGGACCATGTCCTGGTACATTTTCTGCTAATGTTGCACCCATTGAAGCAAATGAAATTGCACTGTTATAAGACCTTATGTTTTGTTTAAAATTATTATAATTTGGAAATGTTGGATCACTCATAATGCATTCTAAATAATATGGAAATGGGTGTCTTACTGGAAGTTTGACCTTTCCTTTCTGACAGCAACTAATGAAATTTCCGTCATAAGGTCTTTCCTTTATAAAATGATAGGCCCCACAAAACTGACAAACCACATTAAGTAATCCACAATAATGAGTATCTACTTCTACTGCAGTAGTAAACACATTATCATGCATTTCTTCAACATAAATATCAGACCCACATTGTATATGTACATTTTTTTCTTGTGTGTCTACATTCAAGTCATTCTGCAAAATAGAATCATTGCACAATGGTTCAGAGAGATGTTTTTCTTTACTTTTACGTTTCTTGGAAGCCCCAACACACTCACTTGCGGCTTTCTTACTCATCTTTCTTTTATTTAAAAGTCTCTGTCGATCTTCTTCTCGCAAGCGTTGTGAAGTCTCCGGTGTCTGAGCATCTCTCCACCTTTGCTTCCTTTCCCTTGCCATTTTTCTTTTGCGTTCAACTTTGTCTTCTCCATTGTCCGCCATGTTAATCTGTAATTGTAAATAGAAATGCAATTATTGTTTATTCTTTGTTTTGTCTACATTTTTTTTCCTTTTTGTACTGTTCGATGAAAGTAGATAAATAAACTAATAAAACATTTTCAATTGTTGCACTTTAGACTGAAAGAAATGAAACCATTTTTTAAAGTATTTTATTGACATATATGAAATCGGAAATAGCTGCACATATCTATCTTTATATTATTAATCCTTCAATGACATTCCTTCTTGATTGAATTCACAGCATACCATCAATTTATTTTTTTTGCAAGTGTTGTAAGCTTCTTATTTTCTTTAAATATTATTATTAATTAGTATTGTCTTTTCATGATTTTTCATTTTTTGAGTAAATATCATACATTAAATGACTCAATAAGTACTCTCTATTTTCCACAAATTTAAATTTACACCAAATATATAATAATAGCCTTCTTGTATGCATCACTACAAAATTAAATGTTATACCTGTGAGGATGATGTTGATGTTGTTCCAAGGCTGCAAACGTCACGCTGTCTGTTTATTCCCTTGCAGATCTGAATAAACTGTAAAATCAAATAGATAATATTTGTAAACTTTTGCTTCATCAATATCATTAAATGAACATATATTCGGCTACATTAAAAACCTCATAATTTAATTTCTGTACCTGTCCAAATGATCCTTATGCTGTTCAATGTGTTGAAACGTCACTATCTCTGGTCATTCACGTAGATTTCCCTGCAATTATACAAAATAGTAATTGATGTATAATATGTTACTTAATCAATGAGGCTTAACATAACTATTTTTGCATACATTAAAAACCTGAAAAAAAATATATCAATAAATCAGCATGAACACACATATGTAAGCATAGATTCTAAACTCAATCTTACTGTTATTTTTTCAATAGGAATCAATGAATATATCTTAATCTTAAATTAATGTCTGACTAAATATAACCTCAACACATCAGCATGTAGGCTTTTTTTTTTACTGTTATTTTAAAATGAGTATGTTACAAATGACTTCTTAAAAAAATGTACATTACTAATGAACTAATAATCAATTAATGTTCATTAATATTCAACTAATGTGTGACTCAATCTAACATTAACATCTAAGCATGAGTATATCGGCTTTATTTTTTATTTTTGGTTTATTTTATACAAAATATTGCACATTCTTAACCTTTGTTCAAATTAATGATTATTAATGATAGATTATGAAAGTTAATTACAATTCTTACCCACAGGTAATCACGACATAACACAAAATAGTTCTTAAATTAATGTACATTAATAATTAATGAATTAATGTGTTCCTAATTAATTAATGTACATTATGAATGTTATTAACAATTGTTTCACACAGGTAATCATGACATATAACCAAATAATTGTAAAATTAATGTACATTAATAATTAATTACTAAAAAATTTTTTATTGATCTTCTTAATTTTGATATTAATAATTAATTATTAATTAATAATGTACATTATAAATGTTATTAACAATTCTTTCACACAGGTAAGCACAATATTATTTTTCTATTAATTACTACCAATTTATTAATTAATAATTATAAATAGGCACACTAATATTTTTCTATGACTTAAATTTCTTCTCTATTATTTATTAATTAAGTACCAATTTATTAATTACTAATTATAAATAATAGGCACAATATTATTTTTATATTAATTAACTTTATTATCTATTATTTATTAAGTAATTATCAATTTATTAATTAATAATTAGAAATAATACATTTACCTTTTTTAATATAACAATGCTGAAGCAGTATACTGAAGAGCTAACAACCTATTGCGATTTCCCCGCATCCGAAAACATCCAGTCAGACTGTCATCACCTGAGGAGAAAGTGTCAGTCCTGTGTGAAATGTGCCCTATATATAGGCTTTGTGACCAATGTTTTAGGCGGGAAATCCGCAGTTGCGCGAGCCAAATGCGTTGTTTTCGGCGGGAAATTCTATGTGGCGCGAGCCAAAGGCGGGAAATCTGTGTTAATGCGTAAATCGGTAATCTCGTTTTCGTAAAATATACTCGTTACTGTCTTTTTACTCATTGTGCGGTTAATCCGCATCCTTTATCTCGTTGTTTTTCTAACACATACGTCTGTGGCGGTGTTTTACGCAGTTCGTAGTAGTATAGCCTCGTTTTCATTTTTTTTGTCGGCCATTTTTTTCTCGCTTAGCCGATTTTCAATCTTTTTAACTCGGCTAAATCGATCTAAATTGCAGTTCCAACTCACTTCCAGACCTCCTGCCTGGTTCCCCATGCTGTAAGTGACCTTTATTTATTTTTTTTGTGTGTATTTAGTGGGTTTTTTTTGTGTTTTTCTTCCGCCGCTTATCTCGTAATTTTTTTCACCTCGTATTTTTTTTTCTAATTGCTACGATGTAACGGCTCGCCTCGCTACGCGAGGCTCGCCTGCAATGAGCGCCTGCGGCGCTCATTGCCAAAGTGCTACGATGTAACGATGCTACGATATAACGGCTCGCCTCGCTACGCGAGGCTCGCCTGCAATGAGCGCCTGCGGCGCTCATTGCCAAAGTGCTACGATTTAACGGCTCGCCTCGCTGTGCGAGGCTCGCCGGGCGATGAGCGCCTGCGGCGCTCATCGCAAAGTCATACGCACTACGCAACAGAGCGGTTTAACGGCTCGCCTCGCTGCGCGAGGCTCGCCGGGCGATGAGCGCCTGCGGCGCTCATCGCAAAGTCGTACGCACTGCGCAACGCAAAGTCATACGCACTACGCAACAGAGCGGTTTAACGGCTCGCCTCGCTGCGCGAGGCTCGCCGGGCGATGAGCGCCTGCGGCGCTCATCGCAAAGTCGTACGCACTGCGCAACGCAGCGTGACGACGTCTCGCAGTTAGACAATTATAATATGTGATATATATATATATATATATATATATATATATATATATATATATAGTATATATATATATATATATATATATATATATATACATATATATAAAATCAAAATTATATATTACTAATTGTCACTAGGCCTCACTGAATCATATACTCCCTACCCCATAAGTATAATACTACCAATATCCCCTATTGCATCCAACACCCATTAACAGATTGCATCCAAAATTACCCACACACTCTCTGCTACCTACCCTATACCATTACCCTTGCAGCCTACATATTTAGATATTTTATTTAAAAATGTCTGCATAAAACATCTTCTTTTATTTTATGTGAGTGGTGATTGTGTGTGTATCTGTATGTCAGTGTGTTTTTCAAGGTTACTCATTTGAGACATAAACATGCATTACATTTAACCTAATATGTGTATAATATAAGATGTTTCATCACTTGAAAAGTGGCTAAGTGACAAGAAAAATGTTGTACGAAAAAAATTAAAATGAGGCTAAAGGACACAGAGCAGGTTTGTATTGATGTGTAGTTCCGCTGGTTGTAGGTATGATGTTCCTCTCCACCTGCGCAGTGAGTGCCTTCGGCGCTCCCTGCCTAAGCCCTACGGGGTCATAGGGATGAGCGACTATGGCTCTCATCTCCACCAGCGCAGTGAGCGCCTTCGGCGCTCCCTGCCTAAGTCGTACGGGGTCATAGGGATGAGCGCCTGCAGCTCCTTGCCTGGCCACAACTGCGTTCTGTTACCAACGGATTTTGGCAAGGTCAAGCTGCTGAGAACTATACATGTGATATATATCACAATTCTAAGACTCCAGTGTCTTTCAAACCTCAGCCTCAAAATCTGTGTTGAAGTAGCTCTTAACGCACCCAGATAACCAACCACCTTGATAGCAATTACTGTGGTTTTGAGTGTTGATGTGCTTTTGATAGGCCATGCATTACCCCACCTGCTTATTTTCATGTGACTTTAATGATTTCTGTTAACCCTTATGTTTGGTTGTAATGGAGTCAGGGTTACCATTGTAGTCTATATACATGATGATTAAATTTATTATTTATAAGAGATGATTCTCAAACATATATGCAGACTTCACACACCATTCTAGCCTATATATGCTTTATAATGCCACATTTATAGCTTTGATAATCTTCTAAATGTTACTCATGCTTTACCTACTTCCTTGTTAACAGTTGATGTCAGTAATAGCTCCTTAATTGACTCAATCAATGCTTCTTTATGACTTTAAATTTGAAAAGTTCAAATATTATTTCAGGAGACACTTGACAGCAGTTTTGAAAATATCTATGGGACAGCCATTTGGAAATTACAGGAATTATGGATGTTATGAGTTGCTTGATAGTGTTTTCTGAGGTATGGAATGAAGCCTTTGGGCACCATTCAATTCTCAAAATTGCAATTATTGAGCCCCGTAATAAGGCCCGTGATATTTAATTGGCCTCCTCTAGCTACCCGCAATCTATTTGCGGGCTAAAAGCTGAAAATACTTGTGTTTGTCAAAATCGTAACTCCGACCCATCTAAGCCTTAGATCTTTCAAGCCTGCAAATGTTACAACCACTAAAGTCACAAATCGCTATTTAATTGCAATAATTCTCCATGCTCACAATTGCCTTCAAACAAGTAAATGGCAAATGTAGAGAAGAATTCTATTAGTACTATATAGTACTCGCAAAGGGGTTGAACACCTTTCAATCCTGCAAGGTGCTTTAGGGAAAGCGCTATGGACACTGGATTCCAAGCTCAAAGACAGGGCCATCCACTCTTTGCAATGTGTGAATCTTTAACTTGTCATTGCCTGTAACTTAACTTATGTATAGCGCTACGGAATATGTTGGCGCGTTACAAATAAACGATAATAATAATAATACTGGACTTTAAAATACAGGGAAAGCGATGAAAGACATTAGAATTAATTGTACAACAGTCTCAAGCTCGCAAATCTGCTTAAAAAATATATTTTTTTACTTTTATTTCCCGTGTTATATGAATCTCGGGAATCAAGGCGTTAATACATTTCAGGCCACCCACATGGACTATAACAGTTTCTTCATTTGTTTTTATTGATTTTTAAATCGCTGGATTGCGAGCCTGATCGCATATCGGACGTCTAAACACTAATTGATTGTCATTTAAATGCCATGTTTTAATGATGTCATTATGACGGTCTCATTTACTATTGTCTGTTTCTTAATTGTTACTTATGCGCTTGCTTAATTGATAATGATCATGCCCTGAAATGCTAAGTACAGGTTACAAGGTTTACGGATTTAGCTTTGGGCCATGTAATTGCATGCTTGTTCAATTCAATTGATCTGTAAAAATTGCAAGAGTTACAAATCGATGGAATTTAATAATGCCCATAGTGACATAAAGACAGGGACAGAAGAATTGAAGCACATAATGTTACAATACACAGTTTGCATCAAATTATGCTATTAATTTGGACCTTCATTAGAAAGATACAAATGGAGCACAAAACACACAACAACACTCGGCTTCTTCTGGAAGTCATTAACAATCTTCTATAAACAAACTAAAAGGAAATAAATGGAGAATAAGAAAAAAAAACAAGATAAGACAACATTTAAAAAAATAAACATTTAGATCAAATAAAAAAAAATGATATATAATAAACTTTAAGGCGGCTGCATAAGGTAATTGTTTAGCTCTATCTAAAAACTTTTTCTACAAGATTTACAAAAACATTTATTTTTTATGGATAATCAAGAGACCCTTTCTGGATCGCTACCTTGCCGTGGTGAAGGGGGTTGTGTACTTCGATGAAGCTATGAGCTATACCATGTAGGGTCAGCCAAGATGGGCAGGTCATGGCAGAGAGGTCAGACAAATTATGGTCCACTGGAGAAGGAACTGGCAACCCCCTCCAGTACCTTTGCTAAGAAAACTTTATGGACAGGCACAACCAGAGAAATAACGATATGGCACCAGAAGATGAGCCACTCAGGTCAGAAGGTGCCTACCACATTACTGAGGAAGAGCAGACGGCAAGTACAAGTAACACCAGATCTAATGTGGTTGGGCCAAAGCCGAAATGACACACAGCTGCGGATGTGTCTGGAGGGGAAAGGAAAGTCTGATGCTGCAAAGATCAATTCAGAATAGGAACCTGCAATGTTAGAACTATGAACCAATGCAAACTACATGTGGCCAATAATGAAACGACAAGGTTCAACATTTATATTCTGGAAATTAGTGAACTTAAATGGACTGGAATGGGACATTTCACATCAGACAACCACCAGATCTTCAACTGTGGTCAAGAATCCCACAGAAGAAATGGAGTAGCCATCCTAGTTAATCAAAGAGTGGCCAAAGCAATGCTTGGTTACAACCCAATAAATGACAGAACGATTTCAATTCAAATTCAAGGCAAGCCATTTAATATCACAGTGATCCAAGTCTGTGCTCCAACCATGGATGCAGTTATACGAAGACATTCAACACGTCATAGATATAACACCAAGAAAATATGTTTCTATCATTATAGGTTATCTGAATGCTAAAGTAGGGAACCAAATTACACCTGGAATAACTGGCAATTTTGGCCTTGGAGTATAAAATGAAGCAGGTCAGAGATGGTCGTAGCAAACAACCTCTTCCAACAGCCTCCGAGACGACTCTACACATGGACATCAGCAGGTGGACAACATAGAATCAGATTGACTATATATATACATAAGTTGAAAATTAAACTGAAGAAAAGAGGGAATCCATCAGACCAAGTAGATATGAAATAAATAATATCCCTTGTGAATATGCAGTGTAAGTAAAGAATAGATGTAAGGAACTAGACATGGAAGATAGAATGCCTGAAGAACTTTGGACCGACGTTTGCAACATAATCCATGAAACAGCAACAAAGAATATCCCAAAAAGAAAGAAAAGTAAGAAGTCAAACTGGCTGTCTGATGAGGCTTTGAAAGTAGCCCAGGAAAGAAGGAAAGAAAAAGGTAGTGCAAATAAGAAAATATTTGTTCAGCTGAACACAGAATTCCAGAGAATAGCAAGAAGAGACAAGGAGACATTCTACAATGAGCGATGTAAAGGGATTGAAGAGGATAAACGAATAGGTAAATCAAGAGATCTCTTCAAGAAAATTAGGAATTTAAAAGGCACCTTTCATGCAAAAGTGGAATGATAAAAGACAAAAATGGTAAGGACTTAAAAGAAGATCAGATAAAGAAGAGGTGGCAGGAATACACTGAAGATCTATACAGGAAGGATCTTAACAGCAGTGATGGCCTCAGTAGTTTGTCCAGTGAGTTGGAGCCAGACATCTTGGAGAGTGAAGTGAGATGGGCCCTAGGATGTCTTGCTAATAAAAGGGCTGCAGGAAGCGATGGAATCCCAATTTTTTTTAGAATTTAGAATTCTACAGGATGATGCTGTGAAAATGTTGCTTGCCTTATGCCAACACATTTGGAAAACTCAACAATGGCCAATAGACTGGAAAAGGTCAGTCTACATCCCAATCCCAAAAAAGGCAGTGCCAAAAACTGTTTCAATTATTGAACAAATGCACTAATTTCACATGCCAGCAAAGTAATGCTTAAAGGTATTTTAAAGTGAGGTGGATTATTAATGCATCTGATAGAGGAGAATCTATAGTGACCTCCCCCAACCCCAGTGAATTGCCCCAAAGCCCAGATAATTGCCCTGTGACCTCCACCAACCCCAGAGAATTGCCACCCAGCCCCAGTGAATTGCCCCTTGACCTCACCCAGCCCCAGTGGATTGCCCCCCAGACCCAGAAAATTGCCTCATCACCTTCCCCAGCCCAATAGAATTGCCACCAACTCCAGAGAATTGCCCCCAGCCCATTGCCCTCCAACCCTAGTGAATTTCCCCGTGACCTCCCCCACACACAGACAGAATCACTCTCACTCACACAGACATACACACTCACTGACACACACACTCACACACTCAGGCATACTCACTCAGACATACTCACACACTCACTGACACACACTCTCACTCATACAGACATAGACACTAACTCACACAGACAATCACTCACACAGACACACACACACACACACACACACAGGCAGACAGACACAGACAGACACTCAGGCAGGCACTCACCCACTCAGGCAGGCACACACTCAGTCAGGCACCCACTCAGTCAGTCGCCCACTCAGTTAGTCACTCAGGCAGGCACTCACATACTCACTCAGGCAGGCACACACTCAGGCAGGCACACGCTCAGGCAGGCAGGCACACACTCAGGCAGGCATGCACTCACTCACTCAGGCAGACACACATTTAAGCAGGCAGTCACACACTCAGACAGGCAGGCACTCACTCAGGCAGGCAGGCAAACACTCAGGCAAGCAGGAACACACTCAGACAGGTACACACTCACTCAGGCAGGCATGCACTCATTCAGGCAGGCAGGAACACACTCAGGCAGGCACACACTCACTCAGGCAGTCACACACTCAGACAGGCAGGCACTCACTCAGGCAGGCAGACAAACACTCAGGCAGGCAGGCAAACACTCAGGCACGCACACACACACACTCAGGCAGGCACACACTCACTCAAGAAGGCAAGCATACACCCAGGAAGGCAGGCACACACTCACTCAGGCAGACACACATTTAGGCAGGTGCTTACTCACTCAGGCAGGCACTCAGGCAGGCATGTACACACTCAGACAGGCACTCACTCAGGCAGGCAGGCACTCAGGCAGACAGGTACTCACTCGGGCAGGCACACACTCAGGCAGGCAGGCACTCACTCAGGCAGGCACACACTCAGGCAGACACACTCAAGCCGACAGGCACTCAGGCAGGCACACAGTCAGGCAGGCACACACTCAGGCAGGCACACACTCAGGCAGACACACTCAGGCAGGCACACACAGAGACATACACGCACAGACATGCACAGAGACATGCACACCCACACAGAAATGCACACACACACAGACATGCACATACACACAGACAGTACGCCGCATCCTCCGCAGCTCCCCCGTTCTCCCTCCTGCCTTCCGAAAGCTCAGAGCTACACTCGGGGGTATTCGGATCGAGCGGTGACCTCACAGCTGAAAAGCCAATCAGTGCACACATGCTCTGTGTGCAAGGGTACACAGGAGAGCTTGGTGTACCCATGATGGCTGCATACAGCAGCAGCTGAAGCAACTACAGAAGATGCTGGAGGTGTAAACATCCCAGCACATGTTTTATGTTAATGCAAAAACGGTTTGCATGTTTTCATGCAGACTTTTTTGCTAGGTGGGTTTTAATGTATTCTACAAGATGCATTCATAACCCACCTCACTTTAATATACCTTTAAGATTCTACAAGCTCAACTCCAACAATACATGGACCAGGAACTATCAGATGTGCAAGCTGGGTTCCGCACAAGAGAACAAATTGTCAATGTCCTCTGGATAATGGAGAAAGCAAGAGAGTTCCAAAAAAACATTTACTTCTGCTTCATAGACTATTCTAAAGCCTTTGACTGTGTGGATCACAACAAAATATGGCATGTCCTTAAAGAGATGGGGGTACCAGATCATTTCATCCTCCTCCTAAAGAATCTGTATGTCGACCAAGAAGCCACGGTCAGAACCGAACATGGGACAAAAGAATGGTTCAGGATCGGAAAAGAAGTGCGACAAGGTTGTATATTTTCACCTTATTTATTCAACTTAAATGCAAAGCTGGAATCAATATTGCTGGAAGGAATTACCAACAACCTCAGATACGCCGATGATACTACTCTGATGGCTGAAAGTGAGGAGGAACTAAAGGACTTATTGATGAGGGTAAAAGAAGAAAGTACAAAAGTTGGCCTGCTGCTCAACGTTAAAAAGACAAAGATCATGGCAAACAGCAATCTCACTTCCTGGCAAATAGACAGGGAAGAAGTGGAGGCAGTGACAGATTTTATTTTCCTTGGATCCAAGATCTCTGCAGATGGTGACTGTAGTCATGAAATTAAAATACATTTAGCTTCTGGGAAGGAAAGCTATGGTGAGCTTGGACAAGCTAGTCAAAAGTAAAAATATTATACTATTAACAAAGATCCACATAATTCGAACTATGGTATTCCCAGTAGTAACATACGGATGACAGAGCTGGACCATAAAGAAATCTGAGCGCCGTAGAATTGACGCATTTGAATTGTGGTGTTTTGGCCATATTATGAGACGGCAGGATTTTCGAGAAAAGACTCTGATGCTGGTAAAGATTGAAGGCACAAGAAGAAGGGGACGACAGAGGCGGAGATGGATAGATGAGGTCACTGAAGCAATGAACAGCAACTTGATGGAGCTCAGAGCGGCAGTGACTGAGAGATGCACCTGGCGTGCTGTAGTCCATAGTGACACGGAGAGTCAGACGCGACTGAACGACTAAACAACAACAACAGACACCTAATTAGAGCAAAAAATATTGTCTATAAAATTTCTGCCTAGATAAGCATTTCCCATGTTATGACTCGTGTCTTTATTTGACCTATAAACATAAATTCATTTAATGCAATTAAATATGATACTTCATACCACACCTATGAAAAATAAATAGTAAAAGACGCCCCGTAGAAGTTCTACAGATAAACAGTAAATAATATTTTCAGTGCAAATTTTTTCCATAAAAGATGAACTTTTTAATCACAATACATTAGAATGGTTTATTTTGATCTTCATTTAGACAATTATTTAATTACCTGTATAATTCAGGTGTCAGTAAGCTAATCTACTGTTAATGATAGCTTTAAGGATGTCATATGATATTAAAAGTTGTCTGTCTAGGTTTAAATGGGAGTAATGTGAACAATTCCTATGTGTGCATATTATACCATTTTGAACAATAAATTCAGCAGTGGTGAGTCCCCCATAAAATTATCACGCACATTGAGAAAAAAGCTAATTTTATCTTTAAATAAATATAAAGCATTTTACTGGAAATTACTGTAATTTCTTTGTCTCTTTATGCCTGACAATGTCCTCCTGTGGGTAATTATTAGTGAAAACACAAATGACTGGGGTCCCTGGAGACCCTGCATCGCTGCTATAGGTAACATGAATCTGCAATAGTAGCCATGGAAATTATTCATCAGAGCCTTGGTGCCAAGATATTTGTTATATTAGTGAAGATATCATTTAGCCATGACATGGTTTGCTTTAATAAACAATTCACATTTTATAGAAGTGCATTATTTAAATCCAAGGTAGGCTGAGACACACTTTTACCACTGCTAAGTAGTAAAAAATTTTTAATAGGGACAATCTCTTAATGAACATGCAGAACACAAAAATAAATGGCTTACTTATTCTATGGTTATTTCCGGCCCCCCCAGATAAAGTCTTTAAGACAATTGATTACATTCACCCAGATGGAAGCTCTGGGAGGTCCATATTTATTTAATAGTTATCAGCCTTATTCAATTGTGATTCTGTAAATTTAAAAGGGCTCTATTTAAGCACAGAGCATATTTTTTTTACAGAAGTTTTTAGATAGCGAATGTCTATCCAAAAGCAAGGTCTTTACTAATTTAAAACTTCTGTAAAAAAATATGCTATGTGCTTAAATAGAGCCCTTTTGAATTTACCGAATCGCAATTCAATAAGGCTGTATATTTTTATTTCTTTTATTAATAAATCCCTCTGCCCCTAATGGTCCCTCCAGACAGGTCCTTCCTGTTGCCCACTAATGCTTTGTCCCCCTATAATTCCATCATTTTCGATTTTAGCCAGTCTAATAGCCCTTTTGCAAGCCTTGTTGATTTCCTTGTACTTGCGTAATGCAGTCTCTGTCCCCTCTTGTTTGTATAATTTAAATGCTTGTTTTTTACTCCTCAACTTCATCTTTAATTCATTGCTAAGCCACATGGGTTGCAATTTACTACTTCTACTTTCATTTCCACATAGTATATGGTGATAGGTATGTATAAGATTTCACCTTAAACAAAGAAAAGTGTTCTTCACAGGGTGGTTAAACTGTGGAATTCTCTACCAAAGGAGGTGGTGACAGCAAATCCGATAGATAACTTCAAAAAGGGGTTAGATATATTTTTGAATAAAGAGGGCATTTAAGGTTATCCTAAATAACTAGCGAAGGAATATTGATCCAGGGAGAAAGTTTCAATAAGGTTTTTTTTTCTGCTTGCCTTCCTCTGGATCAATTAACAAATGGTTCACATATTAAAAAGATCAAGAGAGAACTATAAACGTTGAACTTGATGGACTAACCGTCTTTATTCAACCTCAAATACTATACTATACTATACTATATTTAGTAAGGATTTGACCGTTGTCCATTTATGTTCAGTATTTTTACCTGTCAGTTCTCTGTCCCAGTCTATATGTTGTATCACTGGCCTTAGAAATTAGACTGTTGTGATCACTGTTTCCCAAAAGTTGCCCTGTTTATTATTATTATTATTATTATTATTATTATTAACTTTTATTTGTATCGCGCCAACATATTCCGTAGCGCTGTACAGGGGAGAAGAACAAGGAAATATACAATAATGACAACAAGCTGAAAATGGAGGGCCCTGTTTTGAGCTGTAAGACTTGTAAGAAATGCTTTTTTTACCAAAAGCACCCCACAAGATTAGACACTCGCCACTTACAATCTAAAGGTAATGGAAGAGGCAGAGACCTGGGAAGAGTAGCAAGGTTAGGAAGGAAGTCAGGTATATAGGAAGGAAGTTGTGACAATAAAGGTTAGGTTACCCATTAGTTAGAGTGGGAAAAGATGTGATATAAAGTGAGTGGCACTATTATGTAATATGGTATCTGCCCCTAGTGGTCAGATAATGTAAGCTACAGATGGGAATGTCAGGAGGCACATAGTTTAACCACAGCTTAAGTAGAAGGAGTTCATGTGTGACTAAAAGAGGAGAGGAAGGCATGAGAGGTGAGATGGTTGTGTTGGAGACAAAAGGTGCAGAAGTTAAGAAGAGGCTGAGGAAAATGCAGGGGCATATGAGGAAGAAGCAGGTGAGAGGAAACATAGTGTAAAGAGTTAATAGGAATAGGTAGCAGAAGCTGCTAATTGGTCAGGTGTAGACCTGTTTCCACAGTTGATACTATATCAATATTATTTGTGATGACTAAATCTGAGATAGCTTCATTTCTAGTAGGTTCTTGTATTACCTGGGCCAGATAATAATCCCTGAGTGTACTCAAGAACCTGCTCCCCTTAGCTGAACTGCTGGTCTCATTTATCCAGTTTATTTATTTAAAATCTCCCATTATTAGAACTTGCCCATGCTTAGCTGCATTTCAATCTGTAACAATAATTGCATTTCCTCACTTTCAATTACCGTATATACTCGAATATAAGCCGAGTTTTTCAGCCCTTTTTTTAAGGCAAAAAAAGGCCCCCTTGGCTTATACTCGAGTCACTCCCCCCCCCCCCCCCCGTGTCTCTCTAACCCCCCGTGTGTCACTCTTCCCCCCGTGTGTCTCTCTACCCCCCCGTGTGTCTCTCTTCCCCGCCCGTGTGTCTCACTACCACCCCGTGTGTCTCTCTTCCCCGCCCGTGTGTCTCTCTTCCCCACCCGTGTGTCTCTCTACCCCCCCCGGGTGTCTCTCTACCCCCCGTGACTCTTTCCCTCCCCCTCCTCAACCTAAACCCCCCTAAATACCTCCCCCCTCTCCCCTCACTTACATGCTCGTGCTCCGGCCTCCGCTCCTTGACCCGGCGCCGGCGCGCAGGTGACGTCACATGTGTGCTGCGTCATTAGCATATACCAGGTGCACCCGGTATATGCTAATGATGCGGCTCACATGTGACATCTCATGCGCGCCGGTGGAGGAGGGGGGTTGAGGGGGGTTTAGGTTGACGAGGGGGGTTGAGGAGGGAGGTTGGGGTTGAAGGGGAGGTTGAGGGGGGTTGAGGTTGAGGAGGTGGGTTGGGGTTGAGGATGGGGGCTTGAGGATGGGGGGTTGAGGATGAGGATGGGGGGTTGAGGAGGGGATTGAGGATGGAGGGGCTGAGGAGGAAGGTTATGGAGGGGGTTGAGGAAGGAGGTTGAGGAGGGAGGGTTGGGGTTGAGTTTGAGGAGGGTTGAGGTTGAGGAGGGTTGAGGTTGAGGAGGGGGTTGAGGATGAGGATGGTGGGTTGAGGAGGGAGGATGAGGATGGGGGCTTGAGGAGGGAGGATGAGGATGGGGGGCTTGAGGAGGGAGGATGAGGGGTTGAGGAGGGAGGTTGAGGAGGGAGTTGAGGATGGGGGGGTTGAGGAGGGAGGTTGAGGAGGGAGGTTGAGGATGAGGAGGGAGGTTGAGGAGGGAGTTGAGGTTGAGGAGGGAGATTGAGGATGAGGAGGGAGGTTGAGGAGGAGGAGGGAGGTTGAGGAGGAGGAGGGAGGTTGAGGATGAGGAGGGAGGTTGAGGATGAGGAGGGAGGTTGAGGAGGAGGAGGGAGGTTGAGGAGGAGGAGGGAGGTTGAGGAGGATCAGGGAGGTTAAGGATGAGGAGGGAGGTTGAGGATGGTGATAAGGGAGGGGGGAAGAGACACAGGGGGCAGCACATTTCCCACCCTCGGCTTATACTCGAGTCACTCATTTTACCCAGTATTTTGTGGTAATATGGGTGCCTCGGCTTATACTCGGGTCGGCTTATACTCGAGTATATACGGTATATTTGCCGGTTTATAGCATACTCCTCCGAATATTCTTTTAGAATTTGCTGCTCTATTTAACTCTATCCAAAAACATTCAACATTACCGCTAGTTCCAGCATAAATATCTTCTCTGACTATAGGCTTGAATTCAGGCTTAACATACAGACAAATCCCTCCTCCTCTTTTACGATTCCATCTATCTTTCCAAAATAGGTTATAACTATCCAGATTAACATTTCAGTCATGAGATTTACCCAACCACGTTTCAGTACTGCCTATTAAATCCTATTTTTCATTAATTGCTAATAATTCTAACTCTCCCATGTTTCCTGGCAATCTTCTGACATTAGCAAGCATACACCTTATGTTATGAGTCTGTCGTTCTGAAGTGCCTGCCACTGTACTTGAGTTGCTTAGCAATATCTCCCATTTGACTGTACTCACCCTCTCCCATCTCCTCCCTCATGACTAGTTAATAAGTTCTTTACCCCCTCTACACTTACTACCACATTACTTATATCTCGTCCCTCAAACCCCCCCCCCCCCCTCCATCTATTTGGCCATTTAAATCCCTGCTTAGAGCTCTCAGATTCCCCATAGCGATGACTGAGTACTATGGCGATACAATGCTCCGTTTAGCACTGTTTCACATAGCCCTTCTGCATGCAGGAACGCCTGTGGAGTGCTAAATGGTTATTCCATTATATATATATATATATATATATATATATATATATATATATATATATATATATATAATGAGTTGTCCCAGGGGTGGGCGGGGCAAATACAAAAAAGTGTGTTCAAAATTTGTTTTATGCATTGGGGCCCTCCATTTACTTGCTCCACCACTTTTGAACACAAAGGATTCTTTTGTTTTTAACAATAGATGAGGAATGTATATGTGTACATATAAACATATGTTTGTTGTAGGATTTATTCTAACTTTGTATTTGTAATTTGCAGAATAGTATTGCTTCCCTTGCATATAATCTAGTAACTAATGTCCTTGAAACTGTGGCAGAGGTAGTTTCTAGTCATTTCTAGTTTTCTAGTTTTTCTAGTTTTCCTTTATATGTTTTGTAAGAACAGTATTTCCCAACCCATGTAGAATGGTATATAAGGCAAATTTAATGACATACGAGCAAACTAACTGTTTATTTTCTCCTTTAAAGGGATAGTTACCTCACCATAAGTGCTCTTCCTGGTGTGAAAGAGCACAACATTATATGTTAAAATGATCTATTGATTTTTCTAAATTACACTAATAACAGCCTGAAAATGTAAGGTCTTCGGTCTGTTTACAAAGAGACTCCTGACTGCCCATGATTAACAGCACATGCCAATAGCGAGAGGTAGAAAATGCTGCACACATAGCTTGGGTTCTGGAATGCATTCACCTATTTAGCAGTTTGAAGCAGTAATTTCTCTGCACAGATGTATTTGAGAAGGGTTAAATGCAGTGGCGGCTTGACTTCCCTTCACAACATGTTACCACAACATGTATAGACCCTGCCTTGTGTCTATAGCCTTATATATATATATATATATATATATATATATATAGATAGATAGATAGATAGATAGATAGATACATAGAGGAAGGGATAGAGAGAGAGAGGAAGGGATAGAGAGAGAAGGAGATAGAAAGTTAGAGAGATAGATTCTATGCCTCTTCTTCTATCCCTCTCTCTCCCTCTCTATCCATCTCTCGCTCTACCCCTCACCTCCCTCAATGCCCTCCTCCCCATCTCCATACATCTCTATCTAAACCACTGAGCCAATAATGATACAAGCAGATACTATGATAGCAGCAAATATACTGATAGAGTAAAACTGCATAAATAAATAATTTGTTAAAAGAGCAATTAGATTAATTAAACAAACCTACAGAAGGACAGGGTGATAATTCCCCAACAACAGACCAGAACAAGAGAACAACAGAACAGCATAGAGACTAAGACAAAGGACCCCTTCTGGATTGCTACCTTGTCATGGCGAAGGGGTGTGTTACCTCAATGAAGCTGTGCATTATATCATGAAGGGTCACCAAAGATGGACTGGTCATTTTAGAGAAGTCAGACAAAATGCAGTCCAATGGAGTAGGAACTGGCAACCCAATTAAGTATCTATGCCATGAAAACCATATGGCTAAGCACAACCAGAAACATAGACAGATGTACCTGGTGTGCTGCATCCATGTGGTCACTGAGAGTCAGACACGACTGAAGGATAGAATAACAACAACAAGACACAGAGAAGTATATGGACTCCACTGAGCTCTGCAGCTGCTTCTGTCTGGTATAGGCCAGGGTGATGACAGACAGGTCACAAGCTTGGTGTGTGGAGCAGGGTAGTCAGAAACAATAAGACCACCAGAGTATTGAGAAAACTGAAGCTCTACACGCAGCTCCCTCTATCTGCATGCGTTGTGAGCTGGGATTTGTTTTGTTTTTCAATAAACTTTATTGATATTGAACCAATGTATTCACTCCCTGGAGGACTGTGAGAGGTGCAGTCCCTGTATGATACAGGACTTTCCACCCTGGCCATTCTGATTGTGTGATGCTGTGTTTGATAGACAGGCTCAGCTCTATCAGTTAGAGCACAGTTTGGGAATAGACAGTATTGTGACTGTTTGTTTTTTTTAATTCTCACATGTACCCTGATCTGTATTACTAGGCAAGTCATCACCAGTGTGTTTAACTGCAACACAGAGGGTTTTGAAATTCAAAGTGACAGCAGCAGCTATTAAAAAACAGAATATTGAACAGGATAAAACAATTTCTTAAATTAGAGCCTGATAATAATAATACTAAGACAGATATTTAGAAATGATTCAATAAGAGGACTAGTAGCATTATCAGGCTCTACTTTAAGAGATTACTCAAGATCAAAAGAATATTTCCGAAAGCAAACGCAAGACTATTAGCACTTTATAAACACATACTTCTGACTCCTTAATAGCACTTTTGATCCTTATTTTTTGCACTTGCACTTTAATTTAAGATTGCACCAGATACTTATTATGTGCCAATTTGCATAGTAGGTAATATTGACATAATCCCTGAATGAAATGCAGCGTCTGAATAAATGTTAAACTGTAGCACTTTGGCAATGACCGCCGCAGGTGCTGATTGAAGGCGAGCCTCGCGTAGCGAGGCGAGCCGTTACGTTAAACCGTAGCACTTTGGCAATGAGCGTCGCAGGCGCTCATTGCATGCGAGCCTCGCGTAACGAGACGAGCCTCGCGTAAAGAGGCAAGCCGTTAAACCGTAGCACTTAGAAAAAAAATATGAGATGAAAAAAATTACAAGATAAGCGGCGGAACCAAAACAATAAAAAAAAACACTAAATACACAAAAAAAAATAAAAAAAAGGTCACTTACAGCATGGGGAACCAGACAGGACGTCTGGAAGTGAGTTGGAACTCCAATTTACATCGATTTAGACGAGTTACAAAGATCGAAAATCGGCTAAGCGAGAAAAAAATGGCCGCCGAAAAAAATGAAAACGAGGCTATACTACTACGAACTGCGTAAAACACAGCCACAGATGTATGAGCTCGAAAAACAACGAGACAAAGGATGCGGATTAACCGCACAATGAGTAAAAAAAGACAGTAGCGAGTACATTTTACGAAACACAATTACAGATTTACGAATTAACACAGATTTAACGCCTTTGTCTCGCGCCACATCGGATTTCACGCCTAAATCAACGCATTTGATGAAATATCAGTTGAAAGTTAAAAAAATAAAAAGTAAAAAAAAAAAATGTGTATTTATTTTAAGAAAAAAAAAAGGGACAAATGTAGCGTCATGTTGTGTGGCAAACAAATTTCACAACATTTAATTTTTATTGACCGTCATTTTACCGTTTTACCATATTTACTGTTAAACCGTAGTACTTTAGCGGGTTTAGCAATGAGCGCCGCAGGCGGTCATCGCCCGGCGAGCCGTTAAACCATAGTACTTTGTCAATGAGCGCCGCAGGTGCTCATTGCAGGCGAGCCGTTAAACCCTAGCAAAAAAGTACGGCTGCAACTCGCGAACATGAAAAAAAAGACAAACACAATAAATCCACACAGCACATACATAAAAAGATTACCGACAGCAAGAGGGAGCATCCACGACCTCAAAAAACAAAGTTACACCTTCATTTAGCTCAAAATAAAAGAGTTTAGACACTAAATAATTCTACAAGCGACAGAAACAATGGCGGCCGAACAAAACGAAAAAGAGGCTACAGCACTATAACCACGGAAAACACGTACGGATAATCCGCTAAGACGCATACCACACATGGCCCGCCATTAAACGGCGTACGGATGATCCGCTAAGACGCATACCACACATTATCCGCCATTTTACGATAATGCAGCAGTACACAGCTACGTTAACGGTTTCGGCTTGCGCACGCACACTATTACACTGCACGCGTTCATCACGCTTACACAGCACCTCCACACCACTAATGCTGCAGCAACATCAACACAGATTGCCAGCTCTTCAACACAATGCATAAAAATACGTATATTCATTTATTAATTTGAATTCTATATTTCAGTAGTACACACAAAACAACATTAGCTACCTTACAATTCCATATGTATATTAATAACTAAACAACTTTACAAACATACACATCTCATTGCCGTCATTTTTTGATGGGCAATACGCTAGTATTGATATAATATCAAATGTTAAAATAGGGGAACCCTTGGGGAACAGTGATCACAACACAGTCTCATTTGAGATTGAATACAAAAAACAGAGTTGTAAGGGGCCAACAAAAACTCTAAATTTTAAAAGGGCTAACTTTAATGGGCTAAGGGCAGCAATACTACATATAGACTGAGACAAAGAACTTACAGGGAAAAATACTGAAAATAAATGGACAACATTCAAATCCTTACTAAATAAACATACTCATCGGCATGTACCATGTGGAAATAAAATGAATAGGAGTAAATCACTTCCCATGTGGCTTAACAATGACTTAAAGATCATGATGAGGAAAAAGAAACATGCATTTAAATTATACAAGAAGGAGGGAACAGAGGAAGTTTTATGTGACTATAAGGAAATCAACAAGGCTTTCAAAATGGCTATTAGACTGGCTAAAATAGAAAATGAGAAGTCAGTTGCAAAGGAAAGTAAGTCTAAACCTAAAATATTTTTTTAATATATTAATGGGAAGTAGGCGAGGAAGGAGGCCATCTGATATTTAGTGACCAGGAAAAGGCAGATGAGCTAAATAGGTTCTTTTCTTCGGTATACAGAAGGGAGGTACCAGTGATTGGGACACATCAGCATAATGACTACCATCACTAAATAATTGATTAACGCAGGAAGAGATCCAAAAGAGATTGGAGAAAATAAATGTTTATAAAGCCCCAGGTCCTGATGGAATACATCCAAGGGTACTGAGGGAGCTGGGTTCTGTAATAGCCAAACCATTATATCTAATCTTTCAAGACTCACTCACTACAGGGTCTCTACCAGATGACTGGAGAAAAGCAGAGGTGGTACCTACAGTATATTTAAGAAGGGAGCAAGAGCAAATCCGGGGAATTATAGACCAGTCAGCCTCACATCTGTAGTTGGGAGGCTTTTAGAAGGGTTAATAAGGGACAGCATACAAGAATATGTCTATTTGAACAAGATCATAGGTAGCAGTCAACACAGATTTATGAAGGATAGGTCATATCAGACCAATCTAATTAGTTTCTATGAGGAGGTTAGTAGGAACTTGGATCAGGGCAACTCAGTGAATGTATTCTTTTTGGATTTTGCAAAGGCTTTTGATACGGTGCCTCATGGGAGACTTTTGAACAAACTAAGGGATACAGGAATTGCAGTTATTACCTGCTCATGGATTGAGAGCTGGCTAAAAGACAGGAAGCAAAGGGTTGTTGTAAATGGAACATACTCCAATTGGATTAATGTGGTAAGTGGGGTTCCTCAAGGTTCAGTATTAGGTCCTCTCCTTTTTAACATATTTATTAATGACGTAGAAGTTGGACTCGAAAGTAGTGTCTCCATTTTTGCTGATGACACTAAGTTGTGCAAGGTGATTAAATCAGATAATGATGTACTTTCCCTACAAAGGGATTTGCAGAAATTAGAGAAATGGGCGGCTAAATGGCAGATGAGATTTAATACAAATAAATGTAAGGTTATGCATTTGGGAAGGAAAAATAGCCATGCAATTTATAATCTTAATGGAGCAAATCTATGGGTATCAGATATTGAAAGGGATTTGGGCGTACTAGTGGACAACCACCTAGGTAGCAGTGCTCAATGCCAAGCAGCAGCTGCAAAGGCAAGTAAAATATTAGCATTTATTAAGAAGGGTATAGAGGCAAGGGAAGCAAATATAATTCTGCCACTATACAAATCTCTAGTACGCCCTTATTTGGAATATGGAGTACAATTTTGTGCACCACTTCATGAAAAGGACATTTTAGAGCTGGAAAAAGTACAGAGAAGGGCTACAAAACTAATAAGGGGAATTAAGTTATGAAGAAAGACTAACCAAATTAAACTTATTTTCGCTAGAAAAAAGGCGTCTACGAGGGCATATAATTATGTTATTTAAATACATCCAGGGTCAATATAAGGCTTTGTCAAGTGAACTTTTGTAGCAAGAGATTTTCAACTGACAAGAGGACATCCTTTGAGGTTAGAGGAAAAAATATTTCACCTTAAACTAAGAAAAGGGTTCTTCACAGTTAGGGTGGTTAAACTGTGGAATTCTCTACCAAAGGAGGTGGTGACAGCAAATTTGATAGATAACTTCAAAAAGGGGTTAGATATATTTTTGAAAAAAGAGGGCTTTCAAGGTAATCCTAGATAACTAGCGAAGGAATATTGACCCAGGGAGAAATCTGATCGCCAGTTTCTGGGATCAGGAAGGAATTTTGCTTTTTCCCCCCCTTATAAGACAATTGGCAAAGTTTCAATGTTTTTTTTTTCTGTTTGCCTTCCTCTGGATCAATTAACAATTAATAACAAATAGTCCACATATTAAAAAGATCAAGAGAGATCTAAAAAGGTTGAACTTGATGGACTAACTCTTTATTCATCCTCAAATACTATATTATTAATAATTAATTAACAACTAATTAATTAATAACTAATCCACATATTGCAGATCAGAGGAGATCTTAAAAGGTTGAACTTGATGGACTGAAAGTCTTTTTTAAACCTCAATTACTATGTAACTATGTAACTAGAAAACAAACCTGTAAAAGTGTATATTGTCTGAAAGAATTTAACTCTGAAAAAACAAAACTAGCTCAAAGGTCCAACCTGTTAAGATCTTTGAGATAGTTTTGTTTTCTCAGGGTTGAATTCTTTCAGACAATATATACTTTTACAGGTTTATTTTTATGTTATGGGATAGTTTCCAATGTTTAATGGTGAAGGGGCTTGTGTACTTCAATGAAGCTGTGAGCTATATCATGTAGGGTCACCCAAGATGGGCAGGTCATAGCAGTTAGGTCAGACAAATTACGGCACACTGGAGAAGAAACTGGAAACCCACTCCAGTATCTGTGCCAAGAAAACCTTATGGGAAAGCACGACCAGACACAAGATGTGCCTGGCAGGCTAGGGTCCCCATGGTCACAGAGAGTCAGACACAACTGAAAATCTAAACAACAAGTAAAGAAAGGCCATATACTGTATGTTCTTGTCAGATTTTTTCATGTGTTGAGCAGAACATAATCTGATAAAACAAATATAGTTTTATATATGTATGTAAAAATATGCTCACAGAAATCATGTTCTAACAAATGTGCAGCAAAATTATAGAAATACGCTTGGCCTCCAGGAACTTGCCCAAGCTCATGGGGTTAAAGGACCACTGTAGTTATAAAAAAAAAATAACATAGCAGGTGAGTAAACCAAAAACATTTTTAGAGAACATCTTAATATTTAAAGATTGTGTATAGAATATTCCATTATGTGCTCTTTTAGCACTTCCTGCTAACCTGAGGGACATTGGTTTATTTTTCAAAACACTGGAGAATTAAAAAATTGACCCTTCCTTGGTCTGGCCTCCTTGTCCAGAACCCAAGACAAAACAATATTAACACATTACAAAAAATGCCAAGCCCTGTCTTTGAGTTTAGAATCTGGTGTCCATGGAGCTTTCCCCAAAGCACCATGTAAGAAAACTTGCAGACTAGGGGCCTCATTCAATTTTGATTTGACCAACAGAATAGGGCTCTATATAAGCACAAAGCATATTTCTTTTACAGAACTTTTTAGTTGGTGAAGACCTTACTTTTGGATAAAAGTTCACTAACTAAAAACTTCTGTAAAATAAATATGCAATGTGCTTATATAGAGCTTTTTTTTAATTGGCCAAATCGCAATTGAATGAGGCCCTTACAATCTAAAGGTTTTGGGTAACAATTAGAGCATGATTATTCCTATTGAGGCTTTTGAATATGAAGGGGTATTTGTATTTGCCAACTAGGGCATGCAACACCAATTAGTATCTCATTATACATTAGACAATAAGGTGATTGTGTAGTATAAAATAAGCTGGCTGAAATTGTAGTGAAATTAGTTTTATCAAAACGGACAAAGCACTTACCTATAATACTCTTAAATAAAGATCTGGTATAAATTAACACAGTTTTGTTTAAGGTTCTATTGTTCTCAAACAATTAAAACAAATATTATGTTCAACTTTATTGACACAATTGTAATCTGGAGTTCAAACCTATTAGGGATAAAAGAAAGAAACAAAATCAACTATGACTCACTCAAGTGTTAGTTCAGTTTAATATGTTTTAGGTTCATTTAGTAAATATGTTTTACAGCTATAGTCAAATGGAGAAAGGAAAACAAGGAAAAAACTGGAGGGTCACAGTTAAACAAAAGAACTACAACTACAGGGTGAAACATTTTTATGACATATGACTGTGAAAAATAAAAGTTAATGATTAAAAAATAAATATGATGTTCAGTGGGAAAATATACATAGAAAATGCCATAGCTGGGTATGGAAATTCAATTTCTTTCCCCCAAAGCACCCAGCCACCTGGATGCATGTAGGGTCTCTCCGTGCTACTTGGTAGGCAATCCAAATCTAATGAAAGAGACATCTTCCTGGTGGTGTCCTACCTGATGTACAGTGGAAAATTCTGATGATGGGGTGGAAGGTCCTATTTATTTGGGTAGTTATCAGTGGCCGCTGGTGACCTTCCAACTTGGTGGGGCGGAAAACAGAGGTCTGACCCCTACCCTTATAGACTCTACCGAATAATATAGACTCCTCTCCTTCATTAATTTTTTTTTTTATATATTAATTAAACTAAACAATTAAGTATGTGATGTGGAATTAAGTCAGTCCATTAATTTTGAGAGGGTGATTGCCCATTTGCCCCTATGCACCAGTATACCGTCAATAGTAAATGAAACCAAAAATAAATCTGGGCAAGTATAATTGAAATATATAATGTTTTAAAACATTAAAGCACCACAATAATGCCCTAACAACAGGAGGTAAAAAATTAAATCAGGTGCTAATCTTTGAAAAAAATGTTTTTATATTAAATATTAATTTTACCTCACACCAGCTTTATAAGCTTTCCATTGTCTTAACACTACACAAATTAAACTCATGATATTTACTCCCAAGCTTTGTTCTTTCTCTCCTTCAAGGTCAGTACACAATGAGTAGATAAAGAATACTGCTTAGGGGTCATACTTAACGTACTTGTTCCTTTATGATTAACATACATGAAATTTGTGCCATCTTGTGGAAATAATACATAACAGCAACTGTAAAAAAAAACAGTTTTGTATTCATTGCCATTGTGAAAAAATGTTGTGAGCTACTCAGTCCAACAAGGGTCACCAACAGCCCAGGACTCTGGACCCATCTACTTGAGTATTCACAGTCTCTTTGCTTTAGCAAATCTGAGTTGCTCCATTTAATTTAGTGATTTCACAGCTTCATAGGATCTTTTCAGTATAACTTGACCATTTCTTATTTCCTATATAATTTAAGACTCTAGGAACAATTCTATATAAGGTGGATGTAGTAGGGTTATATATATTTATTGCATTTAAACATGTCTGGGACAAGCATAAAATTATCCTAAAGTTTAACTAAGCCAAGATTTTTAGGTAGATATAATAGGTAGAGACCTACGCAAAACACGCTTTCAGGCAGTTGAGATTGCTTCTGGAGATCACTTCTTGTTTAGGGGGAAGTACCAATATTAGCTAAAAGGCATATTTAAGTTTCCTGGATAATGAATGCATCTGATAGAGGAAAATCAGTAGTGTATGAAAATATGTTTTGCATGAAAAATATATTTAACAAAACAACAAAATAGTGGTGCTTGACACCTATTATAAAACAGGAAAACAATCAAAAATAAAAGAATGTATAGCTTATTAGGGAATAAAAAATTGTCAAACTAATAAAGGCTAGGAAAAACTAACAAGCCCAAAATTAAATACTCTCCTATAAAGAAATAAGAGGATGCCCTCATATGTCCAAAAATAGAAATCATAGGACCATCAAATGTCTGCAGGAGAAATAAAACCAATATATACAAAGCATACACTATATATAGAAAAAAAAATGAATGCAAGAAGTCTTACCTGTAAGTGCAGAGTAAATGAAAAAGCCTCTAGTATATAGTGTGGAGTATAGATATAAACCACAAACACATATTCATGGAGGGAGTATACTCAAGGTATAGACTCCTACTCTAAGAGGCTATAAACCTTACCATATCCAAGGTCACGGTAAAGTGCACACCCCCAAGTGCAGGTGGTCTTACTTGCAATAAAAACAGAATAGATGCCAACCGGTTTCGAAAGTATTATACTACCTTTCTCATGCAGTCAATAATTTTGTATAGGCATAAATGAACTGAATGTAATGTTTTATTCAGTATATTTGAGTTCGGCAAACTCATAGGACCCTATATTAGTAAAGATCCAAATGATAAAATAATGGAATCAATATCTTTCTTTTCTACCGGACCTTTTTGCTTTTTAATTTAGCTTTTAAATGTTGTTACTTTCATAGAATCATTTTAACAAAGTAATAATAAAAGTTACGTCTTAGTAATATCTTTCTCCCCCACTGGACTTTGATTGTCCTAGATTTGATTTAAAATGGTGCTCATTGCGAGCCTCTCCCCCTCTACTTTCTGGGCCTCTCATTGCAGGCGTCAGCCAACCCACAACTTTCGGGCCTCGCAATGAGCGTCTCTCCCTATTCTCCCCCTCCCGTGTCTCTTTGCCCCCTCTCCCTCCCCTGGGTTTTTTCCCCTTATCTCCCTCCCCTGTGTCTCTTCCCCCCCACTCCCTCCCCTGTGTCACTTTCCACCCTCTCCCCCTCTCTCTCCCCTGTGTCTTTCTCCCCCCTCGCCCTCCTCTGTTCTCCTGTTTGCATTTACTGGTGTGAAACCATTTGCGAGCTTGGGAAATGTATCATTTTCCCTAAGCCTGAAATGTGTTTCTGATTTAAAGGCATTTTTTTCCTTGCTTACCTTACCTTTTCAGACCTGCCAATTAAATATCAAATTAGCAATTGAATTTGCACACAAAAAAGTGTGACTGCTTTTCTTATCCTGTCATTAACCAATCATGGATTGATCTATTATTGCTCAATGTATAATTTGACTCTCCTTTTGGAAAAAAATAAAGGTATACAGGGCCTTGCAAAAGTATTCACCCCCCTTGGAATTTTTTTGTGTTTTGTTGCCTCACAACCTGGAATTAAAATGGATTGTTTGAGGATTTGCATCACTTAATTTATAGAACATGTCCATAACTTTGAAGATGTTTATTTGTTTATTGTAAAGCAAACAACAAATAGGACAAAATAACAGAAAATAGTCAATGTGCATAACTATTTACCCCCCTAAAGTCAATACTTTGTAGAGCCAATCTATTGGATTGTGGTTTGGGCTTTGACTAGGCCATTTCAACACATTTACATGTTTCCCCTTAAGCCACTCAAGTGTTGCTTTAGCCGTGTGTTTGGGGTCATTGTCCTGCTGGAAGGTGAACCTCCGTCCTAGCCTCAAATCACCACAGAGTGGTACAGGTTTTGCTCAAGAATATCCCTATATTTAGCACCATCCATCTTTCCCTCAACTCTGACCAGTTTCCAATTCCTGGCTGCTGAAAAACATCCCCACAGCATGATGCTTCCACCACCATGTTTCACTGTGGGGATGGTGTTCTTTGGCTGATGTGATGTGTTTGGTTTGCCCCAGACATAGCATTTTCTTTGATGGACGAAAAGTAAAATTTTTGTCTCATCAGACCTAGCACCTTCCTCCATACATTTTGGGAGTCTCCCAAACTCAAAACGTACCATTTAATTTTTTGCTGAAAGTAATGGCTTTCTTCTGGCCACTCTGCCATAAAGCCCAACTCTATGGAGCGTACAGCTTATTGTCGTCCTATGTACAGATAGTCTCTGCTGTGGAACTCTGCAGCTCCTCCAGGGTTACCTTAGGTCTCTGTGCTGCCTCTCTAATTAATGCCCTCCTTGGCCGGTCCGTGAGTTTTGGTGGGCTGTTGGCAATGTTTGCTGTTGTGCTATGTTCTTTCCATGTGGTTATGATAGATTTCATGGTGCTCCTGGGGATCATCACAGATTTGGATATTTTTTTATAACCTAACCCTGACTTGTACTTCTCAACAACATTGTCCCTTACTTGTTTGGAGAGTTCCTTGGTCTTCATGGCAGTGTTTGGTTAGTGGTGCCACTTGCAGCTTCTGGGGCCTTTCAAAAAAGTGTGTATATGTAATGACAGATCATGTGACACTTAGATTGCACACAGGTGGACATCATTTCACTAATTTTGTGACTTCTGAAGGTAATTGGTTGCACCAGAACTTTTTATGGGCTTCATAAAAAAGGGGGTGAATACATATGCACATGTTTTTCTATTTATAAAAAATAGTTTTATGTATATGTTTTTCTCATTTCTCTTCACCAACTTAGACTATTGTGTTCTGATCCATCACATAATATTCAGATTAACAAAACTTTGAACTTAAGGCTGTAATGTAACAAAATCGGTAAAAAGTCAAGAGGGGTGAATACTTTTGCAAGGCACTGTATGTCCATTGCTTGAAGTGACTGAGCCCTCTATAATGACATAATGGTACATTTGCTATAACAGCAGCAGTGAGTCTGTGCTCCAGTAGGAACTATAATTAAGAATATTTCAGCTGTTCCTGAGAAACTCCAAATTAGTGCATTTAATGTTTCTTTATGATTCTAGGTTAGCGATTAGTGACATGTGAATTCCAATTACTAACTTCCTTCTAGATGATATTTCTCAGACAGTGAATGGCCCTGCTACTCTACCATTACATTTCCAAGTTGGTGGGATTGAAGACAGAGACCTGCAGCCTTGTTAAATTGTGATTCGGACAATTGAAAAGGGCTCTATATATAAGCACAGAGCATATTTTTTTTACAGACGTTTTTAGCTAGTGAACTTCTATCCAAAAGCAAGGTCTTCACTACCTAAAAACTTCTGTAAAAAATATGCTCACTGCTTATATAGAGCCTTTTTCAATTGGCAGAATCACAATTTAATAAGGCTGTTAGTCCCTACCCTTACATTGACTCTACCCAACAGTATAAACCCCTCCCCTTCACAGCATGTTACCTGTATAAGTCCTGCCCAGTAACATAAACTCCATCCACTTACTACATTTTTTTCCTATCACTTTACTTACGGTACGTATCTTGATGAGAGTGAGGTGGTGCTGGTTCTACTCACTTTTTTTATGCTGGGAAGTTCCACCATTTTCTTGATCACATAAAATATTTAAATAGAACACATAAATTACATGTTAGGACAGGGTGTGTGGCCGTGGCAGCTAGTAGAAATAGACAAATGATCCCATCGAGAGAGAGACAGGGATAGAGATAGAGAGGAGGGGGGTAGAGAGAGAATTATAGAGAGGGAAAGAGGGAGTTTAAGAGAGAGGCATAGAGAGAGAGAGAGGAAGGGATAGAGAGAGGAAGGGACAGAGAGAGAGAGGGGGAGAGATAGATTATACAACTCTTCTTCTATTCCTCTCTCTCTCTCTCACTCTCTCTATCCATCTCTCCTACAATTCCTCTATCTATTCCTCCCTCTATCTCTTTCTATCCCTCTCTCTCCCTATTTATCCCTCTCCTCCTGCGTTTCTCTAAAGACATTTTAACAGGGGTGTGTAGACTTTTTATATCCACTATATATATATATATATATATATATATATATATATATATATATGAAAATATGTATATATTCCAGCACTGCCGTAACCCTTATGGGCATGGAGTTCACCAGAGCTTCACAGGTTGCTACTGGAGTCCTCTTCCACTCCTCCATGATGACATCACAAAGCTGGTGGATGTCATATTTGGCCAGCCCATTACCTTTACCTTCAGCTTCTTTAGCAAGGCAGTGGTCATCTTGGAGGTGTGTTTGGGGGTTGTTATCATGTTGGAATACCGCACTGCTGCCCAGTCTCCGAAGGGAGGGGATCATGCTCTGCTTCAGTATGCCACAGTATATGTTGGCATTCATGGTTCCCTCAATGAGCGGTAGCTCCCCAGTGCCGAAAGCACTCATGCAGGCCCAGACCATGACACTCCCACCACTATGTTTGACTGTAGGAAGGACACACTGTCTTTGTACTCCTCACTTGGTTGCAGCCACACACGCTTGACACCATCTGAACCAAATAAGTTTATCTTGGTCTCATTGGACCATAGGACATGGTTCCAGTAATCAATGTCCTTAGTCTGCTTGTCTTCAGTAAACTGTGGGTTTTCTTGTGCATCATCTTTAGAAGAGGCTTCCTTCTGGGACGACAGTCATGCAGACCAATTTGATGCAGTGTCCGGCTTATGATCTGAGCACTGACAGGCTAACCCCCCACCCCTTCAACCTCTGCAGCAATGCTGGCAGCACTCATACGTCTATTTCCCAAAGCCAACCTCTGAATATGACGCTGAGCATGTGTCTCTTTCCCCCCTCTCCCTCCCCTGTGTCTTTCTTCCTTCTCTCCCTTCCCTGTGCTCCTTTTGCCATTTACGAGTGTGAAAACATTTGCAGGCTTGGGGAAATTGCTAATTTATGCCTTCGATGCTCATTACGAAACTTTTCTCCCACCTACTCAGCCTCGTTTTCATCCAGTTTCAGAAATGCTTACGTTTTTCGTCCGCCATTTTTTTTCTCGCTTAGCTGATTTTCGAGTGACGAAACCCCTCAAATAAGACTCAAAATCGTCGCTTGCAACCTCACACCCATGCTTATGTACAGTGGGGGAAAAAAGTATTTGTTCCCCTGCTGATTTTGAACGTTTGTCCACTGACAAAGAAATGACCAGTCTATAATTTTAATGTTAGGTGTATTTTAACAGTGAGAGACAGAATAACAAAAACAAAAGAACAAGAAAAACACATGACAAAAAAGTTATAAATTGATTTGCAGGTCAGTGAGGGAAATAAGTATTTGATTACCCTATCAATCAGCAAGATTTCTGGCTCCCAGGTGTCTTTTATACACATAACAAGCTGAGATTAGGAGCACTCTATTAAAAGGAATGCTCCTAATTTCAGCCTTCTACCTGTATAAAAGACACCTGTTAAAAAAAAGCAAGACCAAAGAGCTGTCCAAGGATGTCAGGGACAAGAGTGTAGACCTACACAAGGCTGGAATGGGCTACAAAACCATCGCTAAGCAGCTTGGTGAGAAGGTGACAACAGTTGGAACGATTATTTGCAAATCAAAGAAACACAAAATAACTGCCAGTCTCCCTCGGTCTGATGCTCCATGCAAGATCTCACCTTGTGGAGTTTCAATGATCATGAGAACAGTGAGAAATCAGCCCAGAACTACACAGGAGGATCTTGTTAATGATCTCAAGGCAGCTGGGACCATAGTCACCAAGAAAACAATTGGTAACACACTACGCCGTGAAGGACTGAAATCCTGCACATGTACAGGCCCGTCTGAATTATGCCAATGAACATCTGAATAATTATTAAAAAAAATTTGCACTAAATACAAACCATTTTTTCAGTATCAAATTAAAAGCAAACTATCATCACAAAACTATTAGGCTTTATTATGAAGTTGCCTCTGTCTATCTATCTATCTGTATAGATGCAGGGTGGCTGGAGGAGAGAGAGAGAATATGAGAGAGAGTACAAGACACAGAGAGAGAGAATAAGAGAGACACAGAGAACAAGAAACAGAAAGAGATAATAAGAGACAGAGACTATGTTCACCCAGTCTTGAACAATTCTCTCAGCATAGCAGCTCTCACTGGACTACATCTCTCAGTATGCACTGCATACAGTCCTAATTGACTGGGACAGTGAGTGGGGCTGTCCTTGCAGGATCCAGGAATTTTCCCTTCCAGACATTCTGATTGGGTGATACTGCGTTTGACAGACAGGCTCAGTGTTATAGTTTAGAGCACAGATCAGAAAAGACAGCATTTATTTATTTTTTAAATTCCAACATGTACCCTGTAGTACTAGGCAAGTCACCAGCAGGGGGAGAGATGTGATAAGTCTGTGTGTAAGTCAGTGTCTGCTGGTCTGCTGCTCAAAGGGTTTTGTAATTTAAAGTGATAGCAGCAGCAAAAAATTGAAGATTGAGCATGATATAATTAATTTTTATTTTTATATTATTTAAATTAGACAATAAAATAATTGATATGGGGATAAAGTCAGTGCATTAATTTTGGCAGGGCGATTGCCCTTTTGCCACGATTCACCAGCTGCCCTAATAGTTCCTAAGTGTTATAAACAATTATGTATTCTAGTTAAAATAATTCAGTTCTTAAATTGTTTTAAGTTATAGAAACATTGACTTTATTATCTAGTTATTCTAGCAATTCAAAATATCCCATTGTCTGTCTATAGTGACTGACTATAGTGGTCCTCTAACTATTGATAGAGTATTGTCAGGACATTTCATTATTAAAATCGCATTTTACTTGTTATTATAATCAAATATTATGTTTTTATTATAATTTTTATATATGCATGTATATTATTTTATGTGCTTTCATACATTTATTTATATATATGCATGAATGTACATTCTGGAAAATGTATGTGTAAAGATTTTCTAGTTTTTCACTGAAATAGGGTTTTTATTGGTAATTGTTTTCTGTTAAGAGACATTAGTTAAACCTTCCTTAAACTTAGGAGATTATGAGCCTCATTCAATTGGCTTAATTTGCGATACGGAAGTCTGTAAGTGAGATCGAAGTCAAATTTGCTATTCAATTGGCGTCTTTTTGCGTGCTCGGATCTGGTTATGACTTACATGCTTGGAAAAATGTTGTCCGTCCAACTCAGAATTTACACCATCCAAAAGCCTTTGATGTGTCACTTTTGAAGGGCTATAATTGCATATCGGACCCCCGAACTTGATTGATTGACACGCAACCTCCATGTTTTACTGCCGTATTTATGACAGTCTCATTTTCTATTGGGCGATTCGTAATGGGCGGTTACGAGCTTGTTGAATTGATACCGTTCCCACCCACAACTGCTCCGAACCAGTGCATGGCTAACGGAGCTGGCTTCAGAATCGCAACTCGTGACCTGGAGCAATTTAACAGCCTCGCAAATGGAGTCCAACGGGAGCACACAATGCGATCGCAGACATGCGGCCGTCTGCGAGTGAGTTGCAAGCTTTAAATGGAATGGGGCCCTAAATTTGTAACTGAATAATACACCCTAACAATTCCCGTAGATAAATAGTATTTATTTTTATGGTAGTGTTGCTATAGTGTCTGGTTTCTGGTCTGTCTGGTGGAAGAGGACTCCAGTGACAACCTGTGAAGCTCTGGTGAACTCCATGCCCATGGGGGTTAAGGCAGTGCTGGAAAATAATGGTGGCCACACAAAATATTGACACTATGGGACCAATTGGTGACATTTTCCCTTTGGGGTGCACTCACTATTTTTGCCAACGGAGTGTTGAGTTATTTTGAGGGGAAAGCAAATTTGTCACTTGAAAAGATATAATTAAATATTTACAAAATGTGAGGGGTGTACTAATTTTTGTGAGATACTGTATATATGGGATTATACATCAGACTAGAGACAGTGTAGTTAGGAGTATTTTCTTGAACAGTTAGAGGGTAAGTAGTGGGTCCTACCCTGGTATGTGCTTGACACTGACAGTTTTTGTTAGGAGATTAGATACAATCTTTGTACATTAGTCAATAAAACTATGTCCAGTATAGAGTATAGAATATATAGGATCATTGAAGGTTCTGTGTAAATATTCCAGGATTTAATTACTGTCAATAATTCTTTATATCCAAATCATTGACTGGTATGTGTTTGACACTGACAGTTTTTGAAAGGAGAATAATCACTATCCTTGTACATTATGCAACAACATTATGTTTAGCATAGAGAATAGAAGTTAATATTAATAATAATAATAATAATAATAATAATAATATGGACCAGGTGGAGATATCATCATTCTTTTTATAGGCATGTGACATAAAATGTGTTAAGGTACCATATGAATTGCAAATGAGCAAAGATATAGAATGCAGTAATCAAAGGGTGGTAAAGGCGGTGGGGTTCGGTTATATCAATGTGTGGGGTCCATGCACCACCAGTGGTCTGTGACCTTAATTCAGGTGCCTCACTGAACTACTATTGTGTTGCAAAGAAGTCTTAAATCTAATTTGAAATCTGTAATAAAACTGCATAAACAAATAGTATATGTGTATAAATATTATTATTGTATTTTAAGTGTATAGGCCGGGGATAGTAGACTTTTTAAAAGTATTGGATCCCAAAATAATTTTTTTATGTTTATACACATTAATCTACCACTACCATTAGTCATAGTTCTAAATATATAACTAATGAACATATGTGCAGTTAATATGTACTTAATGCAAACTAGTGCAAAACTAGGTGAAAAATGTTTCATAAAAAGGTTCTGGATCCCAAAGTCGATCCCTATGAGTATTGGAAGGTAAACAGCTGCTTCAAAAAGGTTGAGAGCCATGTCAATTAAACACTGAAAAATTCATTTTAAACTTAATGCATTTTTCAACAGTTGCTTTCTCACTCACAGATGCTTCCATTATATTTGTCTCTATGGTTTTTGGAAGGATCCAAAACCCCAAGCTCCTGCAAATACCCATGTACACCATGTGCTACTACATTAATGTCAGAAATTTATTTTTATACCAACCCATACTAACCACCAAAAGAATAAAATCTGACATTTTATTATTGTAGATTGTAAGTTTGCATGTTTTTATTCTTGCTATGTGCTTTAGGGAATGCACTGTGTACGTTTGATTTTCAGCTCAAAGACAGAGCACTCCACGCTCTTCATTGTGTTAATATTGTTTTTGACATGTAGTTACCCCTGTATAGAGCTAAGGAATATGGGCCCTATTCTATTTGAGACAAGTAAACTATTTTCAAACATAATTTTGGCTGAGGGAGATTTTTTTATTTATTTTTATTCAATGCAGTGAACTTGCAATATTACGAATCTCACCCTACATCCATAAATCCTGCCTTGTCAGTAACATACTAGGTATAGAACTATGTGTTTTCTAGTAATATTACATCTAACAAGACATTTTACTTAATATACTGATGAGACATCACTCTAGAAATCAATAGAAAATGAGAACGCCATGATATCATATATATAAGTATAATGAGAAAGAATAAGCATATATAAATAAAAAAAAAACTGTCTTAGTGTCACTTTAGAGACAGCTCTCAGAGATGGTTTTAAAACCATTTACAAGTAATGTTTAGTACTCGTAAATTTTGGTTCAGATTTTTGATATTATGGGTCTGCCCTAATTTGCGAGTGTTCAGTAACTCTCAAATGAATAAGGATTTAGTGTAAAAGTAAGAAGCCGTCACCCGTAATATATCATATCTGAAAAAAATCAATGGGAAAGCTTGCCGTAATTTGCGTCTCTGTCTTGCCATAGTCATCAGGGGTAGCTCTATCACAATCATGCTGCGATGGGTGAATAGAATAGGGAAAGTTATAGGGAATTGTATGAGGCCCTATTTTTGGTACGTTACAAATAAAGGAAATAATAATTTCCTTTATTTGTAACGTAATAAAGGAAATCTGTCCTATCTGTCCATCACATCATGTTCCCATATTGCTTTCCTTTCAGTCTCACCTTGACCTGCACCAACCTTACTCCTACTCTTGCAAAATCCTGAGACCCTGGCAACATCACCCCACAGACCTCTCACCTTGATCTGAACCAACCTCACTCCTACTCTGGAAAATTTCCTGAGACCCTGGCAACATCACCCCATAGAAGGTATGGAGAAGACGATGGAATTTGCCCCATCCCAAGAGCTATTGTCTTTATCAATATTACTACTGTATGCTATCTTGGCAAATAGAATTATTTCAGTCTGTATCTAAATCCTATACCTATATCCCCTCCCTCACACATGGCCTTCCCTGGCCTGCCTTCCAATACCTCTTTCATTTTCTCCTGCATGCTCCTCTCTCACATCTATCTGTCCCTCACTCCATGTTCCCATATTGCTTTCCTTTAAGACTCACCTTGATCTGCACCAACCTGACTCCTACTCTGGCGCAATCCTGTAAGCACTCACCTCCCACCCACCCTAATTTAGATTTAATTTATAGAGGCATGAAAGTCACCTGACCTCCTATTTTTCACTTTTCTCTACTTCTCACACTTCCTTCCTGACCCTTGTTATTCCTTATCCTCTTTCTTCCCCTGGTTTCTCCCTCTTTTCATTCCCTTTAGATTGTAAGTAGCGAGCTTGCAATCTTGTAGGGTGCTTTGGAAAGCACTTTCTATAAAGTTTCTAAGCTCAAAACAGGGCCCTTCACTTTCTGAAGTTTAATATTGTATTTTTTCTGTTCTTATCCCCTGTACAGCGATACGGAATATGTTGGCGCAATACAAATAAAAGTTAATAATAATAATAATAATAATAATAATAATAATAATAATAATAATAATACAATATAATATAAAACAATAAAAAAAAAACATTTAGGATGTAAATTATGTTTCATCGAGGACCTGACAGCTTCCAGCTTTTTCTTTTTATAATTTCAATAAATCAATGCTGGAGATAACACCAAGGTAATTAGATGCAATAATAATGCTGAAGCAACTGAAAACAACTCTAAAGAAGTGCAAAGAACATTAAATGAAAAAGAACGTTTTTATAGCTTCTCTATTTAATTTTGACTGATCTACATGATGGTTCATAGCAATATCCATGACCTCAGACTCAGTTTGAGGAGAGGGAATACCTTGACCACATTCCTATGTGTGCATCACTCAGTCGTGTCCCACTCTCTGTGACCTCATGGACTGCAACGCACCATTCTGATCCACTTGGTATTCATAGCAGAGATACTGGAGTGGATTGTCAGTTCCTTCTCCAGTGAGCCACAGCATACAGCTCTTGGTATTCCTAAGAAGCCACTCATCCAAGTACTGACCAGGCTCAACCCTGCATGGCTTCAGGGTGGTGGAACATCTTGACCCAGGTTGCAGCGATGAAAGCATCCAAACCTAACCACTGGACCACCCGGGAATTAATGTTTTAAATGAAGATAACATTTAAAGTGTAGTTTGGAGATTAAATACAAAAGTAATAACTGACACATCATGTGAGGCACCATTAGAAAGAATACAATTTTATTTCCAACTTTATTACAAACTGTGTACATAATAATGTTCTGCTTGTAACAGATCCCGTTGAAATACAGTGCAAAATCAAATAAGTTGAATCTGTCACATATGAAAAGCCCTTTTATGAATGAGGACAAAGTACCAAAAGGAGGAGTTGGAGAGTCATTCTAAATTATTTCTTCTTAATTAGTGAGACATTCTTTGAAATTCAGCAGAATACAGTGTGGAAAATAAATGCAGCGTTGTAGCAGAGTGCAGTTCATCTGTAAATCTGTATTTAGAGTGGAGTGACCTAGGAAAAAGAACAAGAACTATTAATTAAAAACATTTTTTGAATTAGAGACACTGAGATTATTTTTAGAAGAAGATGGATCATTGATTTATTAGACAAAAATCTCTAAAATGTACTATTACAGTTGTCTTAAACCGTGTCAGGGGTCTCCTATTTTCTTTCCCTCCTGACAATTCCTTATTTTTACCCCTAATCGAGGCAATCAAAGAAGACATCCCAAGTTGTTTTTTCTCATGATGCCACTGCCTTTCTCCAGCAGGGTAAATTGTCAAACCTGTCACTGGCTAAAGTTTTAAGAGTCAGACAGTGGAGCCACAAGACAAAAAAATAACAGCCTTATTAAATTGCAATTCAGCCAATTGAATAGGGCTCTATTTAAGCACATAGCATATTTTTTTACAGAAGTTTTTAGTTAGTATAGACCTTGCTTTTGGATAGAAGATCACAAACTAAAAACTTCTGTGAAAAAATATGATATGTGCTTAAATAGAGCTCTATTGCAATTTAATAAGGCTGTATGGTTCCAAGCATTTGCAAGAATTTTAACTGTAGTATACGTAACAATGCTTCTATTTTTAAACCGTATCTTTAGATTGCTTCAAAGAGAAAAGCATTTCTATTTCATTTAAATGTTCCTTTATTCTATTTAGTTGAAACATTAAAAAAAATAAAAATAATAAAAGCATAGAGACATAAAGATAAGCATGAAACATGAAGAATAAACACGTTTATACATTTTATTTTGTCTTTATAAACACATGCTTTATAAAGTCTGTAACTAATATATGAAGGTATTTTTAGTACATTCAATATTTTTTTCCTATTATTATTATTATTATTATTAATAATATTAATAATTATAATAATAATAATAATTACATTAGTAGTAATGTTAATCATACTACAATTTTAGGTCTCTGCTCTAAAGGAGGTAGCTGGGCAAGTGAAACAAAAGTCATGGGATAGATGCATATTCTATAACTTCCACAAAAAGGTGGCTGCGTGTCAAGGTGAAGAAAGAGCCAGCAAGATAGTTAATCACTGTAGGTTGTTTTCAATTCCAAGCTGGAGGCAGGGTCACCAGCCAAGTAAAAAAAAAATATAATAATAAAAAAAATATATATATATATATATATATATATATATATATATATATATTGTGGCACGCCGACCTCTGAGCGCACCTCTCGTGTGCTCCGCCATGTGCGCGCCAGGAAATGCGCACAACAACAGTAGCGCGCCCGAAAACAGGGCGTGCGGACATATCACGACTGACAATTCTCTCCCTGGAGAATTTCAGTAGTTACCCCATGATAATTCCATGATGGCACCCCGACTTCTGTGCATATCCTATACAGCAGAGCCAGGTGTGCATGGGTGGCACAATCATTGCACATTATAATAAATACTTGACATACAGAAGATGCTGTGTGTAACAGGGGATATTGGACCCATTACACTGGCTTGTTACACACAGTACCTTCTGTATGTCAAATATTTATTATAATGTGTAATGCCAGTCTCTCTGATGGGTACATATAGGGCATTACACCTGATTGTGCCACCTGGCTGGTATAGGATGTGCATAGAAGTCAGGGTGCCATCATGGAGGAGCTCATTATCTGTCAGAGAATTGTCTGTGCGATATTGTCACGCTCCCTGTTTTCCGTGGCGCTGTTGCTGGTGCGCTCAGAAGTCGTGCTACCATATAGTGATACAAGGGATATCTGAAAGCATCAACTTCTCTGAGCAGGAAATTGGGTGTGGCTGATTTTGGATTGCAACTGGCAGTCTATTGAGGCGGTGTTAAGGGCCTGAAGTCTGTGTGAGGCTGTCAAAGGACTGTTAAATTTATCTGGGCTGAAGATAGAATGGAGTGGGTTTTGTCTGCAGCTGGAAGAAAAGACACACACACACACAGAAGTATGTTCAGTTGATCTGAGTTGGGGAAAGAGACACACCGAGAGAAGTGTATGTGCAGGTGTCTGAAGCTGGAAAAAAAATAGACAGAGAGACAGATTGTTCTGCAAGAGTGTGAAGACCTTGAATTCCAAAAGATACAGGTCATTGTTTTTGAACAAACTATTGGACTGCTTTGTTTTTTGTTTCTGATCCTCTCATGTTTAGCTGGATGGGAGTTAATCTTAATTAACCCCCATCTAAGTAATTAACCCCTTTCTAAGTAATTAACCATATTTTACCGTCACCCATATCTTAATCCTCCCTTGAGGAGCTCCCCACCACAAATGAAGGTTCTGATTGGCTGAAATTGCTGTCAATCAGATTTCAGCCAATCAGAACATGCAATTTTATTTTTTTAGATCGAAGCATGCATGGGAACCTTCATTTGCGGTGGGTAGCTCTTCGAGGTAGGAGCTACATTAGTAGCAGTATTTTTGTATAGAACGTCTGGGTTTTGATGGAGTGGCCTTTCCAGGTCCAGAAGAGTTAAGACCAGGGCATCAGGGATCACCGCTGGAGGGGCATTTTGGCCTGGTCAGTAGACTCATTAACCCTTTCTTTTTTACAGGTTGTAAGTCTTTTTTATTTTAATTTATTTTAGTTTTTATTTTATGTAATCTTTTTTATTTTATGTGTATGTCTTTTTTTTACTGTAATGCTTTTGTTATTGTCATTTAATTAGTAGTTTGTTATTTTTTGTACTTAGTGGGGATTTTTTATTTTATGTAATGTGGGTGTTTTTATTTTTTTGTACTTACTGGGGTGTTAGGTATTTTATTAGGGGATTAGGTAATTAGTGTAGGGGTTAATAGGATAGGGGGTTAATAGGGTAGTGTAGAGGGGGATAATAGGATAGGATAGGGGTTAATAGGGTAGGGAGGAGGGGGTTAATAGCATAGGATAGGGGTTAATAGGATAGGGGGTAATATGATAGGATGGGGTTAACATGATAGGGGCTAATAGGATAGGATAGGTGTTAATAGGATAGGATATGGGTTAATAGGATAGGGGTTATTAGGATAGCATAGGGTTAATAGGATACAGGTTAATAGGATAGGATAGGGGATAATTGGATAAGGGTTAATAGGATAGTATAGGGTTTAAATGATAGGGGTAATCAGGTGCAGTTAGGGTTAATTAGGTAAAGTTTGGGTTTATTATGTACAGTTAGGGTTAATTAGGTACAGTTAGGGTTTATTCGGTACAGTTAGGGTTTATTCGGTACAGTTAGGGTTTATTGGGCACAGTTAGGGGTAATTTGGTACAGTTAGAGGTAATTGGGTAAAGTTAGGGTTAAATAGGACTAGATGGGTATAACTGGGTCTAGATAGGGATAAGCGGTTAGTGATAGAGTTAATTAGGTATGGTGAGGGTTAAATAGGATTAATTACTCAGAGGGGGTAAATTACTTACAGGGGGAGTAATTTAGATTTATTATTTTATTGAGGTGTAGAGTAGTGAATAGACTTAGTGTGAAGAGGGTCCTGGAGGACCCTCATGGCACTTATAGTTTTAATTAGAGGCTCATGGGGTCTGTATGATGGAGTTAATTTTAGGCAGGGGTTAATTACAATTGTATCAAGGGTCCTTTAAGGACCTTTAAGGACCTGCGAGGCGGGAAATTAAAATGTTAAATGCTGCGGGGGTCTCTGATGGGGGTTTAATTTAGGAGTGGGGGGTTAGGAGAAGAGGGAATGTTTAAGGGCTTTTAAAGCCCTTGTGTGTCCTCTCTAGTACCCGTCGGATTTTGCTCTACATTCCCTATTTAAGGGTTTGAACGGGAGTGCAGCCTTGTGGAATTGTAGAAATTGAATAGAGATTTGCGATTGTAACTGCTGCAGACTTGACAGATCAAATGCTTAGATGAGCTGGCAGTTACAGTTGTAACAACTGCAGGGATTTTCAGGCTGTAACTCGTAACCCGTTTGGGGCCCGCAAAAAGACGCCAATTGATTGCCAATAGCAAATTAACTTGCGACCTCACTTACGGGTTACCGGATCGCCCAAAACCTCAATTGAATGGGGCTCATGGAGTGCCAGCTATCACAAGAAAAATATTTTCAGCACACTAAGTTTACTTCCCATTGCCTTAGCAGATAGATAAGCAAGGTGCCCCCTGCTCCTTGCAAAGAATAACTGAGATTCATACTTCTTAAAGTAAAGTCTTTAATTTATTTTACCTGCTAAAAATACAATGCCCATTATCAAATCTATTAATTTAAAAGCGCATTCAAATTAAATATTTAACTTGTTTTACAATACAAAAAGATATGTTAATTCTACAAACATATTTTTGATTAATAAAATGTAACGTATATTACACAAGTCTTGAAATATAATATAGTAAATACACAAATTTAAAATAGAGCAAATCATCAGTGCCATTTCTACTTGAATAAACATAATTTCCACTTTATTTCAATTTCCACTTTTAATAAAGTAATGTTTGAGTGCTGCCCTTTACATCTGGAAAGCAACATGATGCTGTTGTGTATTGGATGGCTGGATCTCAGTGTATCCGGAATGCAGTTAATGGTTATTTTGGATCCTGTGACTTTAGTATTATGACATGCAGCAGGCTTAAGGTTTTATGGTTTGCATAAAGCTATTTCTGCCCTTTAAGATGACCTTTATGTGACATATCGAGGGTTACCAACTAGTCAGTTAGGCTCTAAGATGTTTTAAAAAACAACTTGTCAAACTATTTCCAAAGATATATGGCTCATTTTCTGGATGTCAAAATCACAATTTAACTGACCTACTGTAAATGGGGAATAATTAAAATTGGTAGATAATAGCAAATAGTTTACTAAGAATGTTATTTATTTGTACTTGGCTTAAACTTGTATTGAAGTTTAAGTGCATTTGTTAGTCAGCCTTTCTGATCCACCCATCAATAAATTTTCTGTTCTAGAATGTACAGAAATCATAGCATATCATTGCTAATTAATCCTTGTAGCACAAACAATAGTGAACAAAAATGCTAGTCTAATGTAAAGCTACTTTATTATGCTCTTTTTTAGGAAGGACTTAAAAAGCAACTTGATTTTGGGCTGGCGGAGTCCCTATTGAATATTTATAACAGTTTTGCATTTACAGCGGTATCTACAAAGACATATTTATTTATTTTTAATTTTATATGTTTAAAATGCCTTATATGCACATGGATCTTATATGCCAGGAAACACTGCACTCTTAAATTAATGTGTAAAGACGGCTTTTAAAAATCTCATGGCGTCCTCTGGCAAGATTTGGGTGTGTTCAGGGCTGGATTTACGTTTGTGGCACCCTTAGCCACCCGCTGGGTGCACAAGAGTGTGTACATCTCTGTTCCACATGTTGGTCCACCAACACCTGTAGGACTAACAAATTAGTTGTGTGTGCTGAACTAGTTCTAATAAAATATACATGGCTGGAGGTATAACTAGTTAAACCTCCATGAGAGGGGCCTCTCCTTTACATTTAAATTTCAGTATGTGTATGTTTCACACAGACCCTGCCTTCTCTAGCAAGGTGCCATGAACACATTCTTTTGTTGGGGAGGGGAAGGCTTGCAGAGTGCTGCACTATAGTTACTTCTCTTTTTTATGGGTCCCAAGAATGGTCAACTGGGATTCCGTTTTCTCATATCTGGTTAGTAAGTAAAAACAAGTGTATTTTGCCCTCTCATGTAAGAGAAATCATGCTTTATATTGTGAGCTGAATAATCAAGTCTATGTTTTTTATATGTTATGATGATTTGTGTATACCATTATCTATTTCAATATTCTCATTCTCCCTTTTCCAGGGACCTCCATGGCATGGTTATGGGCCCCAAAGGAGTCTAAAGGGATGCCCATGGAGTTAATGGATGCCACAGCACAAGGGGTGAGGGAAAAGGGGCCCAATGGCCACCTTATATTGATGTTAGTATCCAGGGGTATACCCAAGCTTATATGGGTAGGTGGTAGTAGCTTTCTAATTGTAACAGATCTGAGCAATCAAAGTGGTTTTCTGCCTTCACAGGGCGTTCAATTTATCCATTTTTTTTTTAAATTCAGGTGCTCAGAGACTACATAGTAAATAATGGCAAGATTGGATATTATTAACAGAACAACGTGATAGAGAAGATATAAGAAAAAAGTTAGGGGACAGTCACTCAGGGCTTAAGATATAAGGGACATTTCAAACACTGGAATGGCATTTTTGGGGGTTAGATTTACGCATGTGATGCAATCATTTGATAATGTTTTACAAGTGAAATTCCCTCTATGTTTTTCTTACTGTCAGCCTAGAATAGAGGCCTATCTATACAGCTGAATATTCAGCATCATCTTAGCTCAGCAGAACATAGCAGGAGACCTTCTTAATGTTAAAAGATTTGGGGCTGCGGTGGGCACACATTATCACCCATGGTGGTCATGTCCGGTGGTCCAGAGAATCTGGAAAAAAATTATCTCTTGAATGTTTGACCGACAGAAACCCTTTGACCCCCCATTGTGATTTTTGGGCATTATTCCCAAAAACCTAAAGTCTGCTGGGAAAAAAGCTTCTGACTACCTTATTTGGCATTACCGAACTTCCTATAAAAAAATGGAAATCACTAGGTCTGTTGTGGCACCAAATTCCTTGCTGGAAAAGCTAACATACATGCTAGAGGATTACTCATACCATTACCTTAAAAAGTGGGGACCTTGGTTAAAACGAGAAATTGTGTAACATACTTCCATTGCAAGTCACACTCGGACGTAGACGCCACTCTCTACTACCCTTTAACCCTTCCCTTCCTCTCCCTTTCTTCCCCCGCTTCTCCAGATATATGAAAGAAATAATTTTATATTTCCATTTATACCTGAACAAGAACATGATTGTTTGACAATGTATAAAATGTCTGTGCAGCCGAATCACTCTTCCACAAAAATAAAGAGAAATTTAAAGAAAAAAGGAAAAGTTATATGGAATTATTGTATATTACCATTTATATGAGTATGAAAAATCAACATGATTGTATGCAGTAGTGTAGGAAGGGGGGTGCGTGGGGGGTGGATCACCCCGGGTGTCACCTCTTTGGGGGTGGCAAAAATGCCTCCACTGCACATCCCCCTTCCCCCAGTCCCCTGCTCCCTGGTCTCATCTTGTGTCTGCTGGCAGGGTAAGGAGCCAGCAGTGGGAAGACATGGGGGAGGGAGTGGCATTTGGGGAGAGAAGGAGACATGGAGGAAGGGAGAGACATGGGAGGAGGAAGAGGCATGGGGGCAGAAGGAGACATGGACGGAGAGGCATGGGGAAGAAAGTTAAAGGGGAAATGGGAGACACATGAAGGGAGAAAGGGGAGATATGGAGGGAGAGGGGGAAACCTGGGGGGAGAGGGAAGCAAGGGGGAGAGGGGAGATATGAAGGGAGAGGGGGAAACATGGGGGGAGAGGGAAGCAAGGGGGAGAGGGGAGACATGGAGGGAGAGAAGGAGACATGGAGGGAGAAGCATGGGGGAGAGAAGGAGACTTGGAGGGAGAGGCATGTGGAAGAGAGGCAAAGAGGAAAAAGGGAGACAACTGGAAGGAGAAAGGGAAGGGGGAGAGGTGGAAACAAGGTGAGCGAGGGGAAGACATAGGGGAGAGGGAAGCATGGGGGGAGAGGGGAGACATGCGGAGAGAGAAGGAAACATGGGGAGAGAGAAGGAGACATGGGGTGAGAGAAGGAGACACGGAGGGAGAGGCAAGGGGAAGAGAGGCAAATGGGACTTACAAACAAGAGGGGAGAGACTGTTTTACGTAAGTACAAGGAAATCAACAAGGCTTGCAAAAGGGCTATTAGACTGGCTAAACTCAAAATTGTAAAGGACAGTAAGAATAACCCTAAAATATTTTTAAATATATTAATGGGAAAAAGACCAGGAAGGAAGCTATAGAAACATTACAATGTGACACAGGCCGTCTGATAATTAGTGACCAGGTAAAGGAAGGTGAGCTAAATAGGTTCTTTACTTTGGTATACACAAGGGAGGTACCAGTGGTTAGGTCACTGCAACACTACCTTCACCAATTAACTGGTTAACGCAAAAATCCAAAAGAGGTTGGTTAAAATAAATGTTAATAAAGCCCCGGGTCCTGATGGAATACATCCAAGGGTACTGAGGGAACTGGGCTCTGTAATAGCAAAACCAATTTATCTATTTTTCAATATTCACTCAACACAGGGTCTCTACCAGATGACTGGAGAAAGGCAGATGTGATACCTATGTTTAGGAAGGGAGCAAGAGCAAATCTGGGGAATTATAGACCAGTGAGTCTCACTTCAGTAGTGGGAAAGCTTTTAGAAGGGTTAATAAGGGATAATATACAAGAATATGTCTATTCAAACAGGATTATAAGTAGGAGCCAACATGGATTTATGAAGGATAGGTCGTGTCAAACAAACCTGATTAGTTTCTATGTGGAGGTTAGTAGGAACTTGGATCAAGGCAACTCAGTCGATGTAGTCTATTTGGATTTTGCAAAGGCTTTTGATACAGTGCCACATGGGAGATTTTTGAGCAAACTAAGGGATACAGGAATTGCCATAAATATTTGCTTATGGATTGGGAGCTGGCTAAAAGACAGGAAGCAAAGGGTTGTTGTAAATGGAACATACTCTGATTGGACTAATGTGGTAAATGGGGTTCCTCAGGGTTCAGTATTAGGTCCTCTCCTTTTTAACATATTTATTAATGACTTAGAGGTGGGACTGGAAAGTAGTGTTTCTATTTTCACTGATGACACGAAGTTATGCAAGGTAATTAAATCAGATAATGATGTACTTACCCTCCAAAGGGATTAGCATAAATTGGAAGAATGGGCATCTAAGTGGCAGATGAGATTTAATATGAATAAATGTAAAGTTATGCATCTGGGAAGGAAAAATAGCCATGCAATGTATAATCTTAATGGAGCAAATATAAGGGTATCAGATATTGAAAGGGATTTGTGGACAACCGCCTAGGTAACAGTGCTCAATGCCAAGCAACATCTGCAAAGGTAAATGAAATATTAGTATGTATAGAAGCAAGGGAAGCAAATATAATTCTGCCACCATATAAATCCCTAGTACGCCATCATTTGGAATATAGAGTACAATTTTGGGCACCACTACATAAAAGGGACATTTTAGAGCTGGGAAAAGTACAGAGAAGGGCAACAAAGCTAATAAAGGGAATGGAGGGGCTAAGAAAGACTAACCAAATTAAACTTATTTACTCTAGAAAAAAGGCATCTTAGAATATATTCAGGGTCAATACAATGCTTTGTCAAGGGAACTTTTTGTGCCAAGAGGTTTTCAACTGACAAGGGGACATCCTTTGAGATTAGAAGTAAAAAGATTTCACCTTAAAGAAAGAAAAGGGTTCTTCACAGTAAGGGTGGTTAATCTGTGGAAGGAGGTGGTGACAGCGGATGCAATAGATAACTTTAAAAAGGGATTAATAAGTAGCCCAATAGTAGCTTATCAAATACAAATGTATCAAATAGGCACATTCTAAATGGGACCGTCAATTCACTCAAAGTTATAAATCACAAAGCAATTAAACATACCATTGTATCTATATAGATACAAACAAAGATGCTATAACAAATCCAAAATTGTAAGACTGTGATTGAGAAAACAAACTGTCCCTAACAAAAGTTTTCACCAGTCAAACATACTATTGGTTACTGGAAAGAATTCCCGAAAATTCACAATTGTCAGAACAGACAGAGTAATCCGTATTATGAGTGCTATATAAGAAAAGTTCATCTAGAGCTATATAGCGGAGTTCCCTGTCTTGTGAAAAAAAAAAAATAAGCTAGTAGGACCCGCTATTTATCTTCTAACTTGCTGAAAATACTCTAGAGCTGACTGTCTTAAACAGCTGTAGGGCAATAAGGTGAATTAACATCCCATTGTGCGATTAATGCGGCACAGTGACATCAGAACCACCGGCACACAGCTGTGACATCATCAAGGGACTGTTTATATTGTTTCCTGGTAATCGTTAGTGAATAAATACCTAATCCAGCTGTAAAACCTTTTTAAACTTCATTAAAACTAAGAGTAAATGCACAGAGCATCTGTAGATACCATTGGTAGACAAGTATGATTCATATACCTAAATTACTGGCCATTGGCTGACAAGGCCAAGCGTGCAGATCATTTAACCATTTTAATCAGTTTATTTCTTCTTTGAAAGCTTTATTAGTTATATTATCAAATATCTTCAGATGCAGTAAAATTATTTTAGTGTCCTTTTAAATTGTGCTTTACTGAGCATTGAGAAGTAAACTAACATGATTTTGGTTAGACAGCAGATACCTTCTTATGCCACAAGGAGGCAGACCAACACAGAGTAATAAGAGATGCAGGTTACCCATAAAGCCGAAGAACTGTCCTAGCATGGTAGATTCAATTAAAAAACAACAACATCAGAATGTTGATATTCCACTTAAAAAACAAGCTACTGTACTGTTCATATTCGCTTAACGAGTTCAGTATAAAATGCAACTATATAATGAAAGTAGTATTTTTTTGTAAATATGGAACCAGGTCCTGAAGGATATGAACAGATCTGTATTTTACAGCAGATGAACATTGCAGGAAAAACAGAGGTTATTCCCAAATCATCAATGTTGTTCTTCTGAAGAAGTGACTTTTGGCAAATAATGTAATCTGTAAATCTGCCTGATCTATGTCAGCACTAATTCTTTGACAGCTTATCCCTTGTAAGTAGCGAGTTTTCAATCTTGTAGGGTGCTTTGGAAAAAATCACTTTCTGCAAAGATTCTAAGCTCAAAACTGGTGCCTCCATTGTCTGCAGTTTGCTATCATTGTATTCTTCCTTGTTCTTATCCCCTGTACAGCGCTATGGAATATGTTGGCGTGTTACAAATAAAAATTAATAATAATAATCTCACAAACAGGGAAGTAGCTAAAAGTGGTTTTCAGTGTAGTTCAGACATATTATAATGTTGATAGAAATGTATTTTATTAAGTTATCATGCAGAATTTATAGTGGGAACATAGAAAATAATTTGCCTATCTAGTCTAACATTTTTCCAATCAGTGATAAAAACATTGGCCTAGGAGGTACTAGTGACAAGAGGGCAGTGAAGGCAAAATCACATTAGTGCAGGAAAATCCACCAATGGTTAAAAAAAATGTCATATTTGCAGTATCATATTGATACTTTTGCACATTAAGTGTATGACTGCTTATCAGACACTGTGCTGGGTTTCTCATAGGAAATTAACAAAATTAACAGTTACTGTTTTTATATTACTACCAATATTTTCTAGCTGGCACTTTTTCCCTGTTGTTCCTTGTTTCCCTGCTAATAATAGCTATTTTTTATCTAAAGCACATTAGCCATTGTCTAAGAACAATTTTTACTGTAAAAAAAAAAATCGCTAACTGAAGAGAACTTCATTAAGCTACTAGGAAATACAACGATTGCCCACCACATCAGTAGCCGGATGTCACGACCCAGGGATGAGGGGACCACAAACCCTCCTGCTTTCAGGACACTCATGAATGGTGAGGATCTATCCATCTCAGCACCCAGTACAAACCCAGCAAATGTTACCGACTGTAACCATGCAGGTTCAGAAGCAAAAATCCCAGTAATAATGATTATTATTCCCTCAGAATGAAACATACACACCAACTATGTAGTTCAAACTGACAACTTCTTTATTGATGAGCACACAGCACATATTTATCCATAACACAAGTATTTTAAAACTCGCAAATGAAAAAAGTATCATGTTTCTGTCAAAAATATTCTGAGTACTCAAGAGGACTCTCTTGGCCTTTTTCAATCAATTATTAGAGCCTTAACAGCTATTAAACACGCATTACTGTACTTTGAAAATATGAGAAAGCATAGAAATACATTAAAATTAATTGCAGAAACATCTCAAACCCATAGATAAGTTTTATTATGTGAAATGCATGCCAGGGCTTAAGGGGTTAATACATATCATGGAACCCACATGGACTAGAACAGTTTCTTTAATACATTTTATTTGATTTCTATATTGCTGGATTGCAAGTCTGATTATTAAATTTACTCCTCGACACTAATTAAATTTCACTCAGAGACTACAAATTGAGTAAAAACTCCATGTTTTACTGACATCATGATCACAGTCTAATTTACTATTGGCTGTATCTAAGTAGTATTGCAAGAGTTTAAGAAGTAAATGATGGGCTTGCTTAAATATTGTCAGATCTTATGATCATGCCCCTTGAAATCAGACTTAAAAAGGCAGGGTTTACGAGTTCAGCCTTGCAGTCGGAATTTGCGACTTGGAGACAATAGAATACATCTAAACATTTATTTTGAAAAACACCCGCAGTCAAATTTGTGAGTTTGAGGCATTTGCAAGAAGCTAATAGAATATGGCCCATAGAGCCCTATGTAAATCAGGTGCTTTAAGTTAGGGCACTGACGTAAACAGATTTTTTTTCCCTTAACTTCTACAGTAATGTAAATTTTTTGCTCCCACAGCCATAAATCCTGCTTTAGACGCAATAGATTCCTGTGCAGGGAGTAGCCAAAACAAGCTTTACGGATGAGACAGGGACCTAGGAGCCATAGGAAATGCAAATGTCATAAATCTGATAATGAGTAGGAAGTGCAGGAACAAGTGCCGTAACTGCAGCTCCAAGGAAACATTAGAGATATATAGAAAGTAATTGCTTTTTATAAAAAATATATTTTGATAGTGAAAGGATGTGACATTTGTATTTATAGCTTTAATCAGCAAAAATGTGTTTATTTTGTGGTAAGATATGATATATTTCTAGACAATGCATTAAAGTGTTTGTTTCTGGGCTTGGGTGTTAAAGTGCAAGTGTAAGTGTAACCTGTAACTCATTGTCAGTGCAAAAATCAATGGAGATTAATGCCTTGCTTTTCGGCTTTGTCGTGAAGTTCACTTGTAGTATTGACCCATAGGAGTTCTCTCACAATGTTTTAGGTATGGGTGATTAACATAGCTATGTTTTAGTGCCACTACTGCACTCATAATTGATTTTTTTAGGGATTAGCATAGGGACCTAAGATAGCAAAGGGGTGTGCAAGTAAAATGAAGAAAGACAGACTTAGTCTTGTCATATAAGCTGTGTGGTGCAGCAGGCATTAGCAGGCATTAGCTTAAAGGAAGACATGTTTGATAATAGCTATGGATTGAAGAGTGAGGCATTTGTGGGCACATTTGCATATCCCAGCTCGGCTCCCAGAATGCAGTGTAATAACTTTTTTTCTCGGAATTCTGAGCTTGAAGCAGGTTTTTATAACTTGTTTTAGACATTCAAATGTGAACAAAGATGTACTATTTATTTACTGTACTACTGTATGGTGGAGGGCTTCTATCGCTCTTTTGCTCACCATATATTAAATGATTGTTGTGGTGAAATATATATATATATATTAGTGCAAAATCCAATCCTTTGCTTTGCTTTAAAGCTGTGGTACAGCGGGCATATGCATTTGAAGGAGCTATGTATAAAGTAGCATTTTGGATTTAAGAGCAAGAATGCATTGTCTGCTCATTTGCATGTCCCTGCCTAGTGGCCCAGAATGCAGTACAATAACTGTATTTCTCATTCTAAACCCCCCCCTCCTCATTCTACCCTTCTAAATACCTCCCCCTCTCCCTTTCCCCTCACTTACATGCATCTGAAGCTTCTGCTCCGAGCTCCGCTCCTTCCGGCATTTTTACGTGGCGCGCATGTGATGTCACACCATAAGCATAATGACGTGACGTCACATGCGCGCCATGTCATTAGCATATACCGGGTGCCGGCACCCGGTATATGCTAATGGCGTGACATCACATGCGCGCCACGTCAAGACGCCGGAAGGAGCGGAGGCCGGAGCAGAAGCTTCAGATGCAGGTAAGTGAGGGGAAAGAGAGAGGGGGAGGTATTTAGAGGGGTAGAATGAGGAGGGGGTTTAGAATGAGGATGGGGTTTAGAATGAGGATGGGGAGGGAAAGAGGCAAGGGGGGGTTAGAGAGATACAGGGGGGTAAAGAGGCACAGGGGGGTTAGAGAGATACGGGGGGTTAGAGAGACACGGGGGGGAGAGTGACTTGAGTATAAGCCGAGGGGGCCCTTTTTAGCCTTAAAAAAAGGGCTGGAAAACACGGCTTATACTCGAGTGTATACGGTATATATATATATATATATATATATATATATATATATGCGTTGGGGACCTTTGGTATGCCTTTAATGGGTTCGAAAAGGCACGATGAGTGGCAAAAATGACGAGTACCTATCTCCTAGAAGGAGTAACGTAATTGATTGATAGAGTATCGGGTACCAACATAATTTGCTCATCCAGACATGTCGAATACTGAAATTTGAAGGTAGTCGAATACCAAGGGTCCTCTGTATAAATGTATGTCAGAAAATGTCAAGTACACTTATAGACAGCAATATCACTGCATATAGTCATTGTGCAAAAAAAAATAATCATATTTTCAATGTCCCACCTCATATTCAGGCAGTTTGCTGCCTCCTGAAGTGTTCTGCCCTAGGTCGGATGGGCCTAGACAGTAACACATCCCAGAAACAAGGGCATTGAAATTTATGATAGCCCGAATGAGATGTCATCCATACCCAAGGGCCAAAGAGTTTGCAGTAGAAGGGGGTGGTCCTCAATGTTAACATTAAGAAGAATCATTAAGGGAAACTAAACCATGGCACTTTGAAGGTGTTTGTGACTTTAGTGAGTGTAGTGTTGCAGATGACATCATGTTGTAAGGAGAGGTGCATATCCTCCCATCCTCTGGACACCTAACAAGCAGCACAGAGACACAGCTTTGGTAGTTTCTTAAACACTTTATTTAATTTTAGGTTTTAAAAGTTACTTTTATTGAATTCTACTCAGGTACTGATTTTACTGCTAATCGCGTACTAAATAAACAAATAAAACCCTATTGTGAGCACTACAGCGTCAAAGAACACATAGTCAAAGATTTCTTCATATTCTTATGTACAGTTATGGTTATTGTATTAAAATGCTATATTCAGGATAGTTGAATACTTTTAAAGTGACTCAAAATTATATAAAAATATGCAATAGCAAATACATATCCTTTCAAATATTAGCATCCTTAGAATATGGACACTACTACCTAAATTATATGTGGCTTCTCTTTTGAAAATATAGCCAAACATATACTATGGGTACGGAAAAAAAGTAAAAACAAGTAAATACACAAAGTGTGACCCATATTCACTAAAAGGCTAAAAGTCAAATCATCATTATAAGGGCAAAACAAGAACACTCATCTGGGACTCACCAAATGATTTACTTAATGGTCTTGCAACCATATTACCACACTTTCATGCCATGCATTTTTTCACATATATGGGTTTTCTGTAGGCAAATTAACAAATATTTTGCATTTGCAAGGCTAATATTATACTATCATTTATTTTAAGTTATATTGAGAGCAATGAGAGAAGAGGTACACAAAAGAGAATTGAATGTGATACATTCCTCAATTCAGCAGGAATTGTTCGCTTTTACATTCATACATTAACTTTCTAGTGATTCTAAGCCAGTATCTTACAGCCACTACCTGAATATGATGTGCAGATTATCTTGAATTCTATGATTCCTCATCTTCCTCTTCCTCTGCCTCCTCCTCTTCCTCTGCCTCCTCCTCCGCCTCCTCCTCCGCCTCTTCTTCTTCTTGTGGAACTTCTGCCTCTTCCTCCTGAAGAAGGAAGGAACATTTAGCAATAAGTTTAATTTAGGAAAATACAGAGTGCATGGAAAATGGAAATGTGGGGGATCTGGAGTTTAGAAAGGCTGGTTCCTCTAAATATACTGTATAGAACGTGCAAGGTTGAGCCAATGGGCTCCACCACAAATATGGGACTGTAAATGTGGAATATTTCTAGTTTAAAGTGCTCTGATAAAAACTGATATTTTGCAAGAAAAGTGACAACATTGCAACGTACAGTGAAATGTACATGTTTCCCACCATTTGTGGGGTGGAGCTCCTTCTATTACAAACATTACATTTCCCCAAACTCTGCCAGTAAAGATTTGCATGGTCAGATCTGCTCAGATTTTAAAAAAGATGGTTTGAACAATTTTCATTAACTTTTCGTTAATGACAATGCATTGAGAATTAAAAATTAAATTAGAGAATCATTTATATTTTTATTTTATTAAAACAGATTTTTTGTATTCTCCTTCTTAAAATCACTGTCAAAAATTATTTTGCAATTAAATTAAGTCTCCATTGTTCATACCTCCTGTGCCACTGCTTCTCCTTCTTCCTATATAATTGAACAGAAATCAGAAAAAGGGTTAACAACTGATACAATAAAAAAAACTACAAAAAAAGATGTATTTATTTTAGTATGTAGTTAAAGTTAGTCAGCTGTTACAAGTGGTGCATTTTTACAGAACTGAAAGATCCTTAGTAGAAGCTTTACAGTTAAAAAAAAACACTTTCTACCTTTATTTAGTAAGAATTTTTAGTTGGTCAACTTAAAAGCATCCCTATGCTAAGGAAGTGAAAGCGGTTTACCTTTAAAATAGATCAAGTAATGACTGAGTTATAAACATGTTAAGTATTACTGGTACTGCCTCTAAAACACAAGGCTTCATAGATAATGAGGATGCAGGCATCCAGTGAAATGGTTTATTTAGCCAGTGTATAGAGTGCCAAAAACGCACCAAAATCATAAATTATGCTTTAAAAGGTTGGTTTTGCACAAGATGAAATATTCTTCTGAGAGCTATCATATATTCTTTACCTTTATTGAAGTTATGTGCAGTGATAATTGGCTGCATATGAATACTGATTATACTATGGATTGCTGACAGCACCAAACATCTGTTTAAAATATTTCTATTAGCTGATTCTGTAAAAACGAAACAGCACATCAAACAGGAAATATTTATTTCATCAGATATTCCAGATCTTTGATGAAAGTAATGAGTTCATAATATTCACTGTATCTATGGATTTCCATAAAAGTTTGGAACACTGAACATTGTTGTATTTTTAAAAGATTAAGAGTACTTAGGGACACAAAATTAAGATAACAGATTGACTTGCATATCACTGACTTTATACTTATGATTCAGAATAATCCTTAGAGCCTGAGAACACAGCCAGTAGGCTAAATCACTATGACCATGTGCTAGCCTTTTGACCCCTTAGGGAGTATTAGGAACTATTAATAGCAGATAACGCACAGACGAAGGGTGAGTCGATATGGATGATTCATGAACATAAAACAGTGCATTTTAAATGTCGTTTTCAATTACACTAGACTTGGAAAATTTTCCCTTTAGCCATTAATATGCATTGAAAATTGAGCACTGGGGATAACTTTTGATCATGAAGTCAGATCTTCACAAACTTATACCACTTATGGTACATAGAGTGTATTTAGGAAGGTACATGTTAAGGATAATGCAAAATATTTACGCATAGGCCCAGACCTGGGGAAAGAAAGCAATAAGGTAGAGATCCAGAAGGGGTCCCCTATATACTAGGGGACCCCTTCTGGGTCTCTACCTTGCCATGGTGAAGGTGCATGTGTACTTCAATGATGGGCAGATCACAGCAAAGAGGTCAGATGAATTGTAATCCACTGGAGAAGGAACTGGCAAGCCATTTGAGTATGTTTGCCAAGATAACTTTATGGCTAAGCACATCTAGAAAACATAACAACATGACACCGGAATATGGGACCCTTGGGTCAGAAGGTGCCTACAACATTACTGGGGAAGAGTAGAGGGTGAGTATGAGGAGCACCAAATCTAATTAAGTAGTTGGGCCAAAGTCAAGAGGACACCATGATGTGTCAAGAGGGGAAAAGAAAGTCCACTGCTGCAAAGAACAAATCAGCATAGGAACGTGGAATGTTAGAACAGTCAACCAAGGCAAGCAGGTCATGGTGAAAAATTAGATGAAAAGATTAAACATTTATATCCTGGGAGTTAGTGAACTGAGATGGAATTGGAATGGGACAATTCATATCACACAACCACCAGCTCTTCTACTGTGGTTAGGAATCCCACAGAAAAAATGGAGTAGCTCTCATAATCAATCAAAGGGTGGCCAGAGAAATCCTAAGTTACACACCAATACATGATAGAATGATTTAAATTAAAATTCAAGGCAAGCCATTAAACATAACACTGATCCACGTCTATGCTCCAACCATGAATGGCTGAAGAGGCTGCGGTTGTCCAGTTCTAAGAGCATATTCCACACCTCATAGATATAAAACCAACAAAGATGTTATTCTAATTGTAGGAGATAGGAATGCTAAAGTAGGGAACCAAAATATATCTGCCATAACTGGCAAGTTTCTCCTTTGAGTACAAAATAAAGTAGGTCAGAGATTAGTAGAATTCTGTCAATATAATTCTCAGGTTGTAGTAAACACCCTCTTCCAACAGCCTCAGAGACAACTCTACCCATGGATATCGCCATATGCACAATATAGAAATCAGATTGACTATATATTTTGCAGTCAAAGATGGAGGAGCTCTGTATAGTCAGCAAAAACAAGACATGGAGTTGACTGTGGCTCAGATCAGGAGCTTCCTATTGCAAGTTCAGAATTAAACTGAGGAAGGGAGAGAAAATCATCTGATCAAGTAAATAATATCCCCTGTGAATATGTAGTAAGGGACTAGATATGGTAGATAAAATGCCTGAAGAACTTTAGACAGAAGTTTGTCCAGAAAACAGCCATGAATAGTATCCTCAAAAGAAAGAAACCTAAGGCAAACTGGTTGTCTGGGGAGGCTTTGAATGTAGCCCAGGAAATAATTGAAGTGAAGGGTAGTGGAAATAGAAAAAATATTTGTCCAACCAAATGCAGAATTAAAGAGGATGGCCAGAAAAGATAAGAAAGCCTTCTATAATGAGCAATGTAAACAGATAGAAAATGTCAGGGCTCTCCAGGTGAAACCCTTCAGAGGATGACATGACCAAATTAACAAGTCTAAGGGCACAGGCAAATAATGGTCAGACAAGTCAAAGATCAGGGACTGACAGAAATCCTACAAGGTCGGTAACAATCCAAATCAGCAAAAGATCAGTCCAATAGGGAATAGGATTAGAGCAAGAACTGTACTAAAAAGGGCAAGAAGACACAGGAGAACTAGAAGTACTCCTAGTCACACGAACACACAACAGGCACTGAGAGTAGACCGGAGCAGCAATAAATAGCCCCAGCTAAGGTGTAATTGGCTGGTAGAAAGACAGGGGCCTAAAAAAACTATTAGGAGAAACAGCATCAAAATCTAGGGGAGGTACTTCTGGCCTAAACTGTCATACATGTGGAACTCAGGTGCTAAGCATGTCTACAGATAAGGTGATTTGTTAAAAGATGGTCAAAATATTATCAGCGATATATATCCTCCTTCAAATACTTCTAGTAATAAAAAAAATTCCAAATAGAATTAAGAAATTCATAAATATTATACGTGGCATAACTAAACTTCATATAACTGCATCTTGGAAATGACCCAACCTGTAATTCTCCCAAAAACACATCCAAAATAAATGGAAATTCAAGAAATATACTCCCTGGATTTATTCTGGGTTTGCTAATGTAGTTTTGGTGGGACAGAAATTTAAGGCCAGACTCTTAATATTTTATCCCCAGAGTGATGCAAAAGAACATATTGTTTAAAGACTTGGGCATTGAATTTGAACTTCTGATGGATTGTTTGGTCCTGATTGACTACTGTTTAGCCAGTCAAGCTTTGATGAACCATGCCCTAATTTACTTTTTCTTTTAAAATCAGATGAAATGCCAACTACTTCCCTAGTGGAATTTTACCCTCTCCATTTTACCTTTTGACTATATACAACATACTTAATATTTTGTACAATCTCTAAAAAATGGACAAAGTCCAAATTAAGTATACTATATACTAAAAGCAGACATTTCCAAGATGTATCCAACAGTTCATCCTTTGGTAAATACATATGACGCTGTTAGTAAAGTCTACGGCAGTATCAACAATGATATATCACAATCAAATTGTGTTTGTGAACATACGTGTGTATATATAAAAGTGTGTAAAAAAGAATAATGGTTGTGTGCTGAAATAAACACATCACAACCTCATTATACCTACATATATACAGTATAGTCATCAAAAAATAATTATAACCACTACTTTATGTGCCAACCACTCCAACCCAGAAGAGGAATCTCCATCTTTGGAAGTGACATCTGATGTGTAGCATCAGTTATCAAGGCAACCCAACAAGAAAGTAACCAATGTTCAATAACGAAAGAAAATAAAGAGACATGAAAGAAATGTAAAATAAACAATCGAAAATGTATCAAAACCAGAAAACTAAAAGTTACATAAATATTAAATGAGTGGGTAAATACTCATATGCTGCATTGTCATCGCAAAACATAATTAAAATAAAGAACTGGCACAAATAGCTTTTATTCTGCCAGTAATAGAATTGGTGATAATTACAAATCAATAAAACAAACAAAATCCACCGAGTGAAGGGTTTCTCACTAGTTACTTGTCTTTGTTCTTTTTCTATAATCCTCATTTAGCTGCCCAGTGAAAAAAAACTGTCTGGTATTTGGATATTACTCGGTACACAATAAACTAAGAGACTGCCAGAATGTAAAAAGCTAATGAAAAACACATTTTAAATTAGTTTAAATTTCATAAGTGATGTTGTAGGATTAGTGTCAAGAAACAAAATGTAGAAGGTTTATGAAATATTTTATAGGATATTAAATGCTGTGCTGCAATTATTTTGTTTCTAGTTTTCAGTTGGAAAAATCTTAAATTTTGGATAACTATTAGCACCAAATTAAAAACAACTGCCCTCTTCTATTTGTTAATAATTATTGCAGACTCTCTTCATTGACCATTTAGGCATCAGCCTTTTAAGGTTATTATTTACAAATAAGTTAATATGTTTCTTAAAAAGAGACTTGCTGCATTTGTAAATTTATTATTGTAATTACATGTTTATTCTTACTATTCATTTGGATTATTTAATATTTCAGTTTTACCTCAAATAATTGGTTTTGATAATTTATGTGATTTAACGATTTTCAAACAAAAACACAAGATAAAAACTGGAGCTATTATTATCTTACATAGTTACATAGTAATTGAGGTTGAGAAAAGACTTTTAGCCCATCAAGTGCAACCTTTTAAGATCTCCTCTTATCTGCAATATGCGGATTAGTTGTTAATTGATCCAGAGGAAGGAAAACAGAAAAAAAAACAGTGAAACTTTGCCAATTGGATTTCTCCCTGGATCAATAATCCCTCTCTAATTAACCTGGATAACCCTGAATACCCTTTTTATTTCAAAATGTATCCAATCCCTTTTTAAAGTTATCTATTGAATCTGCTGTCAACAGCTCCCTTGGTAGAGAATTCCACAGATTAACCACCCTTACTGTGAAGAACCCTTTTCTTTCTTTAAGGTGGAATATTTTTAATTCTAACCTCATGGGATGACCTCTTGTCAATTGAAAACCTCTTGGCACAAAACACTCCCTTGACAAATCTTTATACTGACCCTGCATGTATTTATATAAGGTAATCATATCTCCTCTTAGATGCCTTTTTTCTAGAGAAAATAAGTTTAAATTGGTTAGTCTTTCTTCATAACTTAGCACCTCCATTCACCTTATTAGTTTTGTTGCCCTTCTCTGTACTTTTTCCAGCTCTAAAATGTCCTTTTTATGAAGTGGTGCCTAAAATTGTACTCCATATTCCAAATGAGGGCGTACTAGGGATTTGTATAGTGGCAGAATTATATTTGCTTCCCTTGCTTCTATACCCTTCTTAATACATGCTAATATTTTATTTACCTTTGCAGATGCTGCTTGGCATTGAGCACTGTTACCTAGGTGGTTGTCCACATGTACTCCCAAATATCTTTCAATATCAGATACCCCTAGATTTGGTCCATTAAGATTATAAATGGCATGGTTATTTTTCCTTCCCAGATGCATAACCTTACATTTATTCATATTAAATCTCATCTGCCATTTAATTACTCATTTCTCTAATTTATGCAAATCCCTTTGGAGGGAAAGTACATAATTTTCTGATTTAATTATCTTGCACAACTTCGTATCTTGCACAACTTCGTGCACAACTTGGAGGTCCTTGTCTTACGCTTATTCTCTAGTTCTCTAAAATCATTCTTTAGGATACTCCATCTTCCACTAACTTTGTCATTGCTATCAATATGTACCAAGACCGCCGATTCATTTTCAGCCCCTCACAATAATTTTTTGACCTGATCCACAACATGCCGAACTCGAGCACCCGGGAGACAGCAAAGTGTTCGATTTCTGGGATCTGGGTGACAAATCACCCTGTCTACCTTCCTAATAATAGAGTCCCCTACCACAAAAACCTGTCTGTTGCTTTGCCTAATCTGCCCTCCCACTCTTCCAGTGGAACTGTTCTCCCAGCTCTATCTGGCATTGCCATTCCTATATGGACAACCTCAACAGTTTCACTCAATCTGGCAAATCTGTTGGTGTGTGTGCCAACTCAGAACTGGCCGGCCTCCTTCTACTGTTCCTCCTGCTTCTCCTTGTAGCTGTAACCCAGCTACCTCATCCTCACTAGCCCTATCTCCACCCTCCATGCTAGGCCCATCTAAGCTGTGTTCAGTGAGCACCAACTCCAGTGGAGCAATATCAGTAAGTGCTGCAATTCTCCTGTCCAGTTCTCCAATCTGAGCTTCAAGATAGGTAACATGCTCACACATATGGAGGTATGGACTCTGGATCAGTTGCTCCAGCAGTTCATACATGTGGAAGAATGTACACTGAATGAGGTTGTCACTGGATTGACTCATAGTTACCTATTACAAAAATACAATGAAAAAAAAAATTCAATATATTGAATTAATGTATAAAGCTGTAAAAAAGAAAAAAACATTTTTTTTCCCGCCTTCCCTCACCTCCTTCTTTTTCTTTCCTCTTTCTCCTTTACCCTTCATTCTGATTTTTCTTCTCTTTTCTACACTACAATTTGTCCCCCTTTCTTTGAACTTCCTCCTTTTATTTAAACGCCCACATTTATGCTAGAATGCACTCTTATTAGAACTGTTCGCAAGCTCACAAGTCTGCTCCTTCCCCTGTTTAAATGAGATTCTGACTACTCACCTGTACAGTAATTAGTGAACGCAGTAAAGAAACAACATTTACTTTCAGAAGTAAATTACAGTTCAAAACTGTATTATATCTATAACCAGAACACAACTTTCATTACATCACTAATTAAGATAATTGCATCAATATAAATACATATCTATTAAATTAATGTTTGCCTCATTTAACAGGCAATGCTGGGTGGCATCGGAGAACTTTAAAGGAAAATGGGGCTTTACGAATGAGCAAAAGTGTTAACTGCAACAGAGGAATTACCAATAGGTAAGAGCCTTGCAAAACAATATATTACTGCCCCCTCTGACAGGAAAAAAGGCTTAAAAGACCACCTTTTTTGTTGATTCACTGGTCAATTCAGATATGCATTTGACATCTTCCACCATACATATCCAGTGGAAGGCAATTTGCAAGCATGCTTGCAAGACATTCTTGACTTGCCTCCCCTTGATACCATGTATTAATCTCATGACAGTTTACTGAAATTAAAATTTTCACTAAAGATTTTTTATGCCCATTCTAATGTTGTTATTTTGTTGCACATTTAACAAATGAGACATTTTTCCCAATATTTAACGGCCACGTATGTAGGGGCACACTTGCACTTCTATTTTGTTTTCTGTTACATATTATATTATTACTAGCGACCTGCCCGTCCAAAATGACGGGGCAATACAATTGTAAGGCAGGTAATGCTGTTGTATTTTTTTTTTCTCATAGGCGCTTATGCTGTTATTGTTTGGTCGGTGCTGATCTGCTTTTTGCGCTTATTGCAAGGCTGTCCCCTGGTGTAGTTTGTGTGCTATGAGCAGCATTGGGCTCGTTGTCAGGTGCGCGGTGAATGGCTTTTGTGTTTATTGCGAGAGTGTTTTTTTTTTTGTGTATATGTATTTTTGTATGCTAATTAAATGATTAATAAATTAATAAATGAATATACTTTACCTATTTGGAAGGAATATATGCAGGAAGCATTGTGCTGAAGAGCTGACAATCTGTTTTGATGTTCCTGCAGCATACAATGTCGGTTTGCAGTGTTGTGGAGCTGAGGTGTAAGTGTCAGCAATGTGTGCAGTGTGTAGTGTAAATAGGCTGCGTGAGCGAGGGAAAGCCATTAGGGTAGCTGTGTACTTCCGCATTGTGTAAGTTAGTGTTGTAAAATGGCGGCGAATGTGTATGTGTTACGCGGCTGTGGATGATTTAGCGCCCTTGCTAAAAGTGTTTATTGTACCTCGGACGGCTTTTTTGAAAAGCTGTATCTGCTTGGTGGTGTTTTGCGTCTTTAGGGTCCTGTAACCTAATTTTTGTTTTTTTCGGCGGCCATTTTTTCTCTTGCTAAGGGGATTCTCGTGTGTCTAAGCTCGGGAATTTGGACTTAAATTGAGGTGTAACTTCACTTTCAGAGGTCCTGGGTGCCCCCCTTGCTGTGGGTAAGCTTTGTATGTCTTTTTTGTGTGTATTTATTGTGTTTTTAATGTTTTCAGGTGCGCGCGGTTCGTCTCGTATTTTTTTAGGCTAAGTTTTAGGCTAACATTTCGCGTTCTAAGTCCTGCGGTTCATATTTTTTTGTGTAAGTCTGTATTTAGTGATTGCATGTTAGATCCATTTTGTTAAAGTGCCGCTTGTGTGGGTGTTTGTAACCGCGTGTAAGGAGCCGTAGAGCCTCCACCACCGCAAATGTTGCCCCTCGCTTCGCGAGGGTCCGCATTTGTAACCTGCAATGAGCCTTTGGCTCATTGCAGCCGACGTGCGAGCCTCCGCCCCAGCAAATGCGGCCCCTTTGATTCGGCTCATTGCATCCAACGTTGGAGCAACGCATTTGCGGACCAAACTGCGTCCCTCGCTTCGCGTGACAACGATTCGTAGTTTGACAACTATAATATATGATATATTCAGTTTGCACACCAAGATTAAAGCCATTTTGGGTCCGTTATATTCTCTGCACCTGTTTCCCAGCAGGTTGCTTTATTCTCTTTGATGATCTTCCCATAAAATAACACGAGTGTATGCTGTATACTCTCTCTGAGAGGGTTTAGTTACAGCTTATTCTTATGATAGTAATTTAGAAAATAACTTAATGCTATTTTTAATACACTAGATTTTCAGAAAATATCAAATCAAACTTTAAATATGTTATTACCGATGAATACAGCAGAATTGCTCCAAATAAATATCTTCTAATGCATCTTGATCTTCCTTTTCAATCACCAACCTGTTCTAGCACTGGAAATTTAAACAATGGTAGATATTGCAAACCAACTTTGTGTTATTTAGAAGCTGAGACTGAAATCTGCATCTATACACTCCTGGAAGAAATCACACTGGTCTCATCCAATCTTAATGTGCTGGACCTCCTAGTAGGCAGGGTAAGCAGCAGCCTACAGGTGCTTGCCTGTTGGGGCTCCCTGAGTTAGTACTCATATCTAGGCAGTACTGTGTGCCTTTGCAAAGCAACTATACATTTTCCCAATTGATTTCATCTACAAAGCATGCTGGGAGTTATTTTCAGATTTTTGATAGCAATGAAATAAGCTACAGGTAAAAAAAACCGAGACAAGCTCTTTGATGGACTTGAGATTCTCCATGTAGACAGTGAAATTCAGGCTGGACAAGTTTAGAAGCAGAAGTCAGCAATATTCAGGAGCAGGGGAAAGGAACTTTGGACAGTCCTCAGATTACCTCCGTAAGGTATTTACAAGATTCTGATTGCCTCTGAACTCATCTATGCCAGTACAAACAGTGCAGCTGGATTGAAAAGCAAACTCTTCTATCTGGTAATGGGTTAAAACATGCATCATCCCATATTCTACTATATTTCAAATAATACACAGTCCAGTCACATTATTATGACCACCTGCTAATACCCCGAATAAAGGCAGTGTGCTGCACTGGCAGCACTGGTAGCTAGACGGCATGGTAGCGAGTCAATAAGATGTTGGAAGGTTGGCATGGGTATCTGAATAGGGCGTGGTGGAGTATACACACAGCGAACACGGCCATTGGTGATCCATGGGGTTCAAGCCTGGAGAGTTTGTAGGCCAGGGAAGTACTTGGAAGTCTTCGACGTGCTCCTCCACTCCCGGACAATTCCGGCCATGTTGCATTGTCCTGCTGGAAGATCCCATCCGCTCCAGGGATGACGGTCACCATGTCTGTGTGCACTTGATCTGTGAGGATGGATAAATAACCAAAATGGTTGAGAGTGCCTTCCAGAGGTAAGAGTGGACCAAGACCATGCCAATAAAACATAGACCATAGACCATAATGCTGTCGCCACCAGCTTGTGTTCTTCCAACAACTGTTGCAGAGTGTTTGTTCTCACAGGTTTCACACCTGACACACCAACTTCTGTCCAGTCTAAGGAGTAGAAAACGTGATTTATCAGAGAAGGCAACCCTTTGCCAATCAGAAAAAGGTCCAACTTCGGTACTGTTGTGTGAATGAAAACTGTTTCTGGCAATGAATCCTTGCCAACATGGATGCAGTGACCAGCCACTTGCTTCAGGAGCCCCATACACAACAGGTTAAGCTGTAATGTCATTTCATTGGCTACGCGCTGCTGAAGTCAAAAGTTGGTGTTCAAAATAAAGTCTTGACCTTGTATATATTTATATATTGTATATATTTAACACGGAGTCTTACATATTTAAAAGGTATTCTTAGAGCAAATTTTGCTTTTATATGAATGTGCTATTACAAATTTGGTAGGTGAATGGGTAAAAAGTGAAAGACGTGAATATAACGCAAGGCTTAAAATTGATGGAATTGTAGAAAAAATATGTGCTTAAGCATGTTCCAAAAGCACCCCAAATGGTGCATAAAGCTTTAATATTCAATATAACAAGTAAATACAACAGAATATTATTGTTAATGTCACGTTCATAAACATATATATTACGTACTGCTTGAGACCTCCACTTCCATTCCCACCCGACCCCGCAGGACTCACAACACAATGGCCGCAGCCTGTGGTAAATGCAACACTCAGTGCACTGGCTGCAGCAGCAGGATGCACTCTAATAAAGACATGACAGCGAGGAGCTGTTTGTTCCTGCATCGGTGAGAAGACTATAAACTTAATTCAACAATAAGAACTGCAGGGAAACAGTTTACCTGAATTTAGAACAGCTGTATCTTGAATATATTGCGACCCTTTGATTATTTATTTAAAATGGGAACATAAACTAGCTGTATCCTCAATTATCACAGTAATTAATTAATTTGACCCCCCTCTATCTAATTTAAATTTACTTACTGACGGTAAGAGACCCACAAGTAAGAGTTTCTCAGTAGTATATTTTAAAAACATGACCACAGTGGTCCTTTAATCAGTTTTGGGGGCTGCATATACAAAGATCATCAGATACCATACCAGCTACTGATTGCACATTAGGAGCTAGCCAGTAGAATTAGCAAGAATGCTGGTATGTCAGTGAGTATCTGATAATGTGCAACCTTGCACAGATTGAGAGTAATTAGCAGGGAAAGATAGAGGCAGGGAGAAGTAACTGTAAAAAGATTGACAGAATTTTAAAACTCACATTACATGTAACCCTTATGCCATTTTTTTTAATAGCAAGCAATATCAAAATTGTTTATTTGTACTTAAATTATGAATTTATGAATTAACTGGGAATTATTCTGTGACAATTGAAGTCAATTAATGATGGAGAATTAATTACACTCTAATTTTATAATGGTTTCCTTAATTTCCCTAACTGGAGATTATATTTGATGTTAATGAGTTATGTTGTCAGTTAGTTACCTTAAAATACATTACTGATTAATACAAAACAAACGTATATATCATACTTAAACAACAATAAAACAGAATACAAATGAACATCACACTTACTTGTTTTTCTTCGCTTGTGTTAGTCACCTCTTCCTGGTTTTCGCCAGCCACATCCTTCTCTTCAATAAGTGGAGAACTGTCACTAATCTAGTGAATAAGAAGCAAAGAATTAGTACAACAAAAAATGTAAAAATAAGGCATACATTTTTTGCTCAAAGTTATGGACAATTATAATATTTTAGAATGGATGAACAATGGACTTTTTTATTTCAGAGTGAAGCAAATAAAATATTCTATTGCTCGGTTATTTTCTAGACTAGTTATTCATTTGATTAAAGGAAGGTAATCTGAACAATTTAAGAGACAATGTACTATGCCAATAAAGAGCTATAATTGTAATTAATATGGATATATAAGAATATACATGCATTTTATGAAAAAACCCTATTTAGTATATGGAGATACCCTCCCTGAAATAGTCACAGTATTGCAAAGAGGGTGTTTTTGTTAGTTAATATAATAAAATCAATTATAAAATCATTTTTGTCCTCATTTTAACCATCCAGGACAGTCAAATTTAAAATAATCAATGTGCTTAGAATGTGGTCACGATAGCAGACACAGCTCTTAGGTCTCATTTGTGGCTGCTTAAAGCTCTATGCAAAGAGAAGTTACATTAAATAAAAGGAAACAATTGGGCAACTGTTTACACATACCCCATAATCATCCTTTTTAAGGAAAAAAAAACTTCTCCCTCCCATTGTCCCAAAAGTCCATCTTATGAAAAGACCATCATCTAATCCAGGACCCAAATATGTGCCACTTCCTTTATCCAGTCCTTTCTGTTGTTACCTCTCAGTCTTGAAGTGTCTATTTTGCAGTATATATATATGTGTGTATAGAGCAATATGTACAGTGTATATAAAAAGTCTACACACCCCTAAAATGTCAGGTTTCTGTGCTGTAAAAAACTGAGACAAAGGTAAATCATTTCAGAACTTTTTCCAAATTTTATGTGACTTATAAACTGTACAGCTCAATTGAAAAACAAACTGAAATCTTTTAGGTGGAGAAAAAAAAAAAAAAAAAAGAATGTGGTTGCATAAGTCTGCACACCCTCATAACTGGGGATGTAGCTGTGTTCAGAATTAAGCAATCACATTCCAAATCGTATTAAATAGGAGTCAGCATACACCTGCCATCATTTAAAGTGCCTCTGATTAACCCCAAATAAAGTTCAGCTGCTCTAGTTGGTCTTTCCTTAAATTTTCTTAGTCGCATCGCACAGCAAAAGCCATGGTCCACAGAGAGCTTCCAAAGCATCAGAGGGATCTCATTGTTAAAAGGTATCAGTCAGGAGAAGGGTACAAAAGAATTTCCAAGGCATTAGATATACCATGGAACACAGTGAAGACAGTCATCATCAAGTGGAGAAAATATGGCATAACAGTGACATTACCAAGAACTGGAGCTCCCTCCAAAATTGATGAAAAGACGAGAAGAAAACTGGTCTGGGAGGCTACCAAGAGGCCTACATCAACATTAAAGGAGCTGCAGGAATATCTGGCAAGTACTGGCTGTGTGGCACATGTGATAACAATCTCCCGTATTCTTCATATGTCTGGGCAATGGGGTAGAGTGGCAAGACGAAAGCCTTTTCTTATGAAGAAAAATATCCAAGCCAGGCTACATTTTGCAAAAACACATCTGAAGTCTCCCAAAAGCATGTGGGAAAAGGTGTTATGGTCTGATGAAACCAAGGTTGAACTTTTTAGCCATAATTCCAAAAGATATGTTTTGCGCAAAAACAACAACTGCACATCACCAAAAGAACAACATACCCACAGTAAAGCATGGTGGTGGCAGCATCATGCTTTGGGGCTGTTTTTCTTCAGCTGGAACTTGGGCCTTAGTTAAGATAGAGGGAATTATGAACAGTTCCAAATACCAGTCAATATTGGCACAAAACCTTAAGGCTTCTGCTAGAAAGCTGAACATGACAACGACCCAAAGCATACATCCAAATCAACAAAGGAATGGCTTCACCAGAAGAAGATTAAAGTTTTTGAATGGCCCAGCCAGAGCCCAGACCTGAATCCAATTGAAAATCTGTGGGGTGATCTGAAGAGGGCTGTGCACAGGAGATGCCCTCGCAATCTAACAGATTTGGAGTGTTTTTGCAAAGAAGAGTGGGCAAATCTTGCCAAGTCAAAATGTGCCATGCTGATAGACTCATACCCAAAAAGACTGAGCGCTGTAATAAAATCAAAAGGTGCTTCAACAAAGTATTAGTTTAAGAGTGTGCATACTTATGCAACCATATTATTTTATTTTTATATTTTTTCTTCCCTCTACCTAAAAGATTTCAGTTTTTCAATTGAGTTGTACAGTTTATAGGTCACATTAAAGGTGGAAAAAGTTCTGAAATTATTTATCTTTGTCTCATTTTTTTACAGCACCGAAACCTGACATTTTAACAGGGGTGTGTAGACTTTTTATATACACTGTACATATTAAGCATATAGATCTCATAAGCTGCAACTTGTAGCAAATGAAGTCAACGCCAATTGATTTCCAATGATGGGAAGATTGCATATGGCGGGACTGAATGTGGCTGAGAGAATTACATTTTTATATGATTGTAATCTTATTATCTTTAATCGTCATCGATGGTGCTCTATTACTGCTTGTAAGAAAACTCCAGTCATTAGTATGGTTGTTTAAGAGGCCAGCTCATATTAATAATACTTAATCATATTGAATCAACAATTATTAATAGAACATATCTGTGTGGTGTTTTATGTTAAGAACAAACCATACAAACAAACCGGCAAGAAGCAAGAGAATTATCTGGTTGCAAAATGTGATTAATCTTCAGAAGAAAACAAGATTGAAACAACAGACTGAACACACAGAGAGTCAACACAGCAAACAGGAAAAACAATTAACAGTTATGACAAGTATAAAACAATCACATCTAAAACACAATATATTGATTATGATAAGAAGATTGCACACAGGTTATAATTATTAGTACTTTTATGTGACTGTCTTTTAGGTAGTAATAGGTTTTCCCTATAAGATAAACATTCAAACACTTTTCACTCAAAGATCTTGTCCGTCGTCTTCTTCTTGACCAATATAAGAGAAAAATAGTTCACAAGAGATCAAAGTAGGTTGGACTTGATGATGACCATGTGTCTCAGTTTCTAGTATTACTGTGTTATTATTCTCCAGCAAACCAATGAGTTTAGTAAAAATCAAAACAATTCTTCATTAATAAAAGCTGGTTAGATAATATATAAGTATATTACTAATATATTACATGGTTCTCTTCTGCCGGAACTTCACCATTTTGGAGATCAGGCGATATCTCTGGTTCCTGTACCAAACAAAGTCAAGAGTTGTAGAAAATCTAAAAATATTAAGTAAAATTAAATATAGGGTAATAAGAAAAATAGTTTGCTAGAAAATGGTTTATGTAAAACATATGACCAAATTTACAAAACCACAATGTAATACAAACTGAGAAATTCAAAAAAAATTCAAAATATATGCAACTTCACATTTCTATTTAAACTTATAGTATTAAATTATACCATATTAGGAACCTTGGTATAATAGCTATACATTGTAAGTTCTGAAATAGTATTTTCTTTGTGTCATGTAGTTTGGTGACAAGTGGCACAATATGCTAAGTAGTAGAATACTTTAATAAAGTGATGGCGGCATGTTAACAGGATAACTGCCCATAGACTAATTTATAATTATGGCTACCAAACTACTGTTTTTGTTTTTTGTGTCGTTCAGTCGTTTCCGGCTCTCCATGATCTCATAGACCGTAACACACCAGAACATCTTTATGTCCATGGTCATTCTGATCCACTTGGTATTTATGGCAGAGATGCCTAGCATACAGGTCCTGGTATTCCTAGGTGGTCTCCCATCCAAGTACTAACCAGGCCCAACCCTGCTCGACTTCAGGGTGGTGTCACCTCTTGTTTTCAACATTACTAGAGCACAAATCATGAACACTGTGCCGCTTGTTAACACTCTGACATTACTATGTTGTAAAGATAAAATAATGAAAATCACAAGAACTGCTTAGCTTATAAATATGGCTAGTATAATGTATACCAGGAGCCATATTAAATTAGTCAAATTGCAGTTCCAGAAAACCTGTAAAGGAGCCTGCAAAAGTTACGGCTATTAAATTGGTCTCTTTTTGCTACCCACAAATGATCTGCGGGTTACAGGCGGAAAATCCCTACGGTCTGTCAAAATCTGAACTCCGACCCAGCTAAGCCTTTGATCTTTCATTCTTGTAAATGTTACAATTGCAAATCACTATTAAATTGCTACAAGTCCTCAAGGCCGCAACTGTTTTCACACCCGTAAATGGCAAATGTAGCCAAATCCTATGGGTACTAGAGAGGACCCGCAAGAGGGGTAAACTCCTGTCTGTAGCACTGTAAAAGCAAATATAAACACACTACTGTATTTTAAATTACAGGGAAAGTGATGAAAGGTATTAAAATGAATCAGCAGTAAAAAATTAATAATTTTTATGTTTAATTTCCGTGTTATATCGATCCTGGCAATCAATGTGTTAATACATATAATAGAACTCGCATGGACTACAATATTATATATATATTTTTTTTCATATTGCGTTATTTCTGGAATGCAGGCCCGATCGCAACGCGGACTTCAAAATCATAAGTGATTGAAATTTAACCTTCATGTTTTAGTGACGTAATGATGACAGTCTGTTTTACTATTGGCTCCGTCTAAACCCGTAACTACGTGTTTGAAAAATTTGCTACGTGCCAAAGCATGGTTTACGGATTTGGATTCCGGTCATGTCCTTGCGGGCTTTTCTAATTTAATCGTTCTGTAACTCCAGCAAATTTCAAGCCCACAGACTTACGAGCTGTACGACGTCCACTTTGGGCTTAGAATTTAATAGGGCCCCAGTTTTACATAGACTGTACATAGGGACCAAACTGATATGGACAGTCATAGTAATATTAATTATCAAACAAGTAAGTTATTAAGAAATGTAATATATTTTCCAAGGAATTTATTGCATATATTTACAGAATAGGAAAGAAAGATTTCCACAGCAAGCAAGGACTGCTGTTGGCATGTGTATAAACTACATTGGGAATAATCTGAATGTAGGTGAGTGCACACATACCTTAATAAGACTATTGTGCTAAAAACACTAAATACATAGCTAGGTACCAACAAGAAAAAATTCTGAAAGTTTAATTATAACCAGTATAATAGATAAGATATTAGTGTGTGATAGTCCTTTGGATCAGGGTTAATAGTTGTTTTTTTTACACAAAATCAACAGCAATTATGCACATACTGAGTATATATAAAACAAAGTAAAAAAGAGAGAACCAGATCAATACATAAAACAGACACCGGACAAAAGCAATTGACAAGCACAAAGATACCGTTTTACAGCCTTATTAAATTGCGATTCGGCCAATTGAATATGGCTCTATATAAGCACATAGAATTTTTTTTACAGAAGTTTTTAGTTAGTGAAGACCTTGCTTTTAGATAGAAGTTCACTAACTAAAAACATCTGTAAAACAAATATGCTCTGTGCTTATATAGAGCCCTATTCCATTGGCCAAATCGCAATTTAATAAGGCTGTTAAAATGGAAGATACTTTTTAAATTGTATTTAAAGCAAAGCTGATGGTAGGAAAATGCTATTTTTGTCAATATGGCAAAATATTTATATAACTTTTGTGTAACAAAGAAATATTTTTACCTAAGTAGTTTGGGCACTATAGTCCTCTCCGTCATTGTGGTGGCGGAGAGGACAACAGCTCCCACAAAAATGCTAGGGTAAATACTTCTGCAGGAACTCATAGGAACTGTACCTAAAGGCAGCATAGGTACTTACTCCGATTCACAGCATATACAGAGTAGCATGTGTGGGTGTAGGAGCCAAAGAAAATCTGGGGGGTGGGGGGATGCTATATATATAGTATAAAAATACCACATAACTGCTTCTCTACACTTAAACACACACACTGAAAAATCTGACGGGGATTTGTCCCCCTCGTCCCCCCAGTTCCTACACCCATGGGTGAATGAGCCAAAATGATCCTGGAGAGCATACAGCTGCGTGTATACAAAGATTTCACATTAGCTTGACAAACATACATCGAAGAATCTAGGAGGGATGAGTCTGCCTCACCTTCCAGTCACTACACCCATGAGATCAGGGCTTGTGGAAGTTCATTATTTTACTAATTTATTTGTGAAATTCTATCTTTAAATATCAGTTATATTTAAATAGATAAATATAGATTACTTTGTTAGAAAATAAATTGCAAGCAAAATGTATAAAATATTATGTTTTTATTTAATGGGAAAGTATTTACATGTTTGGAGATGTATAACTGTTTGATTGTTTTTTTTATTATTTCAAATAAATAAAATATAAGAGAAAGAAAATAAAGTGAGATTTACATAGAGTGCTACATTTGTCTTAGCAGCTTTAGATAGAAATGTAGGAAGCATTATACATAATGTCTTCACCTTTTCTTCTTATGCATTCGTATAAATTCATGTTTAGATGATTATAATATTTGAACCTGGATTTAATATTAAGTGGTGGTTGTAGCTCCAGATGGAATATATCCAATAGTGCTGAGGAAACTGAGTTCTGCAACAGCCAATCCATTATTTCTAATTTTTCAAGACTCCTCAGGCTCTAAGGATCGTCGAAAAGCCGGTGTAGTACCTTTATTTAAGACAAGCTCTAAATCCAGGAAATTGTAGAATGTAAAGCCACATCTCAATATGGGAGTTCTTAGAAATGTTACCTAGACATTGTATTCAGGAACATATCCGTGTGCACAAGATAATAAGTAAAAGTCAACACAGATTTTTGAGGTATAGGTGATGTCAAATCAGTTAATAATTTTCTGTGAGTAGGTAAGAAGTAACTGAACCATGGCACCTCAGTTGATGTCAATTTGGCCTTTGAAGATGCGTTTTTGAAACAGTGCTACATGGAAGGCTATTGTACAAAATAAAAGATATAGGAATTACAATAAATCTCTGCATATAGGTTGGAATTGGAAAAAGGATAGAAAACAAAGGGTTTTTGTAAATGGAAAATACTAAGACTGGACTAATTGTATAAGTGGTGCTTCTTTGGGTTTACTAAGAGGTCATCTTCTTTTATATATTGTACTTATAAAAGATTTAAAAGTAGGGTTAGAGAATAATGTCTCCGTATTTGCAGATGAGACTTAATTGTGCAAGATAATTATATCTGACCAGGATGTGCTTCCCCTACAGTGGGACTTTTACAAACTAGCAGAATGAACATCTAAATGACACATGAGATTTAATATAGCGAAATATAAAATTATGAATTTGGGAAGAAAAAATTAGCATGCAATTTATATAATCTAAATTGTAAAAAAAAAATAGGTATCAGAGAATTGTGCTTGTGAACAGCTACCTACTTAACAGAGCTCAGTGTCAGACAGCAGCTGCAAAAGCAAGTACAATATTAGCATGCATTAAAAGGGGTATAGAAGCAAGGAGAGCAAGTATAATTCTGCCATTATATAAATCCCTGGTAAGACCTCACATTGGACAATGAATACAATGTTGGGCACCACTCAAAAAAGGACATTGTAAAGATATGAAAGGTTCAGAGACGGGCTACAAATTAGTAAGAGGAATGGAAGTATTGTCTATATAGAAAGACTCAAGGAAATATGTACTTGAAAGGGGATATCATTTATGACTTATTTACCTTATATAAATACATCCATGCTTAATATAAGGCTCTATCAGTTTAATGTTTCTTGCCAAGACGCTTACATTTGACAAGACGTCACCACTTGACGTTATAAGAACAAAATATGTATCCTTAAAGAAGGAAAATGCTTCTTCACAGTAAGGGAGATTGAATATTAGATTTTAAATTGCTATCAAAGGAGTGGTGACTGTAGATTAAACAGATAACTTTAAAAAGGGATTGGACATATTTTTAGATACAAAAACGTCAGGTTACGTCAATTAACCAGAGTAGATAGGAAATAATCCAGACTACTATCTAATTGCCAATTTTTGGGATCGGGAAGGATTTTTTCCAATAATGAGTCTAGTGTTTCAGTTGTCTTTTTTTGCTTGCCTTCTGCTGGATCAGTTTACAGTTGATTTATTATAAAGCTCTGATGATCTAAAAGTCTTTTTTCAACCTCGATTACTTACAGTGTAACCTCTTTCATTCTCTGCTTTAGATTCAATACAACAGTAATCCCTGTGAAGGACACTTTTCAAAATTCTAGCTAGAGCAATAATTAAAACATTCTGTTGTTATATTTCATCCATATGTATTATTAAAATGTGTCTGAGCTGTGTTATTTAACGGTAATCGAGTTCATTTAAGGTAGATAACCCTTTTCACTTTGGCATGTCTGTTGTAGGTCTACATTTTAGAAAACAATTATAATAAAATATGTAGTAACATGTAGTATGATGATTATGACTGTTTATTTAAAAATATCCTGAGATTGAGCTGGAGACGTTCCAACCGCACACACATTCCCCTCTCCCTGTACTCGCCAGCTGGCGCAGGGTGGCACTAGGAGTCACATTACATACAGCACAGACACACCCTTCACATCTCTGATAAATCCACAGATTGACTCCCTCAATCCCAACTCAATGGGAATTGAGTGCGAAGAATTCACAGCCATGCACCGAGGATCTGCAGGAATCTCATGAAAATCTGGGACAACGAATTATAAAAGAAGCAAGTAGCTTCATTCCCAAAGTCATTCTTAGCAGTTTATTTACAAATAAAGATATGATTATGCATTCTGTCCATTAAAGAAAATCATTTGATACTGCAGTTATAGTTTTAAAACAGGACAAATAACAAATACAGAACATGCCCAATTCTTTGGTAAGTAATTCAGATAATGAGCCTCATTCAATTGCAAGGCCGTATCTCGCAGTATATGGGCCGTATGTCTGCGGGCGTGCTGCGGGCTCGCAGTCTGCTACAATTCTGGTGCTATCCAATTGAACAAGCCAGCAAGTTACGGGCCCAAAGTCAAAAACGTAAACCATGCACTCAGGCGTAGATTTTCAGGACGGGAACATGATCAATTAAGCAAGGCCGTAACTAACCATTTTGAGACAGCCAATAGAAAATGAGACCATCATCATTACATCAGTCTAAGATGGAGGCTACATGTCAATCAGTTAGCGTTTATGAGTCCTATATGAGATCAGACTCAAAATACAAAATAATAAAAATAAATGCCAATACTGTTCTTGTCCATGTGGGTGGCCTGATATGTATTAACTCATTGTTTCCCGAGATCAAACTAACCCTGAAATGAAACATAAAATAAAATTATTTTTGATTGCCGATTTGCGAGCTTGAGACTGTTGTGCAATTAATTCTAATGTCTTTTGTAGCTTTCCCCATCATTTACAGTGCAGTATTGATTTTTTATTTGCATTTACAGTGATGCGGATATGTCTTTAACCCCTTTGTGGGTCCTCTATACTACTAGTAGGATTTTCTTCTACATTTGCCGTTTACCATGGTGTGAAAACATTTGCTGGCGTGCGGAATTGTAGCAATTGAATAGCGGTTAGCGAGCGTAACTTTTGCAAACGTGAAAGATCAAAGGCTTCAATGGGCTGTAAGCTACGGTTTTAACAACCACAATTATTTCAAGCCCGTAACATGTAGGCGGTTTGTGGCTCGCAAAAAAAAAAATGCCAATTGAATAGCAAAATAACGTATGGCCTCCATTACGGACTACTGTAAATTACAATTAATTGCTCAATTGAATGAGGCTCCATGTATGGAAATTACTGAAAAGATGGGGCCTTCTGTAAAGTAAAATGTAACGTTCAAGTGTGCATTTAACAGAAAATGGGGCTTATGAACAATGCAACATCAGTCGTCTAGTTCTAAGCATAGGCCAGAATTTCGGGAAATCCCTGTGTCCAGGTGAGTCAATAAGAATGACTAATGCATTGATTGATTAGGCTGTGCACAGATAGGAAATCCTGGCCTGTGTTTGGCAATTCTCTTTTTAGTAATTTCTGCCTTATCTAGTTAACCATATAAACATTTTTTTTGGCATGAAACAAGACTGTTTAGAACATTTACAGTAAAAGCAGCATATCACTTCTCCTCCATAAGACAACATATGGGACAAACAATATTCTGTACAAAGTGACTTCATAACATTCATACTATACCTTTGAGCTTGGTGGTGGCGCCAGACCAAAGAACACATGTATTTCATTCCCTTCTTTGGCATCAAAGAAAGAGTCAAAGTCCTAGAAAAAAATCACATCTTGTTTCAGCACAAATATTGAAGACTGGAGCAGCTGTTTATGTGCAGAAATACAGATGACTAATAGGACTATGTTTCACTATTCCTGTTCCCATTGTTTGTTCTTTTTATTCTTTGCTTGTGTAAAGACATCATATTTAGGATTTAAGCCTCTATTCCATAACTCAAGGAATCTAAAACCCATATTAATTTCACTACTGACCAATCACCTTACACTTTTGAATACAACCTCTGAGAAATGCCATCCAAGTGCTCATAATGTCCATAACTTCCATATTTCTGGAGTGGCTGCCCCATAGATATACTTAAATCGCTATCACGTGTCTTCCAGAATGATATTTGAGCTCCTGGAAGTTAACTTGGAAGTGTCTCAGAGTGCTTGTAATTTCTGGGTACTTTCAACCACTGGTAAAATCAATAACATGCCTCTGAGAAGGCTTGGGAAATTCTAATTAATTAAGGAGCAACTACTGGCAGAAATCAGCTGATAAAGAAACTTACAGAAGATCATCAGAACCATAAAAATGGCATTATAAAACATATATAGGCTAGTATGATGTATGAAGTCTCCATACATGTTTGAACATCATCTGTTGAGTATAATACATGCCATTATCACATACATAAACTGCAATCATTAAAGTCACATGGAAATAAGCCGGAGGTATAATCCATGGCTATGGCGTAGCTAGAGCTTTTGCCGCATGGGGCTATCCCTGAGTTTGACGACCCCACCCCATGTAGACATTTTGTGTGTGTGCATATATATATATATATATATATATATATATATATATATATATATACACACACACCCTCCCCCCTCTCTCTCACCATCCGTTTTCTCCCCTCTCTCTATCTCTCTGTCTTTCTTTCGCTCCCTTCTCTTTCTCTGTCTCTCTTCTTTTCTCTCCTCTCCATCTCTCTCCCTCTTACACTCTCCCCTCCCTCTCTCTTAATATCTCTCTCCCTTCTCTCCCTCTTTCTCTATCCCTCCCCCTCTCTTTCTACCCCTATTTATCTTCCACTATCTTTTTGTCTCCCACTTTTTCTCTCTCTTCTCCTCTTTCTCTCTCTCCTCCCCTCTTTCTCTCCCTCTCTTTCTTTCTCCCTCATCCCATCGATTTTTCTCCCTGTCCTTCTCTCTCCCTTTCTCTCCCCCCTCCCTCTCTTTCTCCCCTATTTCTTTCTCTCTCTCTCTTTCCCTCTTTTTCTCTCTCTCCCATTCTCTCCTTGTCTCTTTCTCTCCCTCTGTCTCCCACTCTCTTTCTCTCTCTTTCAATTTATTTCTCTCCCTCTCCTTCTCTCCCCCTCTCTTTTTCTCTCTTTGTCTCCCTCTCTCAATCCCATCTCTTTCTCTCTCTCCTCCTCTCTCTCTCCACATTCTCTCTCCTTCTCTCTCTATACCTCCTCTCTCTCTCTTCCTCATTCTCCCTCTCTCCTTTTCTCTCTTTCCCTCATTCTCTCCTGTCTCCTACACTCTCCCTCAGTCTCCCTCTCTCCTACTCTTTCTCTCCTTCTCTCTCCTTCACTCCCCTCTCCTTCACTCTCTCTACCTCCTCTCTCACTCTCCTTCACTTCCTCTCTGTCTCCCTCCCCCTCCCTTTCTTTCTCTCTCTCTTTCCCTCTTTCTCTCCCTCAATTCCCATCTTTCTCTCTCTCCTTCACTCTCTCTCTCCTTCTCTTTCCCTCCTTCTTTCTCTCTCTAATCTTTCCTACTTTCTCTCTCTCTCCTCTCATTCTCCCTCTCTCCTTCCCACTCCACCCCTGTGCATATATATATATATATATATATATATATATATATATATATATATATATACTAGCGACTTGCCCATCAAAAATTAACGGCAATAAAATTGTAAGGCAGGTCATGCTGTTTGCCACAGACATTGGGTGTTTTGGTCGTCAGAGATCCTTCTGCGTTCATTGCGAGCCTATGGGTTGGTGCATTTTTTGTTATTAGAGGAGCTTTTGCGCTCATTGTACTCATTGTAAGGTCGGCGCTAATCTCCTTTTGGTTCCCTTTTGCTAGTGTCTTCCATTTGTGTACTTTGTGTCCTATGAGCACCATTGGCGCTCCTTGTGAGGCGCGCAATGAAGGTCTTTGTGTTTTTTTGCGATACTGTGGTGTGTTTTTTTTTTGTTTTGTGTATATTTGTTTTTTTATGATAATTAATTAATTAATTAATTAAAACATAAATTAATATACATTACCTATTTGTAATTAATATATGGAGCAAGCAATGTTCTGAAGAGCTAACAGTCTGTTTTGATGTTCCTGCAGCATATAATGTAGATTTGCAGTGTTGTTGAGCTGAGGTGTAAGTGTCAGCAATGTGTGCAGTGTGTAGTGTAAATAGGCTGCGTGCGCGAGTGGAAGCCGTTAGTGTAGCTGTGTACTTCCGCATTGTGTAAGTTAGTGATGTAAAATGACGGTGAATTTGTATGTGGTACGCGGGTGTGGATGATTTAGCGTCCTTGCTAATGGTGTATGTTGTACTTCGTACAGGTTTTTGTAAAAGTCGTATGTGCTTGGCAGCTTTAAGGGTTGTGTAGCCTTGTTTTCTTCGGCGGACAATTTTTTCTCTAATCATTTTAAATTGGACTGAAATTGAGGTGTAACCTGACTTCCAGATGTCCTGGGTGTCCCCCCTTGCTGTGGGTAAGGTTTTTATTTTATTTTTGTGTGTATTTTGTGTTTTTTTAATGTTTTCCGTGGTGGGCGGGTCAGCCGTTAAGGCCGTATTTTTGCAAGTCCGTAATTGTCCCTTGGCTCGGCTCGTATTTTCTTTTGCGGTCCGAAAGTTGTACAGAGTCGTAGGGATGAGCGCCAATGGTGCTCATCTCCACCAGCGCAAGGAGCACCTTCGGCACTCCTTGCCAGCAACTGCGGCCCTCGCTTTGCGAGCCCGCAAGCGTTAGCAACAACCCATATTGCTGAGAACTATATATGCGAAATTGCCCGTCAAAAAATGACGGCAATGAAATTGTAAGTGAGCTAATGGTGTTTGGTGTATAATAATAAAATAAATAATAGATTAATAAAGTAATATACTTTACCTATTTTGAAATAATATATGCAGGAAGCATTCTGTTGAAGAGCTGCAATCTGTTTTGATGTTGCTGCAGCATTAGTGGTGTGGAGCTGCTGTGCAAGCGTGCTGAATGTGTGGAGTGTAATAGTGTATGTGCGCGAGACAAATGCGTTTGCGTAGCTGTGTACTTCCGCATTGTATAAGCTATTGTTCTAAAATGGCGGCTAATGTGTAGTATGCGGCTGTGGCTAATTTAGCGTCCTTCGTTTTCTATGTCGTCCGACTTTTTGGGAATATCCGTAGCTGTTTGGTGGTGTTTTGCGTGTTTATGGTGGTGTTTCGCGGGTTTAGGGACCTTTAGCCTCGTTTTCGTTTTGTTCGGCGGCCATTTTTTCTCTCGCTTAGGCGATTTTCGGGTGTCTAAACTCCGATATTTGTACTTAAATCGAGGTGTAACTATAATTGCAAAGGTCCTGGGTGCCCCCCCCCCTTTCTGTGGGTAAGCTTTTTATGTGTTTGTTGTTTGTATTTATTGTGTTTGTAATATTTTTGGGGTTGCGCGGGTTGCATCCTTGTTTTTTATCTCGTAGGTGTTTTTCGGCAAAGACGTAGGTGTTTGGTGGTGTTTTGCGTCTTTAGACTGCTGCGCGAGCCCGCAAGCGATAGCAACAGCTCGCATGTTCACAACTATATATGTGATATATATATACTAGCGTATTGCCCGTCAAAAAATGACGGCAATGAGATGTGTATGTTTTAAAAGTTGTTTAGTTATTAATATACACATGGAACTGTAAGGTAGCTAATGTTTTTTTTTGTGTACTACTGAAATATAGAATTCAAATTAATAAATGAATTTACATATTTTTATGCATTGTGTTGAAGAGCTGTCAATCTGTGTTGATGTTGCAGCAGCATTAGTGGTGTGGAGCTGCTGTGTAAGCGTGATAAACGTGTGCAGTGTAATAGTGTGCGTGCGCGAGCCGAAACCGTTAACGTAGCTGTGTACTTCCGCATTATCCTAAAATGGCGGATAATGTGTTTTATGCGTCTTCGCAGATTATCGGTACGTGTTTTGCGTGGTTATAGTGCTGTAGCCTGGTTTTCGTTTTGTTCGTCCGTCATTTTTTCTGCGTCGCTCATTGCCAAAGTACTACGGTTTAACGGCTCGCCTCGCTGTGCGAGGCTCATCGCTAAGCCCGCTAAAAAACTACGGTTTAACATTAAATTTGTTTGCCACACAACATGACACTACATTTGTCCCTTTTTTTTTTTCTTCAAATAAATACAATTTTTTTTTAATAAAATTAATATTTTTGTAATTTGCAACTTATATTTCATTAAATTCGTTGGTTTAGGCGGGAAATCCGATGTTGCGCGAGACAAAGTCGTTAAATCTGTGTTAATGCGTAAATCTGCAATTTCTGACCGTAAAATGTAGTCGCTACTGTCTTTTTACTCATTGCGCGGTTAATCCGCATCCTTTATCTCGTATTTTTTCTAACATCTATGTCTATGGCTGTGTTTTACGCAGTTCGTAGTAGTATAGCCTCGTTTTCATTTTTTTCGGCGGCCATTTTTTTCTTGCTTAGCCGATTTTCGATCTTTGTAACTCGGCAAAATCGCTGTAAATTGGAGTTCCAACTCACTTCCAGACGTCCTGCCTGCTTCCCCATGCTGTAAGTGACCTTTATTTTATTTTTTAGTGTGTATTTAGTGTTTTTTTTAGTGTTTTGTTTCCGCCGCTTATGTCGTAATTTTTTTCAGCTCGTATTTTTTTTGTAAGTGTATATATATATCCCCTTCTGACTCTTACGTACTCGCTTCTCTCTCTCCCAATTCTATTCTCTCCCATCTCTCTCTCTCAGTCTTTCTTTCTCCCTCCCCCCTCTCTTTCTCTGTTTCTGTCTTTCCCTCCCTCTCCTTCTCTGTCTCTCTTCCTTTCTCTCCTCACTCTCCCACTCTCTTTATCTCTCTCCCTCTTTCTCTTTCTCCCCCCATTCTCCTTCCCTCTCTGACCCCCTGTGCAGATATATATATATACCCCTTCTGAGTCTCACGATCCCCTTCTCTCTCTCCCCATCAATCCTCTCTCACCGCTCTATCTCTCTCTTTCTTTCTCCCTCCCCCTCTCTTTCTCTGTCTCTCTTCCTTTCTCTCCAATCTCTCTCCCTCTCTTTATCGCTCTTCCACTTTCTCTCTTTTGCCCCACTTTCCATCTCCCTCTCTCCATTTTTCTTAATCTCTCTCTCCCGTCTCTCCCTTCTCTCCCTCTTTCTCTATGCCTCTCCCCTCTCTCTCTCCCCTCTCTCTCTCCCTATATTTCTCTCTTTTTCTCTCTCTCCTCTTTTTCTTTCCCCTCCACTCTCTCTCTCTCTCTCTCCCTCCCTCTCTTTTTGTCTCCCTGCCCTTTTTTTTTCCCCTCTCTCTCTCCCCTTCTCTTTCTCTCCTTCACTCTCTCCACTTTCTCTCTCCTTCCTCTCTCTCCTTCTCTTTCTCCTCTCATTCTCAATCTCTCCTTTCCCCTCCGCCCCCCCCCCCCATGGGGACAAGTATATATCCCCTTCTGACTCTCTCTCACCACTCTCTCTCTCTCCCCATTCATCCTCTCCCTCTCTCTCCTCTCTATCTCCCCCCTCTTTTTCTATCTCTCTCTCCCTCTCTTTCTCTATCTCTCTTCATTTCTCTCCTCTCTCCCTCTTTCTCCCTCTCACTCTTTATCTTAATCTCTCTCTCCCTTCTCTTCCTCTATCCCTTGTCCCCCCCCTCTCTCTACCCCCTCTCTTTCTTGTCCCATCTATTTCTCTCCATCTCCTTCTCTCCCTCCCCTCTCTTTTCCCCCTATTTCTCCCCTCTCTCCTTTCTCTCCCTTTTTTCTCCCCCTCTCTCTCTCTTCTCTCTTTCCATCTATTTATCTCTCTCTCCACTTTCTCTCTCCTTCTCTCTCTCTCCACTCTTTCATTGTTTCTCCGTCCCTCGTCTCTCTCTCTCTCTCCCTCATTCTCCCTCTCTCCTTCTCTTTCACTCTCCTTCCCTCGGTCTCCCTCTCCCTCTGTCTCTCCTCTCCCTCCTTCTCTCTCTCTCCTTTTCTCTCCCCTTCAGCCCCCCCTCCTTCACGCTCTCTATCTCCTCTCTCACTCTCTTTCACTCTTCATTTCTCTCCTCTCTCCCTCTTTCTCCCTCTCACTCTTTATCTTAATCTCTCTCTCCCTTCTCTTCCTCTATCCCTTGTCCCCTCTCTCTCTCTCTACCCCCTCTCTTTCTTGTCCCATCTATTTCTCTCCATCTCCTTCTCTCCCTCCCCTCTCTTTTCCCACTATTTCTCCCCTCTCTCCTTTCTCTCCCTCTTTCTCCCCCTCTCTCTCTCTTCTCTCTTTCCATCTATTTATCTCTCTCTCCACTTTCTCTCTCCTTCTCTCTCTCTCCACTCTTTCATTGTTTCTCCGTCCCTCGTCTCTCTCTCTCTCTCCCTCATTCTCCCTCTCTCCTTCTCTTTCACTCTCCTTCCCTCAGTCTCCCTCTCCCTCTGTCTCTCCTCTCCCTCCTTCTCTCTCTCTCTCTCTCTCCTTTTCTCTCCCCTTCAGCCCCCCCTCCTTCACGCTCTCTATCTCCTCTCTCACTCTCTTTCACTATCTCCCCCTCTTTCACTCTTTCCTTCTCTCTCTGAATCCTCGTTATCTCTCCTCCTCTCTCTCCCTCCTTCTCTCTCTTCACTCTTTCCTTCTTTCTATCTCTTCCGCTTTCTCTCTCTATTTCTCTATCCTTCTCTCTCACTTTCATTCACACTATCATTCTCTCTCTTCCTCATTCTCTCTCGCTCTCCCTCCCTTTTTCTCTCTCTTTCCCTATTCTTCTTTCTCCTTCACTCTCTCTCCCTCCCTCCTTCATGTCCCCCTCCTTCCCTTACCCCTCCTTCACTCTCTCCTTCTCTCTCTCTCTCTCTCTTTTATTCTCTCTCCCTCCTGTATTAGTTACATAGTTACATAGTAATTGAGGTTGAAAAAATACTTTAAGCCCATTAAGTTCAACCTTTTAAGATTTCCTCTGATCTGCAATATGCAAATTAGTTGTTAATTGATCCAGAGGAAGGCAAACAGAGATATAAACAAGTGAAACTTTGCCAATTGTCTCAAAAGGGAAAACTAATTTTTCCTTCCTGACCCCAGATACTGGCGATCGGATTTCTCCCTGGATCAATACTCCCTCTCTAATTAACCTGGATAACCCTGGATACCCTTTTTATTTCAAAATGTATCCAATCCTTTTTTAAAGTTATCTATTGAATCCACTGTCAACAACTCCCTTGGTAGAGAATTCCACAGATTAACCACCCTTACTGTGAAGAACCCTTTTGTTTCTTTGAGGTGGAATCTTTTTACTTCTAACCTCAAAGGATGTCCTTGTGTCAACTGAAAACCTCTTGGTACAAAAAGCTCCCTTGACAAATCTTTATACGGACCCTGGATGTATTTATATAAGGTAATCATATCCCCTCTTAGACGCCTTTTTTCTTGATAAAATAAGTTTAATTTGGTTAGTCTTTCTACATAACTTAGCCCCTCCATTCCCCTTATTAGTTTTGTTGCCCTTCTCTGTACTTTTTACAGTTCTAAAATGTCCTTTTTAGGAAGTGGTGCCCAAAACTTTACTCCATGTTCCAAATGATGGCGTACTAGGGATTTGTATAGTGGTCGAATTATATTTGCTTCCCTTGCTTCTATACCCTTCTTAATACATGCTAATAGTTTATTTGCCTTTGCAGCTGCTGCTTGTCATTGAGAACTGTGGTTCTCCACAAGTACTCCAAAATCCCTTTCAATTTCTAAACCCTCTAGATTTGTTTCATTAAGTTTATAAAATGCATGGTTATTTTTCCTTCCCAGATGCATAACCTTACATTTATTCGTATTAAATCTCATCTGCCATTTAATTGCTCATTTCTCTAATTTATGCAAATCAATTTGGGGGGGAAGTACATATTTTTTTAATTTAATTATCTAGCACAACTAAGTGTCATCAGCAAAAATGGAGACAATACTTTCCAGTCCTACTTCTAAGTCATTAATAAATATGTTAAAAAGGAGAGGACCTAATACTGAACCCTGAGGAACCCCACTTACCATATTAGTCAAATCTGAGTATGCTTCCTGTCTTTTAGCCAGCTTACAATCCATGTGCATATATTTACTGCAATTCCTGTTTCCCTTAGTTTGCACAATAGTCTCCCATGTGGCACTGTATCAAAAGACTTTGCAAAATTTAAAAAGACGACATCCACTGAGTTGCCTTTATCCAAGTTCCAACTAACCTCCTCATAGAAACTAATTAGATTTGTTTGACATGACCTATTCCTCATAAATCCATATTTGCTCCTACATATAATCCTGTTTGAATAGGCATATTCTTGTATATTATGCCTTATAAACCCTTCTAAAAGCTTTCGCCACTACAGAAGTGAGGCTTACAGGTCTATAATTCCTCGGATTTGCTCTTAATCCCTTCTTAAATATAGGTATTACCTCTGCTTTTCTCCAGTCTTCTGGTAGAGACCCTGTGCTGAGTGAATCTTGAAAAATTAGCCCCATTTTGTTGCAGTGTACCTCCCTTGTGTAAACCGAAGAAAATAACCTCTTTAGCTCATCTGCCTTTTCCTGGTTCCTAATTATCAGACGGCCTGTGTCACATTGTAATGTTCCTATAGCTTCCTTCCTCGCCTTCTTCTCATTTATATATTTAAAAAATATTTTAGGGTTAGTCTTACTCTCATTTGCAACTAATTTTTAAATTTCTATTTTAGCCAGTCTAATCGCCCTTTTGCAAGCCTTATTGATTTCCTTGTACTCACATAAAGCAGTCTCTGTCCCCTCTTGTTTGTAAAATTTAAATGCCTGTTTTTTACTCAGTATCTTGATCTTTAAATCATTGTTAAACCACATTGGATGTGATTTACTTCTTTTACTTTTATTCCCACATGGTATATGCCGATGTGTATGTATATTTAGTACAGCTTTAAATGTTGTCCATTTATGTTCAGTATTTTTACCCATCGGTTCTCTGTCCCAGTCTATACTTTGTATTGCTGCCCTTAGACCGTTAAAATCTGCCCTTTTAAAATTTAGAGTTTTTGTTGACCCCTTAAAGTTTAGTTTTTTTAATTCAATCCCAAGTGAGATTGTGTTGTGATCACTGTTTCCCCAAGGTTGCCCTATTCCAACATTTGATACTATATCATTATTATTTGTGATTACTAAATCTAAGATAGCTTCATTTCTAGTAGGCTCTTGTATAGCCTGGGCCAGATAATGATCCCTGAGTGTACTCAAGAACCTGCTCTACTTAGCTGAGCTGCTGGTCTCATTTATCCAGTTTATTTCAGGGTAATTAATATCTCCCATTATAAGAACTTGCCCGTGCTTAGCTGCATTTTCAATCTGTAATAATAATTGCATTTCCTCACTTTCTATCATATTCTCTCCTTGCACTCTCTCCTCTCTCCCCATCCTTCTCTCTGTCTCTTCCCTTTTCTACTTTCTTTTTCTCTCCCTCCTCTCTCTCTTTCCATCTCCATCATTCTTACTCTCATTCACACCCTCATTCTCTCTCCCTCCTTCTCTTTCTCCTTCTCTCTCTCTATTTCCCTCGTTCTCTCCTTCACTCCCCTTCTCTCTCCTTTACACTCCCTCTCCTTCTTTCTCCTCCACTCTCTCTCATTCACTTTCTCCCTCCTTCACTCTCTGCTTCTTACTATTTCCTTATCTCTTTCCTTTTCTCTCTCCCTCATCTGTCTCCTTCTCTCGTTCCTTCTATGTCTCCTCTCACTACCCTCTTGTCTCCCCCTCTCTCTGCCCTGTATCTTACCACCATGCGCTCCTCATGTCCCGGGTGTTGTGGCTCCTCCTTCAGTCAGCTCCTCCTCTCCCCTGCAGGCAGAGTAGTGAGAAGGCAGCCGTGCAGGCACTGGAGAGGCACAGGGGAGAGCAGGGAGCCAGCGAGGTGGGAAGGGGGCAGGAGGTGGCAGGTGCTGGACCCCTACCGTCCCAGGCTTGCTACACCATAGATCTAAAGGACATCTACACTGAAAACCACAGCCATTGCTGGTTATCGGGTTGCTTTGTGAGCTGCCTCATGGCAGTGCTCAACAATAATGCACCCCTAATATCTCTGTTCTTGTCTCAAAATACTCCCCCACACTCCCTCTCCATTTAGCTAATGGCCTCCTTTTTCTCTTATCACCTCCTATCACTCCCTCCTTCTTGGCTTTTCATTGGAACTCCTTGCCTCGCTCCATTAGACTTCCCTCCTGCCTCAAGACCTTCAAAACTTCACTAAAAACACATCTATTTAATTTAGCTTATCACCTTCATCCTTAAAATGCACAATGTATCTTTCTACCTCCTGTTTCACAACCAAAACCTTTAGTTAGCGACTTTTGAATCGTATAGGTGCTTGAGATAGCATTTTGTATGCTAGATTCTAAGCTCAAAAGACAGGTCTCTCTATTCTTTTGCATTGTACTGAAACTGTTTTTGCCTTGAACCCATCCTATGTATGGCGCTGCGCAATATGCTGGCGCATAAAAATACAGGATAATAATAATAACTGAATAAATGTAATCTAAAACTGTATTGGTCTCTTGATAATAACACCTTACCCCACAATACTGTTCCCCATTAAAGATCTGAGGAGGAAGAGGGATTCCATTTTTTGGCTTCTTTTCCCCCGGAACATTGTCTCTCATCCATTGCCGATTATCTTCATTGCATGCAATATCTTTTTCTTCATAATCAATCCTGTTAGCCGCCAAAAAGCCAACAACGTCTTGTTGCTTCTTTTTAATCTGTAAAACATTTAATTAAAAATATTTAGAGCCCTTTTAGTACCTGAACACAGCATATATTGTACATTTGTTCTTAGTAATAATGCCTGTTTTTTCAGCACCATTCAAATATAGATTCCAAAAATAAACTGAGATTATGTGTAGTAGTTATGTGTGTGTATGTGTATTAGTGTATCTAGAATAAGAGCCATGGCATTCTCTATTATTTTTCCATTTTACATTCAAATCAAGAGTGACTTTTGATTTTGATTAAGCTGTGTATACCTTTAAATAGTGCCATCCATACTTTTCAAAAAATGAATCTGCATGGACGGTGGTCCTCGGCCAGTGCCATAGTGACAAGGAAAGTTTGTCTAAGAGGTGTTTGACTATCCTGGAGGAATTGCCCCCACAGAGGTAATGCCTCATATATAGTGAGGCGGCTCCAAACTATGCCAATTTTGGACAACCTATACCATTGCTTAGCTATAACGATACTCAGAGTGGAAACTTACTATCTTTAGCACATGCTTCGGAAGCATTAATCCTTACACATTAGACTTATTATTTCACATATTCAGTTCTCCATAAAATTAGCAATTAGCCCATTCCTGGAGCAATCTTTGTTCCTCGTCCACACTTCAGTCAAATCTTAGCTCGACCAAAATGGTTGCTCTGCAAAAAGCTTATCAATCTGGCATAGGTTCAATGAACAGCATGAGACAATGTAGGACAAATAGCGTACCTACAGAATGTGTTAATTGTAACAGTGTTTAACAACTTGCATGGCAAACAAACCCATCTACTTTTTTTAAAAGTTGCTTACTTCTCCCCTTCTCTACTTCTTTCTTTCTTTTCTATATTCTTGTATACGTAAAGCACTGTTTTTTGTTGGTCTTCTCCATGTATGTATGTATTATTTTGGATAACTTTTAAGTTTTGTGAATATCAAGTGGCTCTTCTGCACCAAGATGTGATACCAGTAGGCTTGTAAACAAAACTGTTTTCAATAAAAAATGTAAAAATATGAATGGACGTGTTATCAGGAAGAACATGCAACCGTCACGCCTGCCCCATCAAGGTCAGCTAGGAAACTGTTCCAATGACCAGCATGATCTTGCACTACAACTTCTCTCAAAATGAGGCCATTAAAAATACTGCTGCGCGGATCTGTATGTGCCCCTCAAGCCCTACTTTTAACTGAACTTATATAAGGAATATAATATGAATAGAATTATAAATATAAAATGATTAGAAATAGAATTGGCGGTCCTTTCCCTCTTCACCATCGCAAAATCTGACAGCTGCAGTTCCGCCTCCAGCCGACAGATGGCGCTGCAGATTTTAGCATATAAGGCGGGCTGACAGAAGAGGCCTTGAGCTATGAGAGGCGCGCCCGATTCCTGGGGGGTAGAGTGCCCACGCCGAACATAGCAATGGCCTCACTGTCGATTCAGCGCTGTCGAGTTGCGCCACGTCGGAGGGGAAAATACTTCTTTGCCTTCCCTGGAACTTGATGGTACCCGAAAACTCACAGCGCCCTCTGGCGGATGGCACCTGTAACTGCAGCTGTCAGTGCTGCAGAAGAAATGTGCAGGCAAAGAGGGATAGATCCGAATTGGCTTCTAGGAGCACCATCAGGACCTTACCATTGCTTCCCTCAAAACACGGATGCTTACTTCCAACCAGCTTATGTGCCACAACATGGGTCTTCAATACACTTAAATACTACCTTTTCTCTAGTGACAATGTACTTTGAATGTCCTCCAAGGACAAACATTCCTATTATAACATTATTCCTTTAAAATGAATCCATATGAATGCAGCTCGAAAAACCAACATTGACTGCTGTTTCCCTCAAAATGAATCTACTTGTACAAACACACACCATCTTGTATTATATAATAATCATACAATAGTTCAATAATATCTTCTGAAACCCATTTAAGGGACATTGACGTTACAATATGTCCTTTGCATCATCAGATAGATGGGAGAAATCCTGAAAACGTTGTTTTAATATTTAAAATGGATTAAGATTTGACTTAGTTATTGTCATTCTAGTTATTGTTTGTAAAGCCCTCCCATGAGAATTTGCACAGATATGGCTGTGACACACTCTATTTAGATCATACTATCTACTCGAACAAAAATTCAGTTCAAAATTGGCAACATAATTTTAGTAACCAATTATAAGTAATAAAGCCTACCATTTATTACTTTTTATGTGCAGTTATGCTGCTGTGGAATATATAATTTTGGTTTCAGGAAATTAATTTACAGAAGTGGCGGGAAACTTTGCATGCACAGGAAGTGTCTTTACGTACAGTGGAAATTTAGCAGTTACAGATGCCAGTGCTGCCAGTAGAACTATAAGGAAGCTCATTAGTTAATCCAAAGACACACCCTCTTGGGAATGTAATGGAGAAGGTAAAACAAAATGAAAGCCTGCCATAAATAATAATTGCATATAAAAGTTACAAAATATAAAGGTTGTATTAATTCATTGCTTTTTAAAAACAGTTTGTCCATTTCAATGCTTAGTTATTTAAAATTACCACATTCTTCTCACCTCAAATACGCAATAAAGGCTGCCCACGTGACGGAAGTGCTATGGCTTCCTTACAAATGTATGTATGAACATAAAAACCCCAAAACTGCTAAAAAATGTGAAAAGAAGCTGAATTGGAAGTGGACCTCATAAGTCATAACAATGCTAGGAGAGCAAATGTTTTTCTTAGTGCCCACAAGACTTTGAAAAAGGCTGGCAATGAGTGCCGAAGGGACTCAAGACTTTAAAAAAAGATTACGGCTTTAAAGGCAAGGTGTGCAAGACTTTGAAGAAGATGAGGGGAGAGAGAGAGAGAGAGAGAGAGAGAAAAATAAGGAAACATTGTGTAAAGGATTAATTAGGAATATTTAGCAGGTGTTGCTAACTGTATGTACATTGCCTTGCAAAAGTATTCACCCCCCTTGGCATTTTTCATATTTTGTTTCCACACAACAAGGAATTAACATGGATTGTTTGAGGATTTGCATCATTTAATTTACAGAACATGCCCACAACTTTAGGAGAAAATAACAGAAAAAGTCAATGTGCATAACTATTCACCCCCCTAAAGTCAATACTTTGTAGAGCCACCTTTTGCGGCAATCACAGCTCCAAGTCGCTTTGGATAAGTCTCTATGAGCTTGCCACATCTTACCACTGGGATCTTTGCCCATTCCTCCTTGCAAAACTGCTCCAGCGCCTTCAAGTTGGATGGTTTGCGCTTGTGAACAGCAATCTTTAAGTCCGACCACAGATTTTCTATTGGATTGAGATCTGGGCTTTGACTAGGCCATTCCATCATATTTACAGTGCATGTTTCCTCTTAAACCACTCAAGTGTTGCTTTAGCAGTGTGTTTGGGGTCATTGTCAAGCTGGAATGTGAACGTCCGTCCTAGCCTCAAATCCCGTACAGACTGGTCCAGGTTTTGCTCAATAGTATCCCTGTATTTAGCACTATCCATCTTTCCCTCAACTCTGACCAGTTTCCAAGTCCCGGCTGCTGAAAACATCCCCACAGCATGATGCTGATACCACCATGTTTAACTGTGGGGATGGTGTTCTTTGGGTGATGTGATGAGTTGGGTTTGTGCTAGACATAGCATTTTCTTTGATGGCCGAAAAGTACAATTTTAGTCTCATCAGACCAGAGCACCTTCCTCCATACATTTTGGGAGTCTCCCACATGCCTTTACGCAAACTCAAAACATGCAATTTAGTTTTTTGCTGAAAGTAATGGCTTTCTTCTGGCCACACTGCCATAAAGCCCAACTCTATGGAGCGTATGGCTTATTGTCGCCCTATGTACAGATACTCCAGTCTCTGCTGTGGAACTCTGCAGCTCCTCCAGGGTTACCTTAGGTCTCTGTGCTGCCTCTCTGATTAATGCCCTCCTTGCCCATTCCGTGAGTTTTAGTGGGCGGACGTCTCTTGGCAGGTTTGCTGTTGTGCCATGTTATTTCCATTTAGTTATGATAGATTTGATGGTGCTCCTGGGGATCATCAAAGATTTGGATCTTTTTTATAACCTAACCCTGACTTGTACTTCTCAACAACATTGTCCCTTACTTGTTTGGAGAGTTCCTTGGTCTTCATGGCAGTGTTTGGTTAGTGGTGCTTCTTGCTTAGGTGTTGCAGCCTCTGGGGCCTTTCAAAAAAGTTATGTACAGTATATATAATGACAGATCATGTCACACTTATACTCCACACAGGTGGACATAATTTCACTAATTATGTGACTTCTGAAGGTAATTGATTGCACCTTTTTATGGGCTTAATAACAAAGAGGGTGAATACATACGCACATGCCAATTTTCTGTTTTCTATTTATAAAAAATAGTTTTATGTATATATTTTTCTCATTTCACTTCACAAACTTAGACTATTGGGTTCTGATCCATCACATAAAATTCAGATTAACAAAACATTGAACTTAAGGCTGTAATGTAACAAAATAAGTAAAAAGTCAAGGGGGTGAATACTTTTGCAAGGCACTTTATCTGTATGTAGCAATGTGCACCTATTAAGTGTAAAAATAGCTTACACATCATACAGTATGGAGGTAACAGCAGTTAATACTGCATAATCAGTATCAGTGTCACCCTTTGGCCATTTCACATTGTAGGAGTTTTGCTGTACAAACATGTTCTTAAATTACAGGAGGGAGGCATTTGACATTGCAGTAAACCAAATTGTTTACCAAATTCTGGTGACTGGGATGATGTAACGAATGACTGTTAATCGTAGCTGTTGTAATAGTAAAGCGATTCTCTGTATATTAAGCCTTCCTGATTATTTGAACTCCCTGCACTGTTTTATAGACTGTTGGGAGGATGGATTCACTGAAGGTGTGAAAGAATATATGGAGAATATGATGCATAAACCTGTGCTTCATAGGGTGGAAAGCAAGAATATTAATATTTAATAATATAAAATATTACCAGTACACAAATTCTTGTCATATCTTCCAAACTAATCTTGTTGAGGGTATCATGAGTGGGTTGCAGTACCCAGAAAAATAATATCTAAAGCCGCATCCCTAATTAATGTCTGTCAACCAGGGACATTTCTGAGGACAGATGTTTTGCATTAAGAGAAGCCCCAGTTATGGGAATATCCCTTGAAAATGATGATGTCTAGTCACCATATTGTATTTTTTAAATGTACAACGTTCATTACCATATCACCTTCTTAGTGGTTCTCCTTTGAAATTAGCTTTATCTAGTTACAAATAAAATATGGAGGAAGCCAATTAATCATTATATTCTCTCTTCAGTTTGCAAATGACAAAAGTATCGTGGCTGAAGCAGACTCGGGGAGAAGTCATAAATAGTAGCAGGAAGCAGTGTAACCTAAACTGCTAGCCATGTACAAACACACTTTATAGTAAGCACCCACCATCATATTACAATTGTGGTATTCCAATGAGATAGCCATCCCCCCATGGATGGCTCAACACCATACACAACACTTTATTCAGAGGTGGAAAAATCTGAAGTTTATATACTCTAGGGGCATGATGGAGAAATAGTAATTCATTGTTTAAATGCACAGTAAAGGTTTAATAAAAGATTTGTAATTGTCAAGCCCTACCTAACTATTCTTGAGAGAGTATGTCAAGAAGGAGTTAAATCTGTTTCTGACAAAGGTGAGGCATAGCTGCATACCAGGATGAATTTGTATAAAGCGCATGATAATTCCTAGTACACTATGCAGCAAAAGCTGGCATATGCACAACATATAACTGCAATTATATCGGAAGCAGTAAAATGTATAAAAGTTAGCTAGGAAAGCTCAACACAGGACTTTATAGATAATATCCACAATGTCAACAACCTCCATCTTTTCAGGGATTCCCAGTTGAAGTGGAGGTGCTGCATCATAGTAAGCATCTAAACTGAAGCTAAGCATTAATATAACAAAGTGGATGATATATTGGAATAATAGTGGCCCCTGAGTTTATACTCAACACAACTACTCAAACTTGTTGACCACTCACAGTTCCTCTCGGCGAGCAGGTTGTTTTGAGTAAACAAGTGTAGCTTTCTTTGTTACATAGTTACATTGTTAAATAGTAACTTAGATTGCAAAAAAGTATTTTAGTCCATCAAGTTCAAACTTTTTAGATCTCCTCTGATCTGTAATATGCGGATTAATTGGTAAATGTTAATTGATCCAGAAGAAGACAAACAGAAAAAAAAAACAGTGAACCTTGGCCAATTCTCTCAAAAGGGGAAAAAATATATGTAAATTTCTTCCTGACCCCAGATGCTGGCAATCGGATTCCTCCCTGGATCAATAATCTCTCTCTCTCTCTAATTATCCAGGATAACCCTGAATGCGCTTTTTATTTAAGAATATATCCAATCCCTTTTAAAAGTTATCTGTTGAATTTGCTGTCATCACCTCCTTTGTTAGAGAATTCCACAGATTAACCACCCTTACTGTGAAGAACCCTTTTCTTTTGTTAAGGTGAAATCTTTTTACTTCTAATCTCAAAGGATCTAATCTCCTTGTGTCAATTGAAAACCTCTTGGCACAAAAAGTTCACTTGACAAAGCCTTATATTGACCCTGGATTATTGATATAAGGTAATCATATACACTCTTAGATGCCTTTTTCTAGAGAAAATAAGTTTAATTTGGTTAGTCTTTCTTTATAACTTTGACCCTCCATTCCCCTTATTAGTTTTGTTGCCCTTCTCTGTACTTTTTCCAGCTCTAAAATTTCCTTTTTATAAAGTGGGGCCCCAAACTGTACTCCAAATTCCAATTGAGGGCGTACTAGGGATTTGTACAGTGGCAGAATTATATTTTCTTCCCTTGCTTCTATACTCTTCTTAATACATGGTAATATTTGATTTGCCTTTGCAGCTGCTGCTTGGCTTTGAGCACTGTTACGTAGGTGGTTGTCCACAAATACTCAAATCCAATTCAATATCTGATACCCCTAGATTTGCTCCATTAAGATTATATATTGCATGGCTATTTTTCCTTCCCAGATGCATAACTTTACATTTATTTGCATTAAATCTCATCTGCCATTTAGTCGCCATTACTTTAATTTATGCAAATCCCCTTGGAGGGAAAGTACATCATTATCTGATTTAATTACCTTGCACAACGTCATGACATCAGCAAAAATTGAGACAATACTTTCCAATCCTACTTCTAAGTCCTTAATAAATATGTTACAAAGGAGAGGACCTAATACTGAACCCCACTTATCACATTAGTCCAATCTGAGTATGTTACATTTGCAACAACCCATTACTTCCTGTCTTTCTCAATCCGTGATCAGATATGTACCACAATTCCTGTATCCCTTAGTTTGCACAATAGTCTCCCATGTGGCACTGTATCAAAAGCCTTTGCAAAATCCAAAAATACTGCATCCACTGAGTTGCCTTGATCCAAGTTCCTACTAACCTCTTCATAGAGACCTATTCCTCATGAATCCATGTTAATTCCTTTTTATAATCTTGTTTAGCCATATTCTTGTATATTATCCCTTATCAACCCTTCTAAAAGCTTTCCCACTACAGATGTGAGACTTACAGGTCTATCATTTCCTGGATTTGTTCTTGCTCCCTTCTTAAATATAGGTAACACCTCTGCTTATATAGCGACCCTGTGTTGAGTGAATCTTGAAAAATTAGATATAACGGTTTGGCTATTACAGAGCCCAGTTCTCTCAGTACCCTTGGATATATTCCATCAGGACCTGGGGCTTTATTAACATTTATTTTTTCCAACCTGTTTTGGATTTCTTCCTGTGTTAACCAATTATTTGGTGAAGGTAGTGTAGTCCCATTTTGTTCCAACCACTGGTACCTCCCTTGTGTATACAGAAGAAAATAACCTATTTAGCACATCTGCCTTTTCCTGGTCACTAATTGTCAGACGGCTTGTTTCACATTGCAATATCCTTATAGCTTCCTTACTGGCCTTCTTCCCATAAATATATTTTAAAAATAATTAAGGGTTAGTCTTACTCTCCTTTGCAACTAACTTTTCATTTTCTATTTTAGCCAGTCTAATAGCCCTTTTGCAAGCCTTGTTGATTTCTTTGTACTCACCTAAAGCAGTCTCTGTCCCCTCTTTTTTGTATAATTTAAATCCCCCCTCCTCTTTTACCATTGTCCCTATATTTGCTAAATGGTTTATAACCATCCAGATTAATAGTCCAGTCATGAGATTCATCCCACCATGTTTCAGTAATGGCTATTAAATCCCATTTCTTACTACCTGCTAATAATTCTAACTCTCTAATTTTTTCCTGGCAAGCTTTTGGCATTATCAAGCATACACTTTATGTTATGAGTCTGTAGTTCTGGAGTGCCAGCCACTGTACTTGAGTTACTTAACAATACCGCCCTATTGACTATACTAACCCTTCCCCATCTCCTCCCCCTTGACTATTTAATTTGTTTATTACCCCTCTACACTTTCTATCCCATTACTTCTACCCTCCACCCACCTACTAGTTTAAAAACTCCCCCAGCCATTCTACCATCCTTTCCCCTACCACACCAGCTCCGTCTTCATTAAGGTATAATCCATCGATGCTATAGATATTGTACCCAAGCAAGGAATGAGCCCAGTGCTCTGAAAACCCAAACCTCTCCTTAATGCACCACTTGTTTAGCCATCATTATTAATATTTTTTATTATTATTAACTTTTATTTGTAATGCACCAAAATATTCCATAGCGCTGTACAGGAGAAAGAACAGAGAAAAAAATACAATGTTACTAATTGGCATAAAATGGGGGGCCCTGTTTTGAGCTCAGAATCTTTGTAGAAAGCGATTTTTCCAAAAGCACCCAACACGATAAGAGCTTGCTACTTACAATCTAAAATCATTAACCTCCCTAAGCTCCTTCTGTCTCTCTGGGCAAGCACGTGGCACTGGTAGTATCTCAGAAAATACTACCTTGGAGGTTGTAGCCTTCAGCTTATTACCTAGTTCTATAAAATCATTCTTTAGGACTCTCCATCTTCCACTAACTTTGTCATTGGTACCAATATGGTTCATTTTCAGACCCTCCCAATAATTGATCCACAGCATGCCGAAACCCAGCACCCGGGAGACAGCAAACTGTTTGATTGCTGGGATCTGGGTGACAAATCACCCTGTCTATCTTCCTAATAATAGAGTCCCCAACCACCAGAACCTGCCTGTTGCTCTGCCTATTCTCCCCTCCCACTCCTCCAGTAGAGCTGTTCTCCCGGCTGTCTATCTGGCATTGCCATTCCTGAATGGACATCCCCAACAATTTCACTCTGGCAAATCTGTTAGTGTTTGCTAACTCAGAACTGGCCTCCCTCCTGCTCCTGTTCTCCCTGATTCCCTGCTAACTGTAACCCAGCTACATCCCTGGACATCCTCACAAGCCCCAGCTCCTCCCTCTATGCTAGGCCCAGCTAAACTGTGCTCCGTGAGCACCAACCCCCTTACCAGTGGAGCAATAACACTAAGTGCTGCAATTCTCCTCTTCAGTTCTCCAATCTGAGCTTCCAGAGTGGCAACATGCTCACATATATCACAGAGGTATGGACCCTGGATCATCTGTTCCAGCAGTTCATACATGTGGCAGGATGCACACGGAGTGAGGTTGTCACTGGACTGACTCATAATCACTAATTACAGTGAAGGAAAAAAATGAATAAAGCACTACAATGTGCTCCCCTTTTCTTTGAACTCCCTTCTTTTATTTAAACTCCTACACTTATACTAGAATTGCACTTATACTAGAAGTGTTCACAAGCTCACAAGTTCGCACCTTCCCCTGTTTATATTAGGTTCTTACAACTTACTTGCCAACTAATCACTGTACAAGTACCTAAACTTACTTTACTGTTCAGGAAAAAATCACAGAACAGAGGCAAACAGACCACAAAAAGCCACTCACTAATATAGCTTCACACATGCACCCACTGCCAATGTTGCATATTGACTTTATAGTTGGGGGGGAAAGTTTCCTACCCCGTATACTTTTTAGTTGTGTTTAATAACAGTATGTTTAAGAGAAAGACCACTGGGGAGAGATGAGGTAGTTCTAAGAAAGCTGTGATGCCACCCTGGGAAGGAAGCAGTCACTGACTTGGTGTGGTTAGCACGCTTCTTAAGTACGCAGTTCCGTACACCCAGATACTGAAGAGCAATTGGTCAACCAACTCTCTAAGCTCTGGCTGACTGCTTACCATAAAAATAAATGGAAAGTCGTTGCAACAATGGGTGGGGCTTTCTGCAAATGTTCTGTGAGCAGGAAAGTATGTTGAGTTGTACAGATCAGGAGTGCAGGCACTTCATGATCAGTTAGAAATAACAAAAGAGTGTATAAAACAAGCAGCTCAAGTAGGTGTGCGGATAATACATCTGATGATGGGGCACTGCAACAAACAAATGCTCTGCCTATGATCATTAGCCATAGCACCTCTACTGAGGAAACAACCATGGTAACATAAGGACTAGGGGTATCGTCAATGATAGACGGAATTACACCCAGAGATTGCTGAGATTCAAAAAATATACAAACAGAAAGTGGGTGAAAACTTGCTGACTTGATTAGTTCAGTGTTGGTATGAGGGAGCAGACAGCATGCAGCTGAGGCTCTGGCTCTCGGCTCACTCATGATCCGAAACTGTGCCAGCAAATGAGAAGTATACAGACCCTCTGCCGGCTACGGTGATATTTGCTCTAATGGATACCATCAGGTATTCCTTGGTTTGCTCCTTCCCTAATTCAGCAGCTTTAATCCAGAACAACCTTTGGAAAGATAAAAATGTGACCCATCTTAGAATGATGGCAGCTGAACCCAGCTGATACATGGGAATGTTTAGATATTATTCCATTTACTATGAGAGCCAAGTTAGTGGCTACTGTCCCACGACAAGCGCAGGGACCATAGCTCTCCCTTATGCCAGGGGTCAGTAGGGTGAATGAGGTTCATGTCACAGCTAAGCATATGATCCAGTTACATGATATTGTTGCCATGAAGACACAAGTAGCCGCAAAGGAGCAGGAGGGAATTGGATCGAAAAAAGGCTTTTAAAAAAAAGACTTCCTTAAAGGAAAGGAGATTAACGTTAAGACATTAGGCAAACAAATGTGGAAAGATTTATTAAAAGCAGGCATTGCAGAGCATGGAACCAATGGGTTGCCAAATGCTGAGTTTTTTAAAAATATATCATATTATTAATATAAACAATGTTGTTGTATTTTATATAGGGAGTATACTATGTATAAACATTAGCTGGGAAAGCCCTGCAACAAGGGACTTTCTAGATGGTAGCCACCATGACCACTGCCTCCTTCTCCCACTGACATTCAGGGCTTCCCAGCTCATGTGGAAATGCTGCTGATGATTGATTGGAATGATAGTGGCTCCTGAGTCAGTACTGCACACTAGCTCACAAACGTCTTATCCATTCAAAGCTCAGCTCACAGAGAACCCTATATAAGACCACTAAAGTAGTCCTTTAACTGTTGTATGCCTTCTCTAAAAGTATGCAGTACTGAGCTGGTTATCAGCTGTTACAGTCATAAATCTATTTGTAGTCAAGTTAGGAGCTAACCATTCAGCACAGTCCACCTTCAGTTACATCACAATCCTGGCCTGTATCACACTTAAATGTGCATGCTTCCAAGATGGCAGATTCAATGCAGCATTGTCAGTGATGGTCTAAGCAAGCTTGCATTTAATTATCCACTTAATAAAAAAATAAAATAAGAATATATATATATATATATATATATATATATATATATATATATATATATATATATATACACATATACATATACACACACACTCACATATATACTTCATCCAATCCTGCCACATAATGTAGTGGAGAATGGTGAGACCTGGAGATAAGAAAAGTGTTTTCATAGAGGGTATAGCACATAGGCTAAATGTTTTTTTGGGGATATATATATATGTTTACCATTCAATAATAAATAATGGTGCCATGTTTAACATTTCTGTTTAAAGGTTTCATTCATAAAGGAATAAAAACCAAGAAGGATTTTGCATAAAATGAACTTTTGAAAAGTAATAAAATAAAACTCATGACAATGTATGTAATTAATGAGACTTGGTGAATGATTAATAGAACTTGAAAGAAAGATATAACAGGTTAGAGTTTGTACACCATCGGGCACTTCCAGGCCCCAAACTGCTCTCTGGGGTCTCTCTTCAATAATACACAGCACATTATATTTCACTAAAACTAGTAAACAATATTCATTCGTACAACTAAATACTTCTCTTCTTTGTCTATACCTCTATTACTAATTAATTCCTTCCCTACATCAGTTTTACCAGTTTGTTTTGAATACAATAACAAGATTTAAAGCAGTGAGGCCATTTTAATGACTCAGGATCCTCATATGAAATAGGTTGCTGTCACTGATCTAAGGTGTAACCCATGTGTAATTTTATTTTATTTGGAACATTTATTGTTATAGTGAAGAATGTTTTTCAGTAAATTGTGTATTTTTATACCCTTCTGGGTACACCTCAAAAAATGTTCACTGCGTGCATTACAACAAAATGTGGCAATTTCTTAAGGAGATGGGGATACCAGACCATCTTATCCATCTGAAAATCTTTATGTGGCCCAAGAAGCCATGATCAGAACCGAACATGAAACCCCCAATTAGGGAAAGGAGTGCAACAAGGTTGTATATTGTCACCATATTTATTCAACTTATATGCAGAATATATCATGTGTAAAGCTGGACTAGACAAATCCAAAGCCGGAATCAATATTGCTGGAAGAAATATCAACAACCTCAGATACACAGATGATACTACTCTGATGGCTGAAAGTGAGGAGGAACTGAAGGACCTATTGGTGAGGGTAAAAGAAGAAGAAGGAGATGAAGGAGGGGACAGCAGAGGCGGAGATGAATACATGAGGTCACTGAAGCAATGAAAATGAGCTTGAGGAAGCTCCGAGGGGCAGTGGATGACAGATATGCCTGGCATGCTGTGGTCCATACTGTCATGGTGAGTCAGACATGACTGAACGGCTTAAAAACAAATATTTGTATTACTCCTTATATTGGTAATACCATGTTTGTTCCTTGTGCAGTACCAATTACAAAGCACTGATAGAAAAGGACAATGTGTAATTAGTTAGGTAATTGCTTAGGATATAGTATTGGACAAAATAAATATGATTTGCAGAATTAAATTTTTTAATAAAGAGAATCCTACCATAACTCATTCTGGAATCTGCATCGAGAAGTTCAATTATTTTTCACCATTCTGAAAACATTTTATTCAGCTACATAATCCCATTGTGATTGTCTCCAAGCATCTGCGTTTTCTGATTGGCTGATGTAACTGTCAATGAGAATGCAGCCAATCAGAAGATGCAGATGCTTGGAGACAATCAGAATTAAGGGTGTATCCCATTCTGATTGGCTGAAGGCAATAGTGCCTTCTGATTGGTTTACAAATGATTGACAGGTCCATCAGCCAATCAGAATGGAATATAGGGGTGTATCCCATTCTGATTGGCTCACACCTTGGTGCCTTCTAATTGGCTGAAATATAATTAACTGTGTTTTCAACCAATCAGAAGGTGCCATTTCCATTGTTTTACTGGAGCATGGGCAAAAAAGCCTTATTTGCGGCGGAGAGCTCCTCCAGGGAGGAGCTACATTATATTTTTTAATTTCTTTGAGTAGTGGACTTTTTTGGAGGGTCCCTGATGGTCGAAGACTACTAGAAGGATGGGGGCATTGCAAAAAATTGAGTGTACTATTTATAATGTTTATGATAATATGCTGTGTTTATTTTTATATTCATTATAACGTTTCTTTTTTTCCTAGGGGTGCCGTACCTGGAGCCATGAAGGAAGGGCCCTTATGCTAGGGAGAAAGGCAAGAAAACCATTGTTGCTGGAGGGGCATTTGGGCAAGGTAAGTGGGCTTTGTTATCCTATTCTAGGTTTAGTGAGGGGGTTGTTTTAGGTGAGATTTTTTTGATTTTTATTGTATGTACTTAGGGGTTTAATTGTATGTAGTTAGGGGTTAACTGTATGTAGTTAGGGGTTAACTGTATATGGTTAGGGGTTTAATTGTATGTAGTTAGTGGGTTCATTGTATGTAGTTAGGGGTATTAATGTATGTAGTTAGGGATTATGTATTAAGGGGTTAAATTGTATGTAATGTATATTTTATTCTATGTATTTTTTTATTTTCATGTAATGTAGGTTTTTTATTATTATGTTAAGTAGTTTTTTATTTTATTTATTTTAGTGTTTTTATTTTTGATAATGTTTATATTTTATTTTCAGTAATGTCCTTTTTTTATTTTGTGTAATTAGGTGTTTTTTTTCTGTAATTCTAGTTTTTTTTTTTTTTGTGTAATTAGTGGGGTAATAGGGATTGTATTAGGAATTAATAGTGTAGGGATAAATAGGGCAGGGTAGGAGGGGGTTTATGGGATAGGGATTACTAGGTACATTAGGGGGTTACATAGGCCCAGTTAGGGTTAAATAGGACTAGACAGGGTTAAATATGTCTAGATGGGGTTAAGTGGATAGTGATAGGGTTAATTAAGTATGGTGAGGGTTAAATAGGGTTAATTACTTGGGGTTCATTTAGATGTACGGTTTATTGGGGTGGTTATTAGTGTAGTGTAGGGTAGTGCTTAGACTTAGTGTCATGAGATGACCCTCATTGCACTTATAGTGTTAATATTGGGGAATATTAGTGTCCCATAAGGGTCTGTATATACCCTTATGGGACTGAGGGGATTCATTTAATTCTCATGAGGGTCTGTATAGACCCCCATGAGTGATGGGGGGGGGGGGTACTTTTAGTAGGGGTTAATTTTTTAGTTATCAAGGGTCCTTTAAGGTCCTTTCTGGACCCTCAGCAGGAAATTTAAAATTTTGAATGCAGCTGTGGTCCGGATTGGGACCCCCGCAGAGAGGGTTAATATGGGGCGGCTGCGGGGGTCCTGATGGGGACCTCCAGAATTGGGGGGGTTAATTTTAGGTGTCAGGATTGCACAATAGTGTGCCGTGGACCCCTTACTGACCCACAGCGGGAAGTTTTAATTTTAAAAACAGCGGGCGTCCATTGAAGTACACAAGCTCCTTCACCACAACAACGTAGAGATCTAGAAGAGGCCACACAAAATACCAAGACATATTTTCCAGTTAGCACTTACTTCATAATACAGTCTATTTAGCAGTAGATCTCTTGGCTGTCTATATTACTATCTATTCACAAACAGATTGTAAACAAAGACTTAACAAGCCCAGGAACTTGAGAGTCACTGACTCCTTTTATATCTGGTTTCTGATATTACAACGATATTTATTATTAGTATATGAATGTTTTGTGCGACCTGGATTTGATTCCAGTCATGGAACCAAGAAGTTACACCACCCTGAAGCCAAGCAGGGATGGGCCTGGTCAGTACTTGGATGGGAGACTATCTAAAAAATAACAGTATCTCTGCCATGAAAACCAAATGGATTAGCATGACCATAGACATAAAGATGTGTCTGGTGTGTTACAGCCCGTCACAGAGAGTCAAAAACGCAATAAATATAAATAAAAAAAAAGACTTCACTTGATAATGGACAAAATATTTTTACACATTTTTATAAAGGAAAAGAGGAAAGAAGTATGCTTCAAGTACAGTATAGAACTGTACAGTATGGATACTAAACTCTAAATCTGATCAGACAAATTTTCCAGGAAACATTTTACAGTGAGCGTGCATTGTGGTCTCATTTGCATGTCCCCACCCAGTTTTTCCAGAGTGCAGTGCATCAACTGTATTTCTAAATTTGAGCAGGAAATAGCTTTATTAACTTATTTTTTAGACATTCAAAAATAATCACTAATGTACTATTCATTTAGGATTCATAAATTAAAGTATTTAATATAGATAGGAAAATCCATATTTGGTACTTGAGAAAACTGAGGTAAGATTGGTTGCTCATCCTTGTGGGGATAGAATAAACTAAGAAGTCCATAGAAATAAAGCGGACAGGGAGTTGTGGAGCATTTCTGTGAGTTTTTCCATTTCCATGTGTGAGAGAAAGAATATCAGATTGTTTCCAATGATGGGCTATGGCAATTCTCGTAGCTCAGGTAATTTGGAAAGCCAGAGCATTTTCCATTTTTAGATAATTGTAGGTTAGGATACTATAGTAAAAAGAACCAAGGGTCAGATGCAATTGGAATTTGAACGCAGTTGGATAGCAATTAAGTAATTTGAAGCCATAGGTTCCAGGGTGGTCCAGTGGTTAGGATTCTGTGCTTTCAAAGCTGCCACCTGGGTTCAAGTCCAGTAAGGGAACCCAGAGGTCACACCGTCCTATAGACAAGCAGGGTTGGGCCTGGTCAGTACTTGGATGGGCGACCACCTAGGAATACCAGGAGCTGTATGCTGTGGCCCACTGGAGAAGGAGCTGGAAACCCACTCCAGTATCAAGTGGATCAGCATGAACATGTACATAAAGATGTGCCTAATGTTTTGTGGTCCATGAAGCCACGTAAAGTTGGACACAACTGAATGACAAAACAACAATTTGAATCCACAGGGGCAGCTTGCGGCAGTCCCACCATATATGGAGATATGTACCTCTCTGTCCACAACCTTTTTGATCTGTATTAATTTTTTAAAATATTCTCTCCAAATAGTCCCTTGACAATGGAGTTCAATGTCAGACTAATTCCCCATGCAATAACCTTCCCACCTAATCTAAACTCAGACTAGCAGTCCAAGGTGGAAACAGCCATGACACAATCAGATTCATCTGATTTTAATATTTCTCTGAAATTATTTTATGCTCCTGTCTTAATAAATATAATCCTATAATCCTCATAAATTCTAATGTTAGTATTTGTTACATACTTCATAAATATGCAAATGTTTTCCCAAACTACAGTTATCCTTTAATCTAAGAGATTTGACTATGCATTATTTTACATAATTATAAGCAAATATTACCATATAGATGATATATTGGCAAATAGATTATAGATATTTGGAATAAAAGTAACCTTCTACTGTTTTATATCAACCTACAGTGGATATACAGTATTTGCAGCCTTATTAAACTGCGATCCGGCCAATTGAATAGGGCTCTATATAAGCACAGACGATATTTTTTTACAGAAGTTTTTAGTTAGTGAACTTCTATCTAAAAGCAAGGTCTTCACTAACTAAAAACTCCTGTAAAAAAATCTGCTATGTGCTTATATAGAGCCCTATTCAATTGGCCGAATCGCAATTTAATAAGGCTGTTGATCTTTATCTATATCTTTCCTGGTTGCAGCATATATGATAATGGGTTTAAAATAGTCAAAAATATAGGCAGAAACAAGCATAAAAGAACACAGGTAGATTACAAATGTAGACTAATTTATAGATATGGCAATATATCAAACTACTGTATTTTTTTCCCATCGTTCATTCGTTTCCATCTCTCCGTGACCTCATGAACCCTAATACATCAGGTACATCTTTATATCTATGGTCATGCTGATCCACTTGGTATTCATGGCAGAGGGTGGGTTGCTCCTTCTCCAGTGGGCCACAGCTCCTGGTATTCCTAAGTGGTCTCCCATCAAAGTACTGACTAGGCCCAGCCCTGCATGGCTTCAGAGTGGTGTGACCTCTCGGTTCCCTGCCTGGAATCAAACCCAGTTTGACAGTGGTGAAAGCATTGAATCCTAACCACTGGACCACCAGGGAACCCAAAACTACCGAGTGATATATCAGTTGAAAGTTATTCAATGTTTTTAATCACAATACAATAAACTTACAATTAAGTTTGTATCGTTAACTGTCAATCCTAATTTTGAATCCAATATCTAATATGGAATGTAATTAGTGCTCATAATTGTTAATTACAATTCAAATTTAATACCTAATATCATAATTGTTAATACTCGTTAACGCTCATTCTTCTTCACCAGGTTAATTTAGACTGAAAACAATGCAGGCGTACTATGCAATTATGAGCAGTCATTACACGGATAACACAAGTTGATTATGTGCATAAGAAAGGCTAACTGACAAGCAAACACGACAAACATCAATGTAAGTTTCCTATAAGAAAATACTTTTCAATTCAAAATACCTGTATTTAGTTCTAGTTTTAAATTATACCATACTTGGAACCCATCTTATAACTTTGTAAAAAAAAGGCACAAATCAGTTACCATTTCATGTCTCTGATTAATGGCACATAACTCCTTTGATGCCTCTGATTTATTGCCCATATGGCTCAGCGTGTGCCGTTAATTTTCAAATGTTACTGTATTAACAATGATTAGTATGATTAATCTCACAGTGGTTTGTGTGTGCATGTTGCTCAGTCGTGTCCGACTCTCTGTGACCCCATGGACTGCAACACACAATACTGATCCACTTGGTTTTCATGGCAGAGATACTGCAGTGGGTTGCCAGTTCATTCTCCATTGGGCCACAGCATTTTCCATCCAGGAACTGACCAGGCCAGCCCTGATTGGCTTCAGGGTGGTGTGACCTCTTGGTTCCTTGACTGGAATCAAACCCAGGTCACAGCGGTGAAAGCACCGAATCCTAATCACTAGACCAACAGGGAACCCTCACAATGGTTTCACGAACCCTAAAATTACTGAAAACATTCAATTACTTCATATACATTTGTAATACTATCATACTATCCGCCTCTTCTTACCTATCTCTCTACGTGGCGCTGTGATCTATCGCCCCCCAAGCACTCCCTCTCACTTTCTTGATCACTTTTCTGCTTGGCTCCCTCACTTTCTCTCCTCCAATGTTCCTTCACTGGTACTTGGAGATTTTAACATTGCCGTTGACACTCCCACCTCCCTAGCAGCAGCCAAACTGCTTGCACTCACCCCTTTCCTTGGCCTCTCACAACTAAGATATTCTTCAACTCATCATGCTGGACATTCTCTTGACCTTATCTTCACCAATCTCAGCACAACCTCCTACCCAGTCATTCATCCACTCCCTCTATCTGACCATCACTTCTTTACCTTCAACCTCACCACACCTTCCTCTCACCACCCTTCTTCAACCCCTCCCACCATCATGAACAGAAACCTGCTAGCACTTGACCCTACTCAGCTCTCCAGTGTGCTCCAACCTCTTCACAGCTCCATCACATACCTCAAATGCTCTGACACTGCCACCTCACACTACAACTCTACGCTCTCTTCCACCCTTGCCCCTATAAACACACGCAGATGCCCTCGCTCTCATCCACAGCCATGACACACTACACAAACACAATACATCCAGAGGTGCTCCCGCACCGCTGAACGACTATGGAGGAAATCACGCACTTCAGCAGATTTCCTCCACTACAAATTTATGTTACGCTCCTATTCCTCCACCCTCAACCTGGCCAAACAACACTACGTCACATCACTAATATCAACTCTGTCTTTTAACCCCAAGCGTCTGTTCGCCACTTTCAATACTCTCCTCCGCCCACCACTTCCTCCCATCCCTTCCTCTCTCACAGCTGAAGACTTTGCCAACTATTTTATGCATAAAATTCAAAACATTCACAATGAACTCTCCTCCAATAGTGGCTCACACACTTCATCCACTCAACTAACCAACAACACCCAGTCTTCTCCCTTCCCCAATCCCACAGCCACCATGAACTGCTTTGACCCGGCTACAAAGGACGAAGTCTCCAGCGTATTATCATCCACTCGCCTCACTACCTGTCCTCTAGATCCTATTCCATCTCAGCTTATACCTCCCCTCTCAACCACGCTAATCCCAGCTCTCACACACCTCTTCAACCTTTCCCTAAATACTAGCCTGTTTCGATCTTCTCTAAAACATACCATAATTACACCCATCCTCAAAAGACCCTCATCTGACTCTGATGTCGCATCTAACTTCCACCCTATCTCTCTACTTCCCCTGGCTTCCAAACTGCTGCAGCGGCTCGTCTATAACCTCCTTACTAGCTTTATTTCGTCTAACTCCCTTCTTGACACCTTCCAATCCGGCTTCCGGCCCCAACATTCCACTGAGACAGCTCTCACAAAAGTCACTAATGACCTGCTCACCGCCAAGTCAAAAGGTCACTTTTGCATTCTACTTCTTCTAGATCTCTCTGCTGCCTTTGACACAGTCGACCATCCACTTCTTCTCCATATCCTATTCTCCCTCGGTATTCAAGACACTGCTCTCTTGTGGTTCTCATCATACCCACAAAATTGATCATTCAGTGTCTCCTTCTATGACACCTCTTCTTCTACTTACCCCCTGTCTGTTGGCATACCTCAAGTTTCAGTCCTAGGCCCCCTTCTCTTCTCCATCTACACATCCTCACTTGGTACCCTTAATAAACTCTTTTGCGCTTCAGTATCATCTCTATGCAGATGACACCCAAATCTGCCTCTCCTCACCAGAACTATCCCCCTCGCTTCTAATACACGTCTCCAACTGCCTCTCTAGTATATCCTCTTGGATGTCCACCCACCATCTCAAACTCAATATTTCTAAGACTGAACTCCAAATCTTCCCTCCCTCTACCACACCGTCAATTCCTCACATCTCTCTCACTGTCAACAACGACATCATCACTCCCACCTCCCAAGCCCGTTGCCTTGGGGCTCTACTGGACATACCCCTGTCTTTAATCCCTCACATACACACACTAACAAAATATTGCTTTGTCCAGAATTCGCCACTATCTTACACAAGACACAATTAAAATCCTAATACATTCTCTCATCAACACTCGACTTGACTACTGCAACTCACTTCTTGCTGGCCTACCCATCTCTATCTCCACTTCAATCCATAATGAACGCCTCTGCTAGACTCATCTTCCGTTCAGTGTCGGCATCACCTCTCTGTCAAATCACTCCACTAGCTTCCCTTAGCCTCCAGAATAAAATAAAAAATAAATCATAACCCTAACTTACAAAGCCCTCAACAATTACGCACCCCCTTTACATCTCTGCTCTCATCTCCAAATATTCCCCCAACCACCCTCTTCGTTCTGCTAATAACCTTTTTCTTTCTACAACTCTTGTCACCTCCTCCCACTCTCGCCTTCAGGACTTTTCTTGTGCTGCCCCTATTCTCTGGAACTCCTTGCCTCGCTCCACCAGATTATCCTTCTGCCTCAAAACCTCACTAAAAACGCATATCTTTAAAGAAGCCTATCACCTTCCACCCTAACACGCTCATCACCTCTCTCTCCCTCCTTTACCACACACAATACCTTAGGTTGTAAGTCTTCGAGTCTACGGAATATGTCGGACCCTTATAAATAAACGATAATAATATTAATAATAATCAATAGTTTATTTAACTTTATATATTCAGAATCCTAAATATTCTATTTAATTTTTTTTCTTGAAGTTCATTAACAATATTTTATTACAATAAACATGAAATAAGTAATAATCAGCCGTTTTTAGGTTAATCTTAAAGAGCATGAAAAATTGGCTATTCTGTATGTTGTGTTACCCATTTTTTTTTGTGAAGTAAATCAATCCTTAGAAATTTCAGGCTGTTGTTGCAAATGAGCATGCATGTTAATTAGCTGCTTTGATGTGCTAATTAGAATTGTTTACCTCTCTAGATGTCAAAATAAAGACCCATAATGTTATCTGGCAGCTAGACCTCTCTAACATCCTTATCAAGCACTCTGAGACCCTCTTTACTATACAGAGCCACACATTATCATACAGAGCCACAAAATCTATTCTAAATACACACAATGCCTTCTGCAGCCTCGGAGAAGCTTAGTTAATATAACCCAACCCCCTAAATTCACCTAAGCCTCCCAGGCGAAGCAGTTTGCTGCAGGCTGCTTAGTGCAAAGATCATGAAAACACACTTCAGCTATTAAAGCTGTAGTGTCCTCAATGAACACAGAAACCCTGTTGTGTTTGGGTTTGCTTCCTTAGTTTATTCATGTAACCTTATCTGCATACAACGTCCTCCCTTCTATAATAACCAAATGAAAGGGGTACCAAACTTATAAACAAAGAAATGGCCACCACTATAAAAGTATTGTATATAAATATTGCCTTTATTGCATTTTCATTCTAAAACATTTGCCTAATATGAAGTCTAGTTCTTCAAAAGAGTATACAGGCGGTGCCGAGACTAAGGACGAGATACTTTTATGAGAACGTCTTTAAGTCGGATTTGTATGTAACCTGAAACCCTAAAGAATAATAATAATTACAATACTATAATATGTTGGTGCGTTACAAATAAAAGATAATAACAATAATAATAATAACAATAACAATAATAATAATATAATGCCTCATTTGTGGTAATAATAATACAGTGTAATACTGTAATAATAATAATAATAATAATAATAATACACTTGTACTGTAATAATAGGTTCCCTGGTGGCCTGTGGTTTGGGATTGGTGCTTTCACTGCTGCAACTTGGGTTCAATTCGAGTCAGGGAACCAAAAGGTCACACCACCCTGAAGCCAAGCAGTTTTGGGCCTAGTCAGTACTTGAATGGGAGACCACCTAGGAATACCAGGAGCTCTATGCTGTGGCCCAGAAACTGGCAACCCACTTCACTATCTCTGCCATGAAAGCCAAGTGGACCAGCATGGTGTGTTGCTGAGAGTCAGACACAACTGAAAGACACACGCAGTGTAATAATAAGTTACAGAAACTATTGTGATCTTTCTTTTAATTCAAAACAAACAGAACATATAACTCATACAAAGAGCCATGGGAGCCCGTTCTTAAGTACGGGTCGTCTGTAACCCTGGGGTTTCGTGTACTATAAATATGGGACGTAGATTACTTTTATAGTCACACAAGTCTTTACTGAAGTTATCACCTGATATACATTATTATTTTTATTATTTTTAAGAAAAAGTTTATAAGGATATAATCCAAGGTTGTTTTGGCGTATCAGATTCCATTAAATTACATGTATCTGGAAGTTTCTCTAGGAGTCCCACAGATATCCTGAAGTCCACTTGATAAGAACAGTATTGGGCAGCCTGCTAAATGCAAGCCACAAATTCCCATGAGATCAGCTGTCAGACAGGGATATATAAGGAAACAGCGTCCCTTCCCCCATGCCCCCTGCATGCACCTTATCTAAGATATTCAGCTTATCATATATACTATCCCATTCTACCATTGCAATCACTATATATATATATATTATTAGATACATAGAATTATTAGTTTTGTTTGCAAAATATTTCGGAAAAACACAAATATACACATATTGCATTTTTTACAATATATTAACTACTATAAATATAAATCAAATTGCTACAAAGCTAAAAAAAAAACAGTAGGCCCATCTAACCTATTTAATTAGACTTAATTAATCCCAAATATATGGCTATTTTTCAGTTGTATACTACTTGTTTTGTAAAGTAGCCCTATTATACCTTGAACTCTTTTTTAATTATTTTCCAAGTTAATGTACAATCCGTTGATTTAATAAAATAGGTGCAAAATGATTCAGTGTAAATGTAAAACAAACCAACAGGCCCATTTTATCCACTTAAAAAATGTAGGCTTAATTAATCCTCATGATACATTTCCCACCTATTTTAATGAACATGTCCCAAACATATGGCTATTTTTTTAATTTTCTACTACTCGTTTAGTAAAGTAGGCCTGTTATATTATCAGCTCTTGTTTACGTTAATTATTTTCCAAGTTAATTAACAATCCATTGATTAATAAAATAGGTGCAAAATGATTCAGTGTAAAAGTAAAACAAATAGACTTACCGCTGTGGATCCTGCAACAGTTGCTACAAATACTTTAATGACCATTTTGGCTGTGGCAAAGGGGTGATCCCTATTAATACGTAACAAGGATCCAGAGTGTCTGTTTCTGATAGATTGAATCCCCACAGTGTGACTGTAAACCTAACCAGCTCTCCGAGCCGTGCACATTGCTATCTGGTCATTGGCTCTGAGATATTTTGGGAACGGACAGCTGACCACATGATTGGTTCCAGTAGGCATCTGTTGTGCCCTTTGCAGCAGCTCCCCTTAATCAGACTAGGTTGACCATCAACCATCCCAAAAAGGCAAGAGAAAACAATACACCAATCAGAATGCTCTTGAAATGTATTGCAGGTTTATACTGTATCTGGTGATCAAAAGAGAAATGGTGCAAATATTAAATAATCTGCAACATATAATACACTGTGGAAACAATTTGCTTTAGATTCTTGCAGATACTGTATCCTCCTTACAGACCACATGTCACATCAATCCTATGCTCTCAGGAAGAACTTGACTTAATAAAATTCTAATTTTTTTTTACAAAGTTTAGTATAAATAAAGTTAAATCAAGTCTGTCTCTATGCACTCTCCTTTTTTCTTTTCTTCTACTACAGTTTTTAGCTATGAATAAATATCTATTTTTGGAACAATATTTTTGTTTGTTTATATTACTTAATGAATAAATAAAGCCTTGGGTGGCCATGGGCATGGGCATAGGAGCACAAAACACATCTGTGTGTATGGGGGGGGGGGGGGGGGGATAATTTAACCCTACTCCCAGGAAAGGAAGCAAGGGCATATATATATATACTTATTTTTTACTTTCCTTTCTAAATTCTCAATTGCCTTGCCCCCTCCCTAATTATAAATATAATTATAAATAAAAATAAGTAAAAATAAATATATATATATATATATATATTTATATATATATATATATATATGTATATATATATATATATATATATATATATATATATATATATATATATAGATATATTGATATTTTAATATATATAAATATATATATATAAATTTATATTTTATATATATATATATATATATATATATATATATATATATATATATATATATATAGATTTAACTCTGTAGAATTTTTAAACAGTTTTACTTTCTGGGAATTCTAATTGAACTGCACACAGCAGCATAAAGAGAAAGCAAAATAAACCAAGGGGGTTGCACCCAATAAATTAAAGAAACAGTAAAAAAAAAACACAAAAAAAACCACAGTACTGTACAAAAAAAAGTCCACTTTAAGTGGTGATGTGGGGGCTCCAGGATCATCCTCCTGCCTGCAGGAGTGTTGCGGGCTCCCGTTCATCTCCGATTACGATGCTATTCAATTGAGCAAGGGCGCGAGTTACGGACCGAAGTCTCAAGCCCGTAAATCCCTTGCACGTCCGCAAACTGTTAAGGGGCATGCTGGGATGCGATCAGCTGTTACAATCCAATCGTGGTATAATGTAGTGCAACACAGGGCTCTCAGCCAATAGAAAGCGGTCCACCCGCAGATGATTGACAGAGAGAGATTATAAAATTGCGCTCCACCCCCCCATGCGTTGACTTTGTTGTATTTTCTGATGAAGTTGCGCCGCAGGTCCCAGAGTTGGAGGTTTTTCAGTGAGAGATAGAGAGTAGGAGTATTTTGAGAGCAGTAATTTGCAGTTTTGTTTATTTCTATTATACTACCGTATTGATCCGAATGTAAGCCAGACTTTTTTTTCCAATTTCCGAGCTTGGAAATTACCGGTGCGGCTTATATTTGCGACTGTAAAAAAATGATTGCCGATTTGTGGGTTTGAGAGTGTTGCACAATTAATTCTAATGGCATTCATTGCTTTCCCCGTATTTGACAGTGCAGTATTGATTTTTAATTTGCATTTACGGTGCTACATTTAACCCACTTGCGGGTCCTATTTGAAACCCGTAGGCTTTTCTTTTACATTTGCCATTTACGGGTATGAGTGCCTGCGGAATTGTAGCAATTGAATAGCGATTTGAGATTTTAGCAATTGTAACGTTTTGCGAGCTACGATTTCGGCCTGTAACCGCAAAAAAAGGTTACCATAGATACTAATTAGAAAGCCTGTTTCTCTCCAATTTTAAGGGTGCGGCTTATATTCAGATATTATCTTTTTTGCTTTTTCCCCCTTGAATTTCACAGGTGCGGCTTATATGCGGGTGCAGCTTTTATTCGGACCAATATGGTATTTACAATTTAACACTTAATCCTTGCTGACACATATTTACAGATTACGCATAATTGCAATACACATAATTTAAAGAACACACATACAGACACATAGAGCTAGGTCACTCCATACACCCCACTCCCCCATCCCATCCCCCACACCCCATACCCCAACAGTTATTAAATACACATAATACACACATTTCTTTTTACATCATACATATACAGCCACACTTTGATTGATTTATCGTTATATTATTTTTGGGAATATAATGGGGGAGGAGAGAGGAGGGGAGAGGAGTGGAGGGGTGGGGAGGAGGAGATGAGGAGAGGCGAGGAGGAGAGAGAGGTGGCCCTGGGGAGTGGAGGAGAGGAGTGGAGTTGAGGTGGAGGCGAGGAGTGGGGGAGAGGAGGAGTGCAGGAGAGGAGGACGAGGGTGGGAGTGGCGGAAGAGAGGAGGTAGCAGAGACGGAGCAGGAGGAGGAGCTGGAGGAGGCATAGGAGGTGGGGGATTTGGAGGAGGAGAGTAGAGAGGAGGAGGTGAGTGGTTTTACGGTGGCCCTAGCACCAGGCACACATTGACGAGGTACAGAGGGGGAGGGGCCTTATCCCAGGGGGTGTGGTAGTTTGCAGGAAGGACAGGCCTGAGGGACAGGTCAGGGACATGAGGACCCCAGTCCACAGTTGGGAGGGCAAGAGGCTAAGGGCAAGCACAGGGCCCACCATTACAAGCACCAGGAGAATGTGGTCCTCCTTGGTGCCATCCGTGACCGCCCTGTGATACTTGCAGGGGAAGGGATGTTAGGCCAGAACCTAGGGCCCAGGCATGGAAGGAGGTAGCAGCTGAGGTTAGAGCAGTGGACACAGCGCAAAAGGATGTGAGGTCTGTCAAGAACAGTTTTGACGACATCAGGGCCAAGGTGAGGAGGATGATGGCCAAGAACGTGACAGTGTGCTATAATGAGTGGGAGAGGGTCACCAAGGACCTTCTCAGCCAGGTGCCCGTCACTTGAGCTTCAGGCCTGGTGGCCCAGCAGGACCCATCCTCCATGTCAGGTGAATATCACATACACCAACATGCCACCACATGTACATCACACACACTGCACATGTACATAATGAACATCAAGGACACTGACATGTCAGCTCCATGGAATGAACAAGGGATATATGGATGCATCATTAAATCCATGAAGCTGACAAATCACTGTCATTCGTGGGCACAACAAAAGTAATCAATCAATAGAGAGTCCATGTATTGGTGTGCCCACTGCAGCTTATACAGTTACAGAACGCAGACAGACTTAAGATAGTGTTAGGAGCCAAGAACAATCAAGACCAAGAACCAAAGAATAGATCATATCTAGCAAATGATAGCTAATCTGAGTTGCAATTAGGAGAATCATCCAGGTGCAATCCTAGATGCACACAAAACAATGTAATATCCATCATACTAATAACATATACCTTTCTTTTCTCCCTTTCATGATCACATGTGACCTTGGTAGGTGCTATGCGTCATGCTTATTCTAGACTATCACATTACCCCCTTTAGGTATCTTTTTCCCACAAGCCTCTTGCTCTCCCGGGATCCACCCACACTACACACATGATATTAATGCACAGTCTTGTCCATTTCTGATTGTGCTCTGTGTATGAAATAAAGCTTTGTTATACCGTTCTCACTGTGTCAGTGTGTTTTCCATGGTTGGGGTTTTGGTACATACACAAACATCACATTTGTGTCCCATTCCTATATCTGTAAACTAATGAGCCGTAGTTACTATAGATTAATACATGACATAATTATAATAGTAATAATAGCATTATATATCATATAATAATATATATAATCACATATATAGTCGTGGATCTTACCAATGTTGGTTACGCTTTGTTAAAATTACGTGCTTGCGCATGAAGGCCTGTAGGACCTACTGTACATGGCGCTCATTGCAGGGCTCACAATGAGCGACATAGGCACTCATCACAAGGCCCGCAGGACTTAGGCTGCAATGAGCAGGCTCTTATCGCAAAGCCAGCACTACTTGGTGCAACAAATTGTGGCCTTTCAGGGTCCCTCTATGTGTCTTCTGTCCCGTCATGCCTGTTATGTGCCTGAGGACGTTCCACTGATAAAGGATGGAAACAAATTGCAGACGCACATAGCAATGGCCGCTATTGTCGCCGAAGCCCATAGCACTTTGGCGCTGATCGCGAGGCACACAACACTTTCAGTAAATTACGACTTTAACAGACAACATTTTTTCAACCACGTAACAAAATAACGCCAAATGATTAAAAAGAAATGAACTTCAACACTCACACTCAGAGCTGAGAGACTAAGGAAAAGAGACACAGGGGAGTGAAATAAGGAAGAATAAAACACACTGGGCAGGGAGAGGAGGGGGAGGGAGAAAAAGGGAAACAGATACATGGAAGGGAGAGGGGGGAAAAGACACAGGGGTCAGAGAGTGGGGACCTTGCAATGAACGACGAAGGCAGACCTCGCGATGAGCGCCAAAGGCACTCATTGTTGACCTCGCAATGTGCGACAAAGGCACATAGAACGAGGCACAAAAGGGTGGGGGGTTGAACGATGTCTGCACTGAGCGCTCATTGCGGGGCCCATAAACTACACAGGGGGAGAGGCTCGCAATGATGGCTGAAGGTGATCATTGCAAAGGACCAAAGTTGTGGGTTGCAATGAGCAGCAAAGCTGCTCATTGATGGTCTCTCGATGAGCGCCAAAGGCGCTCAGAGGGGGCAGAGACTCGCATTCTGTGGCAAACAGCATTGCCAGGATTAAAATGTTATTGCCGTCATTTTTGATGGGCAAGTAGCTAGTATATAATAATAATAAAGGGTTAATACACATGCAAAGTCCAATTTGTGATGCTGTGGCATATCAACATTCCCCTGAAGGTCTGATAACAATATGACAGGTGATACTGGAGTGGGTTGCCAGTTCCTTCTCTAGTGGACTGTGATTTGTATGACCTCTCTGCTGTGATCTGCTTACCTACAGTGGCCCTACATGGTATATCTTACAACTTCATTGAGGTACACAAGCCCCTTTACCACCATCACTTAGCAATCCACAAGGGGACCAGGGGAAAATACACCACACTAATCTATTTTAACACCTCAGGAAGGGCCACAAAAACACATGGAGGCTGTGAAGAGGCTTGGGGGTCAACAGCCAACTCACCTCCATCAGAGGTAATCGCCACTAGGCCCATCCTGAAAAGTCCCACGCCATTGCTGGTGGCCATGTGCCAAGATGTATACCGATTCCCATTTGGTGACCTCCCATTAAGTTTTGCTATTCATCAATGTACATTAGTGTGGTGTACGTCCCCCCTGGTCCCCTTGTGGATTGCTAACTGGTGATGTGAAGGGGCTTGTGTACCTGAATGAAGCTGTGAGCTATACCATAGGGCCATTGTAGGTGGGCAGGTCATAGCAGAGAGGTACAGATCCACTCCAGTATCTTTGACATGCAAACCCTGTCGATACGCAGAGACATTAGTAGGTGTGCTGCAGTCCATAGGGTCACAGAGAGTTGAGCACAATTGAGGGACTGAACAACCATATGTGAAATGTTCATGTAATTTGTCCACTATCGGTTGTCCCAAAGTAGATGTGATGAGTGCAATGTATATAAGATGATCTTTGTATTTACAGGGTTCACATTAGAGCCTCTGTGAGTGAAAAAGGGCGAATATGTCAGCCATTTGCATGTATGTGTCTTTAATAGCTTTCAGCATGTTGCAGCAGGGCTTTTCATATTGGCATATGCATGACCATTACAACCTATGAGGAAATAAAAATATTTTTTTTTGCAATATTTGATATTTTGGAGTTGTTGTGCATGTAATTGTAATGCCTTCCATTTCTTTCTACATGTTTTAAAGTGTATTGGTGTCTTTATATTGTCATTTGCAGTGTTGCAAACAAGTGTGTAAACCCTTTGCGGATCCTATTTGGAACCCGTAAACTTTGGGTCTCCATTTGGCGTTTGCAGGCTTTAGTGCGCCTGCGGTGTTGAGCGAGTTTTGCAATTGAATAGCGATTTAGATTTTATCGATCTTACGGCCGTGAAAGATCAAAAGCTTTGCGAAGCTGTAAGTTACAGGCTTAACCATCGCAATTTTTTCAAGGCCGTTACTAGTAACCTATTTGGAGTCCGCAAAATTGAATAGCAAATTAACTTGCAACCTCACTTACGGGCTACAGTAACATGCAAAAGCGCAATTGAATGATGCTGTTGCTTTCTTGGCCAGCAAGACACCCCAACCAGCACAAGTCACCCCACCCAGCACAATGCACCTTGCATTCCTGCTCCTAGCTGCATCAGGATTGTTGGCCACCAGGTCATCCATTAGGTCAATAATCTGATCCAATGTCCTGTTTAGGAGCTCAGAGGAATGTTCTTTTTGAGGTTCTGTGTCAGAGTCACTGGTGTCCTGAGATTCCTCTGTGCCCTGTTCAGCCAGTTCTTCCAGGTCCTCATTGGTGAGGCTCTCACCTGAAGCCTGGACTAAATGCTCAATGTCCTGGGCATCTGTGTCTTACAGTCCACCCGTGGTCACAAGGTCCACTATCTCCAGTAGGATGGTCTCCTTCAGTTGCACATCCTTACACAGCTCTGGCTAGATCCTTTTCCACACAGCCTTGAGGCATTGCTGTGTCAACTCCTTCCAGGACAGATCAATGTTGGTGACAGCCGTCATGATGTTGTACTGCTTCCAGAAGTCCATCATTGATTGCTTGTCCTGGCGGTCTGTCTGGTCAATCAGCTAACGGAATTTGAGGCGGACATAGTAGGTCTTGAAGGTGGCAATCACCCCTGTGTTGGATGGCAGGAACAGGATCTCCACAGTGATGCAGGTGGGCAGCTCAGCCAAGTTAGTAGTGTGGCTTGGAGCATTGTCCATGATGAGCAGCACTTTCTCCTCCAGTCTCTTGCGCCTACAATAATGCTGCACGGAAGGGCAAAAATGGTCACTGAACCAATCGCTGAAAATTTCCCTGGTGATCCATGCCTTCCTGATGATCTGCTATATGACTGGCAAGCTGAACTTGCTTATGCCCTTCAATGCCCTCGGTGTCTGGGAGTGGTAGACCAGCAACAGCTTTATACGGAAGTCACAGCTGGCATTCCCACCCACAAGAAGGGTCAGCCTGTCTTTGGCCGCTTTAAAGCCCGGTGCTCTCTTCTGCTCCCTTGAGATAAAAATGCGGCTTGGCATCCACTTCCAGAAGAAGCCGGTCTCCTTCACATTAAAGACAAGCTCCAGTGGATAGTTCCCTCTTTCCACCCCGTCCTTGAAAGAGGCTGAAAAAGCCAAAGCAGCTTTGGTGTCCACACTTGCCGCTTCACTGTGATCTTAATGTTGTAGAAGTTGTACCTTTTTTTGATGCGGTCAAACCAACCTCTACTTGCTGCAAAGCTCTCCATCACATCTGGGTTTTGGCTCTGGATTTGGCGTGAATTCTCTTCGCCTTCTCCATTAAGATGGCCTGGCTGAGAGGCATATTACGCTCCAGTTCATCATCTATCCAGATGGACAGCCTCTTGTCCAACTCCCCAAGGGTGTAGCACCTAGATCTTCTTTGCTGAAGAAGCAGTGATGGTAGTCATTAAAGTTGAAATACTGTCCTGGTTTTTCAGCATGGTGTGGATGGTGGAGGTTGGCAAATGCAGATCTGCCCCAATATCCACCTCTCCTTTCTCCAGTCATTTCAGTTTGAATCTTTACATGCAGAGGAATACTCTGGCGCTTGAGCTTAGCCTGCTCTTCTTTGCGCTCAGACATCTGTAAACCGTACAAAAAAATACAATGAATGTAGATTTTATTAGACAATTAACAATCACATTATGAGAAACAAGGTAACAATAACAATATTCTGCACCGTACCTTGCCAATGGATGTTGTCTCCAGGATATTTTGGTCCCTGCTGGCAATGGCTCTCTCCAATACGACTTTCTCTCCCTTACAAAAAAACAATTAATGTAGATTTTATTAGAAGATTAACGATTAACAATCACATTATGAAAAACAATAAAACAATGACAATATTCTCTACAGGTGTACCTTGCCAACGGATGTTCTTGGCAGGATTTGGGCATCCCAGATGTGACTCTATCTGCGTTACCCAAAAAACACAATTAAAGTACATTTTATTAGACAATTAACAATTAATTTAATTAATTAACAATCGCATTATTAAAAACAAGGGAACAAAGTATTCAGTACCTGGCCAATGGATCTTGCAGGTAGGATGATGCTATGTCTTTCTGACTCTCTCTGGCTTTCTTTCTCTCACTCTGACCCTCATAACGCTGTGACGCTGTTGATATCGTTAAACGGGGCGAGCAAAAAATAGCAATATCATGAAGCAAATCGTTATTTGGGGTCCCGCACGGAAAAAACAGCGATATAGCGGGGTTTAGCACTTAGCGGGTATCAGACACAAAAAAATGCACTATAGTGAATCAGAGCTCTGCTGTGTAGCGTTAAGCAGGGTATACCTGTATATTTATAAATAAATTATGAGTCAAAGACATACTGCTCCATATCTGGTAATGAATGATTAAATTAATTTTGGGTATTTTTTTTATTCCCTTTTAATTTAATCTGGGGCTAGGGGTTCCCCTATTCCTTCCAGTTCCTATGAACCTTGCCATTGGCCACTATGTGGCGCAGCTGAGATTTGAGTCAATTTCTAAACATGAACCCCTAACCCTAACCCCTAACACTAGGAATTGAGATATCTCAGCTGAAATTCATTAAAATCTTGGGCACGCCACCTAGTGGACACCCAACAGAAAAGGTCCAAAGCCTTTAAGATCTCCATTCAGTTTTGTTTAAACGCTGCTAGTATAAAAAACATCTTCATTATAGAACTAAGTTGGAAAGTAAGACCAATAAGGATAACACTTCCCCTAAAGCTTCCGGTAAATTTAAAGAGATATTGAAAACATTTTTTTGTTGCATCTGAAAGTTGGCGGATTTTCTTTTTAAAAATTATGTTCTCAAAGCAGGAAAATTATTCAATTCTTTAACCGCTCTGGGTGTTGCTTCTGTAAGCAAATGAGCAGCAACAGATATATTTTTCTTAGACATGTATTTCTTAGAAATTTCAATAAATGAACAATAGAGTGGAAAATGTATTGTCTTTTTACCTTTTTGTGCTATAAATAACCAAAGGTTCCAGCAATTCTTTTCTCCAGGTCTTTCAGTTTTTTCCCTTTTCAAAAACATTAAAAGTTAGCACTGTACACATTTTCTAACGAAAACCAGCATTTACAGACTGTACTGTTTTGCACAGAAAATAATAAGAATAAAATATTGAACTCCACAATGTTACTTTTTTAAAATATATATATTTTTTACTCAAAATTATAATTTCATTATCTATATATTTACATTTGTATACATCTTAAAGTTGTATAGAAGTTTCCTGGATTATGAATGTATCTGATAGAGGAGAATCATTAGTGTATGCAAACATTTATTTTTTGCACGAAAAAGGTCCCAAAATAAACATTAATAAACTTACCATAAAGTTTGCAAATTTCTTCAGTTTTCTGGCATTTGATTTTAAAAAGGAACACCCCTGAAAACACTAGCTAAATTAGCATAAAATTCATAATTTGTTATGGCCAATCCGAGGCAGCTGCAGCATTGTAGCAATGTCTAGGGATCAGTCTCTGCAGCAAAGCACCATGAGATATGTAGTCTTTTCTTCTCGCCACAAGGAAACAGCTTCATATAGTGTTGCTCTGGATCTCTGCACTGTCTTGCTGTTGGCTTAATGGATTAAGGGACATTTAGAATTAAAACAAAGAAACAAACATACTGTAAATATAGAATTCAGTGAATCTTTAAAATATGTTAAATATGCCATATTCTATTTAACACAGATTAGTTGCATTTTGTTTGCAATTGTTTTTGAATTTTAGTAATAATAGTTCTCTAATTAGTGACATATATATACTGTATATATATAAATTATAAAATAAAATAATCAAATCGAATTAGTTTCTATGAGGAGGTTAGTAGGAACCTGGATCAAAGCAACTCAGTGGATGTAGTCTTTTTGGATTTTGCAAAGGCTTTTGATATGGTGCCACATGGGAGACTATTGTGCAAACTAAGAGATACAGGAATTGCACTAAATATCTGCTCATGGATTGAGAGCTGGCTAAAAGACAGGAAGCAATGGGTTGTTGTAAATGGAACATACACCGATTGGACTAATGTGGTAAGTGGGGTTGCTCAGGGTTCAGTATTAGGTCCTCTCCTTTTTAACATATTTATTAATGACTTAGAGGTGGGATTGGAGTGTGGTGTCTCCATTTTCGCTGATGACACAAAGTTTTGCAAGGTAATTAAATCAGATAATGATGTGCTTTCCTTCCAAAGGGATTTACATAAAATTGAGGAAAGGCAGATGAGATTTAATACAAATAAATTTAAAGTTATGCATCTGGGAAGGAAAAATAGCCATGCAATTTTTAATCTTAATGGAGCACATCTAGGTGTATCAGATATTGAAAGGGATTTGGGAGTGCTAGTGGACAACTACATAAGTAACAGTGCTAAAAGCCAAGCAGCAGCTGCAAAGGCAAATAAAATATTAGCATGTATTAAGAAGGTTATAGAAGCAAGGTAAGAAAATATAATTCTGCCACTATACAAATTTCTAGTACACCCTCATTTGGAATATGGAGTACAATTTTGGGCACCACTTCATGAAAAAGACATTTTAGAGCTTGAGAAGGAAAAGAGGAGGGCAACAAAACTAATAAAGGGAATGAATGCGCTAAGTTATGAGGAAAGACTAACTAAATTAAACTTATTTTCACTAGAAAAAAAGTGTCTAAGAGGAGATATAATTACCTTATATAAATACATCCAGGGTCAGTATAAAGATTTGTCAAGGGAGCTTTTTGTGCCAAGAGGTTTTAAACTGACAAGAGGACATCCCTTGAGGTTAGAAGTAAAAAGATTCCACCTTAAAGAAAGAAAAGGGTTCTTCACAGTAAGGGTGGTTAATCTGTGGAATTCTCTATCAGAGGAGGTGGTGACAGCGGATTTGATAGATAACTTTAAAAGGGGACTGGATTAATTTCTTATTAAAAAGGGAATTCAGGGTTATCATGGATAATTAGAGAGACAGTATTGATCCAGTGAGAAATCTGATCGCCAGTATCTGGGGTCAGGAAGGAATTCATTTTTTTTTCCCTTAGAGACGATTGGCTAAGTCTCATTTAGGTTTTTTTTCTGTTTGCCTTCCTCTGGACTAATTAATAATTAAAAAATATAAAAATAATTAATTATCAACTAATTAATTAATATTTAATCCGCATATTGCAGATCAGAGGAGACCTTCAAAGGTTGAACTTGATGGACTGAAAGTCTTTTTTTTAACCTTAATTACTATGGTCCTCATTCAATTGCAATTTTGCCAATTGAAGAGGGCTCTATATAAGCACAAAACATATTTTTTGACCGAAGTTTTTAGTTAGTGAAGACCTTGATTTTGGATAGAAGTTCAGTAACTAAAAAGTTCTGTATAAAAAATATGTTATGTGCTTTTATAGAGCCCTATTCAATTGGCCAACTCGCAATTGAATGAGGCTCTATGTAATTACTATATATACATATATATCTGTTGCTATGTCTAAAACTGTGAAATACAGTAAGCATATGCTTTAAAGGAACCATGTTTAAAATGGTTTGGATTGACAGAGTGATGGTGCATTATGTGGCCTCATTTGCATGTCCCGCCCAGTTTTCCCAGATTGAAAGGGCATATACTGTGTTTCTGAGAAATTTGAGCAGGAAATACGTTTTTATCAACTTATTTTTAGACATTCAAGTGGAATCACTAATGTACTATTCCTTATTTGTACTACTGTACTTTGTACGGTGGAGGGCTTCTATCACTCTTAGCCCACCATATATGAAATAGTTGCTGTATATATATATATAAGGTGGAATCTTTTTACTTCTAACCTCAAGGGATATCCTCTTGTCCATCTTTATACTGACCCTGGATGTATTTATATAAGGCAATCATATCTCCTCTTAGACGCCTCTTTTCTAGAGAAAATAAGCTTAATTTAGTTAGTGTTTCTTCATAACTTAGCCCCTCCATTCCCCTTATTAGTTTTGTTGCCCTCCTCTGTAACTTTTCCAGCTCTAAAATTTCATTTTTATGAAGTGGTGCCCAAAATTGTACTTCATATTCCAAATGAGGGCATACTAGGGATTTGTATAGTGGCAGAATTAATATCACATATTATAATTGTCAAACTGCGATTCGTCGTCACACTTTGCGACAAATCGCAGTTTGACAACGATCCCATCGCAAAGCCGATCGGTATAACGCACCTGCGCAAAGCGCACCGTTACCCGCTCATGCGCAAAGCGGGGTGTTATCCGCACATGCGCAAAGCGCAGTGTTAGCGTAAGGGGAGGGGGAAGAGACACAGAGGGAGAGGGGGGAAAGAGACTCGGGGGAAGAGGGGGAAAGAGACACAGGGGGGAGAGGAGGGGGAAAGAGACACAGGAGGGGAGGGGGGAAAGAGACACAGGGGGGAGAGGAGGGGGAAAGACAACATAATACATAAGTGAGGGGGGACAGACAAAGTGGGAGGGGGGACAGGGGGGAAGAGACACAGTGGAGGGGAAAGAGACACAGGGAACCGGAAAGAGACACAGGGGAGGGGGAAAGAGATGCATGGGAGGTAGAGGGGGGAAGAGACACTGGAGGGAAAGAGACACAGAGGAGGGGGTTAGAGACACAGGAGGGAGATGGGGTAAAAAACGGGGGGGACACAAGGGAGGGAGAGGAGGGGGAAAGGAGCCACAAGGGAGGGAGAGGAGGAGGGAAATGAGACACAAGGGAGGAAGTAGACAGGGGGAGAGACTTGCAATGAGCGCCAAAGGCGCTCATTTTGAGGTCAGTGATGAGAGCCAAAAGCGCTCATCGCGAGGCCAGTAAAGTGGAGGGGGAGAGGCTCCCATTGTGTGGCAAATTGCTAGTAGTTATATATAAATCTACTAAGTGTCATAAGCATACCGCCCAACCTTTCGGAGGGACAGCCTTTCATTTAATACAAAATTCTATTCATCCTAGATCCCCAAATGTCTCTCTTTTGAAAGAAACTCACAATTAAAGGGACACTGTGATGGTCATACAGTGCGGTTTTATTTGTTTAATTAATTATTAAACTTCTCTCCACACCCTATTGGGTGAAAGCATATCTGACCAGTAGGCTGTCATAGATTTTTGAGACCAGTGTAGCTTTGTCTACAAAAGCCTCTGCAGTGGAGTCAGATAAACAGTGTTATCAGGACAACAGATAAAAACTAATGGCAGTCCATCCTGAGTATATCCTAACCACCTCTTGGATACCTGATAAGGGTAGAGAAGAGCACATTTGCTGAAGTCTAACATGTCAAAAATTCATGCTACCATATAGGTATTATGTCAAAAAAAAAAAAAAATGGGCAAAATTGAGTGGAAAAAAAATTAAACCTTAGGGTCTTATGCTGTTCCCTGAAAAAAAAGTATTAAAAGTGACCTAACTGCAGAGTAAATCCTACCTAGCTAAACGATCAAACTGCTACGGGCCACTGCTACAACACAGACGAAAAGCAAAGCATGAATCTCCACAGATTTTTGCACTGACAATAAATCATGAGTTAATCCCTAACACTCTGACACCCAAACCCTATGCTAATAAGATTTTACAGATCACTCACAAATCAAATAGAAGAAAGATTTACGTTTAAAGCTTTGTTTGGCCGATCTCTTTGGCAGATATCTTTTGCGGCTACAGAGCAGGATTTACGGATCTGAGCTGACTAATCTGGGGAAGTGAATGAATTGAATTAGTGTAGAATTTAGGGGGAAAAAAGCTCCCACAGACTTTATACCGCATTCCCCTAAGGTAGAGCACCAGATTAGCATAGGGCTCTTACTTTTTAAACGGTTTTCTTCCTGGCTCAGTTTCAGCCATCTTAATAGGAACATAAGATAAAAAATCCCATTATGCTTTGTGGCAGAGACTGAATCCTCATACATTGCTACATTGTTCTATCAGCCTCTCATTGGCCACAATAAATTATGAATTCTATGCTAATTTAGCTTCAGGTGTGTTTCTTCTAACAATCAACTGCCAGAAGACATTTTGCAAACTTCATGGTAAGTTTATTAATGTTTATTCTCCTGATTCTCCTCTATCAGATGCATTCATAATCCATGAAGTTCCATATATCTTTAGTGAGGATGCCCAATGACTGTGCAGCTTTCTCTTTAACACATTCCCCCCTTATTAGCATAGAAGCCTCACAGCATGATGGGTCAAGGACAGTGAACAGCTGACTCAAAGCATTAAACTGAGGCAGGAAGAAAACCTTTTTTTATTGTTAGGCTATTATTGTCCTTTAAGCACTAAACAATAACATTTTAATAAAAGAGCATGGAAATATTCAGTGGTACTTTGGTACTCGTCGTTAACTGGTTCCAGAAGACTAGAAATTCCCATAAGGAGTATTGTAAATTGACTTATACTGGTCTCAAAGCGGGACGAGTATCAAGCAAACAACGAGTGCTGAGGCAATTTTTCCTTGTCAAAATGCGTTGAATATCAAATTTGGCAAGTTTTTAGATAGATGAGGGCTGGGGTACCACTGTATTTTTCTTTGTTGTATTAGAAAGAGGATATTTGATAGTGTGTCACAGTATGTTTTATTTTTTTAATGAAAGGTCTCCAAAAACCATGTTGAAATACATTTTGAACTTGTGAAATAAGTGAATTTTTCAATGAGAAATCAAATCAATTCTGTGGTTACTTGTCACTGATTGCCCACATGCTACTGCATTACCGCAACCAATCAGGTTGCAGGTGTGTGTCCCCTATTCAATTCATTGGTTAGACTGCTTATGATTCCAGAATGAAGAGAACAGACCTTGTTTAATTTTTTCTGGTTTCTGCTCTCTTGCCTCTCTGGAATTTGAGCAATGCAAACCAATGCAGTGGATTAGTGCTCAGCTCTGGTGCTGCAGCTAGTGTAGTGATCAAAAGAAAGAGCTCCGAAGGCGCTCCTTGCCAGCAACTGCGGCCCTCGCAAAACGAGGGCCTCAGTTGCTGCCATGGAGCGCCGAAGGAGCGCCTTGTCAGCAACTGCGACCCTCGCAAACTTTACGTCGCAACGCAAACAACACGACACACCAACTACGACCCTCGCAAACTTTACCACGCAACGCAAACAACATACGAGACACGTTACCACACATTACGACCTCGCAACAATCGGACGCAACTCGCGAACATGACAAAATTCAAAACACAATAAATACACACAGCACATACATAAAAAGCTTACCTACAGCAAGAGGGAGCATCCAGGACCTCAAAAAAGCAACTTACACCTTCATTTAACTAAAAATAAAAGAGTTTAGACACTAAAAAATTTGCTAAGCCAGAGAAAAAATGGCCGCCGAACAAAACGAAAACGAGGCGACAGCACTCTAAACACGCAAAACACCACAAGAAGGGGGCCCCTCAGGAGACATCGGTGGCGGGGTAAGCCTGAAAGAGCCCTGGCCAGCAGCTACAGAGCAAGCTAGAGAGGCAGCAGAAGAGAGCCAGCCAGTGATAGGGAGGCCGCCATCTTGGCTCAGCCATGCGGCCTGTGTGCTGAATCAGACCTGCAGCTATCACATCCCAGGGCTACCATACCATATGAGGTGGTAAAGAAGACCAAAAGGTACCCGGACGGCGGCTGGCCTGACTGCATCCCCAAGGAACTCAGTGAGTACAGAAGGGCTGGGGAAGAAAGGGGCTGGAGCGGCCATTTTCCCTCCTCCTCCTCCATTAGTGCAGGCACATAAGCACATGAATCCATGTGACCTGTGGACACAATATACAAAAACAACACCCTTATACCCAGCGCCAACAGCATACAGAATATATATTTATGTGAGCTTTGGCTTATCTCACAGTCTCCCTTTCATCAGCAACAAGTTTATAACTTTTACACAAAATTAGTGCATCAGCTACAAGCTGCTGGAACCTTATGCTGAAAGAACTTTGGCCTATAAAGAGCTACCTACAATCTCTGCACAGCACCCGGTTTTTGTCATAGCCTGATTAGGCAAGTTGGGGTGTGGGAGACCTACATTCCGCCCGGCGGGAGTACCTGCCCAGCGTCATATACAGCAAACTGACTATACTACTACCTGCGGGTCATTGTTGGCCAAATAGCAATTTAACCATGTCTCCCTAAGATCAACAAGACATCCCGGGAGAATGTTGATGTTGTGAGCATATATTACCAGACCAAGCTGGGCGAGAAGATATAATCCAGCGGCCCTAATAGACGATCCAGCCCATTCCTTCTCTCAGACCGAGTCTTTCAAGCACAGCCGGGTTCTTGGGGGTGCAAGCATGAAGATGGGGAAAAATAAGAAGGGCGCGCAGGCAAAACGCATTATAACGGACCACTTTGGACATTCAGGAGCCACATGCTTCTCACTCGGAACCGTCCGAAAACTCTGACTCTGAGGGGCAGCCAGTGGCCCTACCACAACAACACATGCATCTCTCGCCCGAATCATTGGCAATGATTGAGGAAATGTTTTTGGCCCACCTCACAAAAACAGTAGACTCTCTTAAAAAGGACATTGGTGACCTAGGGCAGAGAACCCATCTACTCGAAGAATCCACAGACCACATCGTGGAAGCGCAAGAGAGAGACAGGGCTGAGATCGGTCAGAACTCAACACGCATTTCTATCCTCGAAGAAAAATTTGAGGACCTGGAAAATCGCTCCAGACGTCATAACCTGAGAATTAGGGGTGTACCTAGAGCAGTCCAGGACCTGATGCAGTACTTGAAAGCAACCATCAGCAGCATCTTACCGGACGTCCCAGAATCGTTTTGGGAGATGGAAAGGGCCCACAGAGCACTAGGAGCCTCAAAGAACCAGAACTTGCCAAAGGATGTGATAATTAGATTTCTGAGGCAAAAATCAAGGGACCTCATCTTATCGGCCTCAAGGAAGATGGCAGTCATTAAGGGCCCGGACCACTCGGAACTCCAAATCTACTCGGATTTGTCTCCCATCACTTTGGCCAGACGGAGAGAGATGAAGCCAGCACTGGAGGTTCTGATCAGACATAAAATACAATATAGATGGAGCTTTCCATTTGCCTTGTTGTTCCAACATTATGGTTCCTCTTATTCAGCCAGCTCACGGGAGGAGTGCCAAGAGCTTCTCAAACGCCTCCACTTGTTGCCCGCAGAGGAATCGAGCGAGGCTCAAGCTAATATGCCGATGCCACTTCCTACCAAGCAATGGCGGGAAGTAATCCGCGTTAAACAGGCAAAGGAGCCCTCTTCAAGGGAAGACATTCTCTCTCTGCGCCTTCACAGGGCGGACCATCCTGGCAGAGCCCCTCCTCTTCGGCAGACCCTACTTGAGACTGTTTCTTGGGAGTCCTGGAACGTTTTTTGCACTTGTATCTTCCTCTGGACGGCTGCTGACAGTTAACTGTTTACTCTGTTTGTTTTAGAATGTTGAGGTTTAAGGAAGCTGAACGGCCTATATTCCATAGCCCTAATCGGTGCACTAGGACTAGGTCTAGAATAAGGAATGTGCCAGGTACTGAAGGGACCTTACGAGAAAAGTACTAGGGCCCTTAGTTGTACACTTTAACCTAAATTAGTAGGCCTTTCTACCCCGGCACTACAAGTGGTCATTAGCCAGGTCAGCACCAGTCCTCATAGCGAGGCCCTATGGGTTTTATTCTCCCCCCTTCCCCGACTCATACTCCAACTGTTTTTAGTACCCCTCCCTTTGAGGGTAGTTTGGAGGTATGGTCAGCCCAACCTCCACCCCTGAATCCGCCACTGCAGTTAGGTGGCTAGGGAGGTTCTGTTTATTATGCCCATTAAGTTGTTTACTCGTTTGTTTCTTGTTTATGGCATCATATGTGAAAACTGAAAGTCTAACGTTATTATTACTCTTCTCTCCTTCCTTTGTTCTTGTCTCACCTTCTCCTGGCGGGAAATATCTCCACTCCGCTCTACCTCAACATGTCTCCAGGTCTCCCCGCCCCGCGGGGCCTGGATCCAGGGTTGGGTGAGTAAGCAGCTGATGAGCACTCCTCACTTCAACACGGTCATGGCTAGTGTAGAGTATACATTTGTGACGCATAATGTACAAGGCTTCAATTCCCAATTCAAGAGGAGGAAGGCTTTCCTTTACTATAAAGAGATTAGGCCATCAGTGCTGTTCTTACAAGAGACCCACTTCTCCCGTAACCATGTCCCTAGCTACTTACACAAAGACTACCCGGTATTTTTCTCAGCGACACAACCTACTAGGAAAGCAGGCACCTCAATACTCATCCACCGAGAGTTCCCCTTCATTTTGGAATCAAAAAAGGTAGATAAGGAGGGACACTATATTATCCTAAACGGCTCTCTAAATGGCCAGCCCATAACTCTAGTCTCCATATATGCCCCCACCACATCCCCTCATAAAATTTTGTTAAGGATCTTGAGGATTCTAGAAACACAGGCCAATGGGAGGGTGATAGTGTGGGGTGACTTCAACCTAACTCTTGATCACACACTGGACAGATCTAATAGTTTAACGAATGGGCGCTTCTCCAACAAAATAAAACAAATTAATAAATGTCTGGACGGGTTGGGACTGGTGGACGCTTGGAGGGGACATTATCCCAGGACGAGAGAGTATACATACTACTCACACACTCATGGGTCTTATTCGCGCATAGATTCCCTACTAATAGACTCGTCCCTTTTTGACTCCTCCAAGGAGGCTAAAATTCTCCCCTGCACTTGGTCGGACCACTCGGCTGTTCTTATTACCTTGTATTTGGGATCCCAGCTTAAACCCCCTTATGCATGGAAGTTGAACGAGCTACTTCTCACAATTCCCTCCCTGCATGAACAAATGGCCGGTGACTTGCAATTATTCTTTGACCAGAATTTGCTCACAGACGTGGGAATTGGTTGGACCTGGGTCGCCCATAAGGCATTTATGAGAGGTACTTGTATAAAGCTAGCATCGGGCTATAAGAAGCAATGTAGGCTGCGAGAATCGGAGCTTAGAGAGGAGTTGAGGTTACTGGAATGTCAGAACCAACTTAATTCTTCTTAGTTCCTTTTTCTTTCTTTCTCTTTCCTTCCTTTTTTCTCTGTGTATTTTTTTTTTATTATTTTTTTTATTTTGTCTTCTCTTCAATTACAGTTTCTGTTTATACTAGATGCTATGTTAAGTTAATTAGTTGCAATTACCAAGTTATATTGGCTAATTTCAGAGTTCCTCTGTATTCTATATATCGAGTAGGCTAAGTTTAGATTTGAGGAGGGAACTCCTCAGTAAGTAAATCACAGAAAATTATTCAAAAATGTGTGAAGACTGCAGAAAGTTTTCAAATCTGACACTGTGTTTATGTTTAACATATAATGCTTGGCAATGGAGAATCTGTCTATCTGATCTATCGGTACATGCTGTGTTTTGCCTTTGGTCTTCAATAAAAAGATTGGAATAAAAAAAAAAAACACCACAAGAAACTTGCAAAATACCACAAATGACCTACGGATATTCCACTAAGATGCATACCACACATTTCCCACCATTTGACGCCAATGCGGAAGTACACAACTACGCTAACGGTTTTGTCTCGCGCACGCACACTATTACACTGCACACATTCAGCACGCTTACACAGCAGCTCCACACCACTAATGCTGCAGCAACATCAAAACAGATTGACAGCTCTTCAACACAATGCTTCAAAATAGGTAAAGTATATTCATTAGTTAATTGTATTATATATTTCAGTAGTACACACAAAACACCATTAGCTACCTTACAATTTCTTTGCCGTAATTTTTTGACGGGCAATTCGCTAGTTAACATATAATCTTGTGCTCTTTCACACCACGAAGATCCCTTACAGTGAGGTAAATGGCCCTTTAAAGATCATTTTTAAGTTATAAAACATGTAAAAACTGTTTATACTAAGGCTGAAGACTCATTCCTCTTTCTTTATCTTGTCCTATTCCTCCATTCATGTTTCCATCAAATTCTACTAGCTTACAATAGCAGTAAATATTGTAGTTACATTTTTACAGTGGGATGTTTTTGTGGTTAGAAATTAATCTTTTATGGAAGGAGAGAAGAAAGCTCAGGTACTTACTGGTTGTATGGGGTTTGGAAAGAAATGTACTCTTTTTACTCTATCACAAACCCCTTCTGCTAAAGGTTATGACCATATATTTGATGGAATTGTTAATAACGTATCTTGTTTTATACTGTACATGCAGGGTGTAGTCATGCAAGTTTATTTGCACTTATGCCATTAGATTGCTGGTTCCACTTCCAATTCTGTACAAAACAAATATAAATACTAATAAAAACTGTTAAGGGTTAAACACAAGATTTATTTTAAAATTGAGTTCTAATTGCGCTCTGCACAGTACAGAGTTATGCTGCTTGTTAGATTGAAATGTGAGCAACCGATTTATAGTAGATGTTTTTATACATATTGTGCCATATAAATATTCATATTTCTTTATCACTTAAATATTGATCACTTATAGTACTTACTTTATGACTCACACAAGGATAATCTGCAGGTAAACCCTGTTTAAAGGACCATTGAATTCTTCATATAATAGGGTTTCATTTTTTTTATTTTGTTACTGATTATCAATACATGTGCTGTTTCTTTAAAATAAAAATTAATGTAGCTTTAAGTCATAAATTTGAAGTTTAGTGTTTTAGACTTCAGCCGACATGTTGTGCTCCACTCCCTATCCTATGTCAAGGGGGATGGAGAACGCAAGGGGTCTGTCTTACTTTCATACATTCCTGCAGTGGTTTGGTTGTAGATAAACCTTCAACGGGAAGCTGGGTAGATCCTTTTTCACTCCTTGGAACCTATAAGGGGGTTGGAGAGAAGCACATGTTCTGGATTTCTTTATCTCAAATACAGCCTTTATTCATAATCAGTAACTAAATAAACAAATTATAACATATTGTGTAATCACTATATAGTGGCACTTTAAGTACTGTATATACTCGAGTATAAGCTACGTTTTTTTTTTAAGGCTGAAAAAGCCCCCCTCGGCTTATATTCGAGTCACCCTGTTCCTGCTGCTCTCTCCCTCCCCTGTGTCTCACCACCCCTCCCCTGTGTCTCTTTCCCCCTTTCCCTCCCCTGTGTCTCTTTCCCTCGCCCTCCCTCCTCTGTGTCCCTCTTGTCTCCTTCCCTTCCCCTCCCCTATCATCCTCATTTCTCATCACTTCACCCCTCTCCAATTACCCCGCCCCTCTCCCTTTCCCCTCACTTACCTTCATCAGCTGCTCCTCTGCTCGTCTTCTGGCTGTGTCGGGACCCGGCATATGCTAATGAGGTGACGTCACATGCGTGTCACGCCATTAGCATATGCCGGGTCTCGACTCATCCTCCTAATCCTCCCTCCTCATCCTCCCTTCTTATCACTTCCCCCCTCTCCAATTACCCCCCCGCCCCCTCTCCCTTTCCCCTCACTCACCTTCATCAACTGCTCCTCTGCACGTCTTCTGGCATGTGACGTCACGTCATTAGCATATGCCGGGTCCGGACACAGCCAAAAGACGCGCAGAGGAGCAGCTGATGAAGGTAAGTGAGGGGAAGGGGGGGGGGTGTAATGCAGGGCAAAGGAAGAGGGTGGGATAATTGGAGAAGGGGGAAGTAATGAGGAAGGAGGATGAGGAGGATGATAAGGGAAGGGGAGGGAAAGAGACACGAGAGGGAGGGAATTAGACACAGGGGAGGAAGAGGGGGGGAGAGACACAGGGGAGGGAGAGGGGGACACAAAAAAGGGGCACAGAGGGCACACAAGAGGGGGAACAGAGAGGGCACAAGAGAGACATGGGGGCAGGGCATTTCCTACCCTCGGCTTATACTCGAGTCACTAAGTTTTCCCAGTATTTTGGGGTAAAATAGGTGCCTCGGCTTATACTCGGGTTGGCTTATACTCGAGTATATATGGTAAAATACCAGATTTATAATGATAGCTCTACATTAAAAGCTCACAATACAGATATAATTTATTGTGTTGTGGAGTAACAGTATTTTATCGCCAGTCTTGACAAAACCATGATGCTCGTTGCTTCCATTCAACTATTGCCTAAGACATTAGAGCACACACAGAGGATGTAGAAAAATTTCTCACTTTTAATACAGTAAAAATTATCATAGTCAATGTGCTGTTTTTTTGTAATAATATAGCTTGCATCAATGAAAAAATCAAACTAGGCTATGTAAGGTTATATAGATTTTTGTACATCCACTACAAAAAATTATTCCAATTTTTATGTTGCATTATGTATGAGGGCACAAAAGTAATAACTCTTAAAAGTGTTTCTGACCATTTTGAAGCAAGCACCTTGAAATACACCAAAGTATACAAAGTCATCACAGCATGTAAGACCAGAAAATCAACACATTTGATTTATTTTTGCTTTTTATAGCCCTGCAGGAGTTTTCAAGAAATATATTTGTGGGTAGCTAAGGTAAAATGCAGAGATGATTGAAAACATTTTGAAATAATAGTCTACACATTCAGGTACTCACAATGAGCTGGTTTCACTAAGGTTTTCAGAGAATGTGAAGGAGTCACAATGTCTGATTTCTATAGAGAAGTGTATTTGTTCATAAAACATTGACATTACAGAAATGGATTGTTAGTTTATTGCAAACTGAGAAAGCAAGATTCCATATAGATATGATCAATAACAGACTAGTGAAGGTGCAGCAAAGGAAAAGAAGAGATGAGAACATGTCATTGGCAATGAAACCCCATAAGGACATTGGCCACTTACTCCAGTGATGCATTCCAAGGTAAATGTGTAATTCTTAGGTGGTACAATTCTTTAGTACAGGAATTCATTCAGAATGGAATTAATAAAGACTAAGGATGGGTGATTGTGGGAGGAGTTATTTAAGAGCAGTGAACTGAGCACTCTCTGACAGTAAGCCAAATTGGGATACTAGTCTGTTGAGTATAATAATTTAGTCAAGATGAACACCAGATTTCCATCTGAGTCAATGGTCAAAGAAGAAGAACCCCAAATCAAGTGAAGTGGGAGAAGTTTAGGGCTGGAGGTGCAGTCAGCATGCTTTGCCAGGGTGAAGTAAACCCGAAAAGAAAAAGGTTACACCTCCTTATGAAGATATATAATATAAGATATGCTTTTTGTTACTTATTTGCAAACAGTAGTCTAGTTGTCAGTGGTACCTTGTATGCCTTGTGGTAGGCTAAGGTAGGCTAAGGTAGCCTTGCTAGTTATTTCCACAGCCTTTAATGACTCACAAACTGAGTATGATATATGCTCATATACAAAATTTTGCCTTCAAGAAAGCCGTGTATGTGAAGAAACGGCAGTCAGGCTTAAAATGATACCTGTTGGATACTAGTTGCTGTTCATTAGTTATATCACCCTCCCATTCCAGAGCCTATGTGGTTCCCTATTAGGGACTCCCCACTTCTAACATTGGCTTTTTGTAGGGGTGGTTCACAGCCTGCAGTGCACTAGCTGGAATTGAGTGAGACTCAGCAACAAACATTTATTTTACCCATTTTGAATATCATGTTGTTTTTATATTTTTAAACAAGTCTCCTTTGGATAGGTCTGAGGTTAAAAGGGAATAGTGATTAGAGCACACTAGTTAGGAACGTAGACATTATTATTATTAACTTTTATTTGTAGTGCGCCAACATATTCCGTAGCGCTGTACAGGGGATGAGAACAAGGAAATATACAATATTGACAACTGCAAAAAATGGAGAGCAATAGAAGTGTGCTCCATCCCTAGACAGGCTTTCTTGATTATTCAGGTAGGGACTATAGACAGATTTGGGGTATCTAACAAGTATAGCCTTCCAGGTAGCAGGATCCCTTGAAGATAATAGACCTTCTTCTTTGCATCTATTGGTGGTTGTTGTTGTTGTGTTCTTGGGCACATGGAGAGTTCAGCTTTAGGTGTCTAGTCCAGTAGTTGGTAGTATTAAATTGACCGCTATCCTCACCACTTTCATCTACCTTTGGGGTCTTTTTTAATAGCGGCGTTGTTTTCTCATTGTTATTAATAAAGTTTTTACAATATTATTTATTTAGTCTAATTGTTTTGGTGTCAAACACCTTGGAAAATAGTGACTATGGGCCTCATTCTATTATCGGCCGTAAATCGGCCGTAAGGCTGCGATTCCTTGCAGGGGTTCAGTTAACTCGCGATTCTATTATACGGCCCCGCAAGGATCTCATCTTACGGCCGGCCGCATATCTTGGAACCGGCCGTAAGCTGTGAAATATAAAAACGCAAAAATAAATTCAAGCCTGCACTGTACAGCTCTGTAAATGCTAGGGATCATATTGGGGGACATGAGGATTAAAAGGAACCCCCTCTCAAGCTTGCACATCTGCCCAAACCCGAGTTCAAATTAACTGTTTTTTTTCCGGCTGCGGCGTGGGTGTGTCTGAGGTGCTCCAAGCACTCTGGACTTTTTACATGGATATTTTACGGATATTAAAAATAAAATATTTTACGGATTTGAGTACAGGATAATTATGTGCTATTTTTTCTAACACCTAAAATCCCTTTATAGTCTTCTCAAAGTGCAGGATGGCTTTATTTGGGCTATTTTATGTGCTTAATTGGTGCTAGCGGGACCTCTTTCCTGCAAGTAAGCTGCGGCTCGGTTTTAGCCTTGCAGAGAGGTTTCCCGGAGCAATTGAATCGCAAATAGGAATTTCTTACGGCCGAAACTCTTGCGGCCGTTTTAGATCAAAGGCTTTCCTCCGGCGCGAGCGGCCGCAAGAGATAGCAAGGCACCGGCCGCAAGCCTGCCGGAATCCCCGGCAGTAAGGGAATAGAATAGCAGAATAGCTTGCGGCCGGTCCTTGCGGCCCCGCAACGGCTGCGGCCGCTAATAGAATGAGGCCCTATGTGTGTATTGTTTCTATACATGGACTGATACAAGCATTTGGATTTTTGATTTGGAGGAATACTCACCAACTTTTGTGTATCCTGCTTTCTGTTCATTAAATTTGTTTTACAGCCTCATCCCTGCAGGGTCTGCTTTTCTTCTACACAGTTCCTGGCACTTATATTTGCTAAATCATCATCAGCCCTATTAAATTCGAAGCCAGTAACTCCAACGTGAAGCCCGCAACGGCTGCGGGTTTAAAATTTGGCCAAGTTACGGTACTATTAAATTAGAACAGGCTGCAAGCTACGAGCTAGAGACGCAAACCCGTAAACCATTTATCGGCCATCGAATTTGCGGGCTTGAATTAAATCAATTAGGCAAACCCGTAGTTACGGCTTTAGACGGAGCCAATGGAAACAGAGATTGTCATTATTGCGTCACAGAAAAATGGAGATTGGATTTCAAAGTCTTACGGGGATCAATTCCGAATTCCGATCAGACCCACATTCCAGATGTGATGCAATATTAATAAAGCCGTAAATATGATATTCTATCACATGCGAGTTACAGTATATGTATTAACACATTGATTGCTTGAATGGATATAACACAAACATTTTACATGAAATCAAGTATTTTTCTGGGCCGATTTGCGGGCTTGAAAATGTTGTGCTATTAATTCTAAGACCTAACATCACTTTCTCTTTTAATATTAGTACAATAGGGTGTTTTTATTTGCATTTCAAGTGCTACGTATTGGACTTTACCCCTCTTGTGAGTCCACCCCAGCACTCGTTGGGCTTTGGGCTACATTTGCGTGTTACGGGCTTGCTGCGGAGTGACTTTGTTGCAATTTAATAGCTGTATTGGAAACATAGAGGTTACAGGCTTGAGAGAACAAAGGATTTGCAGACGTGAAGTTCTATGTTCCACGTCCTGTAGGCTTTTTTCGGCCTTGCTGTGTCTTAACCCGCAAGTCTTCTATGACCTGCTTTACGTGGCTAATTTAATAGCAGTAAGTCTAAAGAGCAATATTCTGAGCTATGAATTTAATAGGGCTGCATGTCAGTAGTGTTTTGCTACCTGGTACTGCATATTTGTGGCCCATAGATTCTGTTTGATGATTTTTTTCTGAACTGGGTTTCCAAATACTTCAACACAAATAGGTCTGTTGAGTCACTATTATGAATATTATAGTCTTAATTACGTTTTTCATGTATTTTTGGATGGAGCCAGATAATGAGCAACCACAGATGGAGTGGTATCTATCTAACGTATTAGCATCATCATTATTTCTGCTGATTGACTATTTTACATTTCCTTTTCTTCTTTTGCATTCCATTTTGCTTCAAGTCTCATGTATCTATAATGTTTGATTGTCCTGTTTTACTAACTTTAGGTGTCACATCTGGTCCTGAATATGCAAAACACTATGGTGTCCCAACAATGTGAAAGACAATCACTGTCATAGCTTTTAAAGCTGCAATTCACTCTGCATTCCAGAATGAGTGTTCCCTGTTGTTGTTTATTTCATAATCACATTAAGTCATGTTGATTGGTTAATTGCAGATGCACTCAGACCCAGGTGATTCCAGTTTCTGAATATCTACCTGATTTGCATTTTTGTGTTTTGTCCTCTGTCATTTTCAAAGACTGCCAGATTTCACATAAAAATGGAAAATAGATACTGTTGAAACACAACATTTAATTTGAAGCTGCCAAATGTTTTAACCACACACACGTGAGGCTATCAAACTTCATATTTGGTGCTCTCAAAAAAGTTATCAAAATGTTAAAAAAAAGTCAAGCAGTTCACAATAAAGGATATTTGATAATTATCTTATTTAGCTTTATTTGTAATATTATTATTATTATATTTTTACTTTATTTATAACGAGCCAACATATTTTGTAGCGCTAATACATAAGTCCTTTTATATATTAACAATGCAGAAGCCATTGCATTAATTGCAACCATGTAGCCCATTGCAAACTGTTATGATCCATGGTGATCTGGCCATATAATGGACGTGTTAAGGATGCTTTGATTGTATTTAAAACAAAAGTTGTGATCACCATCATGTTGTACCTATCCAACATATTGAAATTAAGCTTTGGAAAGTGCCTATAGTCAATATTTATAACTAATTTTAAAATTTGTTATTTAATGTAAGAAACAAACTAAAGTTATCAGTATTATTTATTATATTTGTTATACTATGTTTGATTAATAAAAGCGGCATTGTTAAAATATGTATAACTTCTATTAAAATAGAAATCATGGGGCATATTATAAATAAAATTCAATAAAAACACACTGATAATGTTTCACATATTCTCTCTGTAAATAACTAAAATTAAATTCCTCTGCACATCACTAAATTCCTTTTTACACCAGTCGTGTTGTGTGAGAAATTTAAATCACATTCACTACCAAGGTAAAGTGCATCATGGACCCCATTTGAATGTATTAGTTAACACAGTGAAGGAGCCTGCTGCAGTGAATTGCATTACAAAGTGATTTATCACAACTAATCAGAGTCATTCTTAGTGAATTTCCTCCATAGTATACTTGTTTTTGTGCCTTAAAGTCACTGACATTTGCATTAAATCTAAAACAGAGATGGAGACTTAATTGTGATGGAATATAAATAGTCCGACTAGCACTGGATCTCTGTGAACTACCACCAGAATTCCACATTTCCACAAGCTGTCTGCAGGTGCCAGTAGCCCCATATCCAGGAGATTGTAGGAACTTGATAGCATGGCTGTAACATGGTAAATGACCATTAGAGATCAAGAAGGACATCCTGAAACAAGTCTCCTACAGCACACTTCAATGTGGAATTATAAAATATTATATACAATTCAGATATATTTCCATACTTTCACAGATAACACAGGCAATCAGGAGGCCTCATGTAGCCCAATTGACCCTCCCCAAGGATCAACTAATTAGATACTATGGGCCTCATTCAATTCCAATTTGGCCAATTGAATTGGGCTCTATATAAGCACATACCATATATTTTTACAGAAGTTTTTAGTTAGTGAAGACCTTGCTGTTGGATAGAAGTTTACTAACTAAAAACTTCTGTAAAAATATGCTCTGTGCTTATATAGAGCCCTGTTCATTTGGCCAAATTGCAATTGAATGAGGCCCTTTCAATCTGGTACCTGCTAAGGGCCCCATTCAAATGCGATTTGGCCAGTTGAATAGGGCTCTATATAAGCACATAGCATATTTTACATACGTTTTTAGTTAGTGAACCTCCATCCAAAAGCAAGGTCTTCACTAACTAAAAACTTCTGTCAAAAAATGCTTTGTGCTTATATAGAGCCCTATTCAATTGGCCACATTGCAATTGAATGAGGCCCCAGGTGTTTGGGAGTCTACAGGTAAAGTAGACAGTTACTTTTTTGTCAACCGAAACAATTTACTGCTAACAACAGTCTCTGCAATACAAAATATTTCTCCATGTGTAGGGCACAAGTGAGCTAAAATGGGCTTCTCTCGGAGTAGGTAACCAGGCCAATAGAACAAACATACTCAGGGGTTCTTTCTCAGAATGAGTGTGTCTGACTTTGTTTTAGGGGTTTTGTCACCCTAAAGGTGATAAGTCTCCTTGCTCACTGTGCCTTTGGGAAGTCATCTAAATCATACTGGCGAGGCCTAGGAGAGGCTGAAACATATGTCAGAGGTTTGCAGTTTCCCCTGTTCAGGAGAAGTACTTGAAATCCAGTGGAATAAAAAAAATGCTAAGCAAAAGGATCACATACAGAAGTGTTATAATTGGGCCCAGTCCCAGAGCAGCCAATTAGTAATGCCTGAAGGCAAAGTTAGTCTATCTGTCATAGTTTTTATGAACACACGGGTGATAAACCCAAAGCTCTTACTAGGGCAAAGAATGGTCTATGAGAGCAACTATCCCTGCTTTTTAGTAATGAAGCCAAGACTCTTGGTCTAATCTAGAGAGTTATATTTAAGGTGGAGTAGAAGTTTCTGAAAAGAAGTTCCATTATTAATTAGAGATGTTATGTAAGGAAGTGGTTCTCAACAGCTAGTCATAGGACTGGTGGCAGTCCCTGAAACCTTATTTGTCGGCGCTCAGGGATGAAGAGAGCATAAGACTTTATAAATGCATCACCATTAGTCAAAGTTACAGACAGATAATAGAGACATTTATAACCACTTAAATTGTACTCTATTCAAACAAGTGCAAAGCCAGATGAATATTCAATAAGACACATGAAGTATTAACCAGAAAAAAATGTTCTTAATCTCACAGAACCCGTCAACTGATGTAGGGAATAGGCCTACAAATATAGCTGTCCTTTAGGTGGTAGCTACACTCAGAAGAGTACTTACTGCTTAGTCTTGCATTTCACATATATTTCAAGTGTTAATAAATCCTCCTAATTCACAATTTCATCTTTTTGGTTGGATGAAATTGAATACTTGGTCACCGCTCTGTTCATTCTCACGTGCTGGATCCTGCCGTAGAGTATAATTTGCCAGATGTGCGCAGCCACATGACATTGTTAAAAACTAGGATATACAGTTGCAGCATCTGTTGTTCCTTTACTATAAGCAAAATGGAGATTAACCATGGGCATTCTAGATACTATCAATGAGTATGGAAGATAAGCTTCTCCTGGAGACCGAAATTAGGTACTGGGACATAGGCACAAAGTCAGGATTGTTATGTGCTCTACATAAGAGGGTTAGTACATGTTATTACATAGAGGGTCCTGCTTGCTCTCTGTGTATTTAGAGCCAATATGAATCTCTCAGAATAAGTGTAAGTCTAGGGTATCTAGATGAGTAGATGAGACTTGCCTGTGTTTCCATACTGAGCTCTAATGGTGCGAGGGCGCTAAAACGTTTTAGATGCTTTTTCGGAGGTAATTTCCTAAAGAACAATTACTATACAGTTGTTCATCCTCAGCTTACAGCTTTAGTAAACTTATTAGAAAGAGATCATAAAAAAATGGTTGATGAAATATTTTAGTTAAAAAGTTTAGACACATTTAAGTTAAATTAATTTAATATAGATACAAGCAGCATAAAAATAACATAAAAATATAACAAAGTCATGGAAGTACTAAAATAAATACAATAAGTGCTGTATATACAGATATTCTTAGTTTAGAGAACTGGTTCCTAAACTTCTTCTTTAAAGGGCTACTTACATGTTGCTGAAGGTCTTCAGCACTGAGTTGTATTGTGGTGTAAAAAGTATACTTCTACATTACTTATATTTGCATTGTTTCATTAATTTGTTTTTCATTTTGATTATTACCCTCTGTAATTCAAGTTGTTCAGGGGCTCACTTGAATGTTTGCAATCTCTGATTTAGAGAATAAATAATTGAATTTCTTGTGAGAATGACTAAGTATAATCTGGATGTGGGGAATACCACTGAGGTAATATACAACAATAGCAATGTTTATTCTTACTAGTTAAGCACACTACATGTAGATAAATCACGTCTACCTGATTAATTGGCTAATATATATATATTTGGCCCTTCATAAATGGAGACATTTAATGGGCCTTTTCCTTCATGGACCTCCAGTGCAGTGGGAAGACTGAAATGAAATAAATAAAGTGATCTAGCCTATCACAGCTCCTACAAAAGTAAACAAGAGGATCGGCTTGCTATGAGCGCCAAAGGTAGCTCAGCGCGAGGCTCTCAATGAACACTGAAGGTACACAGAGTATAAAAAGCTTTACATTGTGTGTCAATCAACAATGCCTTGGCTTAAAATTGAGTGGCTCGCTATGAGAGCCAAAGGCACTCATTGCGAACCACGAGATGAGCGCCAAAGGCGCTCAGCGCCAGGCTCACAATGAACGCCAAAGATCCTCAGAGTAGAAAAAGCTTTACATTGTGTGTCAAACAGCATAAACATATATAAACATATATATAAAAAAGTATTTGAACCCCCGCTGATTTTGAACGTTTGTCCAATGAAATGACCAGTCTATCATTTTCATGGTAGGTGTATTTTAAAAGTGAGAGACGGAATAACAAAAAAAACCCAAGAAAAAAGCATGTTAAAAAAAAGTAAAAAAATTGATTTGCAGGTCAGTGAGGGAAATAAGTACTTGATCCTCTATCAATCAGCAAGATGTGTGGCTCCCGGGTGTCTTTTATACAGGTAACAAGCTCAGATTAGGAGCACTCTCTTAAAGGGAGTGCTCCTAATCTCAGCTTGTTATCTGTATAAAAGACACCTGTCCACAGAAGAGATCAATCAATCAGATTCAAAACTCTCCACCATGGCCAAAAGAGCTGTCCAAGGATGTCAGGGACAAGATTGTAGACCTACACAAGGCTGGAATGGGCTACAAGACCATCGGCAAGCAGCTTGGTGAGAAGGTGACAACAGTTGGTGCGATTATTCGCAAATGGAAGAAACACAAAATAACTGCCGGTCTCCCTCTGTCTGATGCTCCATGCAAGATCTCACCTCAGGGAGTTTCAATGATCATGAGAACGGTGAGGAATCTGCCCAGAACTACACGGGAGAATCTTGTTAATGATCTGAAGGCAGCTAGGACCATAGTCACCAAGAAAACAATTGGTATCACACTACGCCGTGAAGGACTTAAATCCTGCAGCGCCCACAAGGTCCTTCTGCTCAAGAAAGCACATGCACAGGCCCGTCTGAAGTTTGCCAATGAACATCTGAAGGATTCAGAGGAGAACTGGGTGAAAGTGTTGTGGTCAGATGAGACCAAAATCGAGTTCTCTGGCATCTAATCAACTCACCGTGTTTGGAGGAGGAGGAATGATGCCTATAACCACAAGAACACCAACCCCACTGTTAAACATGGAGGTGGAAACATTATGCTTTGGGGGTGTTTTATGCTAGGGGGACAGCCCAGTGCTCCTAGAAACGATACGGGGTGGCTAAACCTGTATGACAGGTGCCCTAGGAGTGAGGCTGATGCTGGCCTATTGTTAGGGGGGTTTCAGCAGGTTTTAATATCCCATCCGTAGTCTCAGGGATTGTAGGGCCGCCTCCTAACTTAAAGTCCGCTAGGGATAATCCTAGTTTGGTGTTGGCTAAGTTATGTGAAGAGGTAGAAAAGGGCAGGATGGCTGGCCCATTTGAAACAGAGCCCGTGAAGAATTTAAGGATTTTTCCCTCCTGGTTTGGTTGCCAAAAAGGAGTTAGGGTCGTTTAGGCTTATACACCACCTATCGTATCCAAAGGGCATATCAGTTAACGATGTGCTTGATAAAGACTTGGCATCAGTGACTTATGCCTCCATCAAACAGGCGCTTAAGTTAGTTAGGAAGGTGGGGCCTGGTTGTCAAGAGTGGATATCAAGTCAGCATTTAGGTTGCTGCCAGTCCATCCTGATTCCCATAATTTACTGGGGTGCCATATCGAGGGTAAGTTTTTTGTGGACTTATATTTACCTATGGGTTTTTCCATCTCCTGCTCCTATTTTGAGAAGTTTTGTTCCATTTTGCAGTGAGTGGTGGTTCAGATTTCGGGTATATCATCAGACGTTCATTATTTATATGACTTTCTGTTTGTGGGTCCGGAGGGGTCTCAGGAATGTTGTCAGTTACTTTCAAAGTTTCAAGGGATGGCGGATGAGTTTGGGATTCCGTTGACTGTTGAAAAGACAGAGGGTCCATGCCAGTTGTTGAGTTTTTTTAGGCATTCTTATAGATACCGTAAAATTAGAATGCAGGCTTCAATGGGATAAGGTGGTGGATTTACGTAACAGGGTTCAGACTGAACTGCAGGCCAAGAAAGTAACATTGAGATCTCTTTAGTCGCTGCTAGGTAAACTTAATTTCGCATCCAGTATCATTCCAATGGGTAGGGTTTTCACCAGGAGGTTATCTTTAGTAGTACTGTAGACCAGCCACACTACCATATCAGGGTGTCGGCGGAACACAGGGGCGATTTGCGCATTTGGTCCATGTTTCTCCAACAATTTAATGGCTGTACCCTCATTCTGAAGAACCCAGTGGCTAACGAGGTATTGGAACTGTATACGGATGTGTCAGGATCAGTGGGGTTTGGAGTTTACTTTGGAGGGTGTTGGCGCGCAGAAAAGTGGCCGATGAAATGGAAAAGTAGCAGCTTGAATAAGAAACTAACCTTTATGGAATTATTCTCAATAGTGGTAGCATTTTTCCTATGGGGAGATAGGCTTAGGAATAGCCACGTGGTTTTCCATTGCAATTATTTGGGCATGGTAGAAGAAATCAATTCAATAACTGACTCTTCGCCTCCAGTAGTCAGGCTACTGAGGCGATTGGTACTGAAATGTCTCCAGTTCAATTTGATGTTTAGAGCTTCACATGTAGCAGGGGTATAAAATGTGATAGCAGATGCATTGTTTAGAGGTAATTGGGTAAAGTTCAGAGAAGTGGCCCTGCATCTGATCCAGATCTGGTGTATTTCCCATCAGAGTTGCGGGAGTTGGGGTCTTAAAAGTAAAAAAAAACAGTAGAATAAAGGTATTTTATAATGATAGACGTTCAGGAGGTGCGGGTATGCGACATTGCCCGGCAAGGTTAGGCAGAGTAGTGGTTGTTACTTAAATAAAACAGATAAAGTTTTGCTTATATCTTATGTTTTTTATTTCAGGGTCTCCAGTACAGTTGTGGATTGTGGGTCACTCTTTCATATATTGGGCCAAAAGGTCGGCTTCAATAAAGGATAACGGCCAGCAAATGGGTTTCCCCAAGGATTCCGTTCTAGTAAAAAGGTTTGGGATTGGGGGGATGAAATGGGAGAAGGCACTGGTAACAGTGGTTGGGTATACCAGAGTGTCCCCTCCTCAGGAAATGTTACTTTTACATGTGGGGGGAAATGATTTGTGTTATATGTCAATGAAAGATTTGATTTGTATTATGAAGAGAGATATCTCATGTTTGGTGGAGTTGTTCCCGGGGTTGCTAATTATCTGGTCGCAAATCACTCCCAGGTTAAAATGGAGGTGGGCCATTAACCAAGAGGAGTTGAATAAGGCTAGACTTTTGGTCAATAAGATTATGGCTTTATTTATCAGGAGGTTAGTTTTTTTTTCTATCAGACACAGGGATCTGGAGAGTCCAGATGCTAATACATTCTTTCTCTTAGATGGGGTGCACCATAACAAGGTGGGCCTTTCCCTATTCACGTACTCATGGGGGCTGTGAGTGGCGGGGGCGATGTATCTCCTTTGGTTAGAGCTTAGTGGTTGGTATGGTATCCGGTGTTGGTTGGTTCAGAGGTCTCTTGGACACGGGGTTACCATTATTATTGGGCCTCTGGAGAGGTTGAGCTCCTTCCACAAGGGGGGTGCTGCATCCTCTGTTTCCTGTTCCTATTCATGTTTGGTTATTTTAGCTGTGGCCTGATAATACCCCATTCCGTTGTATGTGGTCATTATTCATGGGTATGTGGGTGTATGTAAAGGGTTTATGTACCGTGTCACGAATGCTGAAGTCAAATGTTTGATGGATAATAGAGAATCAAGAAAGTTCCAGAAAACCATTTACCTCTGCTTCATACACTATTCTAAAGCCTTTGACTGTGTGGATTACAACAAAATGAGAAACGTTCTTATACAGATAGGGTTACCAGGCCATTTCATCCACCTCCTGGGGAATCTGTATGTGGACCAAGAAGACACGGGCAGAACCAAACATGGAACAACAAGATTGTTCAATATTTGGAAAGGAGTGGGACAAAGTTACCGTGTTTCCCCGATGATAAGACAGGGCCATCAAATAAGACAGCCCCCCCTTTTTAGAAAAAAAATTAAAATAAGGCACCCCCCGCAAATAAGCCACCCACCGATACCTGTGCTTACCCGAATCGGATGGTACGGTGGGTGACCCCGTGTGGTGCCTCCGTCTACCCTATTTGCCTCCATGGCTGCGCGCCTCGTCATAAGGGGGAGAGGAGGAAGTGACAGGACTGCAGCGCGCGCACGTGACTCACTCGCGCAAGGAAACGCAGGCAGATTCCCTCATCCCTCCTGCAGGAGGTACGGTATACCGGTATTACGGTATTGATTACAGTAGAATGGGACAATGAATGCATCAGATTAATCAGAAGGGGGCAATGATTGGCACAGAGTGATCAGAAGTGGACATGAATGGCACATGATTGTGCCAATCATTGTCCCCTTCTGATCAATCATGTGCCATTCATGTCCACTTCTGATCACTCTGATTGGCACAATTGGCACATTTGTTAAATAAGGCATCCCCCTGAAAATAAGCCCTAGAGCATATTTTGGCCTTCCAAAAAAAATAAGACAGTGTCTTATCATCGGGGAAACACGGTATATATTGTCGCATTATTAATTCAACTAATATGAGAAAAACTTGGTTAAGGCCACACTGGACAAATCCAAAGCTGGAGTTTACATTGCTGGGAGAAATATCAACAACTTTAGATATGCAGGTGATACTACTCTGATGATTGAAAGTGAGGAAGTACTAAAGGACCTATCGAAGAGGGTGAAAGAAGAGTGTGCAAAAGACGAAGATCATGGGAAACAGCAATCTCAGTTCCTTGCAACTAGATGAGGAAGAAATTAAGGCAGTGTCAGATTTTATTTTCCTGGGCTCCAAGATCTCTGCAGATGGTAATTGCAGCCATACAATGAAAAGGTGTTTTCGCCTGGGGAGGAAAGCAATGGCAAGTCTGGACTAGCTAAAAGTTAAAAAGTAATGATATTACATCTTCAACAACGGCCAACATAGTTAGAACTATTGTGTTCTCAGTAGTGACATACCAATTTGAGAGCTGGACCATAAAGAAGGCTGAGCACCATAGAATTGACACTTTTGAATTGTGGTGCTGAAGAAAGCTGCTTAAGGTCCCTTGGACTGCAAGAAGGTTCAGTTAATCAATACTACAGGAGAGCAAGTCAAACTGTTGAATTAAAGGCTTGATCATGAGGCTAGAGCTCAAATATTTTAACCATATCATGAGAAGACAGGATTTCCTAAAAAAGACTCTGAAGCTGGGAAAGATTTAAGGCACACAAAGAAAGGGATGACTGAAGCAGAGATTGATTGATGAGGTGATTGAAGCAACAAACATGAGCTTCATGGAGCTCTGAGGGGCAGTGACTGACAGGAGTGCCTGGTGTTATGTGTTCCATACGGACATGACTGAAATTAGCAGAACACACCCACTCAGATTACAAGCCATCAGGAAATGAGGAAAACACAAACATGCCATCCATCAGGTACAAGTAATGTCTATTAAAATAAAGTCTTTACCTAAACCACTTTTATGCCCACAGTTTCATGTATTCTAATATTGTTCATTTATTACATCTGAAGCTTTTTCCAGTCTACTGTGATCCTTTAAGATGTTGAGATGTTAGAGAGTGAATTTCAACAAGGGATGTGAAGAATACGATGGTTCAAAAAGCTTCCCTAAAGAATTCAAGTAATTTACAAACTAGAGCATCTATAGAACATGTGATGCTGTTTTGTTTTTTTTTAAACTATACTTAAGACAAATTAAATTGCATATTCATCACATTGTATTTATATAATATGCCGCTGATGTCTCAAAGTTTATTATGTTATACTGCACTTGTCATTCAGGTGGGAAAATAGAAGAGAGAAATATAAAATATTGGGTTACTTAAGCAAATTAACCCTGATAAGTGACTTACAGTATCTCACAAAAGTGAGCACACCCCTCAAATTTTCGTAAATATTTTATTACATCTTTTCATGTGACAACACTGAAGAAATGACACTGCTACAATGTTAAGTAGGGAGTGCACAGACTGTATAACAGTGTAAATTTGCTGTCCCCTCAAAATAACTCAACACACAGCCATTAATGTCTAAACCATTGGCAACAAAAGTGAGTACACCCCATAAGTGGAAATGTCCAATTTGGGCCCAAAGTGTCAATATTTTGTGTGGCCACCCTTATTTTCCAGCACTGCCTTAACCCTCATGGGTATGGAGTTCACCAGAGCTTCACAGGTTGCCACTGGAGTCCTCTTCCACTCCTCCAGAATGACATCACAGAGCTGGTGGATGTTAGAGACCTTGCACTCCCCCACCTTCTGTTTGAGGATGCCCCACAGATGCTCAATAGGGTTTAGGTCTGGTGACATGCTTGGCTAGGCCATCACCTTTACCTTCAGCTTCTTTAGCAAGGCAGTGGTCATCTTGAAGGTGTGTTTGGGGTTGTTATCATGTTTCAATACTGCCTTGCGGCCCAGGGGGATCATGCTCTGTTTCAGTATGTCATGAACTGTAGCTCCCCAGTGCCCGCAGCACTCATGCAGGCCCAGACCATGACACTCCCACCACCAAAAGTATACATCTATACTGAGGAAAGGTAGTTGAAATAATCCCTAAATGACAGATAAACGGATTAGGAACAAAGAGCACAAAAACACTGATATGAGATGAAACCCTCAATTTCAACGTAAACAGTGATACAGAGAGAGTAGAGGCAGCATCTGACATCATCAGGTTAATGTATATAGGGGAATCAACACAACATATTATAGAAAATATATATATACATATAGACATATGTGTATATATGTTTGCTCGGGGCTTGCATGAGTGCTGCCGGCACTGGGGAGCTACAGTTTATTGAGGGAACCATGAATGCCAACATGTACTGTGACATACTGAAGCAGAGCATGATCCCCTCCTTTCTGAGACTGGTCCGATGGGCAGTATTTCAACATGATAACGACCCCAAACACACCTCCAAGATGACCACTGCCTTGCTAAAGACGCTGAAGGTAAAGGTGATTGACTGGCCAAGCATGTCACCAGCCTTTAACCCTATTGAGCAAACGGTAGGTGGGGGAGTGCAAGGTCTCTAACATCCACCAGCTCAGTGATGTCATCATGGAGGAGTGGAAGAGGACTCCAGTGGCAACCTGTGAAGCTTTGGTGAACTCCATGCTCATGATGGTTAAGACAGTGCTGGAAAATAATGGTGGCCACACAAAATATTGACACTTTGGGCCCAATTTGGACATTTCCACTTAGGGATGTACTCACTTTTGTTGCCAACGGTTTAGACATTAATGGCTGTGTGTTGAGTTATTTTGAGGGGACAGCAAATTGACAATGTTATACAGGCCGTACACTTACTACTTTACATTGTAGCAGAGAGTCATTTCTTCAGTGTTGTCACATGAAAATATATAATAAAATATTTACCAAAACGTGAGGGGTGTACTCACTTTTGTGAGATACTGTATTTAAACATAAAACAAATTTAAATGAAGGGAAATATGTTTAACCCATCAGTCTTTCATTCTCTTTTCAACAACTGCTCATAATTCTTTCTAACTATAATTTAACCTCTCATTTTAACTTCTTCTTTAAAGGGCTACTGTAGTGGTCATATGTGGTGTTTCATCTTTTTATTTAATTCCTGATTAGCAATCAGACATTTTCTAACTGGAGTAGGTTTGCCACTGCAGAAATGTTGACAAACTGAACCACTTTTCAGGTGAGTTGGAAATTACAGCACACTTTTCTATTGACTTTTGTCAGGACGATAGATTATGGCAGTGGTTTCCAAACCAGTCCTCAAGGCATCCAAGACGGGTCAGGTATTCGATTTAACAGTGTGAACACAGGTGAGGCAAGTAGTATTCAACAGGAGCCTCTACTTTTCTCACCTGTGTTCACACAGTTAAATCGAAAATCTGGCCTGTCTGAGGGCCTTGAGGACCGGATTGGAAAACACTGGATTATGGGTTAGTCTGAGAGACTTTGACACCCAAAACCTATGCTAATAAGATTCCACAGATCGCTCGTACCGCAATATGTTTGGCTACACCTGTCCTGGAAAGTCCCACACCATTGCTGGTGTGCAAGTGGCTACATGTATACAAATAATGAGCATGTGGCAATTAGAGATAGTCTTACTGTATCAATTAATCATTAATTACACATGCCAGATGGTTAACAACCATTCATTGGAATGGTGAGGCCCATCAGTGTCACAATGTATATGTTTCAAAGTATTAATTCACAATTATTAATAATGATCTTGCTCATCCATGCTTCACAAAATAGGGATGATAACATTTAAATAAGTGTGTGAACACATGTGATCACTTTTAAACCATACTTGTGTTACTGGAATGTTATGGAATCATACAAAGCATGAAGGGATGCCTATACAGGATGATGACCAATATCCTAACACATAATAGTGAAGTAATTGCCATGTATGTTGATGTCACAAATCATGAGAAACACATGGAAACATGGATAATGGTGTAACAATTTCATCCTTTATTGAATACACAGTCATGTGGAAAACCCCAAAAGGTCAAGGTAATACTGTATAATAATATTGAGTCATAGCATCTACTAGGGTAACATGTAGTCATTACACTACAGTAACCACAATCAGATGGAAAAAAATTACATCTTTAAAATCTCCATATGATTGAAGTAACCAGTTATGCACATAGTATATATATATATATATATATATATATATATATATATATATATATATATATATATATATATAATGTCCTCTGCTCTATTACACAGATGCTGGTAATACTGGATTAAGTAATCAAGGTCAATTACACATATACAGTGTGTTTGAAAAAGCCATCAAAAGGTGGTCATAAGCTAAAAAAAGGCAGAAGAGGACAAAAAAAAGATCTAACAAATGTGTATGTACAGTACACTGGGAAATACTGTAACAATAAATCAACTTACTTAAACTTCATCCACAAGTAGTGCAAAACGTTCTCTATCACTTGCCATCACCATGAGTAATGGCATCTCATAAGGAATACTTAGGTGTGAGCACAGACAGTGGGGCCAGAGTACTATCACCATCTCTCTATGAGATTTTAATGCATATATTAATGCTGCCTTGGAATAAATGGCCAATTTGGGACTTTGATAGCCCCATGCCAGATCTGCTAGAATCTGCTAGGATTTGAACTTAACAACAAACATGTGTTATTGAACATGATATATGATTAAATAATGGCTTGTTAGATCATTATGCTGGGCGATGTCATTGATGGAATGGCTTTATGATAGCCGCTGTGAATATATGTCACTAACATTATTTGGTAGCACTTCTTTCGGTTGAAGAGGATGCCTACATGGGACTGAACCATATTTTCTCAACAGCAATCATCAGTAGCAATCAATTGGTGGTGGAAATATTAACCATAACCCTACGCGTCCACAGGGAAGAGGATCATGGACCATGT